>CM045728.1:32187349-32532349 GCA_024760905.1 Plotosus lineatus | reverse complement strand
GGTTTAAGTGCAGAGACGATACATTTCCTTGCAGGATTAAAACAGTACTGTATAGCTTTACACTAATACAGCATTCACATTACAGGGTGTTCTCATATTTCCGATCATGGCCCTGATCATACTGTGATGGTACATCAGAGGAAATCGTTACACATCAGAAAATATCGAAGGAAAAGAAAATCTGGGCGAAAATTTTGCTGGAGAGTGAAATATTTTCGGAGTGTTGGAAAACTTGTTGGTTTTGAGTACATCAAGGGAGACACAAAGGAAGGAGGGGGACGGGGACGTAGAGTTTCTTCAGTACACATTGGCAGTAATTGCTGAAAGATTGGTGTAAAATGTGTATGAAATATTTCACTCTTAAGCAAAATTTTCCCCAGAACTTCTACAGCAGGGGTCTCAAACTCATTCCACAAAGGGATGCAGGTTTTTGCTTCAACCAAGCAGCAGCACACCTGGCTTTGCTCATTTAAACAAATGAATTGAGTCTTCAGGCAGTTGATTGGTCAATCTGTGTGCTCTGTACAAAGACTGACCAATCAACTGCCTGAAGACTCCGATTAGTTGCTTAAATGTGCAAAGTCAGGTGTGCTGCTGCTTGGTTGAAGCAAAAACCCCTTTGTGGAATGAGTTTGAGACCCCAGCTCTAGTGTGTGTGTGTGTGTGTATGTGTGTGTGTGGCGTGGTGGTGGTGGTGGAAGAGAGGTACATAAGATCAGGAGACACTCCAGTCACATTTCTGGTAAATGAACATATGCTTTTTATACACTGTCAGGGACAAAGTAGTAATTTTAATACAAATCAGAGCAACAATATAGATCGCAATAACCTTGGATGAAACATTGTAATCACATTGGAAAATGGTAGATATTGGTACAAAATTGCCTTAAACATCAGACTAACATCGCAATGTGATCGGCTCAGATCTGGACCGGTCACGTGTAACTGTGCCTTCAGACAAATGCCTGCAAAAGACTAACACGTGCATCTAAAAATACTGTAATTCATTTCCTCTCTCTTTTTTTAGGCCCAACTGGATGCAATCATCACCTCAAAGAATTAAGTTTCATGTTCCAGATCAATTTAGAATAAAATCGGACTTCAAGGGATGCAGTATAACAGTGTTTACCCATGTTCACTTTATTCAGGAGGTTCTTCTGTGATGGAGGCTTTCAGAACAAACATTACATTGAAAACACAGTCATTCTCTGTTCTAGAGTTTAAAGGGAAAATGATGTAGTGGACAACATGGTTGTTGAAAGTGCGTTTGAAGAGGTCCAGTTCAACTACAGCTCCACAAAGTAAATGCTCCTCTTACACCTCTCCATATTCCACATCACCAATACTGAACCAGACAAGTTCACAGAAATACAACTATGATCAAGCAAACTGCTTTATCGTTTAACTCTTTTGCTTTTATTGCCTTCACTTTGCACTTTCCTGTTCATATTTTTGTTCTTAACATTGTGCGTGTCATAATAGCGGACGCCAACCTTCTTTATCTTCTGTGTGCGGTCAATTCTTCTTTTCTGTGGAAGACAAGAATAATAAAAAGCAAACAAACAAAAAAAAACCAAGTGCGTGAGACAACATATTTAAGGACAATATTTGTTGTCATTAAAACCAGAAACATTTGTGTAAACACATTACAGACGCTCCCCAACTTGCATTTTTGTTTGATTCTGAACGCAAGTTGAAAAAACAAACAAAAAAAAAAACATAAGTTGTTACTGTATGTTCCAGTGACGTATGACGTTCATACTGTACTATACATCCCAAAATACCATTACCGTATCTCATAAAACACCCCTAAATCAATATAAAAAATATAAAATAATATCAACATTAATTTCAAATAAATACATTTTAATCAAATTCACTCATCAAATATCGCAAGTATCAAATACAGAATCAAATAAAACCTTTAACATTCTCTATGATGTGATCTTTCTGCTTGTAAATTGTTCCGATGGTCACTTTACATGAAACTTAAAACAGCCAATCAACGCTTACAATATGTGAGGCGCTCTACTGAAAGTAGTTCACTTGCTTGTGCTTGAGACAAAGTGTTGGTTATACGGACTTCTGGTCTTTCAAGTGAGCAAGGGCGCCGTTGAATACTCGTTTAGTACTCGGCCTGCACTGATGTGAATGACCAGCAGAGCGGAGAGTTCTCTTTCATTTCTGGATTCGGGTTTTCATTCATTGTACAACTCTCTTTGCTTAACTGAGTATGCATGGTAGATTGCGCCGATCCAAGCAGATAGTTAATTCAGTCTTGCGAAAACCGGAAATTCTGGCATATGCCAGAAAACTTGCACCCATGCTAGTAGGCTTACGCCTCTGACCAACCATATTTGCTTACTGTTACAAAAGTCCGCAAAACAGTGTAAACACAAAGATCACCGAGACGACGTCTTAACACAAGGGTAACACGCAGTGAACTAGGAAGCAGCAGGGCGCGTTCAGTCTATCATTTGTAAACAATGGATGCAGCGTCATTACGTCATCGTACTACGTAGGTATGTCTCGTACTCAAAATTTGACAAAAAAATTTTTTTTGGACCCCCCCCCCCCCAAAACTGTAAAATGGATGAACGCAAGTCAGGGAGCATCTGTATTAATAAGAAAACACATCAATCTGAGGTTCCTGAGCAGAAACATGAGAATGTTTGACAGCGGTGGGATGCCAGGAGAACAGTACATACCTCTTTAGATGTAAGCTTATTTTGCTGCACCGGTTCCATACGGTCGTGAGCCTTTCGCTTCCTGCCGGCACGTATCACAGCTAAAGAGGAATGGGAAGATGACTTGTGTGAACATTTACTATTCTGAAATGCCAAACCTCCTCCTTCCTACCCACCTGCTCCAGGATGGAGCTACAAATGGATCTTGTTGGGTGTGTTCAACATGGTATTTTTTCCTCTCTCTCTTTTTTAACCAGGTATCACCTAGGTGTTGTCAGTCACTCATACCTTTCTTCAGAAGAGATTCACAAAAACCCAATAAATTGTTCTGATCTTCAAAATAAGTTACAGAAAGGATAATGTAAAATGAGCCAGACATCTTGAAATGATGATGCAGGTCTGAAATCACCCTGAAAGGTTACAATATCACAATAATAATAATAATAGGCTCACTGCATCACTGCATATTCTGGTTTATTAAATGGCTACTTACTCCAGAAATCAATAATTTGATATACAGTATAGACTTAATTGAATTTAGACAAATTTTACTGCTGCAAAAACAGTGAATTAGATTATTTTGGTTGTAAATTTGTCCGGAGTAATGAAACTTCATAGCCTTTCAATGATTAACCTACTAATTGGTTAAGTCTTAATTATATTGGGTTTATATTAGAATTTCATGCTACACTGAAAGGCAAAGTTAACCGAGATAAGGGAAAAACAATCGGCGCAATGTTTTGTCTTACAGCAGTGCTTCACAAATAGTGGGGCGCACGGTGTGATGCCAGGAGGAGTGCGTATGACCCTGGAGACATGTTTTTCTGGAATAGTGTACGAGAATTAAGTGTAATTGTCCATCCACTCCACTAGTTGACAGTGGCACTCTCATTGTCACGCTATGGTGTAGCTGTTTTTCGCAGGAGCAAACGATAGTGCGGAATAGTGCTCACCAGTAAACAACCCCTCAAGAAACAACACGGAAAAATTTCTAACAGGAACGAAGAGAAAGGTGGAGAGAAATGGAGATATTAAGACATAAATAAGTTTAATGACTTTAAATAAGGACATGATGATTTATTTATTTCAGGCACATTGGTACACTTTAAATCTTTTCTATTACAGATTAAAAAACAATGTTAATCAAGTTTTTCTTTATTGTAAGTTGAGCTATATTTCTTTCTTTTTTGTTTTTAATGCTAATAAAGATACAATGTTATGCAGAGGTGTACTAATAACACTTTTATAGGCAAATAATATTATTTATAGTCGCTGTGGCAACCCCTGAGAAAAAGGCAAAAGCCGAAAAGGAGATAGTTGCTCGCAGGCGGTGGGGGTGTGAAATGCTTTTTTTCTTCCTAGAGGGGGCGCCACAGAAAATAATGGAGAAGCACTGTCTTACAGTGATCAGCATGCAGAACCGTTTCTTGTGGCAATGCAGACCACATTGTGTGATGTGAACAGAATTGAGCCCCAGTGAAAAACAGACATTTCATTGTTTGGCATTTTGTTCATCCTCAATCCAGAACAGCAATGCTCAAGGATTACATTACAAACAACATACTGATGAAATCGTGGCATACAACCATGAAATGCAATAGCCATCTGTGCAACCAAGAAATCAGTGTCCAATCACAGCTCTCCAGCACACGGTAGGGGTGTCATTGAAAACCTATTATTGGTATCAATATATTTATAAAAAAATTTCCGATGTATCAATGCATTGGAATATTGCTGTACTGTTCCATAAATGCATTAAATAGAACAGACTAAGATATATTACAGCAGTTTGTATAATGCATTCAATACAGTGAGTCGTCGACTTACGACCTATGCGAGTTACGTCTGATTGCCTTTCGTGAAGTCGTGAAGCATGATTCATGGCAATGCAGTGCGAGTGTTGCGTACGACGGTTGTTTGCGCTGCCGGCAGCGCCAGCATCTTAAAAGTCCAAGCAGGAGATGGTGCAGCTTCAATTTCTAACTGCTCAGAGCAAATTTATTCATCTACTTTCAATGCCACGTCACCGTGGCGCGAAGCTGAGAGCCAATCCTTTCTGTGTGGGCAGGTCCGATACCTTGAAACTCTAATTTTATTGGACTCACACGCTGCAGTGTTTATGTGACAGGAAGCGCGTCCCAAGTTTTGGCAATCTGCTGGTCTGCGGGTTGAAGTTTTTCCACGTCTGTCCATTTGTGTTTGCTTGCCAGCTGTGCTTGGCTTCGTGGAAATGAACCGATCAAAAAGAGGGAAATTTACCTCTACTAAAACAACACATGCAGTCTGTGGCTGTTGTTATAATCCAATAAAATTGGAATTTGAAGCTATCGGACCCACCCACACAGTGGAGTACAGAAAGGATTGGCTCTCCACTGCGTGTCACAGTGACATGGAATCGAAAATAGATGTATAGATTCAGAAGATGCACATATCTGCATTATGAGGTGATAAGTGTCTTTTCTTGTTCAAAATGTTCTGTGCTGTTGAGAACACGCGCTCTGACGGCACACTAGGAGGGACGTACCATTTACCTTACAGAGAGGCGGGACGTACCATTTACTAGGGGTGTCATTGAAAATGGCATTTACTACAGACGCTGTCAGGAACACAGGAAGCTATAACGTTAGAAGTACCGATATCCCTTTTATAGGTATCGATTATCGATCGACATAATTATATTGGCGATATTCCGATAGTCAATGACATCCCTACCACACGGGTTATATCTCTAGCACATGGAAGCATGGTTAAGGACAGCAACTTGAAATTCTGTGGCACTGTGCAAGAACCAGATAACTCAGTTGTCCATTAAAAGTGAGTCCAGTGCACTATTGACCTTGGGCATTATAGTATAATCTATAACGCTAGAACAATATTAGTTCATTCAAAATAAGATTTTGTGCATTAAAAAAAAAAAAAAAAAAAAAAAAAAAAAAAAAATATATATATATATATATATATATATATATATATATATATATCACCTCTGAACTACTCATTTGAAAATTGTAATGTTGGTTATCTGGTTCATGCATTGAAATCATTTCCATGTTCCCGAAGCTGTGACAGACTTGCTGTAAAAATTGGAGATTGGGACAAATTTTATTTTGCATAAATTTTGCATAATGTTCATCTTAATGAAAGATTCCATTTCAGAATTCTTAAATTTTTTAAAATAAAATTGAATTTTAGAAAAACAAAAAGCTCATATGCGATGGCCTGGTGAGCTGCCCACAGTGTACTCAGCCCTTGCCCCCAGTCGGCTGAGCTGGGTTCCAACCTCCTCGTCACCTTCATTACAATTAAGCGGTTCAAAAAAATGAATGAATGAAAACCTCTTGTTTTTTCACAAAAAGAACATTTTGTGGATTGTCTGGTTCTTGCATGCTTCCACAGAATTGTCACTTCAGATCAAGATGAAGCTGGCACAGAGGTAAGACTGACTAGACTGCAGAAAGCGGCACTGGGCAGTTTATAAACAGAAGCCTGCCTGTCAGCTACCTGACTTGAATGGTTATTTCAGGCTTTTCTCAACCACAACCCCTGTTTGTTAGAGAACTATGATTCGACATTATTTACTGGTGGGCGAATATACTAAAAAACTCTCTAAGACTTGTCATAATTTTTATTCAACTTCCTTTGTGTTTTCTGATGTTGTTACTGTTTAGCCACATGGTGGTGCAAATGAGCTAAGGTTGTTTAATTTGATTAATAAAGTAACAGAATTTACTGGATTGCTTTTTACGTAAAAGGCTGATATAAGTAGACATGGACCTCCTGAGTTCATGAGCAGTACTGTATCTAGAGCGTCAGTTATTCTTAGTGACAGTAGAATATTGTAATCGACCAATCAGCATTGAGTATTGAACAACGCTGTGTAACAAACATGACTACAGTAATATATTTGCAGAAAAGGATATTTAATGCCCTTTTGATTTAGTTTACCTGTCATCTGTGGCTTCTGTATGTTCTTCTGTTTTGTTTTTGTTTCACCCGAAACAAAAACCTTCTCTGAAATGCCTTTAGGAATTCTGTTGAAAAGAAAAGCAGACAGCTTTTTACTTGCAGATCATCTATCTTATCAAGTCAGAGCTTCCAAGATTGATTCAGATCCCAAAATCCAGAAAACAAGGCAATGTCACAAAAGTAGGCATTTTCTTCTAAAAAGCATTGGAGTACCCCCCCCCCAAAAAAAAGAGGCACTTCTCAACTCTCGCATGTAACCCGGGGGTGCTTTTTTCATCTGTCAATTTTTTCTGCACAGTGTAAAGGAAATACCGGAATTCCCGGTGACATCATAGCCAACCAATCACAACATGATCTCTACAAAATTATGCATGATGCAGGCTACTTGAGAGATGGCAAGCATAACTAATCTGCCCAGCAATGGATGCCTTACAGACACACCATGCATTTCCATACACAAGGAAGGGCATGCATGCAAATATACAATGTGTCTGTCTCCAACAACGCCTCCGTCACTGCGTTGAATTTCAGAAATTAAAAAATGTACCTTGGTTGCCATTTCATTTACACTGATTTGTTTTTAGTTTGGACTTAATACCCGGTTCGTGGATTGGTATTCATTCATTATGCTTCCATGTGAGAAAAGACTAATACAAAAAGGCCTCTGCCTTTCAGCTGTGAATTGCTGTCATTCGCCATCATTATTGTGCTGACACAATAGTTGTAGGTGTAGTTTTGAATGTAAAATGCTTTGAGAATCAATATATGTATGTGTGATAGTGTGTTGTGAGCGAGTGAGTATGAATTGGTTGTCTCTTTTAAACAACCAACCAGCTGACCAACTGGAATAGCCGATATATTTGCGATCGCTTACTGTCTTTGGAAATGTTCTGGTCAATCTTTAGTGATGTCTGAAGTTGATTTGCGAGGCGCGCGAAATTCAAAATGCGTTTGGTTGGAGGGGTGTTTTTTTTGGCACACCTTGGTCAAATTTTAGGTGCTCTATGGGGTGCGTGTGCTTTAGCGTGCCTTAAAGAGCAAGGCCTGAAAACATTATAAAATACGTCATAAATCAGACAATCCAGTGCTCCTGCCAGAGCTCACAGAACAGGAGTCTGGTGGTGGAAAGAGTGCAAGCGATGACCTTACACAACCCTGTTTTTACAGCCTCATACAACCTTGCTGAAAGAGAAGGAAACACAGATGAAAACTGAAAAAGAAAAATGAAGGGGAATACAGACCGAATGGTTGAGAAACGTTTGGACTTTGCACGATCCAAGAAGTGTTTCAATTTGGCAATCTTCTCATCCAACTCTTTGTTCACCTCACGCGTACTCTTGGCCCCTCCTCCACCAGAACAGCCAGCTCCAGGTAATGCCTTTCCTTCATCTGTTTCTCCAATCTCCTCTTCTGCATTTCCATTTTCCTCTTTATCCTGCTCTTCCTCAGCCTCATCTTCCTCCGATTCACAGGAGTCTGACAGATCAGGCATCTCCACCGGTACAAGGTCTTCTTCACTGAACTCCGGGGCTACATTAATTTTGCCAAAGTTTTGCTTGACTCCAGCAATGATCCTTTTCACGTGTTCTTGTTTCTCTCTCTGCTGCAGTGATACGTCAAGCTCACTTAATTCCGTAATCTCTGTGCCTTGCTGATCTGGATGGTTTTCATTAACTGTGTCTGCACTGACCTCCACCGGCAGCTGTGCTTTAGCCTATAAGGAAAGGCAATATTCATGCAATTTAAGGTTTTTAGGCCATGAATAACATTTACACTCGAGGTCAAAAGTTTGCATAATCCTTATCCACTGGACATTCAAACTGAATTTCACAACCTAACATGGTTCTAAATATTCCCAGAGTTAACTGGAGTATCTTTATTTCCACAAGAGGTCATGTGAAGGCAAAAGCAAAGTGACTGACGGGTCTCAGATTTTCATTTACTAAAGAACATTTAAAAAAAACTAGGACACAATACTTAAATGTCAAATCTAGTTTTTATTTATTTATGGAAAAGAAATTGATTTACAGTAAGTGCCAAAGTTTTTGCCCCTTACTGATTTTTTACTTTTTTGGCTCCTTTGCCATGCTTAACTTTTTCAGATCATCCAAACAAATGTAAACATCACACAAATAAAACCCAAAGTATTCAAAAAAAAAACAAAAAACAAACAAAAAAAAAAACGTTTTCCTATTGTGATTTTATTTGTTCAGAGAAAATTTCGATCCAAACCGACATGAAACTCTGTGGAAAAAGTAATTGCCCCTCTTGTTAAATGGTGAGGTAATTGTGATAAATCCTATTATTGGGGAAAACGGAGTTCAATTTCATGACCACACCCACAACTGATTGCTGCCAGACATTTCCAAACTGGAGATCCCCAACATAAAACCTGTTTAACAATGTGAGGTAGGCCATACTGAACACACATCGTCATGCCACGATCCGGTGAGCTTCAAGAGCAAACAAGAAAGAAGATTATAAAAATGTCTCAGTCTGGGAAAGGATACAAAGTCATTGGTAAATCTTTGGGACTCCAGCGGACCACTGTCAGAGCCATTATCCATAAATGGAGAAGGCATGGCACAGTAGTGACCCTTCCCAGGAGTGGCAGACCTACCAAAATTAGTCCAAGAGTACGGCGCAGACTAACTGGAGAAGTCACAAAGGATTCAAAAACTACTTCTAAACAACTACAAGCCTCACTTGTCTCAGTTAATGTCAATGTTCATGACTCCACCATCAGACAGAGACAAGGAAAAAATGGCATCCCTGGAAGAGTTCCAAGGTGAAAGCCACTGTTGACCAAAAAGAATATCAAGGCACGGCTCACTTTTGCTAAGAATCATCTTGATCATCCCCAACGCTTTTGGGAAAATATCCTCTGGACTGATGAAACTAAAGTTGAACTTTTTGGAAGAAATACATCCTGTTATATCTGGCACAAAAGGAACACTGCATTTGATAAAAATACCATTGTGCCAATAGTGAAACACGGTGGTGGAAGTGTGATGATCTGGGCCTGCTTTACTGCTTCAGGACTTGGGTGACTTGTCATGATTAATGGAACCATGAATTCTGGCTGCTACCAAGAAATCCTGATGAAGAATGTTCATCCATCAGTTCAAGATCTCAAGCTAAAGTGCACCTGGGTTCTGCAGCAAGACAATGATCCAAAGCACACCAGCAAGTCCACTTCTGAATGGCTAAAAAAGAACAAAATGGGGGTTTTGGAGTGGCCTAGTCAAAGTCCCAACCTGAATCCTATTGAGATGCTCTGGCATGACCATAAAAAGGCTCTTCATGCCCAAAAACCATTCAATCTGGTTGATCTTAAACAATTCTGCAGAGAAGAAGGGGCCAAAATCCCATCACAACGATGTGAAAGACTCATCGCCTCTTATTGCAAACACTTGACTGCGGTTATTGCTGCAAAAGGTGGTTCAACCAGCTATTAAGTTTAGGGGGGGCAATTACTTATTCACATGGGCTCTTGTAGGTTCAGATGCCTCCCCCCCTTAATTAATGCAATTGGCACTGAAAACTGCATTTTGTGTTTGTGTTTTATCTTTGTATAATATTTAGGTTTGATTGATCTGAAATGGATGACAGTGACTAACGTGCAAAAAATGTCAAATTTGACAAGGGCAAAAACTTTTGCACAGCACTGTAATTGTAATTAAACAAATTATATAACACACACACACACACACACACACACACGCTCACCTGCTTACGAACATTCGCCGACATGAACAGAGCTGCGTGCCTATTAAATGTATTATGCGTGCCGATTCTATGTACAATAGACTCTATCATTTGTTAGCAAAGTGTTCAAAGTTAATCTGTAGCGGTGTTCCGACCTTTGTGTTTTACCTAAATTTTTTTTCATGCATCCGTAATCCAATATGGTTGGTGAAAAGCGGAAATCTTCCAGTGAAAGTGGAAATGTGAAAAAAGCAGCAAGCCATCTCATTCGAAACAAAGGTAGCTATAATAAAGAGATCGTTCCACAATCGGTACCATTTATAAGCAAAAGGACCACATTATGGAGCATGTCAAGAGTGCAGTGGTGATGCAGTCCACCATCATCAGCAAGAAGAAAGGGAAACTCATCGAAGAGTTGGAGAAACTCCTGAGCATTTGGCTCAAAAATCAGTGGCAACGGCGTATTCCATTGAGCCTTATGCTGATTCAAGAGAAAGCCAGATCGCTCTTCGAAGACCTTAAGGTTAAGGCAGGGGAAAGTGCTGCCGAAGAAACTTTTTCTGCCAGCCATGGCTGGTTTGTCTGTTTTGAGAAGAGGGCAAATATTCATAACGTAGCTGTGACCGGAGAGGCAGTATCAGCAAACAAAGCAGGTGCCAAACGCTTCCCCAGGTGCTCACAGAAAAAAATAGAAAAGGAGAGTTATTCCATGCTGTAACTACGCACTAAACCTCCTCCTCCTCCTCATCTCAAACCTTAATTACTCTACTGTACATACTTGTTTAGTACTCAACCTACACTTGCTCACTTGAAAGATCGGAAGTCCGGATAAGCCGCGCCTCGACTCACAAGCTCCATGTGTCACTTGTGACCAGTGCCTGCTTTCAGTGGAGCACGTCACATATAATATTATTGTATAATATGTACTAAAAACCGTTTTACTGTGTTAATAAAATTGGTGCCTAAACCTTAATTATTGTTTGTGTTTTATGTTTTTTTTTTATTGTTACTACAGTAGTGATGAGGAAATTGAAGGAAAAGTACCATAGAAATAGAAATTAAATAAAATCTATACAGTATCTACATGTAACATATCTAAAGAACACTCTGTAACAACTTGCGAACAAATGCAGCTCACGAACGACCCTCCAGAACCTAACTCATTTGTATGGTGGGGAGCGTATAGATATACAGTGATACCTCAGCTCACGAACATAATTGGTTCCCAGAAAGTGTGTGTAAGGCGAAAAGTTCGTCTTCCGAACATTTATTTCCCATAAGAAACCATTAAAATTAGAATAATCCGTTCCCAGGTCCCCATAAAACATAATTTTCTACTAAATAAGCCTTAAAGCTACACAAAAATATACCTTATTTTATGTATAATAAATGTGCTATTGTATTGTAATTAAAGAAATAAACTGTACTGTATAATAAAGTGGTTTTATTTACCTTTGTGATGGTAGTTGATGGCTTGATGGAATAGAGTGGGAGGAGGAGGGAGGGAGGGACTTACTGTTTGGAAGGAGTGTTTGGAAACGCCTACTGTTTGGAAACACCCTTAGCCACACATGCACCCTTAATAGCTTCCTTATTCTTAAGGATGGTAGCAATGGTAGACTTAGCGTACTGGTACTGGGACACACCTCGTTCGTGTTTTTCAATGATCTCCGCCTGTGGTGGGGTCTTTTTCGGTCCCATAATAGCAAAGGTACACTCAATATGGTCCAAAATGTCTATCAAACACAAACCACTTCCGCACTCAAAGAAAGGGGGTGACGAACTGTGACGCCGTGAGCGCAAGGCCAGCTTCTCGTGGCCGCCACCGTGGCGCTGTTCGACCGCGTGGTTTGGTTCGTCCGCCGAAAACTAGTTCGTCAGCAGAGACTATATGCTCGCGAATTTAATGTTCTTGAGGCGAAAAGTTCGTGATCTTAAGCGTTCGTCAGCGGAGGTTTTACTGTATATGCATGTGTGTGTGTGTGTGTGTGTATATTATATATATATATATATATATATATATATATATATATATATATATATATATATATACACACACACACACACACACACACACACACACATGATAAGTGCCCATGGTGCTTAAAAATTGGTGTGGGTGGGCGCTTATTAAAAGGTTACCAGCGGAGTGGAGCGGTAAGTGCTTGTTATCATCAAGGTGGAAACCATGAATAATAACAGAACAATAAAAGAGCTTTACTGGCATTTGTGTTGTTCATTTTGTGGTATCAACCAAACTACTTACATGAAAGCTGAAAATAAACAGAAAACAGCATAATTAAAAAACAAAACAAAAAACCTTTTACTTTTCCCTCCCAGTGCTGTTCCTTTAAACATTTTCCTGGAAGTAAAATCAAGCCAATCAACGCAAATGTCATCTTTAGCACATGCCAAGTTGAACCAATCAACACAAACATAAACAAAAAGCACATGGCCAGG
Source organism: Plotosus lineatus (assembly GCA_024760905.1). Lineage (NCBI taxonomy): Eukaryota > Metazoa > Chordata > Actinopteri > Siluriformes > Plotosidae > Plotosus > Plotosus lineatus. Next base: position 32,519,528 of record CM045728.1, on the reverse strand, counting down.
AATGTCCTTAAATTTACGAAGCTAGTGAGCAGGAGAATCGGGTGAAAAATACTCGTCATCACTTTCTGATAGGTCCATATCTGGCTCATCGCTCCATTCATTCAGAGCATCCAATAGTTTTGCTGTAGCAGTTTCTAATGGTTCATTGGTTGTTGGACATTTACCAAGAGAACACAGCAAAATATTGTACTGTTTTTTTAAAGCATGGTGGAACAATCAAATGTGTTGTTACTGATGAACATTGTGGACATTCCCCAGTGGCAGGGGGTCTTGAAGTACCATGTAAACTCACTGTTAAAGGCAGTGAATGCCTCATTTAACGATTACAGAGACTGATCGAATAAAATTGGTTGTTAGACGCAAGATAAAAAACACTGGGGGGGGGGGGGGGGACTTATTACGTGGACTACGATGTATATCTATATATACACACACACACACACACACACACACACACACACACACACACACACACACACACACACAGCAATTCATGGTGGATTCTGTGATTCCAAGCTAGCCAGGTCCTGCTACAACTAGGTATCCCCAAACCATGACACTTCCAATTGCATGCTTCACAGTTGGTATGAGGTTCTTTCCCCACAATGCTGTATTTGGTTTCAAAATAATTCAACTTTAAACTCATCTGTCCAAAGAATATTATTTCAGAAGACCTGGTCTTTGTCCATGTCCTCTCTGGCAAACTTCAGTCTGGCCTTAAATGTTCTTTTTAGAGAGCAAAGCCTTCCTCCTTGCACACCCACCATGAATGCCAAACTTCTCTTTCTGATAGTAGAATCAGGTGCTTTCACATCGACAGTAGTGAGAGTTGCTGTAGCCCCATGATGTTATTTTAGGACTTCAGATGACTTCTTTTAGCATCTTGTAGGTCTCTGGGGTGAACTTGCTTGGACTGACACATGGTGTCAGTTGTTTTGAACGTCCTCCACCTATGAACAATTTTATGGCTGGTGGAATACCTGATGTCCAATTATTTTGATATCTTTTTAAATCCCTGACCAGACTCATAAGCAGCCACACTCTTCTTTCTGAGGGCGTCAGACAGCTCTTTTAATCTAACCATGGTGCTCAGTCTCACTCAAACAGAGGCACAACAAACTAAATGTCTCAGATTTAAACAGTGAGAACCTTCTTCAAAAGACACGGTAACAATGTTCTGATCATGTGCACCTGATCAGATACACCTGCCAAGAAAACCTCCATGAAAATGATAACCAGGGCATTATCCTTCATGGCAGGTCGCCAATGGTCGTCCTAGGACTCAGGCACTAGATAGATAGATATACTTTGTTATCTGATGCTGCAAGCTGGTTAACCAGTTTCTTCGCTTTGAGTTCAGTTAGACTTTAACGATGCTTAAAAGCCAATTTATGCCCTTTACTGCTGTGTGCAAGAGACCCTAGGATTTTCTATTTGTGTACAGCTGTTTACAAAGATTACACGCAATCAGTTATTCGGAAATTGCTTCCAAGAAGTCACTGATACCTTTAATTGAGATGTACATAAGTCTGTTTTATTTACTGTGGGTCATTTTACATCTTTCTTTTCCTTTCAGCTTTTCCCCTTTTTCAGGTGTCGCCACAGTGAATCATCTGATTCGCATGTTTGATTTGGCATAGGTTTTTACGTCGGATGCCCTTCCTGACACAACCCTTTTAGCAAGGGACAGAAACACGCTGACGGCTACTATGCAGCTACTCTTTACAAAAGTCAGCAATGGTTCTTTTACATGTCTCTCACTATAGACAGTGAGAGACATGGCCGGCCTTTGATAACCCAGTTAGCTGAACTGGGACTCAAACCCCCGACCTTAGGATCAGAGATCCAGCATCCTATACCACCATGCCATCACCGCCCTGTGGGTCATTTTACATATGGTATACATATATCCATGGGTGCATGTTTTCCACCATGTGTTTTTTCCAAATCGTGTAAATCCCTTGAGATTCTGTTTGTGTTTCTCTGTGTAAGCGGTATGCGGTACTGGCTTGGTCTTCATCATTTCTTGTGGTGTAATTTTCACGACAAAATCTCAATCTTCAATCTCGCGTTCAATCTCCCACGCTTACTTCTGCACGGCTGTGATGAGCCTGTTGAATCACGAAGTTACTGTGGCTTAAAAACTGGACATCTCCGAGGTATATTGTGATTGTTGTTCAAAAGACGATCAAGTACAGGTCTCATCTAATATAAAATAAAAGTAATGTAGGCCTACAGATTAAATTGTAAGCCTTTTCATCTTTTACAATTTGGTTATATATGGTCAGTAATGGTTTCCCCTTGTAATTATGAAATTTATTTTGCATGAATAGATAGAATGTTTCAAACATTTGATGTGAATTTGCAGATTATATATTATAAACGTTGGGAAAAGACTGCATGAAAGACAACCATTTTAACTTGTAATTTCAATTCAGTTAGGCGCAAAGGCCACCCCCACCCCCATTGAGACTTTTCAGGTTTATGAATATTTTTAACTTGCATCCATACATGTCTGGCCTAAACAAGCAAATTAATGAATAAAGAATTATATATTTAACAAATTTTATGTTTTGTTTGAGTTAAAACTTGAAGACGACTTCCTTGAGCCCTTGAAATTAATTCTATCTGCAATAAAGTATTTTTTGATACAATGCACTAGAACACTGACTAACAGGAACAAGACGGTGCCATTTCACATGCACCTCGAACAAAAGATTGCAATGCCCAAACAAAAGAGTACACAATTGTGTTTTAGGGCAGCATAGTGGCACAATGGTTAGCATGTCTGCCTCACAGCAAGAAGGTCCAGGGTTCGATTCCCAGCTCGTGCATTTCTGTATGAAGTTCGCATGTTCTCCCTGTGCTTGCCTGGGTTTCCTCAGAGTACTCCGGTTTCCTCCCACAGTCCAAAAACACGCACAGTAGGTCAACTGTCTGTTCCAAATTGCCCCTAGGTGTTAACGTGAGTACGAATGTTTGTGTGAGTGTTGGCCCTGCGATGGCTTGGTGAGCTGTCTAGGGTGAACCCCACCCTCACCCAGAGTCAGCTGAGATTGGCGCCAGCCTCCCCCACAACCGTAATTATGATTAAGCAGTTCAGAAAATGAACGAGTAAATTAATTGCGTTTTACACATAAAAATGAAGTGTTATCTTTGCGTTTAACTATCAAAAACCTGTTTTTTTTTTCGTGTGTAACTTCTAAGTTAATTCTGTTCAAATCTCTGGATTATGTGAAAAATTTTCATCCAATAGCTTCTGTTTAAACTATTTTATGGACAGTTACAGTGGAACCTTGGTGGTCGAACGACTCTTTCGTCGAACAAATTGGAGTTCGATCAAAAAATATGAGGACAATATGCCTTGGTGTTCGAACAAATTATCAGAGTTCGAACGGAGCAGAGCCGAGCATGTTGAACACTGCTCAGTATACAGTACAGTACTTTGAACAGCAATTGAGAGTATGTCTCGTATTGTGTTTATTCATAGTCTTACAGCTACTTTAACCCTTAACCATGGGTCCTAAGAAACGCGGCAGTTAATCTATTACAGGGATCCCTCGCTCCTTTGCGCTTCAATTCATGCGGCTTCAGTGCATTTCAGTTAAAAAAAAGAAAGAAAGAAAAAAAAAAAAATCAATAAATATTCATCGAATTAAAAAATAAGGAAATTAAGGAAGAATAGGAGAAAAATTAAGGAAAATGCCACAAAAACAAGGCCAACTATGCAAAAAACCCCCCAAAAACAAACAAAACACTAAACCAACACAAAACAAAAAACAACCCAAAATATCCCATCAAAAGTAGTTAAATTGTTGTGAGCTGCGCATCTGAGTGTGCACGCGTGTATGTGTGTGTATTTATATTTTATTTAAATCTTATGCATTATTTTTAATGTTTAATTGTTATTATAAGCATTTATAGCATCGAGTTTATTGATATTATATACACATATGTGAGGCGCTCCACTGAAAGTAGGTGCTTGTGAGACAAAGCTTATCTTGACTTCCGAGCTTTCAAGTGAGCAAGTGCGCATTGAATACTTGTTTAGTACTCAACCGTCACTTGCTCACTTGAAAGATCGGAAGTCCGGATAAGCCACGCTTTGTCTCACAAGTACCATACGTCACTTGCGACAAGCGCCTACTTTCGGTGGAGCGCATCACATATACATGTACGTATATGTCAGTCAGGATGGGGTTGGGGGGGGGGTGATCCTACTTTGTGGATTTCGACAGTCGTGTGGGGATCTCGAACCCAATTAACTGCGGAGAGTGAGGGTGTATGAAGGAAAAGCCACTCCGCCTCAGCCTCAAAGCAAAATCCTGTCCCACGTCTCCCTCCCCATCCATCCACATACGCGGACACATCGCAATCAGAAAGGTAATTACTGTAAACAAATACAGTACACCTTTAGGTTAATTATTGTGTTTTACTCTCTTTAGAGCAGTGGTGGCCTGGTGGAAAAGGGCGCCGGATCACTGATCCTAAGGTTGGGGGTTCGAGTTCCACTCTCCAACAAGGTTGTCACTGTCCACCCAGTTCAGCTAACTGGGTTATCAAAGAACGGCCATGTCTTTTCAGTGTCTATGGTGAGACGCATGTAAAAGAACCTTTGCTGTCTTTCGTCAAGAGTAGGCTACATAGCCGTCAGCGTGTTTCTGCCCCTTGCTAAAGGGCTGTGTCAAGAAGGGCATCCGACGTAAAAAACCTATGCCAAATCAAACATACGAATCAGATGATTCGCTGTGGAGACCCCTCAAAGAGGGAAAAAAGCCGAAAGGATAAGAATTATGCTTTACTCTTTTGTACATTAATGTATGGATTGTATATGTTTCATAAATACACCCCGTTTTCAAATTATACACAACTGTATTAACAGAAGTAGATGTTCATCTGAATGCATTAATCAACTTTTAACTATTTTTTTATAGGAAACATTGTTTCACTCTTTGAACAAATTGGTAATCAACCACATTGTGGGAACGAATTGGATGACCACTGATATTCCACTCTATTTGAAAGCTCACAATGAGTCTGAGTCTCACAATGATGTCATCAAGATCCAAGTTTACAGGCAAATACAGGAAATTGATACAGTCAGACCATTTATTGACAGAATTTTGTTGACAGGTGTTAAAAGATGTAGATTAAAATCATTTTTCTGTGCAGTGGAAAACTAGTAATATAAAACCATAGCACAGTTGGCCCCCTACTTACGAACTTAATCCGTCCCAGTTCCTTTTTTGTAACGTGGGAGTTTCGTAAGTAGGGGGCGCATTTTACATGTAAAACGCCTGATTCCTTCCAAGGCTCCCAAGACTACCCCATAAACCCTTTAAAAATGATAAAAGTACACCAATTTTGTATGAAATGTGTGTTAAAAGTAAAAGAAAATTTATTAAACCATTTAAACATTTTATTAACATATTTATGAATACACACACGCATCTCTCTCTATCTCTCTCTCTCTTGCGCACACACACACACGCGCACAATACAGTATTGTATACACATTAAATGTTTATTGTGGTGCTACGGGCCACGCCCACAAGCAGGACGCCAGAGCAGTTTAAGACATGGAATTCCAAGCGCATTCCCTGCTTGACAGATCAGAGGTCCAAACTCAACTTTAACTTCCTTCCTTGAGGGATCGGCAGTCCAGATGAGCCAGCCCCATTTATTAAACATTTACTGAATTAAACAACTTAAAAAACTAAATGAAAAACTAAAGAGCTAAGCCTCCTTCTGTCTCTATCTCTCTCTCTCGCTCTCATACACACACCTTGGGCAGCTGACGGAACAATTCTATTTAAATGTTGAAATGGACGGGATGTTTTATTTAAAGCGAAATTAAAGTACCTGTTTGAAACTGTCCTAATCGCTCACAAGAAGGAGCCCTCTGTGCAAACGCTTGCTGTACTGCACACTATGAGGAATAATGCACAAAAGATTGCAAGGCATTGTGCCAACAACTACTGGTTGAACCCCTGCCAGATTATACGTCTTTGTACATTTTGCGCACGTTTGTAAGATCTGCAGAAAGGCATGAAGAAGGCTTTTGATCCCAGTGCCATCAAGACCGCCCCACTCAAAGCAGCTGCAGGCGATACCATCAAGGATCGTGGCAAACAAATGGAGAGATGGACTGAGCACTACCAAGAGCTCTATCGAGAAAAACCACTGTCTCAACCATGGCCCCTGAGAACATCCCTCCACTGTCTGTTATGGATGACCTTGACACTCCACCCATCATCGAGGAGCTCAGCAAGGCGATAGACTCCATCTCAAGCGACAAAGCTCCAGGCAGGGACAACATTCCGCCTGAAATCGTCAAAACCACAAAGGAGAGTTTGCTCTTGAAACACGTCCATGAGCTCCTGCTGCAGTGTTGGGAGGAAGGGGCTGTTCCCCAAGACATGCGTGATGCCAAAATCATCACTCTCTACAAGAACAAGGGGGAGCGAAGCGACCACTATCGTGGTATCTCACTCCTTAAGCATAGCTGGCAAAGTCTTTGCCCGTGTCGTCCTCAACAGGCTACAACTACTTGACAGTGTGGCACAGTGTGGATTCAGAGCAGCCAGGTCAACCATAGATATGGTCTTCTCTGTGAGGCAGCAGCAAGAGAAGTGCCGGGAGTAAAGACAACCCCTCTATTTGGCCTTCATTGACCTGACCAAGTCTTTTGACTTGGTCAGCAGGGATGTACTGTTTGCCCTCCTCCAGCGAATTGGATGTCCACCCCCAAGCTTTTGAGCATGATCAAGTTGTTCCACCAAGACATGAACGGCATCATCCAGTTTGATGGATCATCCTCAGACCCTTTCCCGATCAAGAATGATGTGAAGCAGGGTTGTGTCCTTGCTCCAACCCTTTTTTGCATCTTTTTCTCCCTACTCCTGTGCTATGCTTTCCGGGACTCTGAAGACGGAGTCTTCCTCCATGCCAAGATCGACGGAGACCTCTTTAATCCGGCACGCCTCAGAGCAAAGACCAAGATGTGGAGCGTTTTCTTCTGGAAGCTGGTCTTTGCTGATGATGCTGATTTTGTTGCCCACACAGAGGAAGTGCTCCAGTATCTCATCAACTGCTTTGCTGGTGCCTGCTCGGAGTTTGGCCTCACCATCAGCCTTAATAAGACTGAGGTCAAGAGCCAGGATGTCAGCAGTGTTCCCAGTATCAACATCAGCGACCACACCCTTGAGGTGGTAGAAAAGCTCACCTACCTCGGATCGATCATCTCCAGCAACCTCTCGCTAGACGCGGAACTGGACGCCCATCAAGGCATTGACAGTGATGGCTCGTCTGGTGAAGCGAGTCTGGGACAACTCTATGCTAACCACCAACACCAAGATAAGAGTCTACAAGGCCTGCGTACTAAGTACTCTCCTTTACGGCAGTGAAGCATAGACCCTCTACTCCTGCCAGGAACCCCGGCTGAACGCCTTCCACCAACACTGCCTTCGCAGTCTACTGGGCATCACTTGACAGGACCGTGTCTCCAACATCGACGTCCTGGCTAGAGCAGATGTGTTCAGTATGTTTGCCATCCTGACCCACGGACGCTTGTGATGGCTGCCCGAATGGATGACAGCCGCATCCCCAAAGACTTACTGTACGGGGAAGTTGGCTACTGGAACCAGGTCAAAGGGACACCCAGCCCTCAGGTTCAAGGAGGCTTCAACCCCTCCGACCTGGAGTCAGCCGCCTCTGACTGCTCCGACTGGCGGACCACCACCCAGGATGTCATCAGGACAGCAGAGGAGAGAAGACACCCACTGGGGGAGAAGAGACTCCGCAGACAGTCTCCGCTGCAGATGAAGTCCTCGCAGTGTGGTGGGGGTGGCGACAGTCTCCGCTGCAGATGAAGTCCTCGCAGTGTGGTGGGGGTGGCGACAGTCTCCGCTGCAGATGAAGTCCTCGCAGTGTGGTGGGGGTGGCGACAGTCTTCTACAGACTTCATCTGTAGCGGCTGCGGCAGGATCTGCAGATCCCGTATCGGCCTCTGCAGACACGCCCGATGCTGCAGCTCCCTGACCAAAGACCGACGGCACAAAACCCCCTATGATCTTTCGAGATCGAAGGAGTCAACAAGTGTCTTTGCCTTTAAACACTAAGACAAGATATTTTAAATATTTGTTCTTGCTTGTTTAGATTAAACAAAAATAACGTTCTCGAACAGGGTGACCCTAAAAAAAAAAACAACAACAAAAAAACAAAACAAAAACACCTACATTTTAAAGGTTAAAAAAACTTAACTAATACTTAGAAAATATGTTCCTGCTGCCTTTTCATGTTGATTTCATGAGACAACTGCATATTTTGGATGGCCTACAATGACCTCTTAAAACTAAGATTTCAGCAATCTGAGGTTTGTTTTCTCCCATTTAAATGTCAGTCAGATTCTAATTCTATTTTATTTTGTTCTTCACTCTGCCAACCACTGATTTCACTCAGGCTGGACGGTAATATTTCCAATGTAAGCAGTATTTTGGGTGGTGGGATGAAATAGAAAACCACCAACAAAACACCCTAAGACTGAACAATTCTTACCGTAATATAGGCTCACTAGTGTCTTTATATTTACATCAGAATGCATATTTGTATTTCAAGAGAATTAACCAAAATCTTTGTTCTCTAAAAGTTTGGCTGGCAAGTAATACATTCTGTCTGGGTCTTAATAACCCATTATAAATTATTTCACCAAAAATATCACAAAACCAGAAATGATTTTTCCAGCCTGCAATGCGTGCTTGGATCATGCTCCTTAGTAAGCAGGAAAATCATTGGGGGGGGGGCATTAGGTTTATTTATGCTGTAGATATCTGGCATGGTCGGGGTCATTTTGTTCTTGAGAAAGTAATATCTTGGTAAAATTAAAGGTATGACATGCTGGTCATGACTTCTGTCCCTTGTTTATACTGGTCATCAAATGATCATGAACACAAAATGCTGCCCTCTCTGGTGGAAAAATACTTTTACATGCTACTCAGAGAATAGAATTAATCAGGTTTTACTGCACAATTCTCCATAGTGTAGACTAATAGGCCACATGAAAATATGAAGTCCAAACACATTCAGTAAAAACAAGGTAAATGCTCATTTGATGCACATAGCCTACAAATGAGGTGTCAATTTTTAGCGAGTTAGCTAACATACAAATTCTGGTTGAAGATTTCCCTGACTCTCCAAAGCAGGATCGAGACAACTCTTGCTAACTTTTTTTTTTTTTTTTTACACCCGAGCCATAGAGGCTCATCAGGCTGGTGCTTATCCCCGATTTCCATAGCATGAAGTGACTAGGAGTTCAACTCCTCCTGGATGGGACACTAGTCCATCGCAGGTTACCTTCCCACTATATTTTTACTGGTACCCATTTAATCTGCTGGATGAACAGAGGCACATTTGTGGTTAAGACCTTGCCCAGGGGTCTTAGCACAGTGGGGGTCTAACTGGGATTTGAACACACAACCTCCTGATCATGAGCGCAGCACCCTAACCACTACGACAACGGCCCGTATTTCAAGATAGTAATGTTAAAATTTCTGAAAAAATCCAAATATTACTTTTAAATCAGATCCCCCAGTCCGAGAAACTGAAATGCTCTTTCAGGTCAAGCAAAGACATATGATGTGTCTCATTTTGCGTACCTACACTCGCAATGCAGTGCAGTACGAGTACCCGGGGGCATACTCAACGTTTGAAGTAATGCATCTCTACCCCGCTAAAATAATAATAATATAAAAATAATAGCGGGATCCAGGATTTATGTCCAACTTACGCAATTGTTAAACTTGTACATTGAAGATGAAGAATTTGATGGATTTATGGAAGGAGAATGAACTGAAAAAGTGAGTTTGTTTTATATTGTTTACAATTGAACAATGTTGAGAGTTATTGCGAATGAGTTCAATGAAGTTTGACTTATCTGACTTTTGTTTTGCACCTTATAATCTGTGTGACCAGAGACCGTTCAAATGCTGTTCATTGGTATTGCGCCTTATAATCCAGTGTGCCTCATGGCCAGGATATGATATAGTCATGGTTCCTTCATCACTCACACAAATACATGTTCTGGACTTAGTTATCATTAGCAGAAAAAGTTTCTTAGCAAGGTGACAATACTAATTACAAAAAAGGACTGTTCGTGGGTTCTCACCAAATTACGCAAGAAAAAACTTCTGGTCAGATATCACTGTGCTTCGATATTAAAAACCTCGTCTTACAAAATGCAGGTATCAACCACATCGGTGTAAGAAGTACATTTTTTTGTATGTTAATGTTTCCCCCCCTGATATGAGACTACCGTTAAAATGTGGTCAGAATATTATGCATCAATAACCTTCACATTACCTCATCTGTCTCCAGTCCAGGTGGTTTCACAAAAAAAGGTATGCGGCCCCTCTGCCAATCATTCAGTACCATTTTAGAGACAGTCGGCATATCTGGTTCTCCTCCCTGCATGTAAAGCACAGATGTTTTATTCTCTTACAACCAACCCAGAAATAATTACTAATAAAGTACTAATTTACTAATTGAAATTACACAGGGACAATTAAAAAAAAAAAAAAAAAAAAAAATCAGGTCTTTGTTTAAACAAATCAACAGTTCTGATTTACATTCACAAAGACAATTCGTTTACACCTGAACCAATAGGAGCACAGCAAAGTTGGTGCAAAGGGTAATACGCTGCATGTTTTAGCCCTGTACCTGACATTTTTAAGACTGGTGTAGAAATCTGGATTTATTCAAAATAAGACGCAGGGATCCCTCACTTTCCGCAGTTAATTGGGACAGAGATCCCCACGCGGCCATCAAATTCCGTGAAGGATCCCCCATCCCCCGACTGACGTATATGTACATGTATGTGTGTATATAATATCAGTAAATACATATTCAATGCTATGAATGCTTATTATAACAATTAAACATAAAAAAAAAAACAATATGTAAAAAAGTCTTGGGCTTTTTAAACCCGAGCCTAGTGGCTCATCAGGCTGGTGTTTATCTCCAGTTTCTATAACGTGAAGCGACTAGGAGTTCAACTCCTCCTGGATGGTACCCTAGTCCATTGCAGGTTACCTTCCCAGTATATTTTACTGGTACCCATTTATACTGCTGGGTGAACAGAGGCACACTTGTGGTTGAGACCTTGCATGGGGGTCTTAGCACAGTGGGGGTCTAACTGGGATTTGAACACACAACCTCCCGATCATGAGCGCAGCACCCTAACCACTACGCCACCGGCCCTACAACGTAAGTATAATTACACACACATACAGATGGTATTGCATGAGAAGACAACACACATACATATGTGCGGCGCATGCACACGCGCAGATGCAAGTGCACACAGATGCAACAATGTAACTAGTTTTGATGGGAGATTTTGTGTTGTTTTTTGTTGGTTTAGGGTTTTTTTTTTTGTTGTTGCATAATTGGCCTTGTTTTGTGGCATTTTCCTTAACTTTTCCCACAATTCTTCCTTAATTTCCATATTTTTAAAGTCGATTAATATTTGTTTATTTTTGAAAAACTGCGATGCACTGAAGCCGCATGAATTGAAGCGTGAAGTAGCGAGGTATCCCTCTATATGCTATTAACATCACTCGAGCAAAAAGCATTAGACCAAAGTGTGTGATGGTTAAATGCTCAAAAAAAGTGTAGAAACATTTATAAGCTCTAAATATGGAGCCACTCATAACGACCTCTGGTCACATAAAAGTCTCACAGAGTTATAAGCCTTGACACGATTATATTTTGTAGATTTGGCATAGATTTCGTAAGATTTACTAAGGAGTATTACAGATGATTAGACATCAAATAAATTTACCGGGTAATTTTTCTGTATCAAGGTTTTGGTTTTTCCTAATACAGCTAAACAAAACTGAAAAGCCAGAAACAGCAGGAACTAGAAAGTGCACTAGAATTATTTAATCTAGGCTTTACTCTGTATTTATAAATGGAAAACATTTATATAGTTAAAAGCATGTTTTATTTAACAATCAGGATGAAAAACCCACATATCCACTCAGTTTCCAAAGCTAGTGTGTGTGTGTTCTACTAGTTTGCTGGCATGCATGAGTCTATCGGAGCTTTCGGATTGTTGACTGCGAGAAACAGAGTAAACACATTCTGAGCTGGAACTGTACTTTAGCATGAATTGTGCTAGACCACAGTCATAAGCCACACCTTGAGCAGTTTTCCCGTGCGAAAGGCCAGTTTTTCCAAGAAATCCTCAACAGAGCTCCAGGATGGGACACGATAGGTTTTCTGTATGTATTCCGCTTTTGCTCTCTCTAGAACGGCTCCAATGTGATCCTCTGGATTACGGATCTTCTCCACCTGGACCTGGGAGTGAGCCATAATCGATGTAAGACAAAATGATAGGATGGGGTCATAAATGATAAACAAACAAAAAAGTAGACAATGTGACATACCACTCCTTTCAGCACAATGTCAGTCTCACTGTCCTCAGAAGGGTACACCACTCCAGGGCAGTCAATCAGAAAAATGCGTCTCATTAATGTGATGTACTGCCACACCTAAAAAGAAATAAATGAAGACAGTGCCAAATATTAGGCTGTCAGCATACCCTGGCTCTGACCTCCTAAAGTAATAACTGGTGGCTCAGTCCGTCATGCTCATTATGTGATGAAGGAAGCCGTAAAAATCTCATTTCCTTAAAGCTGCCCTGTGGTGATTTTTAAATTGTGAAAAATGCACAACTAAATAGAAATGGTGCCTAAAACCACAACCATATGCCAAAGCAATGTCATTTATTTTCAGGTATTGTTTCAATCAATCGCCTTTCGTCCTGCTTTTAGGAAAATAGTTTAATAATGCACCAAACGCAGCCGTGAGGGGGGGCACAAGCCAGTGTTCACCCTCACGCCAGTCCCAAGCCCGGATAAATGCTGAGGGTTGCGACAGGAAGGGCATACGGTGTAAAACTTCTGCCAAAATTCTCATGCAAATGATCAAAACGAAATTCATACCGGATCGGTTGAGGCCCGGGTTAACAACGACCGCCATCAGTGCTGTTAACCAACAGGGTGCTGGTGGAAATTGGCCTACTGTTAGTCGAAGAAGGAGAGGCGGGAGGTGTGTCCATAGGCAAAGAGAGAAGAGGAAAGGCGTGAGTCTAGGACTGAGAGTAGGGACTTTGAATGTTGGAACTATGAAAGAAAAAGCTAGAAAGCTGGTGGACATGATGCGGAGGAGGAAGGTGGACATACTGTGTGTTCAGGAGACCAGGTGGAAAGGTAGCAAAGCTAAAAGCTTAGGAGCAGGTTTCAAGCTGTTTTATCATGGTGTGGCTGGGAAGAGAAATGGAGTCGGAGTCATCTTGAAGGAGGGGTTTGTCAGGAATGTTCTAAAAGTGAAAAGAGTGTCAGACAGAGTGATGAGTCTCAAGTTAGAAATTGAAGGCGTGATATTCAATGTTGTTAGTGCTTATGCCCCACAGGCAGGATGTGAGCGAGAAGAGAAGGAGAGATTCTGGAGTGAGTTAGATGAAGTGATGCAGAGTACCCCCAGAGGCAAAAGAGTGGTTATTGGGGCAGACTTCAATGGACAGGTTGATGCAGGCAACAGAGGGGATGAGGAAGTGATGAGCAGGTTTGGTATCCAGGACAGGAACACAGAAAGACAGCTGTTGATCGATTTTGCAAAAAGGATGGAAATGGCTGTGGTGAATACTTTCGTCCAGAAGAAACACAAAAAATAGGGTGACTTAAAAAAGTGGAGGTAGGAGCACACAGGTAGACGAGAGAGAAAAAGAGTAGAAGGGGTGACCGTTGAGGACCAGGAAGTAGCAAAGATTAGTAAGGGTGAAGTGAGGAGGGCATTGAAGAGGATGAAGAATGGAAGGGCAGTTGGTCCTGATGACATACCGATTGAGGTATGGAAGTGTCTAGGAGAGGTAGCAGTAGATTTTGTGACAAGAATATTCAACAAGGTCTTAGAAAGTGAGCAGATGCCAGAGGAATGGAGGAGAAGTGTGCTGGTGCCCATTTTTAAGAACAAGGGAGACGTGCAGAGTTGTGGCAACTACAGAGGTATAAAGTTGATGAGCCATATGTTGAAGTTATGGGAAAGAATAGTGGAAGCTAGACTAAGGGCAGAGGTCAGCATTTGTGAACAACAGTTTGGTTTCATGCTAAGAAAGAGCACCACAGATGCAGTGTTTGCTTTGATGAGAATGTTAGTAGAGAAGTACAGAGAAGGTCAGAAGGAGCTACATTGTGCCTTTGTGGATCAGGAGAAAGCATATGACAGGGTGCCGAAAGAAGAAATGTGGTATTGTATGAGTAAGTCTGGAGTGGCAGAGAAGTATGTTAGAGTGGTGCAGGACATGTATGAGAGATGTAAGACAGTGGTGAGGTGTGCTGTCGGTGTGACAGAAGAGTTCAAGGTGGAGGTGGGACTGCATCAAGGGTCAGCTCTCAGCCCCTTCTTGTTTGCTATGGTGATGGACAGGCTGACAGACGAGGTTAGACAAGAATTTCCATGGACCATGATGTTTGCAGATGACATTGTGATCTGTATTGAGGGCAGAGAACAAGTGGAGGAAAATCTAGCGAGGTGGAGGTATGCCCTGGAAAGGAGAGGAATAAAGGTTAGCCTCAGTAAGACAGAATACATGTGTGTGAACGTGAAGGACCCAAGAGGAACGGTGAGGTTACAGGGGGCATAGATAAAGAAGGTGGAGGATTTTAAGTTCTTAGGCTCAACAATCCAGAGCAATGGAGAGTGTGGAAAAGAGGTGAAGAAGCATGTGCAGGCAGGTTGGAATGGATGGAGAAAAGTGTCCGGTGTGATGTGTGATAGGAGAGTATCGGCAAGAATGAAGGGAAAAGTGTACAAGACGGTGATGAGGCCAGTGATGTTGTATGGTTTAGAAACAGTGGCCCTGGGGAAAAGACAGGATGCAGAGCTGGAGGTAGCAGAGATGAAAATGTTGAGGTTCTCTTTGGGAGTAACGAGGATGGATAGGATCAGGAATGAGTACATCAGAGGGACAGCACATGTTAGATGTTTTGGAGACAAAGTCAGAGAGGCTAGATTGAGATGGTTTGGACATGTACAGAGGAGGGATAGTGAATATATTGGTAGTCGGATGCTGAGGTTGGAACTACCAGGCAGAAGGCCCAGAGCAAGACCAAAGAGAAGATTTATGGATGTAGTGAAGGAGGACATGAAGGTAGTTGGAGTAGAAGGTGCAGAGCGTAGGGTGAGATGTAGGCAGATCATTTGCTGTGGCGACCCCTGAAGAGAACAGCCGAAAGGAAAAGAAGAAGTTTAATAATGCACCAAGATTCAATGGGTCTGCAGGGGCTGCAGTTGTTCACCAGTAAGTTGCTGCCATTGAAAGACACTCATTTTTATTCCAATATACTGTATAAATTCTGCAAGGCAAATTTTTGTTCTGCAAGACATTCGTGAATAGTGAGCCTTTAGCAGTGTGCTGCCCAAAGAGCAGTTGAGAGTTAGGTTCCTTGCTCATGGGTACACTTCAGCCATGGAGGTGGAGGAATGGAAGGTGCAGCCCACTCGTCCTGCCACACATTTTCCTGCTGCTTCAGGAATCTCACCAACATCTTTAAGGTTTCCAACCTATTTCTCTAACTATCAGGTCAAATCCCCGCCCCCCAAGTGATCTGCATAAGCTTCATCAGCTAAACCACAACATGAACATATGCCTCATCTTAAAAGGCAAATTATTGTAGGGCTGGGCAACATAGCGGAAATATTTAATCACAATACATGTTTAGTATGATGTGACAAATATAATTTTTAAAAAAAGTTTTAATTTCACAACTGTTTTGAATACAGGTCCTTCTCAAAAAATTAGATTGTGATGAAGTTCATTATTTTCTGTAATGTACTGATAAAAATTAAACTTTCATATATTTTAGATTCATTGCACCCCAACTGAAATATTTCAGGTCTTTTATTGTTTTAATACTGATGATTTTGGCATACAGCTCATGAAAACCCAAAATTCCTATCTCAAAAAATTATCATATCATGAAAAGGTACTCTAAACGAGCTATTAACCTAATCATCTGAATCAACCAATTAACTCTAAACACCTGCAAAATATTCTTGAGGCTTTTAAAAACTCCCAGCCTGGTTCATTACTCAAAACCGCAATCATTGATAAGACTGCCGACCTGACTGCTGTCCAGAAGGCCATCATTGACACCCTCAAGCAAGAGGGTAAGACACGGAAAGAAATCTCTGAGCAAATAGGCTGTTCCCAGAGTGCTGTATCAAGGCACCTCAGTGGGACGTCTGTGGGAAGGAAAAAGTCAAAGAAGGGCCGATTCCAGACCTTGGGGGACCTGTGGAAGCAGGGGACTGAGTCTAGAGTAGAAACATTCAGAGCCACAGAGCCACCGTGCACAGACGTATTCAGGAAATGGGCTACAGGTGCCGTATTCCCAGGTCAAGCCACTTTTGAACCAGAAACAGCGGCAGAAGCGCCTGACCTGGGCTACAGAGAAGCAGCACTGGACTGTTGCTCAGTGGTCCTAAGTACGTTTTTCGGATGAAAGCAAATTTTGCATGTCATTCGGAAACCAAGGTGCCAGAGTCTGGAGGAAGACTGGGGAGAAGGAAATGCCAAAATGCCTGAAGTCCAGTGTCAAGTACCCACAGTCAGTGATGGTCTAGGGTGCCATGTCAGCGACTGGTGTTGGTCCATTGTGTTTTATCAAGGGCAGGGTCAATGCAGCTAGCTATCAGGAGATTTTGGAGCACTTCATGCTTCCATCTGCTGAAAAGCTTTATGGAGATCAAGATTTAATTTTTCAGCACGACCTGGCACTGTTCACAGTGCCAAACCCACTGGTAAATGGTTTACTGACCATGGTATTACTGTGATGGTATTACTGTGCTCAATTGGCCTGCCAACTCTCCTGACCTGAACCCCATCGAGGATCTGTGGGATATTGTGAAGAGAAAGTTGAGATGTGGATGAGCTTAAGGCCGATATCGAAGCATCCTGGGCCCCCGTAACACATCAGCAGTGCCACAGCCTGATTGCCTCCATGCCACGCCGCATTGAAGCAGTAATTTCTACAAAAGGATTCCTGACCAAGTATTGAGTACATAACTGAACATAATTATTTGAAGGTTGACTTTTTTGTATTAAAAGCACTTTTTATTGGGTGGATGAAATATGCTAATTTTTTAAGATAGGGATTTTTGGTTTTTCTTTACTTTTTTGCCAAAATTATCAATATTAAAACAATAAAAGGCTTGAACTACTTCAGTTGTGTGTAATGAATCTAAAATATATGAAAGTCTAACGTTTATCAGTACATTACAGAAAATAATGAACTTCATCACAATATGCTAATTTTTTTTTAGAAGGACCTGTATATGCGACTTACTTTTAGTCAGTGCTTGCCCTCACATACACTACACTTGTGCAGGCATGACATTGCACAGCATATTATCTCCAGCGTTATCATTATGACATGACACTGTTTAAAAAAAGGTAACAGTCTGTGTACATTTGGCCTTTATATTTTTATTTCTTTTAACTCAAAAAATGAATACACAAAATGGAAAGGTTTTATGAAGACTGTTGTCCTCACTGAACTATGGAGACTCAATTTCAGCTCTTAGTTTGTTTCAAAGTGTCAAGAACACAAGATACGTGCATTTAGACGGTGTTTAGATACACTATATAAAGAACAACCAGAATGCATAGCAATAGTTACTGGAATCTTGACAATACAGCAATTAATACGTGACCATCACAGCTTATGCCTTAGAACTTCTGGAGGCTGAAATCTCTGCTCGGCAGGTGAAACTCAGAATGGCATACAATGCTTTCACGATTGTCCTTTTACACAGATGGCACATCAGTGCCCGAGTCCCATTACCGCAGAACAGGCAGGAACTGATCGCGGTTTTGTTGGAGGAGTGGCAAAACATCCCTCACGATAACATCAGGTCCACATGAAGACAAATTACTGCCTTTTTTGGTACTTAATGGAGGTCACATTGAGTATTGAACGCTGATTGGGTGGCACACATTTTGTTGTGATTTTCTTAAAGTTCACTTTTGTTTCATGTTTAAATGACACTCATTTATATAGTTGAAGAGATGTATAAAGTTAATGAGAAATCTTTGGTGAACCATTTCTGGAATTAAAATTGAAAATATATAAGTATTTCTAAATATATATATATAAAAAAAAAACTTTAATAGCATTGGGATCTGATTAGATAATTAGAAGTTCAATTTCATTTACAATTTCGACAAAGCATGCACGTGTTCACTCTGTCACTGAGTAATTGCATAAATGAATAGATGAACATGTATACTCTTGCGCATATGGCCAACAGTTTGATGCCTGAATTATCTGAAAACTGTCATGCCCCATATCCCCTAGCTCAGTTATAAAAAAGCTACTTAAACAAACAAACCAAAACAGAGTACATGCAAATAAGTGCACTTTCACAAATTGGAAGAAATTTGAAAGAAGACAGGTCTAAAAAAGGCTGAAAAGTAAATCTGAAAAAGCTGCCTGTTTTTAATCTGCATCCGCTCTCTAATCTCTAATTCCCTGAAAACCATTATTCAGTCTCCTGTTTGTACAGTGAAAAGAAAAGTTTGACAAGATGAAGAAGGAGTAAACAACCTATTTTCACACAGGCATAAATGCAACCATGTTGTAGCTACAATCAAACTGCTGGAAACTTAGACATGCAAAATGTTAACATATGTCACGAACTGGTGCACTGTCTTGTTTGCATGTAATCTTTTGATCACCAGTGTACTTTGTTATAAACAAACCTAAGTTTGTCGAATATTATGTATTCAATGTTCAGCAAGATTGCTCAGTCTGGTTAATGATGATTAATCATGCACGTCAGGGGAAAAATTTTCCTCTAAACAAAAAAGCATGCTGAAACAGACTCAAAATGTGTAAACTCAAGCACAAGAGTATGCTGCAATAAAATTACTTTACTGAATGCTTACCTTGGTCTCACCAGCAATCGGCGCCACACTGCAAACCTTCTTGGAACGAAGAGTGTTGATGACTGAGCTCTTCCCTACATTGGGATAACCAATGAAACCTACACTGATCTGCTTCTTGTCTGTATGGAGCTGGAGAAGAACAAGAAATAAACAACCCAATATAGACACATCGACATCAACTCTCTCTGATGTGCTGGTCATTATGTTTGTCTAAATAGTTTAGTAGATCATCAAGTTTTTAAATTAAAAGCACATGACCTTTATTAAAAATAAAACCCACACGACATGGATGTGTAAACATCAAAACAAAGTCAATAAGAAAAAAATCATTTGCGTTGCCACGCAAGCAAAGTCAGAGACAGTTCAAAATGGTTTTTGCTTTGATCTCAGTCAAGACAGATGAAAATAAGGGCAGGATCTAAACAGCACCTTTACCAGTTTTCTAAAAGTTCAACACAAAAACAGCCACTTCTACAAATTCTTCCTACACCATGAGTCAAAAATGGGAAACAAACGGGGGAGGGGGGTAACTTCAGACAAACCCATTTCCCCCCAAAAGTCATATATCCCCCTGTCTTGATGTCTGTGTTTGTAACCCTAAAAACACCATCTCTGCTCTACAACATTCAACTAAAACATATATTTTAATTGAACTCTGCTCTTCTTGTGTGCCTCCAAATCGCTGTTTACAATTAATATCTCAAAAATAGCACAGAAAAACAAGAGACTTCCAGAAAAGGTGGTAATAGGTACAATGTTCTTAAAATCTGAATGCGGATGCCTTTATGAATCAAATAACCTGAAATGGCAATAAGGCACCTGCATTTTACATAATTTTCATCCTTTGTACCGTTTAATTGAAACCAAATTGATATAGCAGCCAAAATAGTTGGGAATGAGCCCTCACCTTTCCAAACTGACGGAGAAGTTGAATAAGAGAGCCTTTCCCAAAGGAGTTGGTAAGACTGGCATGAAAGGCCAGAGTGGGGTAGTCCTGAGAGAGCACTGCAACCCAGCGTTTCTGAAAAACATTTTGACTGGTCACATATCAATTGGAAATGAACTGTTGACATCTGAGGTCCAAGTTGTCCTTAAAAAGAATGTAAAATAAGTAATCCTTGTTAAGAGTCTGTAATAAAGAGTAATAAATAAAGTCTGACAGCAAATTAGAAGAAAAAAATAAATTAAATTTTCCCCTCAAGGGTTCCCATTCCAAATAAAATTTTCCAGCTTGTTTCTGACTTTCATTGATGACAAATTTACACCACATAGTCATTACAGTAACAAGGGCAGTGGTGGTCAGATGATTCGCTGTGGCGACTCCCGAGTAAAAGCGAAAAAAGGAAAACAGACAGTCATTACAGTAACAGAGGGCAGTGGTGGCCTGGTAGTAAAAGGTGCTGGATCACCGATCCTAAGGTTGCAGGTTCAAGTCCCACTCTCCACAAGATTGTCACTGTCCCCCCCCAGTGCAGCTAACCGGGTTATCATGGGCCAGCCATGTCTCTCACTGTCTATGGTGAGAGGTTCATGTAAAAGAACCATTGTTGACTTTCGTCAAGAGTAGGCTGCATAGCCGTCAGCGTGTTTCTGTCCCTTGCTAAGGGTTGTGTCAGGAAGAGAATCCGATGTAACGAAAACCTCTGCCAAATCAAACATGCAAATCATTAATATAACTTCCACAAAGATGGAGGCAGATGATTCCCTGTGGTGACGCCTGAAGGGAACAGCCGAAAGGAAAAGAAAAAGCCATTAGAATAACAGGCTGCCTTAGGTATATCTACCTACTTACTGATATATATGATACCAAGGTGTTTGGTTTCAGGCATAGACAAACATAAAACCAGACAAAAACCTCTCATAACGTGGCCACCCCCCAGTGCAGCTAACTGGGTTATCAAAGGCGGGCCATGTCTTTCACTGACAATGATGAGAGGCATGCAAAAAGAACCATTGCTGACTTTTGTAAATAGTAGGCTGCAAAGTCGTCAGCGTGTTTCTGGGGACAAGTAGCAAGCGTTCTCGCGTTCCGGTTAATCTTCTCCGGAAGAGACCAATTGCTACAGTACCTTACGGGGATAAGATATGATGATGATGAACGTGGTCACCATATTAATAAGGACTAAAATCTGCCATTCCAATAAGATGGGTGTTGAATGTTGAGACTCAACTTACTCCAAAAAGTGAAATAGTATATCTGAAGCACAAAGAATCACATTTCACTCGTAAGTATTGTATCTACAGAATACGGTGATACCTCGGTACTCGAACGCTTTAGAGGTCGAACAAATTGGAACTTGACCAAAAAATCCGGAAGTTGAACGCTAAAAAAGCACGAAAAAACGAGACTGAGAGGGAGGGGAAATGCACGCTTTCCGGAAGTCAATTTGTTGTTGATACCATGTATCACCCTGAGACAGCTAAAGCTCGCAACGCTGGCACCTTTAGCAATGAGGTCATGAGCCACTTCTGTAAGGTTTATAAAACAAGGCAGAAACAAGCCACGTTAGAAATGTTCTTGAAGAAAGGAACCTCCCGAAGAACAGTCATCCATGCCAAGATTTCCTTTCGGCATTTCTTTTGGTTTTTCCATTTTTTCAGGGGTCGCCACAGCGAATGATTCGCATGTTTGATTTGGCATAGGTTTTTACGTCGGATGCCCTTCCTGACACAACCCTTTTAGCATGGGACAGAAACACGCTGACGGCTTTGCAGCTACTCTTTACGAAAGTCAGCAATGGTTCTTTTACATGCCTCTCACCATAGACAGTGAAAGACATGGCCTGCCTTTGATAACCCAGTTAGCTCTAATAAATGATATAATTTTAACAAATCCATACATCTGCTATGATGGTGGTCATGTCCCAAATACACCCGATTTACGAGTAGCCCCAGTTTAGTGTTTACGCCTATGGTTTCGGCGTTCTCGGACACCTATACACACAAAACTGCTAGTTTATTTTGCTCTTGAAATGACACAAGAAAAAGCAAATGGTATTTATTATTTTAAATCAGTTTTGGTAACAATAATAATGATGCTTGTTTTTCAGGGATTCCAGCAGGGAATAGTAAAAAAATAATAATAGAGGAATGGGTAAATATCAGCAGGGTTGGGGGGCCTCTAGTGGGGTTCCGGGGTCAAAGCTCCACTACGTTATTGACATTTTAACATTTACAGATGCTACAGAACACCTTTTTATATAGTATTAACTTAGAAATAAAATAATTCACCAATAGTACTGTATACATTTATTTGATGTTCTATTTTGAAATCTAGAACATAACATCGGTAGAAATAATGTTATTCATATTAAAATTAGATGAAAATGTACCTCTGAAGAATGTACTTGCCTAATCACTCCAACAATTTTGTGACAGAACAGCTTTGAGAAAAAAGTTTTCTAATATAAACCATATTCACTTTTCATGAATTAGTGCAAAAGTCAATGATTCAGTAATATTGGATACTATGTAAAGTAAACATTGGAGAGATCTGATTGAAAGTTGATGCAGTTGCTTATACCTGAGCATGGTAGGAAGGTTCATTATTCTAATAAATAAGAATTTATCCAGCATATCATGAATGGTGTATAAATGACTGCATTTATTTTTATCCACGATTTTCAACAATCTGTCAGATATAATATAGATTTAGATATGATAATCAGAAAAGGGATTAAAATTGGAATTTTTGCAATAATGAGCATTTCAAAAATGTCACTTTGAAAAATAACTGTTCTGGAACTCTTTGGTGTTTTCCAAAATTTGAAAACTAATATTTGACTCAGAGTACCATCTACACAAATGATGAGCTTTCCCTTCAGCCTTTTCCCTTTATCAGGGATCACCACAGCAAATGATTCGCATGTTTGATTTGGCATAGGTTTTTATGTCTGATGCCCTTCCTGACACAACCCTTTAGCAAGGGACAGAAACACGCTGAGGGATTTGCAGCTACTCTTTACGAAAGTCAGCAATAGTTCTTTTACATGAACCTCTCACCATAGACAGTGAGAGACATGACCTGCCATGACATGACCCCAGTTAGCTGCACTGATCTAGACAAATAACCTTCTTTATATGAGGTACTATATCAATTATAAACCTCTCTCTTTTTGA
Source organism: Plotosus lineatus (assembly GCA_024760905.1). Lineage (NCBI taxonomy): Eukaryota > Metazoa > Chordata > Actinopteri > Siluriformes > Plotosidae > Plotosus > Plotosus lineatus. The sequence goes on along the minus strand of CM045728.1, from coordinate 32,496,403 downwards.
AAGGTTCGAGTGCAGAAGTAAATGATCTTTTCTGGGGTGCAATCTGAGATCTTTCCTTCAGTTTACTCAGTTTTAGTTTCTCTGATCTTTCTTTCTGCCTTTTCTGATGTTCCTGCAGTGCTCGTTTGGAGAATTTCTTGGCTATACTGTTCGCATGAGTTTTTGTTTCGAGTTTAGTATTCACCACATTCATTGATCTCTTCTCGGATTCAACTTTCTCTCCTGCTTAGCACAACTCTTCATTATATAATCTGATTTACAACATTTGGCAGACATGGCTTAGTGGTTAAGGCAATGGGTTACTGATTTGAAGGCCAGCGGTTCAATCCCCGCTGTCAGGCCCTTGAGCAAGGCCCTTAACCCTCAATAGCTCAGTTTTATAATTTTTTTTAACATTTGCAAGTCACTCCGATAAGAGCTTCTGCAAATGTAAATAATCTACATGACCTAACCATATGTTTCACAAGCCTGGGATCTGGATGACTGTGTAAAAAGTCCTCCTTCTTAAAAAGTTTCAGAGCACTCTTACAAGATGCAGCAATACAGTACTTTATGCTCTGTATGGTACTGTAAGTGTCGACTTTCATTCTAGAGCTGCCTTTCTCCATCACATTGCTTATCACGCTGAATGAGGATTCGACATGAAAACCATGGAACAGACTAAGGACATACAATGATCTTGGACAGCTGTTGATAGTTTCCACTGCCAAACACACCTGACCATCATGAATCAATCCACTGGTTCTGGACAGGCACAGCTCACACAGAACCAATACGATACTCGTGGACTTCTCTCGTGTAGGAACCAATTTCATTGTCGGCCAGTGCATTGATAACTAATTATGGAAGTTTCAGCATAGAGCTCAGGTCAGGCTTTTTCCTCTCTACATGTTTCCATTGCAGTGTTGTTTCAGTGAAAGCCAACCTTTCTCCCAATAGTTAATCACTTTACCATCGCAGACTGCAAAGTGCTTTCCACGAATCTTGATGTTTAAAAATATATTCCGAGAGTGGCAATCCATCAATAAACTCCGAGAATGGTGAACCGTCGATGTGTTTATCCAACCAGAATCGGTTCCATGAAGTTTTTTACCCCCCTATCCAACCCCGACACGGTGCCACTATCTTTTGATGGAGAATGTCTTTTTTCCATGACATATTCAAATTCAACGCATTAGAAAGATAAGCATGAACGGGACTTTGAGTATAGCATGTTTCCTAGCATGGGGCACTGCCATATTGTTTTCCCATTCTCTAGTGTACAAATCACATGGTATCATTTCACTTTGGAGTGGTCCTGAATGTCAACGAGAACAAGCAAAGTCGACTAACCCATCATGAAACATACAATTGAATGAGAATGTATTCTGCTAATCATTTTTATGCAACCAAATATGTGAGGCGCTCCACCGAAAGTAGGCGCTTGTCGCAAGTGACGCATGGTGCTTGTGAGACAAAGCGCGGCTTATCCGGATTTCTGATCTTTCAAGTGAGCAAGTGAAAGTTGAATACTAAACAAGTATGCACAGTAGAGTAATTAAGCACCATATGTCACTTGTGACAAGCGCCTACTTTCGGTGGAGCACCTCACATATATGTTTAACAGATACACAAGACTGATTGAAAACAACAACACTTCAGATAGAAAAATAGCAGAATTCCGCTATATGACAGACATCAGGGATCCCTTGCTTTTGTTCAAACAATCCATCTTCCTTTTTATAATACATATACACTTCTACCAAATGGGTGAAATTAAAAAAATTCAGCATTTAGAAAATCTTTGGACTATTTTTTTTTGACAGTTGAAAATGAAGGGTTCAGAGCTTCGGAAAGTATTGTTTTGCCATCATGGTTTCTCACGAATGTGGAAATCAGGTCTAATGCCAACCCATTACATAATATATATATTAAAAAAAAAATTGAGGCCAAGCTGAAAGCATACTTCTATTTCCTTTCTTAATGAGCTCCACAGTCTGAGATTTCAATGGGGTTGAACTGACTCTGTGTTCTGGCGAGCTAATTCACAATAAAATGCTACTGCACTGCTAATAACTGAGAATAAATTTTTTCTTGGCCCGAAACCTGACCTTAATTGTGAGACCTAAACCTTAAATGTTGACACTAAATTCTTCAGCTTCAACCAAACATCCAACCTTTACACCTTGTTGTAATTTCACCAAACTGACACAGAAAACCACTAAATAAATTTTACAAGATCTTGAAAAACCACTGTTCTTTTTTTATTCTCCATTATCCCCAGAGGTTTTCTTCATGTTTATTCCAGGGCTCCGTAAAAATAACATGCTGAAGAAAAATTCTGCATGGCCAATATTCTAAAATTTAAACATGCTCTTGTTCAACAAAACTCACTGATATCCTATTAATTGGTCCAAAATAATAATCAAATCCTCTGACTTTCAAGATTTAATGTTCTGCAAGCAACAACAAATAATTTATGCGTGCTACCAGAAAAAAAGTGCTCATTAATTTATGCAAGACCTCAAAGACTATTAAAAGCAAGCCAAAAAAATTTAGAGTGGTTGTAAACTTTATTAGCATGTTTTAGACTTTTACAATACATTAGTTCTGTCTCTTTCTTTGAAGAAAGTAATGGTGTGAGGCTAAAATCTTGGTAAAAGAAAAACCAGCCTGCATTAGTTGCATTAGCAGCTTCTACTAAAAGCAAGTGTAGTGAAGCCCACAGTTAAAAGCTGTAATGGACATAGCCACCAAAGAGAAATTTAAGACCTCGAAAACAGAAGACTATAGAACTGCACTCACGGTCACCCAGGTAGGAACAAGGTCACACTTGTTGAGCACAAAGATCAGGTGTTTCCAGGGTTTCTCTTTCTTCATGTAGGTCTCAATATTCTGGGAGCGTGTGCCCATGGGATCCCGAGCATCCAGCACCTGGATAACAACATCTGATGAGTCGATCACCTGAAGAGAAATGCCATTGGTTAGGCTGTGAATGCTAGCTCACAAGTCTTCTATCCTCTTCTAGAAAAGCGATTACCTTGTAAAGCTCGCCCCATATTCGCTTCGACTGGCCCTTCTTAAAAATTTCCTCACGAGCCTCATCCCTAGAGTAAAGTCAAATTCTTTTGTTAGCCAAGCAAATCAGCCACATAAAACTGAAAGGTATACACATAGAAAATTAGCAAACACTTTTTGAATCAATAATTTAACTAACACCACCTATGATAGTCAACAGGCAATGACAGACAGGTCACAAATGATCAAAAACAAAGTTTCTGTAAATAGTTTATATTAAATGTCATATTTAATACATTACCATTTGCATAGTAACAACTTATTTACAGTGATTTATAATACATGCTCTACATAACCAAATATTAATAAAACAAAATTTAAAAAAAGTATAGAGATGAGATATTTATATAACATAAATGGAAGTGTTGAGTGTAGTGACTTTATAAAGATACTCTGTAATATACACTTTACTGAAAATAAAATCATCGCCATGAAACAAAAGCTTATTCATTAACTTTGGCTTCTTAAAATATATGTCCAACAAATGTGAGTATGGAGATTTGATTGTTTTTTCCGAGGGAGTCATCATGACATAGGTACAGAATCCACATTTACTACTACTACTACTATCATCATCATCATCACGAGCAGCTGCTGTTAAGAGGAATCCAGAAAAGCAAACCCCCCAACATCCTTCCCTCCACTCGGTCAGTATAGGAGGACTGATATTTGTATTAAGGTTTACTAGAAACAGGGATCTAAATATCATATATAGAGTGTCTTCTTACCTAACCCCGCTGTCCTCAATCACCAGGTCACGGTCATTATCTGCATCGTAACCCTGAACTGAAACTTCAGCCTGTTCTGCCAGCTCTTTCAGCTCTCCCACTTTCAGATTAGGCCTCTTTCTTTGAGCCTTGGGCCCAAAAGTAGTCTCAAAAGTCTCTGTGTCCAAAATGTGTACCTTAGAGTTCTGAAAGGCATGAGAGCAGACATATGGGTCAATTCAACAAATCGTTAAAAACCTAATAAGACTCTTTTTCCCCTATGCCCCTGCAAAAACAATGACGCTATGGAAGTAAATTAGAAATATGAGGTGTTTCTCCTTAGTGTTACACCCTGTCCTCATTTCTGCCTGCCGACATCAATCACAATCCCAGCTTTGACTGAACACAATGCCTGAAGTGTAGGACTTCCAAAACCAAACCATTCTCAGACTCTCTGAAGGCATGAAGGTCTCCGTCCACACCAGAGGAGGGAATAGGAGAGCTGCATACAATTTATTATTTTCACATTCTGAATTTTATATCACAAACTAACAATCAGTAAAGCCTCGAACATATAACGTGCAAGTTTTTATATACCGTGTTTCCCCGAAAATAAGACAGGGCTTATATTAATTTTCTTACCGAAATATGATACTAGGGCTTATTTTTAGGTGATGATGTATTTTACATTTTTCTCTATTACATGTCTTATCATATATCTTTGTTTTATATATTCTTATTTCGTTATATTTCTTTGTTTTTTTAATATTTTAACCAGAACCGAATCGAGCGATTTTAGCGATTTTTATGGACGCAAGTGTATGTCCTCGTTTTAAAGCAATCGCTGATGTCATCGACTGAGCCTCAACGCGCAAGGATTGATGCTTTGACAGCGTACCTGAGGTAAAACTGCTTAACAGATGAGTCCGCGCTTTCACCTCAAACCCGAGATTGAGCGAGTAGCAGGCCAATGAATTGCTGCCACTCTCAACTAGGGCTTATTTTAAGGGTAGGGCTTACATTAAAATCATCCTCAAAAATCACGCTAGGTCTTATTTTGCGGTAGGTCTTATTATCGGGGAAACACGGTAGTAATATGTGTGCTCTAAATTAGCAATACTGTACCAACTTTCCACAATGTACACACTTAGCAAAGATTAGTATATACTAATCAAAATATGACCTTAGGGAAAGAGATCAATTTCAAGTCCTCAGGGTGCAATCATAAACTCATATGCATCTCCTCCAATTAAAACTCATCATTATAATCTCCTAATCAATTCTTTTCAAAACTTGGATGTGCTGCTCTACTTTTAGCAGTTCTCAGCAAAACCATGCAATAATACTGTGTTTAGATCACAATGAATAAAATAATAAAATGAAATTACATTCATTTTAATGCAAAGCACGGATAATTGGTATCTGTATTGTAATACACTGGCAGTCATGTCTAGCCTTAAATTAAAATCCAAAACAGTCCAACAGAAGATGTATAAACCAAAACCACAGAATGTGTTAAAACAGTAAACTGTGTGCCAAGCTGAAGTGAGACTCCATGCTCTAAAGAGAAAAAAATAAAAACAAAAAGAAGGAAGTCATTCTGGCATTCTATCACAGATGGAGAATTCAAACTATAAATGTCACAATTAATGAACATAAACCCCCTTTTCCCTTCAAGCTCCATTAATACAAATGGAAAATTAAAAACAACTTATCCATCATATGAAGCATATCTTTAAGATAGAAAAAAAGGAACTTAAGCAATTCAGATTATGTAAATCTGACGGGTCCACACACACACACACACACACACACACACACACACACACACACACACACACACACACACACACACACACACAACGGTTCAACTATTGGACCAAGCTCACACTCACTCACCACAATCAAAGTAACAAAAATAAATATACCACATGTATATTAATATCTAAATCAACAATTGGGCCTAAGGTCAGTGATTTAGCAGCGCCATCATAAAGTCATGCATATGAAAAAGAGCTAACAGGAAGGAATACCTTCACCTTATTGTCCTGAATGTGTAAAAGTATATGAACACCTGGATCCATTTAAACAGGCAAAAATCCTTCAAAGACAACATTTGCTGCTGGAACATGAGGAACTGGGCAAAATGTTGAAGTGTTATTTCAGGCATGTTTTAATCTCTGTTCTTTAGTCTCGGTAAAAGTAAATCTCAAAAGTGCCAAAGGGTACAACAATCCACCTTAATAATCTTTCAAAGAAACTAACAAATGTTTCTACAGTACCCCACTAATGATCACTACCATTGCTCTGTGTCTGGATTCTGCGTGTTAACAGTTCTTACTAGCCAAGAAATGCTCTCTGCTTAAAGTCAGAAACTCTGAGATAGAGAACTGAGCAGCAGTATGATGAACTGCGATATCAGCGTCTTGTACACAACTTTTGTACAATTGTGTAGCTAGGAAACATTTCATAAAGCATGCTGCATTAATGGGTATACATACATGTGCTTTGATTCGGTCATGCAGAAGGGACATGGGGAGCTTGCTTTGGCGCATCACCACTCTGTATGGATCTTTCTTCACTGCATCCATCTCCTCCTGAAACTTCTGAAGTGATGATTGCTTGATGACTCGAGTATTGGCTACACAAATCCCAACAGAATACAGAAATAAACAACCGATTTTCAAAAGCCAGCCTAAATGTATTTAAGGCATTTTTATTATATTATTACTTGAAACAAAGCCAGTATTCACTGCTCTACTTTTTTCTCCTTTTGCTCAGTTGTCCAGCCAGTGCTGAACGGCAAAGGCAACACAGTGGAAATGATCCTTCTCAGGTGACAGTTTAAGCTAATGCTATTATTGCAAAGTTCTCTACCTGGCCCATTTATGTCTGTTCTGTTACTTTCCCAGCACTGCTAATCTTAACCACTTCTAAAATATAATAAGGATAATAAACTTACCAAACCACTTGATGTTGGGCTCAACTCGAGCCACAGTCCCAGGTGCCACAGTGGACTGGTACTGTAAGGGCTTGATGACCTTACCACGACTGTTACTGAAATATAGAATCACACTTTCTATTAAAATGTTCCATATGACAACAGCACAACAATCTATAGCCCTGAAATACTCAAATTGGTTGATTACAGTTTTCTGTAAACAGTAACCACAGAGAGAACAGTTGAAGAGTTCAACCATAAACTGAGGGTCAATCCTTAAAAAAAAATAATAATAAAAAAAATGAACTGACTGCTCCAAGTTACTCTTAATACACACCACATTTTGAACCACAAATACGTTTTGTCACAAAAGCCGTTATTGTTGACTTGCAACTCAAACCAACTGAGTGGACTACATTTCCAAGCTCCTTTTCAAACACAATTGGAGTCAGACTTTAAACATAAAATGTGAAGATTTTTTCCTTGCATGCACTGGAAATTTTATGACATAGAGCAAAAAGAGGTTTAATAAGCCAGATGGGAATGTCAATTATTTGCGACATCTTATACAGAAAGTGAAATTAAACTTAAAACCAAAATCCTGTCAACTTCACCTATAATCAGGTCGATAAGATGGCTGAGGGCAGACTTAAAAATTATTTGTTGGCAATAACATGATTAAAAAAAAAAAAAAAGATTCCCCCAGGAGAGAGGAAATTTTTTTTTGCCTATGCAGGCCACTTGGGATTTGCGGGGAAATTGTTTTCACACATCAAGCTATATTATGTATGTGATGTTTTAAACGCCATATGAATGAAATAACTATGTCATATTTGAAATCAACATACTGAATATCAAAGTTTCTTCAACATAACTTTTAATATTGCAGTTAAGAACTAATAAATACCTTTGTCATGCTCCACGCTGTTGCTGGCGATTTATAATTAACTTGTATTTGTTCAAAAATGTCAATAAATGTGTTGATCAATTTGAAAGGCATTAATTTATTTATTATTTTCACGCTGGGACCTTTAATAGTGACCAAGAACAATTTTTTATTAATCTCATCATTGTCCCCTTCCATCATGCTTTCCACCTTTGTTGTTAACACAGCACTGGCCAATGAGAATCGCTGTTTCACCAAACTGGTAAAATTGACCAATCACAAGGCGCGGTTGATACTGATTTCGCTTTGCTCACTTTTTGGTACGGTATATGATAGGAGACACACGTGTTTTTTCAACACAACCGGACGGTATATTTTAATTTTTTGTGTCTGTGAATGCTCAGGTGGAATTTTTATGTACAATTTCGGCCCAACCGACTGTGTTACTGCCAACAAAGATAGTTTTAAGGCTGGTCTGAAAAGACTCCACTCAGACAAGGCAGTAGGTGAACTCCTGTGCCTTGCATTTACATCATTTGGCAGATGCTCTTACCCAGAACGACTTACAATTATCCTTTTATACATCAATATATATATATTTTTTTTCAAGATGGCGCCGGGTGACCTGCAGCCAGTTACAGGAGCTCTTCAGTTTCTTTTCTTTTTTTCCCCTCTTTTCTATTGTATATAGCCGTGTTTCTTTATCTTTTTTCAAATTTTCTTTTTCTTTCTTCAATCCTGCATTTGGGAAACCTACTTTTATGATGCTTTTGTTTTTCTGTGCACTTTTACTTTCACATTTTGGATCGGCGTCAGGAAATTCATTCACCGACGGCTCTGAGCAACGCAGGTCTTACACACGTGAGACCCTCCTCGGCCTGCGCGCCCCCGCCCTCCTTCATGCGGAAAAGCCCGTTGTTCCTGTGGAAATACGAAGGAAAAGGAGAGGCTGCAGAGGGGGACGAAAGACACGGAGGACATGTGTTCCCTCCGTCATCATGGGAAATGTCCGCGCGATCGCCAACAAGACCGAGGAGCTGGCGGCGCTGACCCGGCAGCAGAGGCAGTACCGGGACTGCAGCCTCATGTGTTTTTCGGAGACGTGGCTGAATGAACTCGCACCGGACTCTGTGGTTTCTCTTAACGGATTCACACTCGCGCGTGCAGATCGGAGTGTAACAGAAAGCGGAAAGAAGAAAGGAGGGGTGTGGCAGTCTATGTGAATGAACGATGGTGCCACCCGGCCAACGTGCACGTGAAGGAGCAGCTGTGCACGCGGGACCTGGAGCTGCTTGCGGTGAGCGCGCGGCCATATTATCTACCGAGGGAGTTTTCACACGTGATTGTGTTTTGTGTGTACATTCTGCCCTCGGCTGATGTGGCGGCCGCGTGTGAGCGTCTCCACAGCGCTGTCAGTCAGACACAGACTCGTCACCCCCGCGCCATGATTCTGATCAGCGGGGACTTTAACCACGCCCCTCTCTCCGCCTCTCTCCCGACGTTCACGCAATACGTGAAGTGCGCCATAAAAGACAATAAAACTCTGGACTTGCTGTATGCTAAATGTAAAGGACGCTTACAGCTCCACCCCCCTCCCCCCACTGGGACGCTCAGACCACAACCTGGTCTACCTGCTCCCCCAATACACACCCAGGGTGCGAAAGGAACCTGCACAGAAGAGGTCTGTGAAAGTGTGGACCGAGGAGACCAATGAGAGGTTTAGGGACTGTTTCCAGACCACAGACTGGAGCATGCTCTGTGACTCCTTTGGTGATGACATCGACGGCCTCACACACTGCAACTGCATCACCGACTACATGAACTTCTGCGTGGACAGCACTGTGCCAACACGGAGGGTACGGTGCTTCTCCAACATCCACCCGTGGGTCACCCCTGAGCTTAAAGTCCTCCTGAACCAGAAAAAGAGGGCTTTCATCTCGGGGGATAGAGAGGAGCAGAAGAAGGTCCAGCGTGAGCTCCAGTGGAGGATCAGGAGGGCTAAGAAGGACTATGGGAAGAAGATGGAGGAGAAGCTGGCTCAGAACAACGTGCGGGCCGTCTGGAGAGGACTAAAGACCATGTCTGGATTTGGGCAGAGTGTCAGAGGGACAGCTGATGGTGACCAGCGCTGGGCGGATGAATTAAACTGTTACTTCAACAGGTTTGATTCTCCCCCCTCCCCCTCTGCCCCCCCCCCCCTCTTCACACATCTCCAGACCAGCAGACACCTCCCCCCTCCCCAGGCCAACTTTACTTGACTGCTACAGCCGGACAGACACATCCCCCTCCCTCTGCAGCCCACCCCAGCCCCCCTCTCCCTCACATCAGACCAGGTGAGGAGACAGCTGAGGCGACTAAATCAGAGGAAATCTGAAGGACCAGATGGCATCAGTTCCAGGCTGCTGAGGACCTGCGCAGACCAGCTCTGTGAGGTACTATGCTACCTGTACAACCTGAGCCTCAGTCTGGAGAAGGTTCCCGTCCTGTGGAAGACCTCCTGTGTGGTTCCGGTTCCCAAAACAGCTCAAGCGAAGGAACCAGCCCACTACAGACCTGTCACCCTGACCTCCCACCTTATGAAGACCATGGAAAGGCTCCTCCTCGAACACCTCCGCTCTATGGTGAGCCCCACACTAGACCCGCTGCAGTTTGCCGACAGGCCCAACATTGGGGAAGAAGACGCCGTCATCTACCTTCTGCAGCGGGCACTCACCCACCTGGAGATGGCTGGCAGCGCTGTGAGGGTCCTGTTCTTTGACTTCTCCAGCTCCTTCAACACCATCAGGCCAGCGCTTCTGCGGGGGAGGCTGGAGGACGTGGGAGTGGACGGGCATTTTGCTGCCTGGATTATCGACTACCTTACTAACCGTCCACAGTACGTGCGGCTGCGCGGCTGTAAGTCAAAGGTGGCAGTCTGCAGCACGGGGGCACCGCAGGGCACCGTCCTCTCACCCTTCCTTTTCAACATTTATACCTCAGACTTCATCTATAGCACAGACAGCTGCCACCTCCAGAAGTTCTCGGACGACTCCGCTATCGTGGGCCATGTGTCAGAGGGGAACGAGCTGGAGTACCGGTCGGTCATCGTTGACTTCGTGGACTGGTGTGAGCGCAACCATCTGTGCTTGAACACTAGGAAGACGAAGGAGATGGTGGTCGACTTCAGAAGAAGCACTCTAACACACACACACACACACACACACTCACTAGTGAACGTCCAGGGACAGGACATTGAGACAGTGGACAGTTTCAAATACCTGGGCGTTCACCTTAACAATAAACTGGACTGGTCCCACAACACCAACGCCCTGTACAAAAAGGGCCAGAGTCGCCTCCACCTTCTGAGGAGACTTAGGTCCTTCGGAGTATGCAGACCTCTGCTCAGGACTTTTTATGACTCTGTGGTAGCCTCTGCAATCCTCTACGCTGCCATCTGCTGGGCCCCGGGCAGCACAGAGCAGAACAGAAAGAGACTGAACAAGCTGGTCAGGAGGGCCAGCTCTGTCCTCGGCTGCCCACTGGACTCTGTGGAGGAGGTGAGTGAGAGGAGGATGGTAGCAAAGCTCACATCCATCATGGTCAACAGCTCTCACCCACTGCACCAGACTGTAGAGAAGCTGAGTAGCTGCTTCAGTGGACGACTGAGACATCCTCAGTGCAGGAAGGAGCGCTACCATAGGTCGTTCATTCCCACCGCTGTCAGACTGTACAACGCCACTTTGTAACTGTCTGTGAAAATACCGGTTATGTGCAATAAAAACCCCGTGAACTTTAATCAACCACATCTACACCACTGACTGTGAACCATATCAACCCATCTACTCTGCCCTCAGATACATATACACTTGAATATAGGCCAGTCTACAAAGTTGTTCCCTTCTTTTCTTTTATTGTTTATTAATTTATACTATTTATGTATATAATATATATGTATGTGTGTATGTTTGTATATGTATCTATTTTTGCACCTCCTACTGATGGTACCTCAAGAGCCTGTAAAAGTGAATTTCTCCATTGTGAGATTAATAAAGCTGTATCTTATTGATTGAAACATATTTTATTCATTGGAGAAAGGGATTGGGCACAAGTTATCCAACTTAACGAAGCCCTCTCCACAGATTATTTAGCCAATTAACCTACTGTATCTTATCTTATCTTAATATACAGCAATTGGTGGTTAAGGGCCTGGCTCCAGGGCCCAACAATGGTGATAGTGTTGATTGAATCGCTGACCTTCGGATCAGTAACAATATCACATTAACCACGAAGCCACCACTGCCCAATGCCCTTAAAGCCTGTGCTCCCTGGCCCAGTGGAGTCTAACATTACATCTTCAGGATGAGCCCGAGTCTACAGAGGGTCTGGAGTTTACATTCTCACAGTCCCGTTTCAGGGACTCCTAACTCCTATACTATGGCTTAGATATAGTCAATTTTTCTTTTGCGCACAAACCTGCCCTCAAATAGGAGGATTCTAGCAAAATTAATTATCAGTAAAGGATCTTGCCCTCAAGGGGGCCATGAAAACTGACTTGTAGATTTCTGCCTATAAAAAAGAAACACAATTGAGAGGGCAATAACTTAAAGAGAACTCAATAATGATAACAGATTCTTAAAGTCTGGGTCAGAATTACCCCAAATACCCTTGTCAACCCTTAAGTCTGCGTCATTAGAAAGATACTGACCTCCAAAATTCGCGAAGACAAAAAGGGGGCATGGGACCCAATTTGGCAGGGGAGCATATCTCTGAAACCTATTGAGGTACAAGTCTAAAAGTTTGCATGTGTTCATATAGAGGTATCTAGAAAAAAGATTTGAGCCTACTTGAAGTTGGTCACCCAGGAACATTTTTCAACTTGAGTTAATATAGAATGACCCTTAAATTAAAAGCCCAGAGGGAACTAGGAACCAGTCTGCCTGTACCGTAATGGGTCAGAGGTTAAAATCTTGAATTTCCAGTTGAAAGTTTGATTGTTTAAAATGTGAGCATAGTGAAGTTACTATTACGAGACTATTAAATTACAACCGTATCCTTAAAAAGGCATCACACCAAGGTTCTCGTGATATTAGTTTCATGGTTCGTACACTGCACACAAAGAAAAAAATACCAGCCACACTCCATCCAATAAACATACAATGAGTACATCAAAAGTCATTTGTGTGTGTGTGTGTGTGTGTTATAGGATTACCATCGCTGCTTCTGTCTGTACATATTCAGACGTTTGATAGTTGCACGGTCCCTCATTGTGTTCCCTCCAGAACCCCTCACACGATCTAAACAAAATGCAACAAGTTAGTCAGAGATCGTCAACAAAAAGTAAATAAAACTGCCCGCAATACAGAAAAAAATGCCCATTTTCTTATATCAAGAAGGGAATGGACACTAAGATGAAGTTCACACTATGTGTACATCATACATGCTATTTAGAAAAACATTCATTTAAAAAAAAAATTATAACTTAATTAGCAGAACAAAACAGTCTTTAGATATAAATTCACAACATTCAGGACAACTGTGAAGGAAACATGTTATTGAGTGTTCTATGTGAACTTTTTCTCTTGAAGATAAAAACAATAACACTACAGCATGGAGCAATCAATTCAAAACACACAATATGATGATTAGATGATAATGAAAAGTAGGGGCAGTGGTGGTCTAGTGGTATAGGGCGCTGGATAGCTGATCTAAAGGTTGGGGGTTCGAGTCCCACTCTCCACAAGATTGTCACTGTTCCCCCCAGTGCAGCTAACTGGGTTATCAAAGGCGGGCCATGTCTCTCATTGTCTATGGTGAGAGGCATGTAAAAGAACCATTGCTGACTTTCGTAAAGAGTAGCTGCAAAGTCGTCAGCGTGTTTCTGTCCCTTGCTAAAAGGGTTGTGACAGGAAGGGCATCCGACGTAAAAACCTCTGCCAAATGAAAATGTGCAAATCAGATGATTTGCTGTGGTGACTCCCGAGTAAAAGGGAAAAAGCCGAAAGGAAGACAGACAGACAGACAGATGATAATGAAAAGTCTCTCTCATATTACTTTAATATACTGTACAAGGTATATTATCCTCTCACTATCCGAGTTAAGACCTAGATCGATTCTGACCAACCAATCGTCAGTTAGATATCTAACACAAACAGGGCAATGGCAGCCTGGTGGTAAAGGACGCTAGATCGCTGATCCAAAGGTTGGGGCTTCGAGTCTCACTCTCCAACAAGGTTGCCAGTGTCGTCTCCCCCAGTGCAGCCAACTGGGTTATCAAAGGCTGACCATGTCTCTCACTGTATATGGTGTGAGGTTCATGTAAAAGAACCATTGCTGACTTTTAACAAGAGTAGCTGCAAAGCCATCAGCATGTTTCTGCCCCTTGCTAAAGGGTTGTGTCAGGAAGGGCATCCGACGAAAAAACCCGATGCCAGATGAAATGTGTGAATCCAATGATTCGCTGTGGCGACCCCTGAAAAAGCGAAAAAGCCGAAAGGAAAAATAATAATAATAATAATAAGAAACCGAAACCACCCAGCACTCGCTATGAATTCATCTGAAGCATATTCTTCACCTGCACATTCTTTCAACATGCAAAATAAACTTGTAGCCTTACTTTGCACTGCTTACTTTTGCATCTCCCAACCACGTGTATAGCAACTTTTCCATCTGCAATCGGTCCTTCACGCTGTTTTGTGATGATAGTTGACTTAATTGGAGTTGCTGCTTTCACTGCTTCCTTAATGCGGTCCTTGTCCTTGAAAATTGTAGACACCGTAGTGTGGGAGAGATGGAGCTCTTGAGCAATGGAATTTACTTTATTTCCTGCTTCATACTGCTTTATCACTTTCATTTTCATCTCCAACAACAGTGCCCTCCTTGCTTTCTTGGTAGAATTACCATCTGATGAATCACACTTCCTCTTGGGGGCCATGGTAATGGTGTACAGTAAATGAATGTAAACTTGTACTGTAAAAGAGATGTTACTGCGACCGTGTCTAGTCACTGAGTGTAGTGGTAGAACGCTTTGAGTGCGAGATGTTGGGATGCTACCATAACTCTCTTACGATAAGTACGGGTGGTCGTAACTCGGATAGTGATGTACTAGATTTTAAGATGAAAATTATGGTATGGTGATGACCATGCATTAGACTACAATATGTAGGTTTGATCAGCATGACACCATAAAATGTATCCATAAAACATACATTAAAGTTTCTGCCATTCTTTAAAATGGCCTACTGTCGAAGTCCTTCTCTGAAGTTCTCATGTTTTACAACGACTGTGGATTAGATTCCCATATATCACACCCCATTTTGAAATCCTGCCCATCTTGCCTTAATGTTGCTGCCTGCAGTTTTAGTCTTTCCTGTTGACATTTGCATGCAGTCCACACTAGTAGATTAAGATCCTAGACAAGAACAGTGGATGCGTGCCACTTTCCATGTGAAATTCTCGGAAGAATTAATAAGGAGTCTTTCTGATCAAGCTGGGCAACTAATTCCATATTAAAAGGGGCCCATTCAATTACTATGCAAAAACATACAAAGCAATGCCATCTCTTGGAAATAAAATCGAATCAGCCACAATGCTTTTATGAACCCATTCGCTTAATCATGTAGAAGACTGTCGACGTGCCCTGGTCCAGGCAAAATTATTAGTAAACATAATTTTTCCTTTGAAAACATATGCCTCACTCGATCTTGAACACTTGATCTCTGACTTCTCCATGTTCTCCAAATTGGTGCTACAACTGCCAAGGTATCAGGAATGCATAATGACACGGTCTTGCTATTGTAAACACACACAACCAAAACAAGATGTCAAAGGGCCAAAAAGAGATATTAAACCCATAAGCTGAGGTGATTTCACCAAGAAACCTTTGTACACAGCCAAAATGAAGTGATAGTAGATAAAACACCGACTATTCACTTGTAAATGGACATGTGGCTCAAGAGCTCACAACTAACTTTGTTTTGAAGCAGATATCGAGTCTATATTAAGTGCCTGCCCCCAGGAGTTCTGTGTGCTCATTTTTTGGTCATTTATAAATCCTACAAAAAATCGCCTGGAATTTCCTATTATGTACTTAAATCAATTAAAGACTATTAACATCGACTTTGAAAGCCAGTAAAACATGAAGGTTGAAATATACGACCATGTAAAGTTTTGGTTCAAATTTGAGAGTGAATTTTACTAGTAAGCAGCTGACTCCATGTCTTCATTTATCGACCCCAGGATTTAGAAGTTACAAGCGACAACAAATGTGCAAAATCGTATGTGAGAATTCTGTGCTGTGTGGTCTACACAATTCTTGGATAAAATATGAGTACTGGTTATACCTCGACTTAAGTCGTCGAGTTATGTCGTTCTCGATTACATGCCGGTTTTCAAAAAAATATGGATTATTAAAAAAAATTCAAATAAAGTTTACGTCTTTATAATCATATATAATATATTTAGTACAGTGATCCCTCGCTACATCGTGCAGTGCATCGTGGGTTTTTCAAAAATATTCATTGGAAACAAAAAGGAAATTATATATGTAGTGGTGGTAGTAGTAAGTACGCCTCCGTCAGTCTCGAAGGACTGTGGTGCTGTGCTCTGACTGGTATCCCGGCTGGTATCCCAGCAGAGCCTGGGTAGGAAGTATGGAGGACAGGCTGTTACCCAAGCAGCAAGTCCTCCCTCTCGGCACCACTGGAAGAACCCAATGGAAGAGCAGAAGCCGATACGACTGGGTTCCAGTGCCGCTGCAGGACTTGCCAGAACGTTGCTATAAACAAACTTCCTTCGGGGATTCCGACTCCTGATTAGAAACACGATGACGTTTATGCAGCCTACTCTTGACGAAAGTCAGCAATGGTTCTTTTACATGCCTCACACCATAGACAGTGAGAGACATGGCCAGCCTTTGATAACCCAGTTAACTGCACCGGGGAGGGCAACCTGTGGTGAGTAGGTTTTGAACCCCCAATCTTAGGATCGATGATCCAGCCGACATTACCACCAGGCAACCACTGCCCCTGTGTGTGTGTGTGTGTGTGTGTGTGTGTGTATGTATATATACATACAGTGGTACCTCACTTTACGAAATTAATCCGTTCCAGCGCCTTTTTCGGAACCTGCATCTTTCGTCAGTTGAACCGCATTTTACATGTATAACGCGTGATTCGTTCAAAGGTTCCCAACACTACCCCCATAAACCCTTTAAAATTTACCTTTTACCTTTTTTAAATCTCTCGAACCACCCATGCGATGCTTTAAAGTCCAGGGGTTGCTGGTCTGAAGAACCCTCACCCCCACCCTCCTTCACGAGGTCCTTAAATATGGCGGTTGGTTTCTCCGAAATAATTGCCTCTGTCACTCTATCTCCGCTTTTAAGGCCTCCTTCTGCTTCAATATCGTCCCGATTGTAGAGGGGTTTCGGCCATACTCCTTTGCGATTTCACTCAACCGAATCTCACTTTCATATTTTTTTATCTCCTGTTTTACTTTTATTGATGACTGAGCCCGCTTCTTCTTTTCAGTCTCACCGGGAATCACTTTCTTGGGGCTCATGGTTCATAACGAAAAATAATGCTGCAATAAGCACACTCAAAAAACCTCACGAACCAACAGTACAACTCTCCCTCATGCTTGTGTCGAACAATGGGTCGAAGGCACAAGAAAAGCATTAAGGGTACAGTACCGTATTATGGAGATTCACCTCTCTCCTAGCCAATGGGAGGCGAGCAGGGCGGGGTGTTGGGAGACAACGAATGGGAAAGCAACTCACGCATCGTTTGAATGTTTAAATGACGCGTTTGCCATCTTAAAAATTCACTTTCGACAAAAATTTTAGGAAAATGTGTTTCGTAACCTGAATTTTTCGTTTGGTGAGACTTTCATAAAGTGAGGTTCCACTGTATGTGTGTGTGTGTGTGTGTGTGTGTGTGTGCATATATACATATCTATATACACACACACACACACACACACACACACACACACACACTACCCGACTTAAGTTTTAGTTAGGTTCCGGAGGGCCAAACGTAAGGTGAAAAAAAAAAAAAGAGTAAGTTGTTACTGTATGTTCCAGTGACGTATCACGTTCATACTCTACTATACATCCATAAATACCATTACCGTATCTCATAAAACACCCCTAAATCAATTATTATGAACATAACATTGTAAAATAATTAATATATCAAATAACATCAATTTCAAATAAATTAAATTCAACCAAAATAATTTCAAATAGATAAATTTTAATTAAATTCACTCATCAAATACAGTATCAAATATAATCTTAAACATGCTCTGTGATGCGATCTTTCTGCTTGTAAATGGTTCCGATGGTTGATGGAGCCATTTGGAAGAAACGTGCAAGATTCACATGTTTGTCACCAGCATCAATTTTGTAGATAATAGCCATCTTCATTTCTAATGAGATGGCTTGACGCTTTTTCTGATTATCACTATCACTAGTTGGCTTATGCTTCTGACCAACCATATTTGCTTAGGGTTACAAAAGTATGCAAAATAGTGTAAACACAAAGATAACAGAGACGACATCTTAACACAAGGGTAACACGCGATGAACTGGGAAGGAGGGCACGTTCAGTCTGTTGTTTGTAAACAATGGACGCAGCTCCATGCATAAGTAGCATATTACGTCAGCATACTACATAGGTACACTTCGTTCTACAGAGAGCATGCTAAATTCAAAATTTGACAATTTTTCTTTAAAAAAAAAAAAAAAAAAAAAAAACAAAATCGAAAAATACGTAAAAGCGAATGAACGTAAAGTGGTCGGTGTGTGTGTGTGTGTATATATATATATATATATATATATATATATACACATATATATGTATATATATATATATATATATATATGTATATATATGTGTATATATATATGTGTATATATATATATATATATATATATATATATATATATATACACATATATACACACACACACACACACAGTGGGGCCAATAAGTATTGGGCAACGTAAAAATGTGCAAGTTCACCCATTTAAAAAGATAAGAGAGGTTTGTAATTTTCATCATAGGTACACATCAAGCTTGAGGGACAAAATGTAAAAAAAAAAAAAAAAATCCAGGAAATCACATTGTATGACTTTTAAACAATTTATTTGAGAAAATGGGATGCCAATAAGTACTGGGCAGCCAGCAAAAGTTACTTTTAATACTTTGTAATGTAGCCTTGTTTGGCAGTGACAGAGGTCAAACGGTTCCTGTAGTTCTTGACCAGGTCTACACACTCTTGTTGGTATTTTGGCCCACTCCTCTGCACATATCTTCTCTCGAGCTGTGACGTTTGAGGACTGTTGCTTGGCAACTCGAAGTTTTAACTCCCTCCACAGGTTTTCGATTGGGTTGAGGTCTGACGACTGGCTAGGCCACTCCAGAACCATGATATGCTTTTTATGGAGCCACTCCTTGCTTTTCTTCGCTGTGTGTTTTGGATGGTTATCATGCTGGAAGACCCAGCCATGTTTCATCTTTAATGCTCTGACCAAGGGAAGGAGGTTTTTACCCAAAATGTCACAATACATGGCCCAATTCATGTTGCCATTGATACGTTGCAGTCTTCCTGTCCCTTTTGCAGAAAAGCATCCCCAAAGCATGTGTCCACCTCCATGCTTCACAGTAGGTATGGTGTTCTTGGGATGCCACTCGGCATTCTTCTTCCTCCAAACGCGGCTAGTGCTATTTAAATCAAAAAGTTCAATTTTGGTCTCATCTGACCACATCACATTCTCCCAATCCTCCTCTGGATCGTCCAGATGGTCTTTTGCATATTTCAGACGGGCCTTTACATGTTTTTTGTTGAGTAGGGGAACTTTTCGGGCAATGCAGGACTTCATCTCATGACGACGTAGTGGGTTAGTTATTGTCATCTTTGTGACGGTGGTTCCTGCTGTCTTCAAATCATTGACCAGTTCCTGCTGTGTAGTTCTGGACTGATTACTCACTGTTCTCAAGATCCTTTGAGCCCCACGAGGTGAGATCTTGCATGGAGCGCCACTCCTTGGGAGGTTGTCAGTGATGTTATACTTCTTCCATTTTCTAATAATGTTTCCAACTAATGCAGCCGTGGGGGGGGGGGGGGGGGGCACAAGCCAGTGTCTCTCCCTCACGCCGGTTCCAAGCCCGGATAAATGCAGAGAGTTGTGTCAAGAAGGGCATCCGGCATAAAACAAATTCCAAATAAAATATGCGAGTCACAACAAAAAAATTCAGACCGGATTGGTTGAGCCCCGGGTTAACAACGACTGCCATCAGTGCTGTTAACCAACAGGGGACTGATGGAAATTGGACTACTGTTGGTTGAAGAAGGAGAGGCGAGAGGCGTATCCGTAGGCAGAGAGAAGAGGAAAGGTATGAGTCTAGGACTGAAAGTAGGGACTTTAAATTTTGGAACTATGACAGGAAAAGGTAGAGTGCAGGCTGACATGATGCAGAGGAGGACGGTGGACATACTGTGTGTTCAGGAGACCAGGTGGAAAGGTAGCAAGGCTAGAAGCTTAGGAGCAGGGTTTAAGCTGTTTTTTTATGGTGTGGATGGGAAGAGAAATGGAGTAGGAGTCATCTTGAAGGAGGGGACTTGTCAGGAATGTTCTAGAAGTGAAAAGGGTGTCAGACAGAGTGATGCGTCTCAAGTTAGAAATTGAAGGCGTGATGTTCAATGTTGTTAGTGCTTATGCCCCACAAACAGGATGTGAGCGAGAAGAGAAGGAGAGATTCTGGAGTGCTTCAATGAAGTGATGCAGAATACCCCCAGAGATGAAAGAGTGGTCAATGGGGCAGACTTCAATGGACATGTTGGTGCAGGAGACAGAGGGGACGAGGAAGTGATGGGTAGGTTTGGTATCCAGGACAGGAACGCAGAAGGACAGATGTTGGTAGATTTTGCAAAAAGGATGGAAATGGCTGTGGTGAATACTTTCTTCCAGAAGAGACAATAGCATAGGGTGACTTATAAAAGCGGAGGTAGGAGCACACAGGTAGACTACATATTGTGTAGGTGATCTAACTTGAAGGAAGTCAGTGACTGCAAAGTAGTAGTGGGTGAGAGTGTTGCCAAACAGCATAGGATGGTGGTGTGCAGGATGACGCTGATGGTGAGGAAGGTGAAGAAGGCATAGGCAAAACAGAAGATAAAGTGGTGGAAGTTGAAAAAGGAAGAGTGACGTGTTGTCTTCAAGTAGGAGTTGAAACAGGCTTTGGGTGGCCAGGAAGTGCTTCCAGATGAGTGGACAACTACAGCTAATGTGATCAGGGAGACAGGTAGGAGTGCCATCTGGAAGGAAAGGCAATAAGGAGACTTGGTGGTGGAATGAGGAAGTGCAGGAGTGTGTACAAAGGAAGAGGTTAGCTAAGAAGAAGTGGGACATAGAGAGGACCGAAGAGAGTAAACAGGAGTACAGGGAGACACAGCGTAAGGCGAAGGTAGCAGTGTCAAAGGCCAAACAGAGGGCGTATGATGACTTGTATGCTCGGTTGGAAAGTAAAGAGGGAGAAAATGATTTATACAGGTGATTAAGAACAGAGAGGGAAATGTATTGACTGATGACAGAAGTGTGCTGGGAAGATGGAAAGAGTACTTTGAAGCACTGATGAATGAGGAAAATGAGAAAAAAAAAAAAAAAAAAGAGTAGAAGAGGTGTCTGTTGAGGACCAGGAAGTAGCAAAGATCAGTAAGGGTGACGTGAGGAGGGCATTGAAGAGGATGAAGAGTGGAAAGGCAGTTGGTCCTGATGATATACCAGCGGAGGTATGGAAGTGCCTAGGAGACGTAGCAGTAGATTTTCTTACAAGAATATTCAACAAGGTCTTAGAGCATGAGCAGATGCCAGAGGAATGGAGAAGTGTGCTGGTGCCCATTTTTAAGCACAAAGGAGACGTGCAGAGTTGTGGCAACTACAGAGGGATAAAGTTGATGAGCCATAAGATGAAGTCACGGGAAAGAACAGTGGAAGCAATACTAAGGGCAGAGGTCAGCATTTGTGAACAACAGCTTGGTTTCATGCCAAGAGCGAGCACCACAGATGCAATGTTTGCTTTGAGGATGTTAATAGAGAAGTACAGAGAAGGTCAGAGGGAACTGCATTGTGCCTTTGTGGATCTGGAAGAAGCATATGATAGAGTGCCAAGAGAAGAACTGTGGTATTGCATGAGGAAGTTTGGAGTGGCAGAGAAGTATGTTAGAGTGGTGCAGGACATGTTTGAGAGATGTAAGACAGTGGTGAGGTGTGCTGTCGGCGTGACCGACGAATTCAAGGTTGAGGTGTGACTGCATCAAGAATCAGCTCTGAGCACCTTCTTGTTTGCTATGGTGATGGACAGGCTGACAGACGAGGTTAGGCAAGAATCTCCATGGACTATGATGTTTGCAGATGACATTGTGATCTGAAGTGAGAGCAGAGAACAAGTGCAGGAAAATCTAGAGAGGTGGAGGTATGCTCTGGAAAGGAGAGGAATGAAGGTCAGCCTCAGAAAATCAGAATACATGTGTGTGAATGAGAAGGACCCAGGACGAACAGTGATGTTACAGGGAGCAGAGATAAAGAAGGTGGAGGATTTTAAGTACTTAGGCTCAACAATCCAGAGCAATGGAGAGTGTGGAAAAGAGGTGAAGAAGCGTGTGCAGGCAGGCTGGAATGGTTGGAGAAAAGTGCCCGGTGTGATGTGCGATAGGAGAGTATCAGCAAGAATGAAAGGAAAAGTGTACAAGACAGTGGTGAGGCCAGGGATGTTGTATGGCTTAGAAACCGTGGCGCTGAGGAAAAGGCAGGAGGCAGAGCTGGAGGTAGCGGAGATGAAAATGTTGAGATTCTCTCTGTGAGTAACCAGGATGGATAGGATCAAAAATTAGTACATCAGAGGAACAGCCCATGTAAGATGATTTGGAGACAAAGTCGGAGAGGCTAGATTGAGATGGTTTGGACATGTACAGAGGAGGGATAGTGAGTATATTAGCAGTACGATACTGAGGTTGGAACTACCAAGCAGAAGGCCTAGAGGAAGACCAAAGAAGAGATTTATTAATGTGTTGAAGGAAGACATGAAGGTCGTTGGAGTCAGAGAATAAGATGCAGAGGACAGGGTGAGATGGAGGCTGATGATTTGCTGTGGCGACAGCTGAAGGGAACAGCTGAAAGGAAAAGGAGACAAGTTTTTTTCCACTAAAACACACATGCTTTTGTACTTGCTGCTGTGTTATCTTGCATCATGAATCCAGAAGACTTGTATGCTATGTGCACTCGCGGTAGTGAGCAATAACATACGGGAATTACAATTTTCCACATGAAAGCAGACATGAAGGCAGCCAAACCGACGGTCCAGTGAAGCCATAAGCTCTTTAGAAGACACTTTTGACTGCTTTCCTGAATTTTTACTCACGCGAAGTCAAAGAAAGTGTTTTTAGCTATTGCTAATTAACCTGAAAAAGTACACATTTCTCTACTGCTCGTGACCAGCCAACAGCAAACTGTACCAAGCACCTTTTAAAAACACGTGAACACAAACCAACTCGAACTTAAAATGTTGATGACGTTTGTGCCCGTCCTCTCAACACCACTTTAGCTAAAATACATTAACATTCAGGTTCTGATCTGTCTTACCTGGATTACTGCTGGAATTGGACGGGTTAATAGAACTTTTCCCTTTGAACTTTGGTTTCGTCATTGTTTTCCGTAAATCAGCACCACTGTTTTTAATATTACAGTAATATAAAGAACAGATTAAAGACTTGTTCAGCCGATGCACGTGTACGGAGTTCAGCAGGCGACCCGGAAGTACATCATCAGAGACAGTTTACGGCTCAATCACGTGTCAGTCGCACAAAAACACTTCCGCATTATGCTTCACGCGAGTGTTATGTTTTCTGTTCATGTACCAGCGTTAATGAGGTAAAAATTAGTGAATTAGTGATATTTTATTTATTTAGTTTTATGTTAGAATGTCGAAGCTTTATACTAGGATACACGATTCACCCCCAAATAATTACACGGAGGAATTTTTTTCAAAAGGAAATTATACAATAGACTTGTTCAAAGCATCAACAAAGATGACTTTCTGATTCATAACGTTTTAAATTGGGGAGGTTTTGTACAACAGTAGTAGATGATCAAGTCAGCCTCACAGAAAGAACTTTTCTGGGTCTGAGTTCGGTGCTTTGTGAAGGTGTTTATGTGCTTGCATGGGTTTCCTCTGGGTTCTTTGGTTTCCTCCCACAGACAAAGGACATGCAAATAAGATTAATTGTTTGTTTCAAATTGCTCCTGGGCGTGAATGAATGGTTGTGTGTGAGTTGGCCTGATGAGCTTTTCATGGTGTGCCCTGAGCTCCCTGCGACCTTAGGCCAGCCTTAAAAATATCTTTGTTGGGGTCACACAGCCGGTTGAGTCGAAATTGTACATCACACATGCAAAAAAAAAATATATATATACCAGCTGGTTGTGTTGAAAAACAAAAATAAGTGTGTCCCATATCATACACTGTACTAAAAAGTGAACAAAGTGAAATCAGTATCAACTGTGCTTTGTGATTGGTCAATTTAGTTCAGTGAACCAGCGCTTCTCATTAATGCAGCCGTGAGGGGGGGACACAAACCAGTGTCTCTGCCTCACGCCGGTCCCAAGCCCGGATAAATGCAGAGGGTTGCGTCAGGAAGGGCATCCGGCGTAAAACAAATGCCAAATAAACTATGCGAATCACAAGAAAGAACCACATACCAGATCGGTCGAGGCCCGGGTTAACAACGACCGCCATCAGTGCCGTCAACCAACAGGGTGCTGATGGAAATTGGACTACTGTTGGTCGAAGACGTCGAAGAAGGAGAGGCGGGAGGCGTGTCCGTTGCCAGAGAGAGAAGAGGAAAGGCATGAGTCTAGGACTGAAAGTAGGGACTTTGAATGTTGGAACTATGACAGGAAAAGTTAGCGAGCTGGCTGACATGATGCAGAGGAGGAAGGTGGACATACTGTGTGTTCAGGAGACCAGGTGGAAAGGTCGCAAGGCTAGAAGCATAGGAGCAGGGTTTAAGCTGTTTTATCACGGTGTGGATGGGAAGAGAAATGGAGTCGGAGTCATCTTGAAGGAGGAGTTTGCCAGGAATGTTCTAGAAGTGAAAAGAGTGTCAGACAGAGTGATGAGTCTCAAGTTAGAAATTAAAAGTGTGATGGTCAATGTTGTTAGTGCTTATGCCCCACAGACAGGATGTGAGCGAGAAGAGAAGGAGAGATTCTGGAGTGAGTTAGATGAAGTGATGCAGAGTATCCCCAGAGGTGAAAGAGTGGTCATTGGGGCAGACTTCAATGGACATGTTGGTGCAGGAAACAGAGGGGACGAGGAAGTGATGGGTAGGTTTGGTATCCAGGACAGGATTGCAGAAGGACAGATGTTGGTAGATTTTGCAAAAAGGATGGAAATGGCTGTGGTGAATACTTTCTTCCAGAAGAGAGAGGAGCATAGGGTGACTTATAAAAGTGGAGGTAGGAGCACACAGGTAGACTACATCTTGTGCAGGCGATGTAATTTAAAGGAAGTCAGTGACTGCAAAGTAGTAGCAGGTGAGAGTGTTGCCAAACAGCATAGGATGGTGGTGTGCAGGATGATGCTGATGGTGAGGAAGGTGAAGAAGGCAAAGGCAGAGCAGAAGACAAAGTGGTGGAAGTTGAAAAGGAAGAGTGTCAGGTTGTCTTCAAGGAGGAGTTGAAACAGGCTTTGGGTGGTCAGGAAGTGCTTCCAGATGACTGGACAACTACAGCTAATGTGATCAGGGAGACAGGTAGGAGAATACTTGGTGTGTCATCTGGAAGGAAAGTAGATAAGGAGACTTGGTGGTGGAAGGAGGAAGTGCAGGAGTGTGTACAAAGGAAGAGATTAGCTAAGAAGAAGTGGGACATTGAGAAAACCGAAGAGAGGAAACAGGAGTACAGGGAGACACAGCATAAGGCAAAGGTAGCAGTGTCAAAGGCCAAACAGAGTGCGTTTGATGACTTGTATGCTCGGTTGGAAAGTAAGGAGGGAGAAAATGATTTATATAGGTTGGCACAGCAGAGAAATAGGGATGGGAAGGACGTGCAGCAAGTTAGATTGATAAAGGACAGAGAGGGAAATGTATTGACTGATGACAGAAGCGTGCTGGGAAGATGGAAAGAGTACTTTGAAGAGCTGATGAATGAGGAAAATGAGAGAGAAAAAAGAGTAGAAGAGGTGACTGTTGAGGACCAGGAAGTAGCAAAGATTAGTAAGGGTGAAGTGAGGAGGGCATTGAAGAGGATGAAGAATGGAAAGGCAGTTGGTCCTGATGACATACCGGTGGAGGTATGGAAGTGTCTAGGAGAGGTAGCAGTAGATTTTCTGACAAGAACATTTAACAAGGTCTTAGAGAGTGAGAGGATGCCAGAGGAATGGAGGAGAAGTGTGCTGGTGCCCATTTTTAAGAACAAGGGAGACGTGCAGAGTTGTGGCAACTACAGAGGGATAAAGTTGATGAGCCATACGATGAAGTTATGGGAAAGAATAGTGGAAGCTAGACTAAGGGCAGAGGTCAGCATTTGTGAACAACAGTTTGGTTTCATGCCAAGAAAGAGCACCACAGATGCAGTGTTTGCCTTGAGGATGTTAATGGAGAAGTACAGAGAAGGTCAGAGGGAGCTGCATTGTGCCTTTGTGGATCTGGAGAAAGCATATGACAGGGTGCCGAGAGAAGAACTGTGGTATTGCATGAGGAAGTCTGGAGTGGCAGAGAAGTATGTTAGAGTGGTGCAGGACATGTATGAGAGATGTAAGACAGTGGTGAGGTGTGCTGTCGGTGTGACAGAAGAGTTCAAGGTGGAGGTGGGACTGCATCAAGGGTCAGCTCTCAGCCCCTTCTTGTTTGCTATGGTGATGGACAGGCTGACAGACGAGGTTAGACAAGATTCCCCATGGACTATGATGTTTGCAGATGACATTGTGATCTGTAGTGAGAGCAGAGAACAAGTGCAGGAAAATCTAGAGAGGTGGAGGTATGCCCTGGAAAGGAGGGGAATGAAGATTAGCCTCAGTAAGACAGAATACATGTGCATGAATGACAAGGACCAAAGAGGAACGGTGAGATTACAGGGAGATGAGATAAGGAAGGTGGAGGATTTTAAGTACTTAGGCTCAACAATCCAGAGCAATGGAGAGTGTGGAAAAGAGGTCAAGAAGCTTGTGCAGGCAGGTTGGAATGGTTGGAGAAAAGTGTCCAGTGTGATGTGTGATAGGAGGGTATCGGCAAGAATGAAAGGAAAAGTGTACAAGATGGTGTTGAGGCCAACGATGTTGTATGGGTTAGAAACAGTGGCCCTGGGGAAAAGACAGGAGGCAGAGTTGGAGGTAGCAGAGATGAAAATGTTGAGGTTCTCTTTGGGAGTAACGAGGATGGATAGGATTAGGAATGAGCACATCAGAGGGACAGCACATGTAAGTCGTTTTGGAGACAAAGTCAGAGAGGCTAGATTGAGATGGTTTGGACATGTACAGAGGAGGGATAGTGAGTATATTGGTAATAGGATGCTGAGGCTGGAACTACCAGGCAAAAGGCCTAGAGGAAGACCAAAGAGACGATTCATGGATGTGGTGAAGGAGGACATGAAGGTCGTTGGTGTAAGAGAAGAAGATGCAAAGGATAGGGTGAGATGGAGGCAGATGATTCGCTGTGGGCACCCCTGAAGGGAAAAGCCGAAAGGAAAAGAAGAAGAAGAAGAAGAACCAGCGCTTCTCATTGGCCAGTACTGTCTTAACAACAAAGGCGGAAAGCATAATAATGGAAGTGGACAATGATGTCTGTCTTCCCTTCAGCTTTTTTCCTTTTACGTGGGAGTCGCCACAGCGACTCATCTGATTCGCAAGTTTAATTTGGCAGAGGTTTTTATGTTGGATGCCCTTCCTGTCAGAACCCTTTTTTAACAAGGGACAGAAACACACTGACGACTTTGCAGCCTACTCTGTACGAAAGTCAGCAATGGTTCTTTTACATGCCTCTCTCCATAGAGAGTGAGAGACATGGCCCGCCTTTGATAACCCAGTTAGCTGCACGGGGTGGGGGGTGACAACCTTGTGAAGAGTGGGACTCAAACCCCCAACCTTTGGATCAGCGATCCAGTGTCCTATACCACTAGACCACCACTGCCTGGAAGTGGACAATGATGAGATAAAAAAAAAACTGTTCTCTGTCACTATTAAAGGTCCCAATGTGAAAATAATAAATACATTAATGTGTTTCAAAATGCTGACATTTCTGATCAAATACAAGTTAATTTTAAATCGCCAGCAACAGCATGGAGCATGACAAAGATATTTGACTTTGACACTATGTTGACTGCAATATTAAAAGTTGATATGTTGAAGAAATCTTGATGCTCTTTTGATTACAATATTAAAAGAATAAACTTTGATCTTCAGTCTGTTGATTTCAAATACGTATAAGATATTTACCATAGTTCATTCTACTATGTTTACATAGGGGCATTGGTGGTCTAGTGGTATAGGGCACTGGATCGCTGATCCAAAGGTTGGGGGTTCGAGTCCCACTCTTCACAAGGTTGTCACTACCCCCCCCCAGTGCAGCTAACTGGGAAAAGGGAAAAAAGCCAAAAAGAAGACAGACAGACATTCTGCTATGTTTACATCATAATACTGTATAGAATGATGTCTGAAAAAAAATTCTCTGAGAATCTTAGGTGGCTTGATCTCCCTCCCGGGTGAATCCTTTTTTATCATGTTATTGCCAACATCGAATTTTTTAAAGCCTGGCTTTAGAAGGATTAAGCAGTTCAGCAAATGGAGGAGAAACTGCTATAAATGCAAATACAGCAGGCCCTTGACTATTCAGGGTTTTGCACTCACGTCTGCGCATATATAAACACAAGATTGCCGAGCAATTGTCACGTGATTCAAATTCAGCCAATGGCTGTCCTCCTTCCTGCTGATTAGTTGAGATGATGTATACACCCCCTTTTCCTCATTCGCACACAAGTTGTCAATGAGTCTTCTTTTTAGTGTGTTTTAATTACCATTAAGCTCTATGATGCCACACAAACGCCAGCTATGCGCCAGAAAGGTAATGACATTGGATGTCTCTTCTGAAGAAATAAGACTTTCTCCTGAAGAAACGGCAGTTTCCTCTGAAGTGCCTGAAGAGGAATAATCATCTGAACTGTTGTAAATCATTTTAATACTAAAGTCTTTTTCAATTATTATTCCAGGACAGTACTTAACTTAATGTTTAGAATGTTTGTGTGTGTGACTTTATGTACTGTGCTGAAGCATGTTTATCCTTATTTTGTTTATCCAATTTATTACACTTGGTGTTCTTATGTTCTTTTTGTTATGGTCTGTGTTTTTGGGGGACTTTGATTTTGGCCACTGTGCTGCTGTTTTCTTTTCGCTCCGGCTGAGGGGCGTGGCTGAGCTGCTCGGGGGCTCACATCTGAATTCACTCTTCTAATCTACTCCCAATAAACACGAGCATGCTCACCTCTGCGCCAGAGGATTAACTCACATCACGTCCCTCACTGCGCCTGAGTATTAACTCACATCACGTCCCTGCTTCTTTGTACTGTATCCTATCACTGTTTTCTGCCCGCTCCTGCTGAGGGGAGTGGCTGAGCCGCTTGGGCTGAAAGCAGTTCACCTCAGTAAGTGCTTCCCCTTTGAATAATAAATCCACTCTGCCATCTCACGCTGCCTCCTGCATTCTGCTACAATTTGCATTCAGCTCATTACGTCATTATGTCACACTTTTATGTTTTTTATGTACAGCATATATATATATATATATATATATATATATATATATATATATATATATATATATATATATATATATATATATATATATATATATATATATATATATATAAGGTAAAGTCTGTTGGGTTTTTCCACACGAACCTAGTGGCTCATCAGGTCGGTGCTTATCCCCGGTTTCTGTAGTTTGTGAAGCGACCAGGAGTTCAACTCCTCCTGCATGGGACGCTAGTCCATAGCAGGTTACTTTCCCAGTATATTTTTACTGGTACCCATTTATACTGCTGGGTGAATAGAGGTACACTTGTGGTTGAGACTTTGCGCAGGGGTCTTAGTACAGTGAGGGTTACATATGTACTTATTACCGTTACAATGACTGCATGGATTATGGATTAGTTTACTTTACAGGTTTACTTCTTGGCTTGAAACCAAGCATGGCTGGAAAATGGTGATTTCTCGAGGATGTATGCTTTTGTGCTGAACGACTCAGGATCCTTTAAAGCAGGGTTGTCAAACTCGTGCCACAAAGGGCCATGTGGCTGCAGGTTTTTGCTTCAACCAAGCAGCAGCACACCTGACTTGGCTGATTTAATCAATTGAGCTGAGCTGAGTATTCAGCCAGTTGATTGGTCAGTCTCTATACTGAGCACACAGATTGACAAATCAGCTGCCTGAAGACCTCAATATATTTATAGTGTGTGTGTATATGCTGTATGATATTTATATATTTTATTAATAAATATCACAGTACAAAATTAAAAAGTTTTTCATAATCATTACTACATTTTACTACATTAATACTGTATTAATGAGTAAGACTGTCTATAGGATGTGTTTAAGAAGCATATTTTAGCGCATGTAATGGATACGTAGTATTTTACCTCTGTATGATCATTCGCGCATGTAATATGATACATGGGGTTTTACTTCTGAGTACAGAACTTGCGGATTATCTTCATTTGCAGGAGGGGCCGAAACTGAACCCCCGCGAATAACGAGGGCCTACTGTACTTGAAGGTGAATCCAATATTCTGTGTATTTCATAATGAGTTTCAAAAATTGTGGGATTTTAGTTGGTAAAGGAAATAGGTCCCAAACTGTTCTCAAACATGAATGTCAGTGAAGTTCTTCAGGTATTTCTGAATTTTAGCCACTTTTAGGAAGCCACAGAAATTATTTAAATTTTATTTGGCATTATAAACATGTCACTACAAAGATATAAACATTCAATTAATATTACATTATACCACACTGTTTACTTCAGTTTATGAGGATGTAAGAACCCGAAGCGTCACAGAAAGACCTATTCTCCCACTGTCCAATATTCTGGTTCCTGTTCCTTGGGGTATAGAGACTTTGGTTCAACAGGCCTTGAGGGATAATCCTAATGTGAGGGAACATGTGGTGGTGTTTGTTCCTGTTCAATCCCAGGTTTTGTAATGGGGCCACTCCTCCCAGCTGATTTGTCTTCCTGGAGCCAGCCATACCCTGAACCTCCTGCAGAGGTGATTTTGGTGGCCTACTATGCATTAGGATGTTCAAGCTTTTGAATCATGCTGCCTGATCTGCACACAGAACAAGGACTGCCACCTCCATACCCAAGGTCTACTCCATCCTTTGTCCATTCCCAGGAAGGCACTGGTCACATATCTCAGTGAACTTCACAACCAGATTGTCTCCATCTCAAGATAACACTAGTCATGACATCTTAGTCATTGTCAACCATTTTTTTTAAGGCTTGCTAGTTTAAACCTCTGTCTAAACTCCCCACCACTAAAGGGATGGCCCAACTAATTTGTTCCCATGTCTGAGTATTTGGTCTACCCATAGATATCGTGTCAGTCTGGGATTCCCAGTTCATCTCATACTACCGGTGGGTATGCATGTCTCTCCTCAGGGTTCCACCTTCAGTCCAATAGCCAAATGGCACACATCAGCCAGGTCCTGGAATCCACCCTTCATTGCCTTGTCACCTCCAACCCAGCATCCTGTTCTACCCACCTCCACTGCGTAGAGCATGCACTAAACACCTTACACTCCTCTTCACCAGTGTTGTCCACTTTCAAATGTGAGTTTGGTTGTTATCCCCACTTAATCAGATTCCAGGATCCCTTTGGCTATACAATTTGTGCAGCATTGCCATAGGTCAAGATGAGGGTCCAATACAATCTCTAGTGCACTTCTCGACAAAAGCAGAGATGGGCCAATCAGAGACCTCGACCTGCACTGACCTTCCACCTGGGCTAGAGTGTAGCTTTCTGCCAGGAATTTGCCTCTGAAGGTGGAGTCATGCAAGTTGACTTTATGAGCTGATTTCAAGGTGGTTCAGAGGGTCAACCCTATGGCTTACCACTTCTATCTGCCTGCTCCCTCAATGGAAATTGACCCTACTTATCATGAGTCCATATTGAGAGCCATGGCCTCAAGCTCCAAGCCCCCACCCCTAAACACTCTTATCTCTATGTTACTTATGGTTAGCCCACATTTACCATCAGTCGCATTCTGGACTCCTGTAAGGGCCAAGGAGGGTATTACAGTAATTGGTTAATTGAAAAGGTTACCTGAGGAATGATTGTGGGTCCCAGCCAGGGTCATCCTGGTCAAGACCCTCCTTCTGGATTTCCCTATGCACCATCCTGATCTTCCCTCTAGGAATGTCAGATGATCCCAAGAGGTGGGGGGTGTGTCCTCTCAGAGCCTGCACTGTTTGGCCACCAGATGGCGCCATTTGTGGATGCTTGTGGATCTATTCTATGATAATTAATTTGTCACCTGTGTCTTGTTAGACCTATTTTATTCAAGCACTTGGTTCTAGTCTTGTCTTTGTTCAGTCCTTGAGTGTTCTCTGTAAGTGTTGGTGCCTCTTTGTCTAACTGTCTATAAGCCTATTTTGATGATTTCACTTTTTTTCACCCAACTCTGTGTTTTGTTAAACTGTGAGCTAGTTTTTGATTTTTGACTTTGATGGAGTTCTTTTGAGCATTGCATCCAAATGGTCTTTTGAAAATAGTTTTTGAGTCTTCTTTTGCCTTTCTCTCATGTTCTTGATGCTTGTTTGAATGTGTATTTTTATTTTTTGTGTTCCCTTATCAAAATAAACAGCTAAACTTGTAACCTATCCGAGACTACCTCTGGTTTTGGGTCTTCCATCTTGTGCACTGCCCACTTCATAGCGAACTAGATTTGGAAATCCAGGTCCTAATTCTGGACTACTGTGACAGAAGCTTCTTCTTCTTCTTCTTCTTCTTTTACTTTCGGCTGCTCCCTTCAGGGGTCGCCACAGCAAATCATCCGCCTCCATCTCACCCTGTCCTCTGCATCTTCTTTTTTGACTCCAACGACCTTCATGTCTTCCTTCACCACATCCATAAATCTCTTCTTTGGTACTACTGTGACAGAAGCTGAAAATGCAAAATGACTTATTGCAGGCCTGTTCCCTGTTTCCTCATTTCCGAGAACCAACAAAGTCTTAGTGTCTGAAATGAGTCGGAATTTCCGACTTTTGTCGGATTTCAGCAAAAATTGTCGGATAAAGTCAGATTTTTATTTTATGCCGTTTTGTGGTTTTCCGTTGGATTTAAAAATAGATATATATCACCTGTAACCATGCTCATTTGACATGTTTTGTATGTAAGTAACTGTGCCCCCCCCTGGCCCGTGCGCTCGCATACGGAGACTTGGTAACTGTTGGAACAACTCTCTGAACTCTCGCTATGTTCTCTCATAAGACGTTGATTTGTTATTTAGCGCCATATTGGTTTTTCTGAAAGTTCATGATCGATCATGCATGCAACATTGCTAAGAATGCCAGCATGGTTTTACACTTTTCACCAGATTTATTAAAGGCTTCCGATTCCAACGGTGGAGTTTATATGGAGACTGGCTCGTTAATAAAGATGAGTTTAACATCACATGCATATTTTGCAAATGTAATATTTCCATAAAAGAGGGTGAAAAGGCACTTGGCAAACATAGCTCTACAAACAAACACAAGAAGGCAACTAAATCCCAATCGGGAAGCCAGAGTATTGTTTATTTATTTTGTAAAATTGTTCAAAATATTTAACATTTCAGATAATTTTATGTTTTTTGTGCCAAAACAAGTTAGTTGTTATGACATTGATGCAACATAGTATTATAAACTGAATCTCCACTTGAAATACTCAATACTGGAATAAATGTAAAATATGATTTTTTTTTTTTTGCATTTGACAAAAACAATACGTGTTATCTATCAAACTATGCAAAGTAAAATAGTTACTGAAAATATGGAATATTCTTTACATTTATACAGGTATATAGAATAAAATGTCTTGACTTAAGACATTCATCTACCAGAAAATTGAAATTATGTTAAATTCCACATACCTGCTGTCTGAATTTTTTATAGATCATTATTCTTAGCAGTCAATCACAAATTCTCAAATTCTTGGCCTCAGATACCAAGAGAATGCATCTCAAAGCTACCATTTTGAAAAATTTTATTGGGGAAGGCCCCCCAAACCCCCCTGTGGGAGAGGGATGCCCCCTCCCACACTCTTCCCCACACTCCGCATGCCTTGGGCCTGTCGGCCTGCGGCACTGCCGCAAGCTATGACAGCTTCGCCGTCTTAGTTTGGTGATGCGCTCCAAATGCCTCCGGCCTCCGCCTGAAGTAGGATTTTTTTCCAACACCTGTTACAGACACTGGTCTTACAAAATGTATTTTTCATTGAGAGTATACCCATCACAAAGCCATAACTATCATTATCCACACATTGTGCCTAGCGACAACAAAATGGCTGTCTCCATGATGTTGACATAGGTTGCATTACCATGATCTTGTTATAGCAAGAGTACACTTTTTAACTGACAACTTTTTACATCACACATCCCCCAGTATATGCTTCAAGATATTGAACAACTTCAATTTGTGTTCCTGTCTCTGAATCACTCTGTCTTACTCATATATAGATTTTGGAAAGACATACTCAATGTATTTTGTCAGTCAGATTTCCCTGCTGAAGTGGATACATTTTCAGAATCAACATCATCTTGCTCGGAGCACTCCCAAACTAATTTCTGGCACTTTAAGGGTTTCCAATCCCTGCCCCTGACTATGGCCTTGATCAAAGATATCAGTAGGTGACCGAACAGCACGATGACACTAAGTGTCACATTTGAGCTGTTTTTTTAGTGTTTCATATAAATGCAAACAATTCTATAGGTTATGTACTCTTGGCAAAAAACTCTGAGTAAAAACCACCTGCAGCCTTGCAGGTCATGTCTTTTCAGACAAGGCTAGGCTCACCACCGACAACTGTGGTGGCATGGTGAGGGTGCGACACTTGCCCTAGACACACTTTATGATGCTGACAACCATTGCTCAATCCATACCGGCTCGGCCTTTGCCCGGGTTAACAAGGGCCACACTTTCCGTTGCACATCAGGACGGAGGTGGAAGGTATGCGACTGGTGTGAAACAGAAAAACAGTCAGATCTGTACCAGAAACAACATCTCCGTTGGTACCTGGAATATGAGAACTCTAAGAGAAGATGGAAAAATAGAAGAACTCACCAACGAGATGAGCAGATATTGCTGGAACATCCTAGGACTCAGTGAAATACAATGGAAGAACTTTGGAGAGACAACAACCCATGAAGGCCACAAACTGTACTTCAGCGGCTGCAATGACAAGCATGAACATGGAGTTGGGTTCTTCATTCACAAGAACACCGTGAAATGTGTCATGGAATGTCAGCTAATTTCCAGTTGGCTCATTACCATCCGTTTGAAGGAAACTCCCTTTAATATCACCATCATCCAGGCGTACGCCCCATCTTCAGATTACAAGTATGGAGACATGAAAGTTTTCTACGAGCAACTACAAGAGATCATAGTTCAAACTCCTAAGAAAGACATCCTTGTGGTCCAAGGTGACTGGAACGCCAAAATTGGTGCAGAGGCATATGCAAACTGGAAAGGAACATGCGGTTGTTACTGTAACACCAAGTCAAATGAAAGGGGCTTGAGGCTCCTGGAATTTGCAAGCTCTAACAATCTCACTGTGACAAACACATTCAGTCCCCACAAGGCATCCAGAAGATTTACATGGCACAGCCCAAATGGAGAACACCACAATCAAATCGACTACATCATGGTGAAGAGACGCTTCCGCTCCAGTATGAACATCACCAAGACACGGAGCTTTCCGGGAGCAGACATTGGACTTGTCATGATGACATTGAAGTTGCACCTTCTTCTTCTTCTTCTTTTCCTTTCGGCTTTTCCCTTCAGGGGTCGCCACAGCGAATCATCTGCCTCCATCTCACCCTATCCTTTGCATCTTCTTCTCTTACACCAACGACCTTCATGTCCTCCTTTACCACATCCATGAATCGTCTCTTTGGTCTTCCTCTAGGCCTTTTGCCTGGTAGTTCCAGCCTCAGCATCCTATTACCAATATACTCACTATCCCTCCTCTGTACATGTCCAAACCATCTCAATCTAGCCTCTCTGACTTTGTCTCCAAAACGTCTTAGATGTGCTGTCCGTCTGATGTGCTCATTCCTAATCCTATCCATCCTCGTTACTCCCAAAGAGAACCTCAACATTTTCATCTCTGCTACCTCCAACTCTGCCTCCTGTCTTTTCCCCAGGGCCACTGTTTCTAACCCATACAGCATCGTTGGCCTCAACACCGTTTTGTACACTTTTTTTTTCATTTTTGCCGATACCCTCCTATCACACATCACACCGGACACTTTTCTCCAACCATTCCAACCTGCCTGCACACGCTTCTTGACCTCTTTTCCCACACTCTCCATTGCTCTGGATTGTTGAGCCTAAGTACTTAAAATCCTCCACCTTTCTTATCTCTGCTCCCTGTAATCTCACTGTTCCTCTTTGGTCCTTGGCATTCATGCACATGTATTCTGTCTTACTGAGGCTAATCTTCATTCCTCTCCTTTCCAGGGCATACCTCCACCTCTCTAGATTTTCCTGCACTTGTTCTCTGCTCTCACTACAGATTACAATGTCATCTGCAAACATCATAGTCCATGGGGAATCTTGTCTAACCTCGTCTGTCAGCCTGTCCATCACCATAGCGAACAAGAAGGGGCTGAGAGCTGACCCTTGATGCAGTCCCACCTCCACCTTGAACTCTTCTGTCACACCGACAGCACACCTCACCACTGTCTTACATCTCTCATACATGTCCTGCACCACTCTAACATACTTCTCTGCCACTCCAGACTTCCTCATGCAATACCACAGTTCTTCTCTCGGCACCCTGTCATATGCTTTCTCCAGATCCACAAAGGCACAATGCAGCTCCGTCTGACCTTCTCTGTACTTCTCCATTAACATCCTCAAGGCAAACACTGCATCTGTGGTGCTCTTTCTGGGCATGAAACCAAACTGTTGTTCACAAATGCTGACTTCTGCCCTTAGTCTAGCTTCCACTATTCTTTCCCATAACTTCATCGTATGGCTCATCAACTTTATCCCTCTGTAGTTGCCACAACTCTGCACGTCTCCCTTGTTCTTAAAAATGGGCACCAGCACACTTCTCCTCCATTCCTCTGGCACCTGAAGAGGATTAAACAATAGGGCCCCACGAGGCTAAGATTCGACCACGAAAAGCTGAGACCCAAAGGTGGCAGAAACCTTTCAAGCGATGGTTGGAGGGAAATTTGCAGTGCTCACACTATTTGACGCCGACGACACAGACACGGACACTTTGGTCGATATCTTAAACACAGCAGTGAATGAAACAGCCAATAAGCTACTTGGCAAACACCGTCCTGTGTGACTGCAGCCAGAAGCTGAGAAGATCATCGCCGAAGAGCAGGCAGGTTTCAGACCAGGGCGCAGCACAACAGACCGATCTTCAACCTCAGGATACTGTGCGAGAAGTACCTCCAACACCAGCAAGACATCTACCACGTCTTTGTGGACTTCAAGAAGGCATTCGACAGGGTTTGGCATGCAGCTCTGTGAGCTACCATGAGATTGTACAACACCAACGCCAACCTGATCAGAATGATTAAACACCTATATGACAAAGCCACCAGCACCGCATACTTCAACAACAGCATAGGAGATTGGTTCAGGACTACAGTTGGTGTAAGACAAGACTTTTTGCTCTCCCCACTCTCTTCAACATCTTCCTAGAGAAGATCATGACTGACGCTTTAGAAGAACATGAGGTAAGAGTCAGCATTGGTGGCAAGACAATCACGAACTTACGCTTTGCCTATGACATTGATGGCCTTGCAGGAAAGGAAGAGGAACTAGTGAACCTAGTTAAGCGTCTTGACATGACCTCCTCAGCCTACACATGATTGACATGACCTTCTCAGCCTATGCAGATCAGTGCAGAGAAGACAAAGCTGATGATAAACAACACAAATGGCATCGACAGTGACATCAGGATCTGCGGTGAGAAGCTGGAGACAGTCACAAGCGTCAAACACCTAGGAGCAATCGTCACAGACCAAGGATCTAAGCCCGAAATACTGGCCAGGACCACCGCAGGGCTTACAAAACTCAAAATCATCTGGAGTGACAGAAACATTGCCATCAGCTCAAAGATTAGACTGATGCGTTCCTTGGTCACGTCAATTTTTCTGTAAGCCTGTAAATCATGGACACTAACAGCTGATCTCGAGAGAAAGATCCAGGCCATGGAGATGAGATGCTTTTGGCAACTCCTCGGCATCTCTTACAGAGATCACATCACAAAAGAAGCAGTAAGGAACAGAATTACGCAAGCCATCGGACCCTACGAAGAGTTATTGACTATAGTGAAAAAATGCAAGCTGAAGTGGTTCGGACATGTCACACAATCATCAGGGCTTTCCAAGACAGTCCTGCAAGGCACAGTGAAGGGAGAAGGAGGAGAGGCAGACAAAGGAAGAGATGGGAAGACAACATCCCAGAATGGACAGGTCTAAAGCTGAGCAACGCAGTGTGAGAGTCCGAGAGACGAGGAAGATAGCGGGAGCTGGTTGGTAGATCACTAGTGGTGCCCCAAACGGTCGTTCAGACGACGGGATAGATAAGATGTACAGAGTACCTGTAAAACTCTCTGCTATTCCGTTTTATAAACGTTTGTGTTTGGCATCTGAGTTTACATACACACATTACAAAGGATTTGCACAACCCCCCCCCCCCCCCACTAAACTGGTTACAGCCTTGCTATGCGTGCATTCATTAATTTTTGCAGATTAGTGAGATCATCATGGAGTCCACAAGAAAGGTACTGTAATATTATAATATTGGGGTGTATTCACTTAAACTAATATTTATGGAGTCATTTAAATGTTCATCTGCCACCCTTGCTCTAAATTTAATTTTAATGACCTCATCTGATTGACAAAAATACTTTGCAAAACTAGTGATGCATCCACAACTGGAAAAAAAATCAATAAACCTGTCTTTAGTTGCATCTCATCACTACTATATTAGCACCAAGATACTGCCTACATTATCAATGGTTGACCACAACTTCTATCTTATTTTTGAAAACCTTAAATAACGTTGACCATTGCAATCCCTTCTATGAGAATCTATCTGAAACTGTACTTCTATGGTTTCTTTCAAATCTGCATTGAAAACCTTTACTCTTTCTGCTCCTTCATGTTATTTTCTGTTACATATTTGTGTTACAATAACTTAAGAATTCCCTACAGTAAATATCAGAATACACTGCAGTTTTAGGATTGGTGGAGGACTGAAAGTTGTTATGGAAAACACATTAATACAAGACTTCTGTGCATCCAGAAGAGGGCATTCATGCATAGGTTTAACTCAACTGCCTGTCCAATGTATAGCCTTGGTGTTGTGCGGATAGCATTTGCTCACAGCCTGTGCTGACTGCCAGCACCTTAACAGCCAGTAATCCTTTCCAGTGATGCTTAACCATGGTTATCTCCATAAACAACTGTGCCACAATTAGTAATGTTATTCTCCAGTTATCCACAGAGGGTACTTTGCCACATTTCAGTCAGTGAGAAACAACAATTCTTTGTTTATTTCTGCAATTTGCAGAATCTTAAATCTCAGTACTGAAAGGTGGGATGGACTCATTGTGTCGCCTGACTAGAACCATACATTTTAAAATCCTTCTTTTCATTTCATAATTACGACAGTATTATGAAATTAATAATAATAACAGAATCTTGCCATGTCTCAAACCAAGCTAGGGAATGAAATTAATCAAATCATGTAAATAAAGTGACACCAATGGAATACGGTTGTAATACACACATTTAGTGATAACATTGTGGTGGAATTTGAGGGACTTGAAATTTTATTTGCGACCTGGAAACAGAGGAACCTCTTCTTGCTGTGTACTTCCCTTTGATTTATTTGGCCTATAATATTCTGTGTGGCATACCTTTTCTTTGTTTACTTTCTATATTATATATCAGCACTCTAACACACACACATACACACACACACACACACACACACACACACACACACACACACACACACACACACACACTCACTAGTGAACGTCCAGGGACAGGACATTGAGACAGTGGACAGTTTCAAATACCTGGGCGTTCACCTTAACAATAAAGTGGACTGGTCCCACAACACCAACACCCTGTACAAGAAGGGCCAGAGTCGCCTCCACCTTCTGAGGAGACTTAGGTCCTTCGGAGTATGCAGACCTCTGCTTAGGACTTTTTATGACTCTGTGGTAGCCTCTGCAATCCTTTACGCTGCCATCTGCTGGGCCCCGGGCAGCACAGAGCGGGACAGAAAGAGACTGAACAAGCTGGTCAGGAGGGCCAGCTCTGTCCTAGGCTGCTCACTGGACTCTGTGGAGGAGGTGAGTGAGAGGAGGATGGTAGCAAAGCTCACATCCATCATGGTCAACAGCTCTCACCCACTGCACCAGACTGTAGAGAAGCTGAGTAGCTCCTTCAGTGGACAACTGAGACATCCTCAGTGCAGGAAGGAGGGCTACCGCAGGTCGTTCATTCCCACCGCTGTCAGACTGTACAACGCCACTTTGTAACTGTCTGTGAAAATACCGGTTATGTGCAATAAAAACCCCGTGCACTTTAATCAACCACATCTACCCCACTGTGACTGTGAACCATATCAACCCATCTACTCTGCCCTCAGATACATATACACTTGAATATAGGCCAGTCTACAAAGTGGTTCCCTTCTTTTCTTTTATTGTTTATTAATTTATACTATTTATGTATCTATTTATTATTTACTTATATAATATATATGTATGTGTGTATGTTTGTGTATGTATCTATTTTTGCACCCCCCTACTGATGGTAC
This sequence comes from Plotosus lineatus, assembly GCA_024760905.1. Classification (NCBI taxonomy): domain Eukaryota; kingdom Metazoa; phylum Chordata; class Actinopteri; order Siluriformes; family Plotosidae; genus Plotosus; species Plotosus lineatus. The sequence continues at coordinate 32,455,731 of CM045728.1, read as the reverse complement.
CTCAAGAGCCTGTAACAGTGAATTTCTCCATTGTGAGATTAATAAAGCTGTATCTTATCTTATATATTTGGATTTTTTTGTTATTTAATTAGGTACCTTAACTAGATCCAACACACACAACCACTCATACCTAGAGGCAATTTCAAAGATACAATTAGCAAGATGTTCATGCATTTGGACTGAGGATGGAAACTGGAGTCAACCATACTTTAGAGTGTCATATTCTCTGCAGCAGGGACTGGGGCACTTGTAAAGATACTGCTCTCTACAATAAACTTATCAATGAAAAAGGGAAAAAACCTTCCAAAATAACAATGACCAAAAAGTAGCTGAAGGAGGAATGGTTGAATCTCAGTTGTATGGCTTAGTCAGGTTGAAAATTTGTGGAAAGACTTGAAGATTGCAGTGCAGCAAAAATGACCAAACAAGTCGACTAATCTTGAGCAGTTCTGTAAAGAAGAGTGGGCAAATATTGCACAGTTTAAATGTGAAAAGTTGGTGGAGAAGTACCCCAGCAGATTTAGGGCTATAATCAAAGCAACAGGCTTTGGAATTACTGACACGGGTGTGATTCTTTAAAGGATTCGAGCAGTGGTTCTTAACCTTGTTGGTGGTACTGAACCCCACCAGTTTCATATGGTTATTCACCAAACCCTTCTTTATTGAAAAATAAAATATGATTTTTTTCAAATTCACGACATAGGTACAGTATATGTTTTTACTGGGGCACCAAAATGAACCATGCATTAACATCACTGTGGTCAAAGAACAAAACCAATACAATGCATGAACCCCCCCATCAAAATTACTTACATTTTTATGTGAGGTGCGCATCTGCGTGTCCACACGCATGTCTGTATGTGTGTGTATTTATTTTTTTATTTACATTTTATGGATTATTTTTGAATGTTTAATTGTTATTATAAGCATTTATAGCGTTAAATATGTATTTATTGATATTATATACACATATACATGTACATATACGTCAATCAGCGGAGGGTTGATTCCGTTATATATGTGAATCCATGTTGTACATGTTCGTCCGACCACTTTCCCACTTTCTTTTTTGCTGAACATAGTATGGATTAAAATATTATGAAAGCAATCACACGACGTATCATCACAAGAGTCACAATGCGACTATTGAGCACACCAAATTTCCTGCAGCACAGATTGGCCAAGCAATGTAGCGTGATCACCTGCAGCTAGTGATGGTCGAGCGGGACGTGTCGTTATGAATATGAGTTGAGTGTGTGTCTTGACCTCCACCGAACCCCTGAGACTGACTCGCCGAACCCCTAGGGTTCGATCGAACCCAGGTTAAGAACCACTGGATTAGAGGAATGCTTCCACATCCCAGCATAAGATCCTGGGTTTGAGTTCTATGCCCAGTGAATGGCTTTTGTCTGGAGTATGCATGTTCTCTTTGTGCTTTTGTTGAGTTTTCTCTGTGTGCTCTGGTTTCCTCTCACAGCCCAAAGTGAAATTATGCCTTTTGGATATTCTCAATTGCCACAAGGTGTGAAAGTTAGCTTGAATGGCTGCTTCTTTGTAATGGCTCTGCAATTGTCTTGTAAATTTCCGAGTCTATAGATAAGATAACATAAGATACAGCTTTATTAATCTCACAATGGAGAAATTCACTGTTACAGGCTCTTGAGGTACCATCAGTAGGGGGTGCAAAAATAGATACAAATACAAACATACACACATACATATATATTATATAAGTAAATAAATAAATAGATACATAAATAGTATAAATTAATAAAAATAAAAGAAAAGAATGGGAACAACTTTGTAGACTGGCCTATATTCAAGTGTATATGTATCTGAGGGAATAGATTGAGATGGTTTGGACATGTACAGAGGAGGGATAGTGAGTATATTGGTCGTAGGATGCTGAGGTTGGAACTACCAGGCAAAAAGGCCCAGAGGAAGACCAAAGAGAAGATTTATGGATGCGGTGAAGGCGGACATGAAGGTCGTTGGAGTAAGAGTAGAAGATGCAGAGGATAGGGAGTGATGGAGGCAGATCATTTGCTGTGGCGACCCCTGAAGGGAACAGCCGAAAGGAAAAGAAGAAGAAGAAGAAGAAGTATCTGTGGGAATGGGATACTCACTGCAACCTTAATAAGCAGTTCGTAAAAAAAAAAAAAAGCAGTTGGTAACTGTAAAAAAGCAGAAAAGGGTAACTCTACTCTCCATCTTGAAATAGATGAAGCCTAGTTTGCAGAAGTTGCAGTTGTCTATCTTAGACTGGATGTAAGAGGGTATTCCTTCACCGTTTGTATGGTAAATTCTCAGAATGCTTTGCCTGAGCATGTTGTTTCAGCCACCTCATTAAACTTATTCAAGAATTAGCTTGGCCACCACTGCAACACAACTTGAAATAAGTTCTGGTATAAGGGTGGGTAACAACCGGATGCAGAGGAAAGCAGTCATAAACCTGGAGGAGCATATAGGTCTATGACTTAGAGCGCAGTGAAGTGAATTCAGGATATTCAAGGTAATGAAATTCAACAATGAAAGTAGAAAACAAAGACCCATTAAGCAAAACAAAAGTCAGCTAAGTCAAACTTGATTCAACTCCACAATAACTCTTAACATTGTTCAGTTGTAAGACATAAAATATAAAATACTGTAATACACTTCACAGTAACTCAACATTGTTCAGTTGTAACAATATAAAACAATAAACTCACTTTTTCAGTTCCTCTTCCACAAATCCATCAAATTCTTCATCTTCAGTGTCTGAGATTAACAGTTGCGCTACTTGGACGTAAAGCCCAGATCCCACTATTATTTTTTATTATTATATTATAATATGTTATTATCTATTATTCCCCCATGATTGGAGTCAGATCAATAGAGATGGAGATTAGAAGCCTTCCAGGTTGTGACCTAAGCTCTCAGCCATGCCCCCTTAAAGAGATGGCATCATCACAGTATCAAACATAGTGGCGCCCTTTCGCAGTGTGAGTATTGTGTTCATTACGGAGATGAGATTTCCTTTCGGCTTTTCCCCCTTTTCAGGGGTCGCCACAGTGAATGATTCGCACGTTTGATTTGGCATAGGTTTTTTACATGGATGCCCTTCCTGACACAACCCTTTAGCAAGGGACAGAAACACGCTGATGGCTTTGCAGCTACTCTTTACGAAAGTCAGCAATGGTTCTTTTACATGAACCTCTCACCATAGACAGTGAGAGACATGGCCGGCCTTTGATAACCCAATTAGCTGCACTGGGGGTATTGTGTTCATTACAGAATAGGGGTCATTACTCTTAAGGAGCTTTATCAGTGTAGCTTTAAATTCAAGAAGGTTAATCCCAGGTCTCAGGAGGATACTTGTAGCAGTGCTTTATCCCGGTGATGACTGTGTGACTCTCATTAAGCCAGTTGAGCGTCCTGAGGGTAGAAATGGAGATTTGGTGGAAAAACCACTCACGCATTACTCAGCAAGTCACCTGACTACTATAGCAGTAATGCCGGTACTGTATTTGGACATAAAGCCCGGATCCCTCAAACTTATGACCTGTTGACACCAATAGAATACTAACAGAATAAGTACCTTTCGTAAACCTGATTATGTTACAAAGAATGTTGATGAAGTCTTTAATGACACCCTATGGTGTAGAACAATTCCCAACATAAGATGAAGTGGTTTGTTATATTCACTGTATTCTCTGGAACAATCCAGGCAATTTATAGAATCTTCAGCCTGTGTCCTCCTAGAAGAGTTCAGACCAGGGAATTTTCTTTGTTCAATTTTACACTGATAAGACCAAAACTGGCAAAATCAGAAATAAATTGCAACTACCCAATAATCAATCACAAATATGAAAACATCATGTTTTGCCAAGTAAACGCTGCAGTCTTTTTCAGTTTGAGAGAAGAGGTCTTAAATTAAATTTGTGCACAAATGAAGTAAAAAAAACATGAAATACAAATATTGATCAAAACCATATTTTTAATTGTGGTTTTTCTCAATTACCAGACTGTGAATAAAGAAAGTAAAACATTTTGAAGGAATGCAGATTTGACTTGGTCCAAACCACACTGGATACTATGGTGTTCATTGGTGTTATAATAACCAAATCCAAAGGTAACAAAACCTTGAACTTATGTCTCATGTAACATTAAATTTATTCACTTATCAAAGTTTCTCAACTGGTAAAAAGGCTATATTATTAATTTAATTTACATGAGGCTCAAACACAAAACTTGAGGCGATCATCATACACAGATATTTTCATGACCTGAAAAGCCTTCCAGACTTAGTCAACCAAAAGGCTATAGTTCAGGTTCAAGAAATGCAAACAAAGATACAAGTCATTACGAATTGATTTACTTGTAATGTGGTTCAAACCTTGACAAAATGTTTTAATGTACAGTAGGTGAGTCCAATGCAAGTTCAGGTTTACTAGTATATACTCCGTGGTCAGTGACTGTTATAAGCTTGAAGACTTTGTACTAGGATTGAGTAATACAGCTGACAAGTTTCATTTAAAAAATGAGATTTTTGGAGAATTACTTAATATTTCAACCATCTAGGCAAGAATAACAAAATCAGATGCATCCAGTTTTTGCATTACTCAAGACAAACCACATATAACACTAGTATTAAAAAGAAATTAAATTATATTTATCTCTTTTTAATAGCAATCCTGACAAATGTCTGAGCAGAATAAAAGTTTATATTTAAATGACAGGATCCAAAAGAACACTGATTCATCATAAACAATACAATTAGACCAATACTCTTTCGCTGTTATTCAGGGACTTAATATGTTCTGGCAGGAATTATAAACATTTTCTTTTGGTTAAAAATATGTGAGCTATCCCACCTTTTAGACAATTCCCAGATGCAGAGTTTGCTACAGGTTGAAACCGTATGTGCTGCTTTCAGAATTGACACACACACAGGAGAATAATCAAAACAGGCCTAGTGTTAGAGATTCCATTGCAGTCTACAGCCACGTCAAATAGAATTGCCTTGCTTAATAATTGTATGTGTAATTTTGTGGATAATATTTCAGCTCTGTTCATTAGTTAAAGCTCTGTTTTGAGTCAGACATAGATTGCCAACATAGTGAAAGAGTGCAGGCTTTAACTTGTATGACAAAACAAAAAGGAGACAAATTGCTGATGACTTGAGCTTTCTCTGATGATGTAGTCAAGGAAAGAAAGTACAGTTGACTCTACAAAATGATAATGTTATATTCGCCATTTAGCCATAACATGAACGCCATGTGAGTGATCTGCAGCCAGGCAGCCCCATATACAATGAAATTCAACTCACTGTATGTTCCCTCACCTGTCTATCATGGCCAGTATTAACAGTTTCAGCAGTTGATGCTGCAGTAGCCCTTATGTTGGATCAGCCCTGATGTAATTCCTTTGCTCCCCTGTGTATTAATGAGCTTTGACTCTCTTGTAAATTTACTGGTTGTCCTCCCTTGGACCACCTTTGGCAGGTACTTTCCACTACATACCAACCATATCCCACAAGACCTGCCTTTGGAGATGAATAGGCCCTAATCTGCCGTAACTTTTAAAAAATTATACTACTGGGAAGTGATGTGAATAATAACATTGATTATCTTGTTACAGGGTCACCTGCCAAGGAGTGGGATTTATTGGGCACAAAATGAATTCTCAAAACTGATGTGTTGGAAGCAGAAAAACTGAGTAAGCATAGCTGTTTGAATGACTTTTGACAAGGGACACATTGTTATGACTAAACAACTGAGTCTAATCATCTCCCAAACCACAGATCTTGTGAGGTGTTCAAGGTATGCAGTGGTTAGCACTCACCAAAGGTTTTCCAAGAAAGGACAACCAGTGAAGAAGAACTTAAGGTTCAATAATACTTGTGGAAAACAAAAGCTATTACTCTACGTCTGACCGCACAGAATAGCTCCTGCAGCACAAACTTCAGAAACTGTGAATGCTGATTCTGATAGAAAGGTGTCAAAACACACAATGCATTGCAACTTGTTGTGTATGGGGCTGCCTAACCAAAGACCAATCAGGTTGTATTAACGGCTGGTAGATATATACCACTGAAGTGATCCCTGAGTGGGGGGCAGTGGTGGTCTAGTGGATAGGGCACAGAATCGCTGATCCTAAGGTTGGGGGTTCGAGTCCCCACAAGATTGTTACTGTCCCCCCAGTGCAGCTAACTGAGTTATCAAAGGCGGGACATGTCTCTCACTGTCTATGGTGTGAGGCATGTGAAAGAACCACTGCTGACTTTCGTAAAGAGTAGGCTGCAAAGCCGTCAGCGTGTTTCTGTCCCTTGCTAAAAGGGTTGTGACAGGAAGGGCATCCGACATAAAAACCTCTGCCAAATCAAATGTGTGAATCAGATGATTCGCTGTGGCGACTCCCGAGAAAAGGGAAAAAGCCGAAAGGAAAAGAAGAGAGAAGAGGTGATCCCTGAGTCTCTAAAGAAAAATGAAGATTATCTGATCTAATCACTGTTCACCAGTGCATGATGTCTCTTAGTTAGGGTAGCCTTATTTAACCTTACAAATTAAGTTTCCTCATCTGTCTGTCTGCACTCTTTGTGCAGATCAGGCAGACAACCTACTCTGCACTCAAATGATACATCACTGTTAGTTTACAAAGCAGACCAGACATGGGAATGATAACAACCACAACAACAACAACCACAAACACACTAGAAACCAAATGACAGTAAGATGTTGCCTTGCTGGTGTGTTGATCAAGTTTATTATAGCCCTTTTTCAATATTTTGCTTGTTTTGCACATGCTGCTCACTGCAGCCACAGATTTAACACCACATAAATCACTAGTGTTTGGTGGCAAAGGCCATTGCAGGACGTACAAGAACATGGTTCATAGAATAAATAGCATTCATGACAGTGTAAAGTTCTTGCATAAGTATTTACTGCTCTAAACTGTTTATACGTTTTTGAAGTGTCACAGTCTGGAACAGAAATTGATTTGATTGTGTCAAACAGCTATCCAAAATACTCTATTCCAGTGTATTTTTATTTTGTTAAAATGGAGAAAAATCAAGACGCCTAATTATTCACAAATTGAATTCACACTCATCTAGTTGATCTTCATCTTCTTCATTTTCTGTAACCGCTTAATCCTAATCTGGGTCACGGGGAGGCTGGTACCCATCCCAGCCAACTTCAGGCGAGGGCAGAGTACACCCTGGGCACAGCCTACTCTTTACAAAAGTCAGCAATGGTTCTTTTACATGCCTCACACCATAGACCGTAGGAGACATGGCCGGCCTTTGCTAACCCAGTTAGCTGCACTGGGGTGGGAGGGGGTGGGGGGGTGGTTACAGTGACAACCTTGTGGAGAGTGGGAGTCGAACCCTCAACCTTTGGATCAGCGATCCAGCGTCCTATACCACTAGACCACCTACTACCCTTCATCTAGTTCATTTTCTGTAACCGCTTAATCCTAATAGGGTCGCGGGGAGGCTGGCGCCCATCCCAGCCAACTTCAGGCGAGGGCATAGTACACCCTGGACAGCTCGCCAGGCCATCGCAGGGCGGAAACATGCCGACGGCTTTGCAGCCTACTCTTGTCGAAAGTCAGCAATGGTTCTTTTACATACCTCACACCATAGACAGTGAGAGACATGGCCGGCCTTTGATAACCCAGTTAGCTGCACTGGGGTGGGATGTGGGGGGGTGGTTACAGTGACAACCTTGTGGAGAGTGGGAATCGAACCCACAACCTTTGGATCAGCGATCCAGCGCCCTATACCACTAGACCACCACTGCCTGCCCCTTCATCTAGTTGATGTTAACTCCTAAATTAGTTGTAGTGTCATATCTGTGCTTTCAAGTAGTTAAACCAATTTAGTTTGCATATAAATGACCACATCATATGTCTCATATCTGAGTAAAAATGTACTGGTACCTGGAAGGCCAAAGAGTTTAAGATATTGAAAGAATCAGAAAACGTAGGGGTGGCTGTTATTAATTAGCAAACAAGACTAAAGCACCCTCCATCTTTCTCTTGATCACATTCCAGAAGTGGGGTTCAAGTTCAGTCATTAGTACAGTGTTGTTTAAAGATGAGTATAAATTTGATTTCTTTGCATCATTTGAAATCTGAAAATATTGCATCTTTTGTTGTTATTTTTCACCAATTGTAAGTTTCTGCAATTAAACACAGCAATATGTGAAGAATTTGTGGGAATAGTTGTCAGTAGTTTGTTCATTCATTTTTTGAATCGCTTAATCCTAATTAGGGTCGCAGGGAGGCTGGTGCTCATCTCAGCTGACTATGGGCGAGGGTGAGGTACACCCTGACCAGCTTGCCAGGCCATCGCACGGCCAACACTCAGACAACCATTCACAATTAACCTACTGTACACGTTTTGGACTGTAGGAGGAAACCGGCGTATCCGGAGGAAACCCACACAAGCACAGGGAGAACATACAACATACAAACTCCACACCGAAACTCCCAGGCTGGGAATTGAACCCAGGCCCTCGAGCTGTGAGGCAAACGTCGTGTTGTCAGTAGTTTATGGACTAAAACAAAAGTGTACATGTCCCCTAAACACATGAATGTAAATAGAGAAACTTTGCAGTGGTCTCTAAATTTTCTTCGGGTATATCAATATCTACACCTATTTAAAGCTGCAGAAAAAAACAGACAGTACTGCTAGTGAATATCTAGGAAGATTATGTTTGCATATGGAACTGATGGTATAAAACAATTCACAGCGAAACAATTTGAAGAACTAACACAGAAAGACAAGTTTGAAGGTCACTATAGTTACAGGGCATCAATTCAAAGAGTTCTCACTACTAAATGCACCCATCTGTTTTGGCATGTTGAATACAACGAATCATAAAAGGCAAGTATGCAAACTGTCCTGTTGTGTTTAAAGTAATAATAAAATAATTACCTTTTGATAAGAAAAATATGTGTGTTGAGGTTTCTTGGAAACCCCATACTAATCTAGAGTGGAACACAAAAATAATTCTTCACCCACAATTGTGATTTCTTGCTTTTTTTCTAAAACTGCCAGAGCTCTTGCTCAGAAGAGCTGGCAGATGTAGGTCCAACTGTACAATGGCCAAAACAAACAAGTTCTTTCCTCTTAAAGACAGACAATGGACTGTCATGAAATTTGGATGTCTCTGATTTTCTCTGATTACTTGGTTCATGGCATGAGAAGCCTAACTGACACTGGATGTTCGTGATGGAGAAACTCCATATTGGTGGCAGGCTATCCAAAACCAAAATGTAGTTAGTAGCTTTTGAAGATAAATAAAATTTATGGGCAACTGCAACTGTTAGGCAAAGATTTATGATAAACTGATTTTTTTATCAACCGAAACACTTTCCATTTAAAAACAGCTCCACGAAGTTTTTAATCCTGAGTGAGTAGCATTATAAAATGGACCACTCTATTTTCATTTATTAAAGTGGCTTGATCTTGGACCATATAAGCTTCTAATCTAACCCTTATAAGAACCCCTAAGAAAGTTGATGGTTTAAATAAGGAGGCTCCAGCATCATGGTTTATCAGCTGCCCTTTTGCTTAGATAGGCACAACTGAACAGTCTATTTTTCCTTTTACTTTCTAGATTACAGACCATGATGTAAGACCATTGCTACAGAGGGCCCTTTAATATGAACAAAGGCCACACACTACACTGAGTTTTTTCCTCAAGTGACAGTGCCACTAGATAATCTTTGTTTCTTCGACAAGACATGCAGCATACTTGACTTGACTTCTTACTTAATGGGGTGATGTCACTGTTTCTTTCTGAACTTACCATTTCAAAAAACTTATATATACTAGTATGTACCATTTATTTAAACCATTGCAAGGTTATTCATTATGTTATTGATGTGTTATGCTGATTATGTGATTTTCATTATTAGTGTTTACTACACAGGCACAGCATGATCTCATCTCATTTTCTGTAACCGCTTCATCCTAATTAGGGTCGCGGGGAGGCTGGTGCCCATCCCGGCCAACTCAGGGCGAGGGCGGAGTACACCCGGGACAGCTCGCCAGGCCATCGCAGGGCGGAAACACGCTGACGGCTTTGCAGCCTACTCTTGTCGAAAGTCAGCAATGGTTCTTTTACATGCCTCACACCATAGACAGTGAGAGACATGGCCGGCCTTTGATAACCCAGTTAGCTGCACTGAGGGGGGACAGTGACAACCTTGTGGAAAGTGGGACTCGAACCCCCAACCTTTGGATCAGCGATCCGGCGCCTTATACCACTAGACCACCACCGCCACAGCATGATCTTATTGGTCTATCTTTGGATTAAAAAGATTATTCCTAGTGAATAATGCTTCACTGAAAACAGTGAACACTCATATTTTTTCACAGTTACTTGGATCAGATAGTGTAATCAATGTAACGCTTTAAAATGGAGAATTATACCATAAAAATCTAATTTTAGGATTTTTTTTTTGTTTCTGCAGAGTATATAAGAAAATACCTTTCAAGAGTGTGGGGTTGTATATACTTAATTAGTAAATTAAATTAAATTAATTTAAAAAGTCCTACTCACCGACATCCACTTTGCCTTCAGCGCATAATTGTTAAATTGTGAGATAATTGTTTGTTGTTATTATTTTTAGTATATGGTGCAAGGGAATAAGGTCCAGCTACTCTCAAGATGGATGGTGTCAAGGTGAGTCTGGCTATCTCTAGGTTGAACTCATTTACACTCAGGGTGGGTGTTTGCCAAGGCTGTCCTTTGTCACCAATTCAGTTCATAATTTTTATGGACAGAATTTCTAGGCACAGCCGAGGCATTGAGGGGTTCTGGGTTGGTTGTCATAGGATCTTGTCTCTTTTTGCAGATGATGTGGTCCTTTTGGCTTCATCGATCTGGGGACCACCAGCTCTTACTGGAGTGATTTGCAGCGAGTGTGACGCAGCAGGAGTGAGAAAAAGCACCTCCAAGTTCTCAGTTGGAAAAGGGTGGAATGCACCCTCTGGGTCTGGAATGAGGTCCTGCCCCAAGTGGAGGAGTTCAAGTTTCTTGATCTTGATCACAAGTGAGGGAAGAATGGAGTTTGGCAAGAATGGAGATTGACAGGCTGATTGCTGTAGCCTTTGCTGTAAATCGACACTTGTGCCTATCCGTCGTGGTGAAGAGGAAGCTGAGCTGCAAGGCAGAGCTCTCAATTTACCGGTCGTCTATGTTCCAACCCTGACATATGGTCACTAGTCACGGGCAGTAATCGAAAGAAGAAGATTGCGGATATAAGCGGCTGAAATGAGCTTCCTTTATCGGATGACGGTTCTCTCCCTTAGAGATATGTTGAGATGCTCAGCCATTCAGAAAGAGCTAGGAGTAGAACTGCTGCTCCTTTATATCCAGAGGAGTCAGTTGAGGTGGCTCAGGCATCTGAATAGAACGCCTCCTGGTGGCCTCCCTGGTATGGTGTTTCAGGACTGTTCTACCGAGAAGAGACCCCAGAACACCCTGGAGGGACTAGTCTGTTGGCTGGACTGGGAAGGCCTCAGTGTAAGTCTTCTTCTTCTCCTCCTTTCGACTTTTCCCTTCAGGGGTCGCCACAGCGAATCATCTGCCTCCATCTCACCCTATCCTTTGCATCTTCTTCTCTTATACCAACTACTTTCATGTCCTCCTTCACTACATCCATGAATCTTCTCTTTGGTCTTCCTCTGGGCCTTCTGCCTGGTAGTTCCAACCTCAGCATCCTACTAACAATGTACTCACTATCCCTCCTCTGTACATGTCCAAACCATCTCAATCTAGCCTCTCTGACTTTGTCTCCAAAACGTCTAACATGTGCTGTCCCTCTGATGTACTCATTCCTGATCCTATCCATCCTCGTTACTCCCAAAGAGAACCTCAACATTTTCATCTCTGCTACCTCCAGCTTTGCCTCCTGTCTTTTCCTCAGGGCCACTGTTTCTAAACCATACAACATCACTGGCCTCAACACCGTCTTGTACACTTTTCCCTTCATTCTTGCCGATACCTTCCTATCACACATCACACCGGACACTTTTCTCCAACCATTCCATCCTGCCTGCACACGCTTCTTCACCTCTTTTCCACACTCTCCATTGCTCTGGATTGTTGAACCTAAGTACTTAAAATCCTCCACCTTTCTTATCTCTGCTCCCTGTAACCTCATCGTTCCTCTTGGGTCCTTGTCATTCTTAAGTAAAATGTAAAAACTGTGTTTTGACCTAATAGACTCGGAGTACCACAGTTAAAATCAAATAAACTTTTATTTGGAAGAGAGATCCACTTTGGGTCTACCTGGACAGGGACACACAGAGCTAATTTCTGGGTGCGAGTGCCATGCTCCTCAGCATACACATTTCAACACTTTGTGACTTTGGAATGTACTTTTACCTCAGTAAAGGTAGTCAATTGAGGGCACACTGAAGGTTTTTTTTGTTTGGTCAGATGAATCAGAGAGCCAGGCTACTCAAAGTTCCAACTTGTTGATGTGTTCTACTTTCACACTCCAGTCACCATGTGCCACTTTAGCTCTGTATTATGCTGCCCCTTAGCCTATATGGGATGGTAGTTTTTTTCTCTCTGATGGACTAAAGTTTCTAGATATAGTCCTATGGTGTGAATGGCCCATTCAACAGAAATGAAGACACAATTTTTTTTATTTGTTTAGTCCACATGCCAACATATTTATAAAATGTCCATAATTCCAAGAAGCCAAAGAGGATAACAGTTACTACAGCTGCAGTTATCAGTCTTAGTATTCTTAGTAGAAGCTAAATTTTGAGAAACTCATATTGATCATTAAATGATCAACATTTCATGTGGCAATCACTACCGAAATCTAGCATTTCCAATGAAACAAACACTGTCTTTTTTGGCTTTCTCAATTTTAGAGATATAACAAATATACATTTATAGTCTTATCCTATTCTTGTGCAGTTAGTCATCAGAGGCAACTGGCCACCTGCAAGCATATTAAGAAGTGTTGGCTTTCATTGGCACTCATGACACAAAAAAAAAATAACACCATCTCTGCTCTTTAGTGATGGGAGCATGAAAATATATACCACATGTAGGTGCTTCAGGCAGTGAAACCACAAGTGAGGTGGTGTACGTGTCAGTGGAAGGCACCTTAGCTGAACTTGTTTGGATTGTATCTAACCAGATGTGCCATAGAAAAAGGTCTAAAACCAATCCAGGTTGCTGCCTGTTGTTTTTGGAATGCTAATGATACTTGTGAGCTTGCAGAAACTAATTCAACTCAATTTCTAGTGGCTGCTGATGCAGGAGGTGAATGCTAACAGTTCATGGGTTTATTAGAAATGCCTGCTATACAAAAGTATGAGAAGGCCTCTGCTCAATGGTTCAGTTTTATAGTACATAGAGTTGGAGTTGCACGAAGAAGAACTGCAGTTGACCCACATCTAACACCAGGTTGATTACATGCCTTGAAAGGAATTCCATTTGATCTCTTATCATCTTAAATTTGTGCATTACAGCATTACAGTACTTGGGTTAGTTTTGACTTGTTGTTGGTCTCCTAGGCTCCAAATGATCTTACAAATTGGTGTACCAACATTAAGTCAGTTAATAACTCAAAACTAAATCTGTGGGAACCAGAATTCAAGCTGTAGACATTTGGTAGGTAATTACTAAAATACTGCACAGTAAACCACCTGGATATGTTAGTATTCACAGAACCCATATAGTCTTTGGATGGAAAACGCCGAAACTAATGAATGAATGGATGACCAGGGAAAAACACTTCTTGATAAATCAGTTGTTTTAGAATTTTGGCTAAGATAGTAAACTAGTTATGCACATTCTAAAATATATAATCTAAGTTGAAGCAAATGAAAAGATTTAAAATAGCTTCAAAAAATATCATCCTGTATATACTAACTAAAAACTCCTGTGACCCGCAGGAGCATAATGGGTTATGACATACATCAGATGTTTGTACCTTAAAAAATAAAATGAAAATAGCTCAATTAATTTTTAATACATATTCATGATATGATCACGTAATAATTTCCATGTATTTCTTTAGAACATATCCAAATCTATTAGAAAATATTTATTGCAGAGACAGCTATGATATTCTCAGCCAACCACAATATTCCCTCAGACGTAAGCCTCGGGATGTGTAAATTAGAGTGAGGTTCCTTCATTCTTCCATGTGATGAATGGCCCATGCTGAGTAAGGTGTTTTCTAACTGGGCATGCATCTGCACAGGTATCAGCAAAGCCAAGCCTGTCTTACTGTGCTACCTTCCATAAATTTAACCTTTCTTTCAGTGTAACTGAGTTCATTCTGGCTTCGTCTGTCCAAACACTTCCTGAATAAAGCAGATAGAATTCCTCTTTACAAATCCATTTTTATAAACTAAGTGGATATAACTACATTATGGAGATCACAGAGGCAGTGTATTAAGACTATGATCTCAGCCCCAGATCTGGTTTAATCTGGCATATGTGAAGTTTCAGTGTTGTTATGTTTATGTAGGTTCCTTATGGATTTTTCAGTTCCTACCCACCTCCCAAAAGCATGCAAACAAGTGGCTGGCTATATTAAATATATATAAATACGTATATACTCTTGGTATTTAAAAAAAAATCACCCCTTTCCAAAATAGTCACATTTTGTTGCTTTTATTCCTGAAGTGAAGATACCCACAAAATAAAATTCAACTGTTTTTACGCAGTGCAACTTATAACATCCAATTTCAAGATATAGTTGCAACAGTTAAAAACAAAAACAACAACAAAATGTAATCATTGAAATGGTTAAAGGATCACACTCCTTTGTCAGTGCTTTGTGAAACCACCCTTTGCTTTGATTAAAGCCATGAGTCTGTTGGAATACTTTCCGACCTGCTTAGCCCAACTCAAGCTCAGTCAAATAAGATTGTGAAATTCACATTTTGAAAGTATACTTTTTATACCTAATAAAAAAATGAGTGTTTTTACACAAGGACGATAGCCTAAAGCATGATGCCTCTGCCATCATTTCCAAGTTAATTGATGTACAGTTATAAATGTTTTGTTAAAAATACTGTATATGAAAAGTAGGGCAGTGGTGGCCTGGTGGCCCAGTGGTAAGTATATCATTGCACCAACAAAGGAGATTTCGAAGGACCAAAGCACAAGGGGTGCTAATGCTCATCAAACTGAAAAAGGTTACAAAACCATTTCTAAAGCATTCGGTTATTTATATTCAGAGTATGATGTCTCCAGGAGTGGTCGTCCAACAAAGATCACTCCAAGAGAAAGGCGTTTAATAGTCAGCAAGGTTACAAAGGAACCCAGGGTAACTTCTGGTTCTGCAGCTGAAGGTCTTTCTTGCATTTGCTAATGTTAATGTTTATGAGTCTACCATCAGGAGAACATTAAACAACAATGGTGTGCACGGCAGGGTTGCAAGGAGAAAGCCACTGCTCTCACAAAAGAAAATTCCTGCTTTTCTGTAGTTTGCGAAAGATCACACTAATAACAAACCTGAAGGCTACTGGGAAAATATTTTGTAGATATCACCAAAATAAAACGTTTTGGTCTAAATTAAAAATGTTATGTACCAAAGGGACGATTTATGGATGTAGTGAAGCAGGACATGAAGGCAGTTGGTGTAAGAGAAGAAGATGCAGAGGATAGGGTGAGATGGAGGCAGATGATTCGCTGTGGCGACCCCTGAAGAGAACAGCCAAAAGGAAAAGAAGAAGAAGAAGTTTGGAGAAAGGAAAACACTGAATTTCAACACAAGAATCTTATCCCTTCTGTGAAACTTGTTGTTGGTAGTATCATTGCTTTTGCCTCTTTTTCAGCATGTAGACCAGGATGGCTTGCCATCATTGATTGCAACAATGAGATTTGAGAGATGAGATTTGTGGGGCAGTGGTCTTCTGGTGGTATACAGCGCTGGATCGCTGATCCTAAGGTTGGGGGTTCGAGTCCCACTCTCCACACGGTTGACATTGTCCCCCCAGTACAACTGAATGGGTAATCAAAGGCCAGCCATGATGAGAGTAGGCTGCATGACCGTCAGCGTATTTCTATCCCTTGCTAAAGGGTTGTGACTATGATGGACCCCATGGACTATGATGCCAAATCAAACATGCGAATCATTTGCTGTGGCGACCCATGATAAAGGGAAAAAGCCGAAAGGAAATCTCATCGATTGCAACAATGAATTCTAAAATTGTACCAGAACATACTGCAGCAAAATATCAGGACATCTGTCCGTGATCTGAATCTCAAGAAAAGTGGGTAATGCAGCAAAACGATTATAAGCACACAAGTCATTTTACCAAAGAATGGTTAAAGAAGAGTAACGTGAATGTTTTGGATTGGCAAGTCAAATCGCTGATCTTAATCTAATTGAGACATTGTGGTCCTTACACTACAAGCGATTCATCTGAGGAAATCCACCAAATTCCCAGAGTTGAAGGTGTTTTGTTTTCTAGACGTTTTTTTTGGTGCGCTGAGAGATATCTTGAAAGAAAGGGGGCCATATTGGAATTTTTGATGGCTGACACCTTTTTTCTTAAATAGTGACTGACAAAGTATATTCATACCGAATTTCATGCATGTCTCATCAACTGAATGATTCTGGCCAAAAATCACATTTAGCTTCTCCATTGCATGGAGGAGTTCTATAATCACAGTGTCTGATATCACTGAAATAAGGACAGATTTCCTTTTAAGTCTGGGTAAACTGTGGGTTTCTTCCATGTGTCATCTCAGGGAATTTAATTTGGGGCTGTCATCACAGGCTTTCTCTTTAAGAATATATAGAATTTTTAAATACATAGGGAAATGTTGAAACTCATAGGTTTAAAGTCATAACCATAATTGCACTGCTGCTGTGTGACAGTGTCAATTGGAAAAATAAAAAAGTGCTACACAAGTAAAATGTAACTGACTTGAAAGAAAGTTGAAAGGAAAACTCACCCAGTTTTTCTCTCAGTGCAAAACTTCAGAGAGGAAAAAGATGATTTCTGCTCTGAGATGAGTAAACATATAGTTCTGTCTCTATTGTATTCACAGATAACACACCCCTCAGGTGAAACACCCCCCCCCTGTCATTTTCCTGTTACTTTATTCTTTGCTGGAAAGAATGGAGTTTCAGAATGGAAGTGCTCTGGCTTGGTCACGCTTGAATGGAAAGATACAAAATCTTAATTTATTAGCAACAACTCAGCTATCACACTCATTCATCCATTGTCTTTTCTTCACCATAGACAAAGCAATCCTACTTGCATTTTCCAGTTAAAGTGCATCTTTAGTTTGCCCTGGGTTTCCTCTTTATACTTTCAACTTATGAGCTTGCCCTTGGAACGGATTAAATTCATTAGCTGAGGTATCACTGTATATATATATATATATATATATATATATATATATATATATATACATAATCAGTTCAGTTCAGTTAATTTTCTATAACCGCTTCATCCTAATTAGGTTCGCGGGGAGGCTGGTGCCCATCCCCGCCAACTCAGGGCGAGGGCAGAGTACACCCTGAACAGCTCGCCAGGACATTGCAGGGCGGAAACACGCTGATGGCTTTGCAGCTTACTCTTGTCGAAAGTCAGCAATGGTTCTTTTACATGCCTCACACCATAGACAGTGAGAGACATGACCCGCCTTTGATAACCCAGTTAGCTGCACTGGGGGAGACAGTGACAACCTTGTGCAGAGTGGGACTCGAACCACCAACTTTTGGATCAGCGATCTGGCGCCTTATACCACTAGACCACCACTGCCCCCATATATATATATATACATACACTAGTCCTCAAAAAATGAGCACATTGTGATAAAGTTAATTATTTTCTGTAATGTACTGATAAAAATTAAACTTTCATATATTTTAGATTCATTGCACACCAACTGAAGTAGTTGGTTCAAGCCTTTTATTGTTATAATATTGATAATTTTGTCAAAAAACTAAAGAAAAACCAAAAATCCCATCTCAGAAAGTTAGCATATTTCATCCGACCAATAAAAAAAGTGTTTTTAATACAAAAAAAGTCAACCTTCAAATAATTATGTTCAGTTATGCACTCAATACTTGGTCGGGAATCCTTTTGCAGAAATGACTGCTTCAATGTGGCATGGCATGGAGGCAATCAGCCTGTGGCACTGCTGAGGTGTAACGGAGGCCCAGGATGCTTCGATAGCGGCCTTAAGCTCATCCACAGTGTTGGGTCTGGTGTCTCTCAACTTTCTCTTCACAGTATCCCACAGATTCTCTATGGGCTTCAGGTCAGGAGAGTTGGCAGGCCAATTGAGCACAGTAATACCATGGTCAGTAAACCATTTACCTGTGGTTTTGGCACTTTGAGCAGGTGCCAGGTCGTGCTGAAAAATGAAATCTTCATCTCCATAAAGTTTTTCAGCAGATGGAAGCATGAAGTGCTCCAAAATCTTCTGATAGCTAGCTGCATTGACCCTGCCCTTGATAAAACATAGTGGACCAACACCAGCAGCTGACATGGCACCCCAGACCATCACTGACTGTGGGTACTTGACACTGGACTTCAGGCATTTTGGCATTTTCTTCCTCCAGACTCTGGCACCTTGATTTCTGAATGACATGCAAAATTTGCTTTCATCCGAAAAAAGTACTTTGGACTACTGAGCAACAGTTGACTGCTGCTTCTCTGTAGCCCAGGTCAGGCGCTTCTGCCACTGTTTCTGGTTCAAAAGTGGCTTGACATGGGGAATGCGGCACCTGTAGCCCGGTCCACTGCTTCCACAGGTCCCCCAAGGTCTGGAATCGGCCCTTCTCCACAATCTTCCTCAGGGTCCGGTCACCTCTTCTGGTTGTGCAGTATTTTTCTTCTGTACACACACATACACACATATGAATCCACCCCCCATCTAGGTGCAACTTCGAGTAGCCAGTCCACCTAGTGGCAGGTTCTAGGGAGGTGGATGAAAACTAGAATGCCAAATACAGTAGTACCTCACCTTACGAAATGAATCTGTTCCAGAAGTGGTTTCGTAACCTGATTTTTTCGGAAGTTGAACGCATTTTACATGTAAAAGGCCTGATTCGTTCGAAGGCCCCCAATACTACCCCCTAAACCATTTAAAAATTATAAAAGTATACCTTTTAAGGCCTCCTTCTGCTTCAATATTGTATCGAGGGGAGACGGGTTTGGCCATATTCGTTTGCAATATCACTCAACCGCATGCCACGAGCCTGCTTCTTCTTTTCAACCGCACCGGGAATCACTTTCACCGGAATCACACGCGCGTGTATGTGTGTGTGTGTGTGTGTGTATATGTGTGTGTGTGTGTGTGTGTGTGTGTGTGCGCGTGTGTTGACCATGTCTTCTTAGCAGAGTTATAATCTTACAAATGTTTATGCAAGGTTAAAAGCCTGAGCCAAAAAATAAAGTTGCAATGAGCACACTTGAAAAACTCACGAAAAAACAGTAACTCTGTCCTTTACGCCTGTTAGAACTCTTGGTCGAACAGTGGGTCGAAGGTACACGAAAAGCCTCATGGATATTATGGAGATGCAACTCCATAATAGCCAATGGGAGGGAGCCGCGTCATGGGTATTATGGAGATGCAGCTCCCTCCTAGCCAATAGGAGGTTAGCGGGGCAGGTTGTTGGGAGATAGGCAATGGGAGGCCAGCGGGGCGGGATGTTGCGAGAAAGCCAATGGGAGAGCAACTCGTGCATTCTTTGAATTTTTGAGATGGTGTGTTTTGTAACGTGAATTTTGTTCATATCCAGAGACGGAAATTTTAGGTAAATGCGTTTCCTAACCTGGATTTTTCATTTGTTGGGTCTTTAGTGAGGTGAGGTACCACTGTTCTTCTAGGTGAGATTTAGAAAAGCCTATCTTCCAAGTAGCATGGTATAAAAGTTGGAAGACTGCAATGCATAGAGGACAAACATCTGGACCTTTAGAGAATAATTCACAGTCAAATTTAGAAAATGAAAATGACATAAAAAAGACTACTTTTAAAGATTAGATTTTTGTAGTTATGTGGAGAGAGAATTTTGTCAAAGGAATTTAAAAATGCTTGATCACAATTGATTCATACTGACATGAAAAGGGTTAGGAGGTTCTTATTGAAAAATTTAAATACTGTATACAGTATGGCGAAGTAATTTGAAGGAAGTCAGTGACTGCAAAGTAGTAGTGGGTGACAGTGTTGCCAAACAGCATAGGATGGTGGTGTGCAGTATGAGGCTGATGGTGAGGAAGGTGAAGAAAGCAAAGGCAGAGCAGAAGACAAAGTGGTGGAAGCTGAAAAAGGAAGAGTGTCGGGTTGTCTTCAAGGAGGAGTTGAAACAGGCTTTGGGTGGTCAGGAAGTGCTTCCAGATGACTGGACAACTACAGCTAATGTGGTCAGGGAGACAGGTAGGAGAATACTTGGTGCGTTATCTGGAAGGAGAGTAGATAAGGAGACTTGGTGGTGGAATGAGGAAGTGCAAGAGTGTGTACAAAGTAAGAGGTTAGCTAAGAAGAAGTGGGACATAGAGATTGACCGAAGAGAGTAAAAGGGAGACACAGCGTAAGGCAAAGGTAGCGGTGTCAAAGGCCAAACAGAGGGCGTATGATGACTTGTATGCTCGGTTGGAAAGTAAGGTGAGTCTGTTGGGTTTTTACACCCGAGCCTAGTGGCTCATCAGGCCCCGGTTTCCGTAGCGTGAAGCGACTAGGAGTTCAACTCCCCCTGGATGGGACGCTAGTCCATCGCAGGTTACCTTCCCAGTATATTTTTACTGGTACCCATTTACCTACATTTGGTACACAAATGCAGCCAAGAGGCGGAAGGAGGGGGGGGGGGGCACTAACCAGTGTCTCCCCCCCTTATGCCGGTCCCAAGCCCAGAGAAATGTAGAGGGTTGTGTCAGGAAGGGCATCCGATGTCAAACCAATGCCAAACTTTTATGATGCAAATCAGAAGTATTACTCCCATACCGGATCGGTCGATAACAACGACCGCCATCAGTGCTGTCAATAAACAGGGTGCTGATGGAAATTGGACTACTGTTGGTCGAAGACGTCGAAGAAGGAGAGGCGGGAGGCGTGTCCATAGGCAGAGAGAGAAGAGGAAAGGCATGAGTCTAGGACTGAGAGTAGGGACTTTGAATGTTGGAAATATGCAAAGAAAAGGTAGAGAGCTGGCTGACATGATGCAGAGGAGGAAGGTGGACATACTGTGTGTTCAGGAGACCAGGTGGAAAGGTAGCAAAACTAGAAGCTTAGGAGCAGGGTTTAAGCTGTTTTATAATGGTGTGGATGGGAAGAGAAATGGAGTAGGAGTCATCTTGAAGGAGGGGTTTGACAGGAATGTTCTCGAAGTGAAAAGGGTGTCAGACAGAGTGATGAGCCTCAAGTTAGAAATTGAAAGTGTGATGCTCAATGTTGTTAGTGCTTATGCCCCACAGGCAGAATGTGAGCTAAAAGAGAAGGAGAGATTCTGGAGTGACTTAGATGAAGTGATGCAGAGTACCTCCAGAGGTGAAAGAGTGGTCATTGGTGCAGACTTCAATGGACATGTTGGTGCAGGCAACAGAGGGCATGAGGAAGTGATGGGCAGGTTTGGTATCCAGGACAGGAAAACAGAAGGACAGATGTTGATCGATTTTGCAAAAAGAATGGAAATGGCTGTGGTAAATACTTTCTTCCAGAAGAAACAGGAGCATAGGGTGACTTATAAAAGCGGAGGTAGGAGCACACAGGTAGACTACATCTTGTGTAGGCGATGTAATTTGAAGGAAGTCAGTGACTGCAAAGTAGTAGTGGGCGAGAGTGTGGCCAAACAGCATAGGATGGTGGTATGCAGGATGACGCTGATGGAAGGCAGAGCAGAAGACAAAGTGGTGGAAGCTGAAAAAGGAAGAGTGTCGTGTTGTCTTCAAAGAGGAGTTGAAACAGGCTTTGGGTGGCCAGGAAGTGCTTCCAAATGACTGGACAACCACAGCAAATGTGATCAGGGACACAGGCAGGAGAGTATTTGGTGTGTCCTCTGAAAGGAAAGTAGATAAGGAGACTTGGTGGTGGAATGAGGAAGTGCAGGAGTGTGTCCAAAGGAAGAGGTTAGCTAAGAAGAAGTGGGACATTGAGAGGACCGAAGAGAGTAAACAGGAGTACAGGGAGACACAGCGTAAGGCGAAAGTAGCAGTGGCTAAGGCCAAACAGAGGGCTTTTGATAACTTGTATGATAGGTTGGACAGTAAGCAGGGAGAAAATGATTTATACAGGTTGGCACAGCAAAGAGATAGAGATGGAAAGGATGTGCAGCAAGTTAGATTGATAAAGGACAGAGAGGGAAATGTATTGACTGATGACCGAAGTGTGCTGGGAAGATAGAAAGAGTACTTTGAAGAGCTGATGAATGAGGAAAATGAGAGAGAAAAAAGAGGAGAAGAGGTGACCATTGAGGAGCAAATGGTGAAGGGTGAAGTGAGAAGGGCATTGAAGAGGATGAAGAATGGAAAGGCAGTTGGTCCTGATGATATACCTGTAGAGGTATGGAAGTGTCTAGGAGAGGTTGCAGTAGCTTTTCTGACAAGAACATTCAACAAGGTTCTAGAGAGTGAGCAGATGCCAGAGGAGTGGAGGAGAAGTGTGCTGGTGCCCATTTTTAAGAACAAAGGAGACGTGCATAGTTGCGGCAACTACAGAGGGATAAAGTTGATGAGCCAAACGATGACGTTATAGGAAAGAATAGTGGAAGTTAGACTTAGGGCAGAGGTCAGCATTTGTGAACAACAGTTTGGTTTCATGCCAAGAAAGAGCACCACAGATGCAATGTTTGCTTTTTAATAGAGAAGTACAGAGAAGGCCAGAGGGAACTGCATTGTGCCTTTGTGGATCTGGAAAAAGCATATGACTGGGTGCCAAGAGAAGAACTGTGGTATTGTATGAGGAAGTCTGGAGTGGCAGAGAAGTATGTTAGAGTGGTGCAGGACATGTATGAGAGATGTAAGACAGTGGTGAGGTGTGCTGTCTGCGTGACCGACGAATTCAAGGTGGAGGTGGGACTGCATCAGGGGTCAGCTCTGAGCCCCTTCTTGTTTGCTATGTGATGGACAGGCTGACAGATGAGGTGAGACAAGAATCTCCATGGACTATGATGTTTACAGATGACATTGTGATCTGTAGTGAGAGCAGAGAACAAGTGCAGGAAAATCTAGAGAGGTGGAAATATGCCCTGGAAAGGAGGGGAATGAAGGTTAGCATCAGAAAATCAGAATACATGTGTGTGAATGAGAAGGACCCAGGAGGAACGGCGATGTTACAGGCAACAGAGATAACGAAGGTAGAGGATTTTAAGTACTTAGGCTCAACAATCCAGAGCAATGGAGAGTGTGGAAAAGAGGTGAAAAAGCGGGTGCAGGCAGGCTGGAATGGTTGGAGAAAAGTATCCGGTGTGATGTGCGATAGGAGAGTGTCAGCAAGAATGAAAGGAAAAGTGTACAAGACGGTGGTGAGGCCAGCGATGTTGTATGGCTTAGAAACAGTGGCGCTGAGGAAAAGGCAGGAGGCAGAGCTGGAGGTAGCGGAGATGAAAATGTTGAGTTCTCTCTGGGAGTAACGAGGATGGATAGGATCAGAAATGAGTATATCAGAGGGACAGCCCATGTAAGATGTTTTGGAGACAAAGTCAGAGAGGCTAGATTGAGATGGTTTGGACATGTACAGAGGAGGGATAGTGAGCATATTGGCAGTAGGATGCTGAGGTTGGAACTGCCAGGCAGAAGGCCTAGAGGAAGACCAAAGAAGAGATTTATGGATGTGGTAAAGGAAGACATGAAGGTCGTTGGAGTCAAAAAAGAAGATGCAGATGACAGGGTGAGATGGAGACGGATAATTTGCTGTGGCGACCCCTGAATTGAGCAGCCGAAAGGAAAAGAAGAAGAAGAAGATTTACACTGCTGGGAGAACAGAGGCACGCTTGTGGTTGAAACCTTAGCAGAGTCTTAGCACAGTGAGGGTCTCAGTGTGATTTGAACTCACAACCTCCCGATTATGAGCCCAGCACTTTAACCACTACACCACCAGCCCCACTTCGGTTGGAAAGTAAAGAGGGAGAAAATGATTTATACATGTTAGCATAGCAGAGAAATAGAGATGGGAAGGACATGCAGCAAGTTAGATTGATAAAGGACAGAGAGGGGTCTAGTGGTATAGGGCGCTGGATCGCTGATCCAAAGGTTGGGGGTTCGAGTCCCACTCTCCACAAGGTTGTCACTGTCCCCTCCAGTGCGGCTAACTGGGTTATCAAAGGCGGGCCATGTCTGTCACTGTCTATGGTGAGAGGCATGTAAAAGAACCATTGCTGACTTTCGTAAAGAGTAGGCTGCAAAGTCGTCAGCGTGTTTCTGTCCCTTGCTAAAAGGGTTGTGACAGGAAGGGCATCCGACGTAAAAACCTCTGCCAAATCAAACGTGCGAATCAAATGGTTCGCTGTGGCGACTCCCGAGTAAAAAAGGGAAAAAGCCGAAAGGAAGACAGACAGGGAAATGTATTGACTGATGACAGAAGTGTGCTGGGAAGATGGAAAGAGTACTTTGAAGAGCTGATGAATGAGGAAAATGAGAGAGAAAAAAGAGTAGAAGAGGTGTCCGTTGAGGACGAGGAAGTAGCAAAGATTAGTAAGGGTGAAGTGAGGATGGCATTTAAGAGGATGAAGAATGGAAAGGCAGTTGGTCCTGATGACATACTGGTGGAGGTATGGAAATGTCTCGGAAGGGTAGCAGTAGATTTTCTGAAAAGAACAATCAAGGTCTTAGAGAGTGAGAGGATGCTGGAGTGAGAATGGTGCTGGTGCCCATTTTTAAGAACAAGGAAGATGTGCAGAGTTGTGGCAACTACAGGGGGATAAAGTTAATGAGCCATACGATGAAGTTATGGGAATAGTGGAAGCTAGACTATGGGCAGAGGTCAGCATTTGTAAACAACACTTTGGTTTCATGCCAAGAAAGAGCACCACAGATGCAGTGTTTGCCTTGAGGATGTCAATAGAAAAGTAGAGAGAAAGTCAGAAGGAGCTGCATTGTGCCTTTGTGAATCTGGAGGAAGCATATGACAGGGTACCGAGAGAGGAACTGTGGTATTGCATGAGGAAGTCTGGAGTGGCAGAGAAGTATGTTAGAGTGGTGCAGAACATGTATGAGAGATGTAAGACAGTGGTGAGGTGTGCTGTTGGTGTGACAGAAGAGTTCAAGGTGGAGGTAGGACTGCATCAAGGGTCAGCTCTGAGCCCCTTCTTGTTTGCTATGGTGATGGACAGGCTGAGAGACGAGGTTAGACAAGATTCCCCATGGACTATGATGTTTACAGATGACATTGTGATCTGTAGTGAGAGCAGAGAACAAGTGCAGGAAAATCTAGAGAGGTGGAGGTATGCCCTGGAAAGGAGGGGGATGAAGGTTAGCCTCAGTAAGACAGAATACACGTGTACGAACGACAAGGACCCAAGAGGAACGGTGAGGTTACAGGGAGCAGAGATAAGGGAGGTGGAGGATTTTAAGTACTTCGGCTCAACAATCCAGAGCAATGGAGAATGTGGAAAAGAGGTGAAGAAGCGTGTGCAGGCAGGTTGGAATGGTTGGAGAAAAGTGTCCGGTGTAATGTGTGATCGGAAGGTATCAGCAAGAATGAAAGAAAAAGTGTACAAGACGGTGTTGAGGCCGGCGATGTTGTATGGTTTAGAAACAGTGCCACTGAGGAAAAGACAGGAGGCAGAGCTGGAGGTAGCAGAGATGAAAATGTTGAGGTTCTCTTTGGGAGTAACAAGGATGGATAGGATCAGGAATGAGCACATCAGAGAGACAGCACATGTAATACGTTTTGGAAACAAAGTCAGAGAGGCTAGATTGAGATGGTTTGGACATGTACAGAGGAGGGATCGTGAGTATATTGGTAGTAGGATGCTGAACTACCAGGAACTACCAGGCAGAAGGCCTAGAGGAAGACTAAAGCGACAATTCATGGATGTGGTGAAGGAGGACATGAAGGCAGTTGGTGTAAGAGAAAAGATGCAGAGGATAGGGTGGGATGGAGGCAGGTGATTCGCTGTGGCGACTCCTGAAGGGAACAGCCGAAAGGAAAAGACGAAGTATAAAGTTGACACTCCAAATAAACGCTTCCACATTTAAAAAGTCAATAAAAAGGTTAAACATAATCAAATTATGATTTGCGCACATAAAGCTTCATTCAGTGCAGTTTTTATTCTTCATAACTTGTGCACATGAAACTTTGTGAAGCAGCAGAGGTGGTGCTACATTCTACTGGTCGCCCAACTATAACTTGAACATTTTGAGCTTGAAGAACTTGATTTGTGGTATTCATAGGATGGAACAGGGGTGTCAAACTAATTTTCACTGAGGGCCACATCATTAAATTTCAAGGTGATTGAAGGCTGAATAATTACAGTATATCTAATCTAAAAAGGCTTAACAATGACAAGCTAGCATGCAGTCTTTCTTGACTCATGAATGATTAGCTGTTTACTTGAAATAGGCAGTCACCACCTAGTGGAAGGATGATGAATTAAGTTTAATGGTAATGGTTGATGTAAAGGATATGCCTTAATCATAGTCTTTCAAAGCTCTTGCAGGCCATATAAAATTGGGCAGCGGGCTGAATTTGGCCCATGGCTCTGAGTTTAACACGTATGTGTATGTATAGCTTTGTGGCATAAAACTATAGCAGACACGGATAAAAAATCATTGAAGGTGCAGAGGGAAATTTTTCCAGATTGTTTGATATTGTTGTGTGGTGATATTGGGTGTCCATCAAGTCCCCATGACCTTGCGTCTTATGATTTTTTTTTCTGGGGTTGACTTTAAATGATGAGTATAGACTCATTGACACCAAAATCTTGAAGAACTTAAGGTCGCTTTTCAGCAGGAAATTCCACCCAATCAGCCCCAGTTCTACCCAACATCACCTGTTGTGCCATGGCAGCCTTCAGAAAGCACCCCCAGGTGTGTAAACACAACAATGGCTACTAATTAGGCTCCACCTAATTCTACAAGGATCATAGGGAGGCTTGTGCTTATCTTAGCTGACTCTGAGTAAAGGTGGGGTACATCCTGAACAATCCATCTTATGGTGAACAAACATGCTAGTTTTCACACTCACATTCACACCTAGGTTCAACTTGGAAAAGTCAAAAAGGATAATGTGCATGGTTTTGACTGTGGGAAAAAAATGGAATGCCTGGGGATACCCACACAAGCATGGGGAGAACATGCAAACTTCACACAGAAATGTCCTCACTGAGACCAGGATTATATTACAGGATATGGTAGGAAAGTATGCTCACCTCTACTCCACCATGCCACTACTTCTTTCTTCTTTTCCTTTCGGCTGTTCCCTTCAGGGGTCGCCACAGCAAATGATCTGCCTCCATCTCTCCCTATCCTCTGCATCTTCTACTCTTACTCCAACGACCTTCATGTCCGCCTTCACTGCATCCATAAATCTTCTCTTTGGTCTTCCTCTGGGCCTTTTGCCTGGTAGTTCCAACCTCAGCATCCTACGACCAATATACTCACTATCCCTCCTCTGTACATGTCCAAACCATCTCAATCTAGCCTCTCTGACTTTGTCTCCAAAACATCTAACATGTGCTGCTACCTCCAACTCTGCCTCCTGTCTTTTCCCCAGGGCCACTGTTTCTAAACCATACAACATTGCTGGCCTCATCACCGTCTTGTACACTTTTCCCTTCATTCTTGCCGATACTCTCCTATCACACATCACACCGGACACTTTTCTCCATCCATTCCAACCTGCCTGCACGCGCTTCTTCACCTCTTTTCCACACTCTCCATTGCTCTGGATTGTTGAGCCTAAGTACTTAAAATCCTCCACCTTCTTTATCTCTGCCCCCTGTAACCTCAAAGTTCCTCTTGGGTCCTTGTCGTTCACACACATGTATTCTGTCTTACTAAGACTAACCTTCAATCCCCTCCTTTCCAGGGCATACCTCCACCTCTCTAGATTTTCCTCCACTTGGTCTCTGCTCTCACTACAGATCACAATGTCATCTGCAAACATCATAGTCCATGGAGATTCTTGTCTAACCTCATCTGTTAGCCTGTCCATCACCATAGCAAACAAGAAGGGGCTTAGAGCTGACCCTTGATGCAGTCCCACCTCCACCTTGAACTCTTCTGTCACACCGACAGCACACCTCACCACTGTCTTACATCTATCATACATGTCCTGCACCACTCTAACATACTTCTCTGTCACTCCAGACTTCCTCATACAATACCACAGTTCTTCTCTCGGCACCCTGTCATATGCTTTCTCCAGATCCACAAAGGCAGAATGCAGCTCCTTCTGACCTTCTCTGTACTTCTCTATTAACATCCTCAAAGCAAACACTGCATCTGTGGTGCTCTTTCTTGGCATGAAACCAAACTGTTGTTCACAAATGCTGACCTCTGCCCTTAGTCTTGCTTCCACTATTCTTTCCCATAGCTTCATTGTATGGCTCATCAACTTTATCCCTCTGTAGTTGCCACAACTCTGTGCATCGCCCTTGTTCTTAAAAATGGGCACAAGCACACTTCTCCTCCATTCCTCTGGCATCTGCTCACTTTCTAAGACCTTGTTGAATATTCTTGTCAGAAAATCTACTGCTACCTCCCTAGACACTTCCATACCTCAACTGGTATGTCATCAGGGCCAACTGCCTTTCCACTCTTCATCCTCTTCAATGCCCTCCTCACTTCTCCCTTACTAATCTTTGCTACTTCCTGCTCCTCAACGGTCACCCCTTCTACTCTTTTTCTCTCTCATTTTCCTCATTCATCAGCTCTTCAAAGTACTCTTTCCATCTTCCCAGCACACTTCTGTCATCAGTCAATACATTTCCCTCTCTGTCCTTTATCACTCTAACTTGCTGCACGTCTTTCCCATCTCTATTTCTCTGCTGTGCTAACCTGTATAGATCATTTTCTCCCTCCTTACTGTTCAACCTATCATACAAGTCATCATCGCCCTCTGTTTGGCCTTTGACACTGCTACCTTCGCGTTACGCTGTGTCTCCCTGTACTCCTGTTTACTCTCTTCGGTCCTCTCAATGTCCCACTTCTTCTTGGCTAACCTCTTCTTTTGTACACACTCCTGCACTTCCTCATTCCACCACCAAGTTTCCTTATCTACTTTCCTTCCAGAGGACACACCAAATACTCTCCTACCGGTCTCCCTGATCACATTGGCTGTGGTTGTCCAGTCCTCTGGAAGCACTTCCTGACTACCCAAAGCCTGTTTCAACTCCTCCTTGAAGACAACACGACACTCTTCCTTTTTCAGCTTCCACCACTTTGTCTTCTGCTCTACCTTTGCCTTTTTCACCTTTCACACCATCAGTGTCATCCTGCACACCACCATCCGATGCTGTTTGGCAACACTCTCACCCACTACTACTTTGCAGTCACTGACTTCCTTCAAATTACATCGCCTACACAAGATGTAGTCTACCTGTGTGCTCTTACCTCCGCTTTCATAAGTCACCCTATGCTTCTGTTTCTTCTGGAAGAAAGTATTCACCACAGCCATTTCCATCCTTTTTGCAAAATCGATCAACATCTGTCCTTCTGTGTTCCTGTCCTGGATACCAAACCTGCCCATCACTTCCTCGTCCCTCTGTTGCCTGCACCAACATGTCCATTGAAGTCTGCTCCAATGACCACTCTTTCACCTCTGGGGGTACTCTGCATCACTTCATCTAACTCACTCCAGAATCTCTCCTTCTCTTCTAGCTTACATCCTGCCTGTGGGGCATAAGCACTAACAACATTGACTATCACGCCTTCAATTTCTAACTTGAGACTCATCACTCTGTCTGACACTCTTTTCACTTCTAGAACATTCCTGACAAACCCCTCCTTCAAGATGACTCCTACTCCATTTCTCTTCCCATCCACACCATTATAAAACAGTTTAAACCCTGCTCCTAAGCTTTTAGCCTTTCTACCTTTCCACCTTGTCTCCTGAACACACAGTATGTCCACCTTCCTCCTCTGCATCATGTCAGCCAGCTCCCTATCTTTTCCTTGCATAGTTCCAACATTCAAAGTCCCTACTCTCAGTCCGAGGCTCACGCATTTCCTCTTCTCTCTCTGCCTACGGACACGCCTCCCGCCTCTCCTTCTTCGACGTCTTCGACCAACAGTAGTCCAATTTCCATCAGCACCCTGTTGGTTGACAGCACTGATGGCGGTCGTTGTTAACCCGGGCCTCGACCGATCCGGTATGAATTTTGTTTTGATCATTTGCATTTTTAAATGTGGCAGAAGTTTTACGCCGGATGCCCTTCCTGTCGCAACCCTCTGCATTTATCCGGGCTTGGGACCGGCATAAGGGGGAGAGACACTGGTTAGTGCCCCCCCCGCCTCATGGCTGCATTACCATGCCACTACATATTATTTTATTTCAATCGGAAAAGGCAAATGAATTAAATAGAATGATGCATTTAAGAAATTGGAAGGTTAATTAAGCATTTATTTTCTTAATATTCATATTGTTGTTAGTTATTTATTTTGCCATAATAACCTTGTATTAACTGCATTGTAAATCTGGACCCTCCTTTTGCTAAATTTATGACCTCAAAAGCAAAGCTACTGTTACTGGTCTCACCATGACATCATTACCATATTTCACTACTTTTTTTTTTAGCCAAGTAATAAAATGTTTAATGCGAGCAAAGTCCTGCTGGAACAATTAAGGATGAACTCAAGTGTTTGGACTGAGAGCTACTTGCCAA
This sequence comes from Plotosus lineatus, assembly GCA_024760905.1. Taxonomy (NCBI): domain Eukaryota; kingdom Metazoa; phylum Chordata; class Actinopteri; order Siluriformes; family Plotosidae; genus Plotosus; species Plotosus lineatus. Next base: position 32,424,975 of record CM045728.1, on the reverse strand, counting down.
GAGCTGAACTCACACTTCAACTCCCAAAGGTGACAAAGCCAAAGTAGATCTAGTTGAGTTTGCTAGTGTTCGTGTGTGTGTGTGTGTGTGTGTGTGTGTGTGTGTGTGTGTGTGTGTGTGTGTGTGTGTGTGTGAGAGAGAGAGAGAGAGAGAGTGAGAGAGAGAGAGAGCGAGAGAGGGAGATTTGCTGAAGGGAATGCATAATTTGAATAATTTTAATTTCAAATTGCTATTCTTACTTGTTTTATTATATATAGGCATAAGTTTTGTCTGTAAAGTATACAAAAGTTCTGTATGTGATCTGAACAGTGATCAAATCCATTGAGTGTGGAATGAGGAAACGTTAATATAAATATTGTAATGCCACCATATGTTCAGTTAGCTATTTGCTATATGCCCCACCCGATGTCCAAGTGGGTAAGTAAGTACCGTATTTTCACAAACACGTCACTAGAGGACATCAATACGAGTATGTCCAGTATTAAAATGTATTCCGGACTTATCTGTATTCCGGACTTATTTAAACAAAGCGAGTTGCTAGACGATAGCTAAAATGGACTTGCAGGTGCAACACAGGACATGAAATCATTTTATGCAGATCTACCACTATTACCTTTCCTTAACTCTACAGATGAAGCTGATAGTCTATGCATTGTCATGTAACTTTAGTTAACCATATGCTATTTTTTGTGGCCTAAATCACATTTAATGTGTTGAAAGGAATATTTATTGGAGCAAGACTGCGAGAGTTGTTTCACATGGTTTCAGTTCAACAGCCAGATTTTACATCTGTTCCCTGTTTGGATAAAGAATGAACAAGCTTAACTTACAAAAAATGTTTATTTTATATTAACTTTTCAGCAGCATCCCAAGTGTAATAGGCTGTATGTACATTCACTAAATATTATACAGGGATTATATTTTATAAGCATATGTGCCAGAGATTCTAGTAAGCATTGTCTGATATTCATACGCAGCTGTGATGCATTACTGTACACACAGGAGTCCCAGAGATTGTTCTGTCACATAATACTGCCTATTGCTAAAAAAATGGACATGGAGCTTCTTTATTTTAGTAATGTATATAAACATTTACCTCACAGTGGCATTACTATTGTAACAACTGCAGGTGTTAGTGACTTTTTTTTCTGACTCACAACCACTTAACGTTTGTAGATATTAACATATATAATTAGACCATAATAAAAAACCTGAATTGGTCAACAAAGAAGAGCAATGTCTGTCTGTCTGTCTTCCTTTCGGCTTTTTCCCTTTTACTCGGGAGTGGAGATGAGAGAAGAGCTTGCCAAAGGCAACAATGTAGAATAAAATTAAAATTATTAGAAATAATTTAATAAAGTACATTTTTGGGCAACAACCCTTCAAAGGGGAACATTATGTTACACCTCTGAAAGGCACTCAGATCACATTCTTTCAACTATTTACCATCAGACTCCGAACACACGTTTTCTTCATCATCTGTCCATGATTGTGAGAAATTTTCATCAAGTAAATCAAATAAATTTGCCCTATCTGTAGATTATAAATTGATCATCCTGCTTCCTTGTAAAAAGGGAACTGTTTCTGTGCACTGAAGCAAATTTGATTTTAAAACACATTTTGTCAAACACATTTCTTACTTTTTCTATTTATTGATTTCATGATTCAAAGGTTAGTCAAATGTATTGATTTTAAAGTATTCATGCAAGTCTTAAGCCCTCTTTTCTCTTTTCAGGTTTTCCCAATGTATAAACTGTTCTTTATAAATATTTATCAGCCCAAAATGGATGTCTGAAACACTTGACAAGCATTAAGCTTTCCAGTCAAATCCTCTCAGAATTTGCTTCAGATATCTCATGAGTTGTTTTATATTTTAAATAAATCAATAGAACTGTTTGCAGATTCTGTTTACTGTGTACGTATTGATAAATTAATATCAACCTTTTTATGTCCAACCAACTTTATGCCATTAACGTCAAGGTTGAGGCTGGCCCCCATCTCAGTCGGCTCTGGGTGAGGGTGGGATACACCCTGGACATCTCGCCAGGCCATTGCATATAAAAGCACACTATAGAACAGTGGTCTCCAAACCTTTTTTGCACCAGGGACCAGTTTTATGTATGAAAATGTTTCCGTGGACCAGTTAGAGTCTACTCCATAGTCTTGTTTTGGTGTCCGTCGCCACAAAAACCCCCACCTCACAAAGATATGTGGTTGGAAATGGAAGTAGGGCTTTCAGTGCTTCTGTGGCAATGTCAAAAACAGTCGTTTTTCAAAATAAGATCCGGAAGCTCTAATAAATAAACTATAATTTATACCATGAAAGATTTTGTTTGCGGCCCAGTATCAAATGATCCACAGACCAGTACTGGTCCATGGACTGGGGGTTGGGGACCCCTGCTATCGAATATACTGTATTATTAATTGCTTCATTACACCATTGCTCTCGTTCGAGATTAAATTAATAAGTGAATAAATAAAATAAATGAATGAATGAATAATCTATGTCAGCATTGTACATTCTAACCTGTATAAATACAGGGATCCCTCACTTTCCATGGTTCATGGGGACCAAGATCCCCCCTACAACCACAGATTTCTGTGAAGTAGGATTGACACCCCTGACTAATGTATATGTACATGTATATGTGTATATAATATCAATTAATTCATATTCAACCCTATAAATGCATATAATAACAATTAAATATTCAAAAATAGTGCATAAGATGTAAATAAACTATAAATACATACATATACAGACATGCGTGAGCACACATGTAGCTTAACTATAATGATCTAATGTTAATGTACAGAGCAGGCACCGACCAATTTGGTGTCATAAGTAAAAATTTAACCCTTCAACAACGGAATTCTTTTTTGCAGTTAAAAAAAATGATCACTAGTTTTTCCTAATCAAAAATCTCCAAGGACACGCTGCAAACGCATTTCTTTCAACAAAATTATAATAACACTAATAATAATAATGATAAAAACATAATAAAAACATAACAATAACAAATAATAACACTCCCACAAATTTGTGAATAACACAATCCTGTGCACTCAAGGTTGTCTCACAGCTGACTGAGGCATGTGGGACCAAGCTGTATTGCAACAGGCGATGCCACAACAAGCATAGAACACAAGTTATTAACATTTTTTGAAAGAGGACCATATGGTCCCGGTGGCGTTAAAGGGTTAAACAACCCCATGCATCACAGTCAGTTCCAACACAAATCACCCTTTAACTATTTAAAAAAATGCAATTACTGTACTAGCATATTGAGGTCACCCCAGAAGTAACTTGTAATGTCAAAACTATCCTGATTATCTGATTTCAAGAAAGTGAGATAGGTTTCTGCAACATGTGGCTCCATGGCAATTTATGATGCCTCAGAAACCTCTGACTCTGGGCAGTTTATGTTCTTGATTAACTTGATGTTACCCCATATAACCTCCGCTCACACACCTATAATCCTTGCAAGGAAAATATTGACACATTTGGTGGACCCTGTGGAAATAGGTGTGCGAATAGAGAAAAGCAATGCAAGGGAATTAGAAGACCATATGAATCCATTGGATTATAATCTTTATTAAGTATATAGTTTCCCATCTGATAGATGAAATATTTGCAAAGAATATCTACATGAGAATCATCCCGTTTTTATCAAGAAATATCGGATTGATTCAAAACAAACTCCTATGACACATGAGACAACACAGGAAGCAGTCTCCCTTGCCCGGACGCGGGTCACCGGGGTTCCCTCCTGGAGCCAGGCCCAGGGGAGGGGCTCGAAGGCGAGCGCCTGGTGGTCGGGTTTATGCCCATGGAGCCTGGCCGGGCCTAGCCCGAAAAGGAGACATGGGTCCGCCCTCCCATGGACCCACCACCCGTGGGAGGAGTTTTAGGGGTCGGGTGCAGTGTGAGTTGGGTGGCAGCCAAAGGCATGGGTTCTGTCGGACCGATCCTCGGCTACTTACTCTGACCCTCGGGACATGGAATGTCACCTCTCTGGCGGGAAAGGAGCCTGATTTGGTGCGTGAGGTAGAGAGATAACGACTAGATATAGTCGGGCTCACCTCAACGCATAGCTTGGGCTCTGGAACCATCCATCTCAAAAGAGGCTGGACCTTCTTCTATTCTGGAGTTGCTCGTGGGGAGAGGTGGCGAGCCGGTGTAGGTATTCTTGTTGCCCCCCGTCTCGGGGCCCAAATGTTGTGGTTCTCCCCGGTTGACGAAAGGGTAGCTTCCCTCCGTCTTCGGGTGGGGGGATGGGTCCTGACTGTTATTTGTGCTTATGCACCAAATGACAGTTCAGAGTACCCACCCTTTTTGGAGTCTTTGGGGGGGGGGGGGGGGTGTGTGTGTTGGAGAACGCTCCCTCGGGAGACTTGCTCGTTGTCTTGGGAGACTTCAACGCCCATGTGGGCAACGATAGTGTGACCTGGAAGGGTGTGATCGGCATGTACGGCCTCTCCAGTCTGAATCCGAATGGTGTTTCATTGTTGGACTTCTGTGCTCGTCATAGTTTGTCTATCACGAACACCATGTTCGAACATAAGGGTGTCCATAAGTGCACTTGGCACGAGGACACCCTAGGTCGCAGTTCGATGATTGACTTTGTAGTCGTGTCATCGGACTTGCGACCATATGTTTTGGACACTCGGGTGAAGAGAGGAGCTGAGCTGTCTACCGATCACTACCTGGTGGTGAGTTGGCTTCGGTGGTGTGGGAGGTTGCCTTCCAGACCTGGCAGGCCCAAGCGTGTAATCAGGGTCTGCTGGGAACGTTTGGCGGAGCCCCCTGTCCGAGAGGCATTTAACTCCCACCTCCGGCAGAGCTACAACCACGTTCCGGAGGAGGCGGGGGACATGGAATCCGAATGGGCCATGTTTCGTGCCTCCATTGCTGAGGCGGCAGCCCATAGCTGTGGCCGTAAGGTCGTCGGTGCTTGTCGTGGCGGTAATCCCTGAACCCGGTGGTGGACACCTGTGGTGAAGGGGGCCGTCCAGCTGAAGAAGGAGGCCTATCGGGTTTTATTAGCCTGTGGGACTCCTGAGGCAGCAAACGGGTACCGCAGGCCAAACGTGCTGCAGCCGAGGCTGTCGCAGATGCAAAATCTCGGGCGTGGGAGGAGTTCGGTGAGGGCCTGGAGAGTGATTATCGGTTGGCCTCAAAAAGGTTCTGGGCCACCATCCGACGCCTCAGGAGGGGGAAGCAGTTTTTCACAAACACTGTTTACGATGGAGGTGGGGAGCTGCTTACCTTGACTGGGGATGTTGTTGAGAGGTGGAGGGAATACTTTGAGGACCTTCTCAATCCCACCAACACGCCCTCCGTGGAAGAGGAAGACCCTGGGAGTTCGGGTGAGGGTCCGCCCATCACTGGAGTGGAGGTCACTGAGGTTGTCAAAAAGCTCCTCAGTGATCGAGCTCCGAGGTTGGACGAGATCTGCCCGGAATATCTCAGGGCTCTTTATGTTGTAGGACTGTCTTGGTTGACACGTCTCTGCAACATCGCGTGGTCATCAGGGGCTGTACCTCTGGATTGGCAAACTGGGGTGGTGGTCCCAATTTTTAAGAAGGGGGACCGGAGGGTGTGTTCCAATTATTGGGGAATTACACTCCTCAGCCTACCTGGGAGAGTCTATGCAGGGGTACTAGAGAGGAGGATCCGACCGATAGTCGAACCTCGGATTCTGGAGGAACAATGTGGTTTTCGTCCTGGCCGTAGCACTCTTGGCCAACTCTATACGCTCCACAGGATTATGGAGGAGGCATGGGAGTTTGCCCAATCTGTCCACATGTGCTTTGTGGATTTGGAGAAGGCTTTCGACCGTGTCCCTCGAAAGATCTTGTGGGGCGTGCTCCGAGAGTACGGCGTTCCGGATCCGTTGCTACAAGCTATTCGGTCGCTGTATCACCGGAGCCAGAGTTTGGTCCGTATTGGTAACAGCAGGTTGGATTCGTTTCCAGTGGGAGTTGGAGTCCGCCAAGGCTGTCCTTTGTCACCGATTCTGTTCATAATTTTTATGGACAGAATTTCTAGGCGCAGTTGAGGTGATGAGGGGGTTCTGGTTTGGTGGCCATCGGATATCGTCTCTGCTTTTTGCGGATGATGTTGTCCTTTTGGCTTCATCAAGTCGGGCCCTCCAGCTCTCATTGGAGCGATTCGCTGCTGAGTGCGAAGCAGCCGGGATGAAGATCAGTACCTCCAAGTCCGAGGCCATGGTTCTCAGTCGGACAATGGTGGAATGCACCCTCCAGGTCGGGAATGAGGTCCTGCCCCAAGTGGAGGAGTTTAAGTATCTTGGGGTCTTGTTTACGAGTGAGGGAAGGATGGAGCGAGAGATCGACAGACGGATCGCTGCAGCCTCTGCTGTTAAGCGGTGCCTGTACCTGTCCGTCGTGGTGAAGAAGGAGCTGAGCCTTGCGGCTCAGCTCTCAATTTACCAGTCGATCTACGTTCCAACCCTCACCTATGGTCACGAGCTTTGGGTAATGACCGAAAGAACAAGATCACGGATACAAGTGGCTGAAATGAGCTTCCTTTGCCGGGTGGCGGGGTTCTCCCTTAGAGATAAGGTGAGAAGCTCCGCCATCCGGGGAGAGCTCAGAGTAGATCCACTGCTCTTCCGTATTGACAGGGACCAGTTGAGGTGACTCGGGCATTTGGTCAGAATGCCCCCGGACGCCTCCCTGGTGTGGTGTTTCGGGCATGTCCAACCAGGAAGAGACCCCGGGGTCGACCTAGAACACGCTGGAGGGACTATGTCTCTCGGCTTGTCTGGGACCGCCTCGGTGTCCCCCCGGGAGAGTTGGAGGAAGTGGCTCGGGAGAGGGACGTCTGGACCTCTTTGCTAAGGTTGCTGCCCCCGCGACCCGACCCTGGACTAAGCGGAAGAAGATGATGATGATGATGATGATGATGAGGTGATTGTTGATGCCCAAAAGCTTTGAATGCTAAAGTGAAACTACACAGTACACCCTCGGTGACCAGTCTTTTACATGTATATATGATATGTATTAAACTCTGATACTCTGAACAACTGTTTATCAAACAGTCGCCTTGCAGTTCCAAAAACCTTTATAAAATATGACAATTTCAAACAAAACTAAACCTCAGAATCGCAATCACAGCATCTAACAAGAAATCGCTTTCTGTGTCATTTTTATTTTGCTTGAGGCGTTCTCCAAGGTTTTGAGTGTGATTTAACAAAAATAAACAAACAAAAAAAACAAAACAAACAGAAAAAAGATGCGGTGCCAGCTTCTGGGTATGGGCTCTGCACACTCAGACAAAATGTTTCAAGATTATATTTAAGGGCATTCCCCAAATACCTGAATAGTCTTTCCGTCCTTTCCTTGCTTTTCCAAATTGGTTGAACGTAGGATTAACTCACATTAATTATTTCCATTAGTGAACATTACTATCATACAAAGTAAGCAACATTTTCCCTGATGTAACAGATAACCCCTATCCTTTTCTATCATTTTATGTTACTGGTATTATTAGTTTATTTCACAATCAATTATTCAGAAAACTGACTTTGGCAGTGAGGAAATTATAAAAGGTGAGAGGAGTCAGGAAGCTCCAGAAGGGAAAGTGTTGATTTTCAACATTATGGAATTACCATGCTTGTGCATGTTGAGAGAGGCTAGTAACCAGAGAGAGATAGAGATAGAGATAGATAGATAGATAGATAGATAGATAGAGAGAGAGAGAGAGAGCAAATTAATCTGTCAATCAATCAATCAATCGTGTGTGCAAAGAATCAAAGAATGACATTTTATTTATTTCCTAATTCATGTAGAATTTATTCTGAACTATTTACATAGTGAGGCATGAATTCATTGTGTTACTGTTTCAATGCAGTACAAAATATCAAAAATCCCATTGCAATTTAAAATGATCTTGACATCATGTCTGTCAAGTCTGCCACAAATCCAATTAAGTATTTAAGAATAGCAGATTTTGACAAATTGATTTTCTGTCTTTTGTTTAATGTGGCTTTCATCTTGAAACGTTTCCTCCCCCAGTCAAAAGAGATGCAGGTTAGGTAAACCGGTTACTCAAAATTTCCACAGGTGTGAACGTGAGTAGTTGTGTACCCCACATCTCTAATGAAAGCCAGCTGGGACTAGCTTCAGCATTGCACATGACCCTGACGGAAAAGTTGTCCAAGGTGAACCACCTAAAATGGGTTTAATAGAAAAAACAATATAGATAGCTGCAAGTGGCAGTAATGTGGCCTCAAACCTAGGATACTACCACCAAAGTAACACAAAACATAAATTCAAGAGTTTGTTTATACTATACTGTTACGCTATTTATATATATACTGTATATATATATATATATATATATATATATATATATATATATATATATATATATATATATATATTTGTTACTACATGGCACTGTAAAGCCGTAAAGTCACACCAGCCCACACCTTGGGCCAAGCCTCTGCCATAAATGACATAATATTCAATGATGCATGTGACAAATTTGAATAGATCAAAGAGATTTCTTGTAATTCTGGTGCTCAGGTGTTAAAAAAGTTACAATCCTTATGAGTAGGGTTCCTCTGCACCTTTGGTACTCAGACCTTAATAAACAGGTTTTTTAATACAACCTGACCGGATAAATTAGTGGACCAGAATGAAGTGTAATATAAAAAGTAGCACAGTAGGGGAAATCCGGTTAAATGCTTAGAACAACTGTTTACTTTGACATGAACATGAGAAAAAATTAAATGTACCCTCTCTCAAGTTAAAGGCTTCTGATCTTATGTTTGAGATGCCTAAACAAATAAAATTTGGCTAGTAGCTGACCAATTTTGCTTTTGCTTATACCACTCACACATGTTTCAAATATTCTGAAAGCAGTATACCAAATGTTTTAAAATCTGACACCATTCTAGGAATTGCATGCATAAATGAATAAAATATTCTCCGAAACAATCTGTTCCTGACAAGAAACTGCTTGAGGCATTCACAGTCAGGTCATGTAACTGACTTGACTAATTGCATTGGGGTGAAGAATCAGTTGTATCCAAGTAAAACATATTATCTTACTACAGTATGCTTGATACAAATCTTCTTGTCATATCTGTAAATCTCTTGCTGTGGGCTTACTATAAGTACAGCAGATGTAAAAGATTTGCAGGATTCAAATTCAGGAATCTATTTCTCTCTTGGATGAAATCAGAAAAGAAGATGCGGAGGACAGGGTGAGGTGGAGGCGGATGATTTGCTGTGGCGACCCCTGAAGGGAGCAGCCGAAAGTAAAAGAAGAAGAAGATTTCTCTCTTGGATGAAAGGTTTTGATGTGATGAGTGTAAAAGAAGGGTCTGTTTTTTTGGAGCCCTGTGATGACCTGGTGGGCTGTCCAGAGTGTCCCTGCCCTCGCCCAGAGTTAGTCGAGATAGGAACCAGCCTCCCTGGGACCCTAAATAGGAATTAAGCAGCTCAGAAAATGAATGAATGCATGAATGAATGAATGGTTTGTTTAAAAAAAGCTAACAAAGCCAGAGTGGAAACTCCATTCAGCAGCCTAACATAGTTATGATAGGGCTCTGATGCATGTTTTTTGGACACCCCCTTCAAATAGAAAAACAGACTCATGGATACATATGAACACTCCAAACAATTGTAAAACAGACAATCAGCAGAATTTCTGATCGGTCAGATTTGAGAACTCATTACCACTCAATATAATATAAAAAATTTCAGACATCAATTGTTTCACCATCTATCACTTTGCGTGATTGACCAATGAGGTACATCTCTGCAGATCCAATTCTTAATGGTGAGCAAAACATGCATTAGTGTAAATAGGCTGAAATCTTAAAGTGATCTCAGCTTATTAAATATAGCTTCTTAAAATACAGCTTTGAGAAGGAGTAGCATGGAACTAACAGTGAGAATGGGATCTGCAGATCTGGTTTGTGGTGCAGCTCATTGTCTTTGTAATGTTTTATCAGAATCAGAATGAAAATGCTTTATTGATCCCTGATGAAATTGTGTGGTCACACCAAGAAAGAATGAGATAACGTTAAAGTCTCAATAAAGAAAAATCACAAGTATCTATCTATCTATCTATCTATCTATCTATTATATATATGTATGTGTCTATATATATATATATATATATATATATATATATATATATATATATACATACATATCCATACTAGTGTATATATATATATATATATATCTTCTTCTTCTTCTTTTCCTTTCGGCTTTTCCCTTCAGGGGTCGCCACAGCGAATCATCTGCCTCCATCTCACCCTATCCTTTGCATCTTCTTCTCTTACACCAACGACCTTCATGTCCTCCTTTACCACATCCATGAATCGTCTCTTTGGTCTTCCTCTAGGCCTTTTGCCTGGTAGTTCCAGCCTCAGCATCCTATTCCACCTTCCTCCTCTGCATCATGTCAGCCAGCTCTCTACCTTTTCCTGTCATAGTTCCAATATTCAAAGTCCCTACTTTCAGTCCTAGACTCATGCCTTTCCTCTCCTCTCTCTGGCAACGGACACGCCTCCCGCCTCTCCTTCTTCGACGTCTTCGACCAACAGTAGTCCAATTTCCATCAGCACCCTGTTGGTTGACGGCACTGATGGCGGTCGTTGTTAACCCGGGCCTCGACCGATCCGGTATGTTATTCTTTCTTGTGATTCGCATAGTTTATTTGGCATTTGTTTTACGCCGGATGCCCTTCCTGACGCAACCCTCTGCATTTATCCGGGCTTGGGACCGGCGTGAGGGAGAGACACTGGTTTGTGCCCCCCCCTCACGGCTGCATTATATATATATTTTTATTTTATATCAATTTTTAGAGGAGATGCTCTGGCTCTTCTTGTAAAGTGAGGTGGTGTTCTTAACCCAGTCCAGTTTATTGTCAATACGAATTCTAAGGTACTGTACTTTTATTACTCCAACATTTCAACATTGTCACCCTGGATGGACAATTGGAGTTAGGAGTTAACTTGTGTTTTGGATCTCCTAAAATTCTCAATCAGTTCCTTGGTCTTTGTCACATTAAGTTTCATATGATTCTACTCACACCATGTGATGAAGAAATCCACCACAGCCTGATATTCTGTCTCATCAACTCCACTTATACATCTGACTTCAGAAAAGTAGTCATCAGAAAACTTCTGAAGATGGCTGGTATCTGACTACTATGTCCGACATGCAGGGCTGCACAGGTACAGACTGTGATCATCTGGTTAGGTAGTCCTCAAGCTAGGACACAAGAGATGCATCCACCTGCATCGCTGTCAGCTTCTCACTCAAGAGGGTCAGCCTGATGGTTTTGAATGCACTGGAAAAGTAAAAAAAACATGACCCTCACAGTGTTTGCTGGCTGGTCCAGGTGAGTGTTGACAAGGTTAAAAAGATAGTGTTCTGTAATCCTGGGGTCTACTGGGACGTGGGGATCAGAACTGGCATCCCTGTTGCATGGTACCAATGTAAGTAAAGCTCTATAATCGTGGTTCTATGATGTAATAGACACACTGTTAACTGTTTAGAAACCTTGGAGGTAAATTTGATCCTAAAACACTTGAAATGTTCATATGTATAATCTAGTCTTTGAAATGTAATGTCTATGTCTAGTGTATATCAAATCAGTCATGAATCTACTGAACCATTTAGGAAAAATACATTAATATCTTTAACGTGTCAGAATGCAAGAAACACCTCTTGGAATGACCCACATGCGCAGCAAATTTCAGATGAGTACATGAAATTATATGCCGTAAGACGTAATTGGTGACAAATTGAATTATTATTATTATTATGTTTTGCTTTAGAACAAGTGGTAGTGCGAGGAATATGCTTTTACTTTGCACTCAAATTACACCCTATATTTAACAAACACATCATACTAGACAAACTGGGCACTCTGCCCTCTATACTGATGGAGAGCCGTTAGAGAGGGTGGAGTGCTTTGAGTTTTTTGCAGTCCACATCTCTCCCTTCACCTTGACCAAAGACATCACCCACCAGGTGGGGAAACACAACAAAGGATGTACTTTCCCAGAAAGTTCTGACAAGCCCGAATATCCCAACCCCTACTAACAAACTAGCCACCTACCTCTTTTTAAACTGGCGCGCATGAACATATGGGGACAGTCTAACATACTCGGAGGGAAAGTGCTTTCCAACGCCGCATAAAAATGAGCTAAGAGATACCCATGATTGGCTGGTGATTGCTGTGAGTGACAGGGAAGTAAACGGCCCTCTCTTAAAAGAGAGCTCGGCCAATTATCTCCCGTGGACTGCCATCTACGGACAGCTGTGGTATTAACCCGGATTTGAGCATGTGATCTCTGGGTTAATTGTCATGCACCTTGCCGATGTGCCCCTTGGGAGCCCCTACTTACGAGCTTTTACTTCTCTGCCATCGAGAGCATCCTGACCCACTGCAGTATTTTCATCAGCTGTACTACCAAGGACAGGAAGTCCTTGCAACGGGTGATCGGAACTACACCTGGAGTAACATTTACGCTGGCAGATTTCAGAGGAGAGCCGGTGGAATTGTCAGAGACCCCACACACCCTGGACACACCCTTTTCTCCCCTCTGGAAAAAGGTACAGAAAACTAATAACAAGAACTAAGAGTTTTTATCCACAAACTGTTAAACGTGTACCCCAAAACCACCACCATCACACTTACTGACTGAATAATCATCATTCAGACCATCTTCCTGGACGGTACAATACTCATGCTCTAGTGCAATACTCATGTTTAGAGCAGGTCTCAAACATTGTAGCACCATGCACCTTAAAATTCAAAAGCTCTCCCTCTTACTCGGTGTATACCGACTTTAACATATCATGAAACCTTCTGTGTATATGTGTGATTATGTGAATACTGTAGATGTGTAAGTCTGTAAATGTGTTAATATAGGGCTATATGTATATGTGTCTGTATGTGGATATAGGTATGTTTTTATATGAAGATTGGTTTCCCTTTTGGGCCTGGTTCCTCTCAAGGTTTCTTCCTCGTGTCAACTGAAGGAGTCTTTCCTTGCCACCGTTGCTGCGGGCTTGCTCATTAGGGATGTGTAGGGATTGTAGAAAATGTTTAAACTTCTTTGCACTTTGTAAATTCCTACTTTTGCTATGTAAAGCTACTTTGCAACAATGTCAATTCTAAAAAGTGCTCTTCAAATAAAACTGCATTGAATTAAATTGAAGATGTGTATGCAGATAGGCAGCCATGGCGAGATTGGGGAGGGGGTGGGGTGGGGGACAAGCCAGTGTTACGCCGGTCCCAAGCACGGATAAATGCAGAGGGTTGTGTCAGGAAGAGCATCCGACGTAAAACCTATGCCAAATTAAACATGCAAATCATTAATATGACATTCAAACCGGATCGATCAAGGCCCGGGTTAACAGCGATCGCCATCAGTCCTGTTAACCAACAGGGTGCCGGTGGAAACTGGACTACTCTTGGTCGAAGAAGGAGAGGCGGGAGGCGTGTCGATAGGCAGAGAGAGAAGAGGAAAGGCATGAGTCTAGGACTGAGAGTAGGGATTTTGAATGTTGGAACTGTGACAGGAAAAGATAGGGAGCTGGCTGACATGATGCAGAGGAGGAAGGTGGACATACTGTTTGTTCAGGAGACCAGGTGGAAAGGTAGCAAGGCTTGAAGCTTGGGAGCAGAATTTAAGCTGTTTTATCATGGTGTGGATGGGAAGAGAAATAGAGTACGAATCATCTTGAAGGAGGGGTTTGTCAGGAATATTCTAAAAGTGAAAAGTGTCAGACAGAGTGATGAGTCTCAAGTTAGAAATTGAAGGCGTGATGTTCAATGTTGTGAGTGCTTATGCCCCACAGGCAGGATGTGAGCTTGAAGAGAAGGGGAGATTCTGGAGTGACTTAGATGAAGTGATGCAGAGTACCCCCAGAGGTAAAAGAGTGGTCATTGGTGCAGACTTCAATGGATATGTTGGTGCAGGGAACAGAAGGGACGAGGAAGTGATGGGCAGGTTTGGTATCCAGGACAGGAACACAGAAGGACAGATGTTGACAGATTTTGCAAAAAGGATGGAAATGGCTGTGGTGAAGACTTTCTCCCAGTAGAGAGAGTAGCATAGGGTTACTTATAAAGGTGGAGCTAGGAGCACATAGGTAGACTACATCTTGCGGGGACGATGTAATTTGAAGGAAGTCAGTGACTGCAAAGTAGTAGTGGGTGAGAGTGTTGCCAGACAGCATAGGATGGTGGTGTGCAGGATGATGCTGATGATGAGGAAGGTGAAGAAGGCAAAGGCAGAGCAGAAGACAAAGTGATGGAAGCTGAAAAAGGAAGAATGTCATGTTGTCTTCAAGGAGGAGTTGAAACAGGCTTTGGATGGTCAGGAAGTGCTTCCAGATGACTGGACAACTACAGCTATTGTGATCAGGGAGACAGGTAGGAGAGTACTTGATGTGTCCTCTGGAAGGAAAGTAGATAAGGAGACTTGGTGGTGGAATTAGGAAGTGCAGGATTGTGTACAAAGGAAGAGGTTAGCTAAGAAGAAGTGGGACATTAAGAGTACTGAAGAGAGTAAACAGGAGTACAGAGAGATGCAGTGTAAGGCAAAGGTAGCGATGTCAAAGGCCAAACAGAGGGCATATGATGACTTATATGCTAGGTTGGACTGTAAGGAGAAAGAAAATGATTTATATAGGTTGGCACAGCAGAGAAATATAGATGGGAAGGATGTGCAGCAAGTTCGGGTGATTAAGGACAGAGAGAGAAATGTATTGACTGATGACAGAAGTGTGCTGGGAATATGAAAAGAGTACTTTGAAGAGCTGATGTATGAGGAAAATGAGAGAGAAAAAAGAGTAGACGAGGTGACCGTTGAGGACCAGGAATTAGCAAAGATAGTAAGGGTGAAGTCAGGAGGGCATAGAAGAGGATGAAGAGTGGAAAGTCAGTTGGTCCTGATGACATACATGTGGAGGTATAGAAGTGTCGAGAAAAGGTAGCAGTACACTTTTTGACAAGAACATTCAACAAGGTCTTAGAGAATGAGAGGATTCCGGAGGAATGGAGGAGAAGTGTGCTGGTGGCCATTTTTAAGAACAAGGGAGATGTGCAAAGTTGTGGCAACTACAGATGGATAAAGTCGATGGGCAATACCATGAAATTATTTGAAATAATAGTGGAGATGTGCAGAGTTGTGGCAACTACAGAGGGATAAAGTTGATGAGCCATACGATGAAGTTATGGGAAAGAATAGTGGAAGCTAGACTAAGGGCAGAGGTCAGCATTTGTGAACAACACTTTGGTTTCATGCCAAGAAAGAGCACCACAGATTCAATGTTTGCTTTGAGGATGTTAATAGACAAGTATAGATAAGGTCAAAGGGAACTGCATTGTGCCTTTGTGGATCTGGAAAAAGCATATGACAGGGTGCCAAGAGAAGAACCGTGGTATTGCATGAGGAAGTCTGGAGTGGCAGAGAAGTATGTTAGAGTGGTGCAGGACATGTATGAGAGATGTAAGACAGTGGTGAGGTGTGCTGTTGGTGTGACCGACGAATTCAAGGTGGAGGTGGAACTGCATCAAGGGTCAGCTCTGAGCCCCTTCTTGTTTGCTATGGTGATGGACAGGCTGACAGACGAGATTAGACAATAATCTCCATAGAGTATGATGTTTGCAGATGACATTGTGATCTGTCGTGAGAGCAGAGAACAAGTGGAGGAAAATCTAGAGAGGTGGAGGTATGCCCTGGAAAGGAGAGGAATGAAGGTTAGCCTCAGAAAATCAGAATACATGTGTGTGAATGAGAAGGACCCAGGATGAACGGTGATGTTACAGGGAGCAGAGATAACGAAGGTGGTTAAGTACTTAGGCTCAACAATACAGAGCAATGGAGAGTGTGGAAAAGAGGTGAAGAAATGTGTGCAGGCAGGCTGGAATGGTTGGAGAAAAGTGTCCGGTGTGATGTGCGATAGGAGAGTGTCAGCAAGAATGAAAGGAAAAGTGTACAAGACAGTGGTGAGGCCAGCGATGTCGTATGGCTTAGAAACAGTGGCGCTGAGGAAAAGGCAGGAGGCAGAGTTGGAGGTAGCAGAGATGAAAATGCTGAGGTTCTCTCTGGGAGTAACGAGGATGGATAGGATCAGAAATGAGTACATCAGAGGGACAGCCCATGTAAGATGTTTTGGAGACAAAGTCAGAGAGGATAGATTGAGATGATTTGGACATGTACATAGGAGGGATAGTGAATATATTGGCAGTAGGATGCTGAGGTTGGAACTACCAGGCAGAAGGCCTAGAGGAAGACCAAAGAAGAGATTTATAGATGTGGTGATTGAAGACATGAAGGTCGTTGGAGTCAGAGAAGAAGATGCAGAGGACAGGGTGAGATGGAGGCGGATGATTTGCTGTGGCGACCCCTGAGGGCAACAGCCGAAAGGAAAAGAAGAAGAAGAATAGTGGAAGCGAGACTTAGGGCAGAGGTCAGAATTTGTAAACAACAGTTTGGTTTCATACCAAGAAAGAGCACCAGAGATGCAGTGTTTGCATCGAGGATGTTGATGGAGAAGTACAGAGAAGGTCAGAGGGAGCTGCATTGTGCCTTTGTGGATCTGGAGAAAGCATATGACAGGGTGCTGAGAGAGGAACTGTGGTATTGTATGAGGAAATCTATTGTATGGAGTGGCAGAGAAGTATGTTAGAGTGGTGCAGGACATGTATGAGAGATGCAAGACAGTTGTGGGGTGTGCTGTCGGTATGACAGAAGAGTTCAAGTTGGAAGTGGAACTGCATGAAGGATCAGCTTAGAGCCCATTTTTATTTGCTAAGGTGATGGACAGGCTGACAGACGAGGTTCGACAAGATTCTCCATGGACTATGATGTTTGCAGATGACATTGTTATCTGTATAGTGAGAGCACAGAACAAGTGGAGGAAAAATCTAGATAGGTGGTGGTATGCCCTGGAAAGGAGATGAATGAACGTCAGCCTCAGTAAAATAGAATACACATATGTGAACAAAAAGGACCGAAGAGGAGCAGTGAGGTTACAGGGAGCAGAGATAAAGAAGGTGGAAGATTTTAAGTACTTAGGCTCAACAATCCATAGCAATGGAAAGTGTGGAAAAGAGGTGAAAAAGTGTGTGCAGGCAGGTTGGAATGACTCTAGAAAAGTGTCCGGTGGGTGTGATGTGTGATAGGAAGGTATCGGCAAGAATGAAAGGAAAATTGTTGACGAGAGCTAGATATGTTGTATGGTTTAGAAACAGTGGCACTGAGGAAAAGACAGTAGGCAGAACTGAAGGTAGCAGAGATGAAATTGTTGAGGTTCTCTTTGGGAGTAACGAGGATGGCTAGGATCAGGAAAAAGTACATCAGACGGCCTTGGGACATGAAATGTCACCTCTCTGGCAGGGAAGGAGCCTGAACTGATGCTTTAGGGAGATACCCACTAGATATAGTCACTCACTTCAATGCATAGTTTGGACTGAACCACCCATGTCTAGACGGGCTGGACCTAATTCCATTCTGGAGTTGCTCATTGAGAGAGGCGGCAAGCCGGTGTGGGCATTCTTGTTTCCCCGTCTCGGAAGAATTCGTTTTTTCATCCTTGGCGCAGCAACCTCAACTAACTATATACCGTACACTCTATAGGATCCTTCAGGGGGCATGGGAATTTGCCCAATCTGTCCATATGTGTTTTGTGAATTTAGGGAAGACTTACAGACTGTTTCCTTTGGGCTAACTTGTGGGGTGTGCTCCAGGACTACGGCATTCCGGACCCGTTGCTACGAGCCATTCGGTCGCTGTATGACCGGAGATGTAATTTGGTCAGCATTGGTAACAACAGGTTGAATTTGTTTAGTGTGAGAGCTGGAGCCCACCAAGGCTGCCCTTTGTCACTGGTTCTGTTCATAATTTTTATGGACAGAATTTCTAGGCACAGCCAAGGTGTAGAGGGATCCTGGTTTGGTGGTCATCGAATCTCGTGTGTGCTTTTTATGGATGACATTGTCCTTTTGGCTTCATCCATCCAGGACCTCCAGCTCTCATTGGAGCAATTCACAGGCAAGCGCGAAATGGCCGGGATGAGAATCAGCACCTCCAAGTCCAAGGCAATGGTTCTCAGCCGGAAAAGGGTGGAATGCACCTTCCAGGTATGGAATGAGATCCTGTCCCTACTGGAGGAGTTTAAGTGTCTAGGGGTCTTGTTCACAAGTAAAGGAAGGAGCTGAAGATTGACAGACGGATTGCTGAAGCCTCTGCTGTAAAATAAAGCCTGTACAGGTCCGTCATGGAGGGAGCTGAGCCACAAGGCAAAGTTATCAATTTACCATTCAATCTACATTCCAGCCTTTACCTATGGTCTTGAGCTTTGGGTTGTGCCCAAAAGAACAAGATCGTGGATCCAAGTTGCTGAAATGAGATTCCTTCGCCGGTGGCGGTGCTCTCCTTTAAAGATAGCGTGAGAAGCTCAGACATCCAGGGAGAGCTCGGAGTAGAACAACTGCTCCTTTGTATTGACAGGAGGCAGTTGAGGTGGCTTGGGCATCTGGTCAGAATGCCTCTCGAATGCCTCCCTGGTGTGGTGTTTCAGGCATATCCAACCCGGAAGAGACCCAAGGGTCGACCTAGAACACGCTGGAGGGATTATGTCTCTTGGGTAGTCTGGAAATGCCTCAGTGCCCCCCCCCCCCAGAGAGCTGGAGAAAGTGGCTGCGGAGAGGGATGTCTGGATCTCATTGCTTAGGTTACTGCCCCCACAATCTGACCCCAGATTAAGCGGAGGAAAATGAATCCCACTGCTCTTGTTATATAGGGTGATCCATTAAAATATCCCACATTAAAAAAAGCATAAACAAATTATTTTTTGCATGCAAAAAACTTCATTCAATACAGTTTTTATACATCATGTTTTAAAGATGTCATCCCCAAATGGTTGCGGTCATTGTCTATTTACGCTTGTAGGTGATTTCTGGAAGCTGTTATGACTTGACTGGTGAAGTCGGGTGGAACATTCAATTAGAGTCTCCTGCTGAATAGTAACCTTAAGGGCTTTGAAGTCTATGAGTAAACATTTGTGATTTAAGAAAAATTACAAGGCGCAAGGTAAGGGAAACGGGCCAGCCACCCAACACTGTCATGCAGTGGCATTGACATTGAAACGATCTGACATGGGCACATTTCCCTCGGCATATCCAATGATCTTTGAACTATGTGTGCCATAGCTCTGTCCTGTTGTGTGCTTGCCACCATGCCACCATGCCATGTTGGTGGCTGAGGACAGTTGGGTTTGGTCTACCAACAAATCTTAGCACGCTTTTCTTGCTCACTAAGTTTAGTGTGCAAATAATGATTTATTAAAACTGTACTGAATGTAATTCAATTTTTGCAAATAATAATTTGATTATCTTTAACCTTTGAAATGTGGGTCATCTAGTATAAACAGAATTTAAAAATATTCCCATATAATATGAGTGAATGTGTTATATGCAATTTTCTTTTTCTGCAATTTATTTTTGCTTTTTCCTCTTCATTTTTTTTAACCTGGATAAGCATTTACAGAACACCTGGAGGAGAGTAACTGAACCTGTAGCTAGTAGCCTTTTTTGATATGTAACAATGTGGCAAACATATGTTGGCAGCTGGATATATTCTGGGCACAACCTTTCCTTAACTTGAAGCTGTGGGAAAGATTTCAAAGAAAATACTTCAAGTAACATTCCTGTGCTCCACATACATCTATTTATGTGGCAGGGTAAAATGTTTTATTTTGGTTCTCCTAGTGTACTGTACTTTGGCATGACCTTAATAACCAAAACCCCATTGTATCAAAATTAAGTGTGTTTAAGTGAGAATGGTTTTCTCAGCTATCCCAAGATTTTTTATGTGACTTATTACACATTTTGTGACTCACCATAAATTCCTAATACTGACTAAAAGGTGCAGTAAAATGTCTTTATCATCAAGAAAATAAATTTAAAGCTAGCACTGAGGCAAAATAAAATTAATATTTATGTGAAGTGATGTCAACTGGTCATTATATAATCATGCATGGTACAAAAAAAGCAGTACATTCATTCATTCATTTTCTGAACGTTTAATCCTAATTAGGGTCACAGGGAGGCTGGTGCCCATCTCAGCCAACTCTGGGTGAGGGCAGAATACACCATGGAGATCTCGCCACGCCATCACAGGGCAGAAACACGCTGACGGCTATGCAGCCTACTTTTGTCACAAGTCAGTAATGGTTCTTTTACATGCCTCACACCATGGACAGTGACAGATATGGCCAGCCTTTGATAACCCAGTTAGCTACACTCGAGGGGACAGCAGTGAGAACCTGTTGAGAGTGCGACTTGAACTCCTAATCTTAGGATTGGCAATCCAGCAGCTTCCCACGGGCAACCACTGCCCTATAAAAGCAGTAAGTATTTATTTTCGGATGTAAAATAAATTAATGAATGAGTAAAAATAAATAAATATAAATTATGAGAAAAACATCAAATAAGCTGTAATTTACTATATTATATACTGTAATTTCATACATTTAGAAGCTGAAATATCATCCAAACAATCAATCACAGATTTCAAATTACAATATACTTAGTATACAGTGGAAGGCACATGTGCCATATTAAGTCTAGATTTATAACTGAGCTTTCTGTAGACCTTCAAACATGCTGCCAAAAAGCGTAGAGTACATCTTTCGATAAATTTCAGGTACTCAGAATCACCACGAAAGTCCAGATTCTTGAAATAGTGGTAGCAGATTTGATCCCTTTAAAATATGAAAGACCTATCACAAATACTCTTCTACTCATCATAAAATTCTGCTCAAAAAGAGTCCGAAATCAGTTGCTAAAATAATTTCTTTTGACAAAGCTATTAATAGTAAAGAGCTAACATTTGAGCCCTTTCCCATTAATAAGTGTATGAGCATACTTAAATTTTTTCTCCCAAATCTTAAATGGTGGACTGGGGAGATTTTCTTAAATTTGGATGTTTTGGAATGACCCTCCTACAAAAAACCCCCAAAACCAAACAAAAACAAAAGCAAACAAACAACCCCCCCCTAAACACATTTGAACTCCAACAATGATCTAGAATCCAAAGTGTTTTGTACCAGATTAGAACACACCCATGCTTTGACACTGGTGCTTGATAGTTTGCGAATTAGAACTTTTCATATTTTTTTCTGAATATTTCAAAAAATGTCAACAAAAGAATCCTAAAACTAGAACATAAACAAGGCAAATTATTACACTTAATCATTTACTCATTGAGGAGAATTGTCCAATAATGCATTACTGTGAGTGTCAGTGGCATGTAAAACTTTGCTATCATACTCTCTTGTGCAGTAATTGCTGTGACTAAATGTTTGTTGTAATTGTTAATCGGTTCTACATTGACTTGAAGTGATTTTAATCTGTTACTCTGTATAAAACAGCTAGAATTTTGGGATGTTGTTGGGTTTCCTCACATGAACTGCTTGTACAACATTTCTATTGGATTAAGATCAGGGTTATGACTTGGCCAATCCAAAACATTACATTTTTTCTTCTTTACCCAATTTTTTGGCAGAATAACTTATGCATTTTAAGGTCATTGTCTTGCTGCATGACTTACTTCTTCTTGAGATTGAGCTCACAGACAGATGTCCTAATATTTTCCTTTAGACTTCACTGGTATAAATCAGATTTCATTGTTCCATCACTGATGATAAACTGTCCTGGATCAGATGTAGCAGAAAAGACCCAATCCATGATACTACCACCACCTTGTTTCATAGGTGGAATAAGATTCTGGAATGCAGTGTTTTCTTTCTCCAAACAAAATCTAATTTAAAAAACTGAAAAAGAACAAACAACTTCTTACGGGTAAAACAAAAACAGAACAAAAACTTTTATTTTGATTTTAATTCATACACATATTTTTTCAGTAGTCTTGTGGCTTGTCCATGTGATCTTTAATAAACTCGAGAAGGGAACCAATAATCTTTTTGGAGAGCATTAGATTTTTTCTTGCAACTCCTTCATGCCCACTATTTTTGTTCAGTATTCTCTCAATGGTTTACCCAAGAACATTAACATTAGCCATTGTAAGAGAGGCCTTTAGCTGTTTAAAAATGACCCAGTGTTCCTTCTGGAACTTCTGGACTTTTATGCACTTTACTCTTGAACTGATTTTTGTTAGTTAACTGCTTCTGGAGATGGTAACTATGGGACTGAAGTTCCTCCTGTCTGACTAGATTGGTGGATCCAAATTTGTTAGATGGTTTTGTATCTTTTTCCAGCCTGGTGAGAATTAACAAATCTTTTTTGAGGTCCTCACAAGTCTCTTTTGTTTGTGCCATAATTTCCTTCCACAAAAATATGTCATGAAGTCATACTTTGACAGATCCCAGTTGTTTTAATAAAACATGATGCTGATCCACAACTGATAAAAAAGTAACTGTTAATCTTGGAGTTTCACATACTTTTGCCAACCAGAGCGACATATTGGTGTTATCTCAATATATAATTAAGTGAGTATAAATTTTTGTCTTATTTGTTTACTTGTTTTTTCAATATACTTTTTAGGTTGTATTTAGTAAATAATATCATTAAAATATAAAAATTTCATAAACATTCAAGCGCCGCTGCAGGTGATAATTTATCAGAGGTTCTTGGACGTAAAAAGTGAAAGTAAACTTGTTTTCCTCTCTGCAACTAAACATTGGACTTGATCAGTAGCCATTCAGTTCAGATATACAGTAACTGTCCACAGGGTATTATTTCCCTATTAGTTACTGTCAAATATAGGAATCTTCTGCACAGTGGTACAAGTCTAAATCCAGTTTACTGATTGTAGAAGTGCATTTTTTCTTGAAAAGCCAGCACTAGACATACAGTGGATAAAATAGATATAGTAAAACATAAACTAGACATACTATGGATAAAAGGTTTTTAGAATACTGAGTTTTTTTATGGAAAAATGGGAGAAAGATAAATAAACAATTTCATAATTTTTTCAAACATTATTGTAACTTATAATCTGTACATCACCATCATCATCATCATCATCATCATCATCATCATCATCATCATCATCCATTTAATTGGGGGGTTGAGTTGCAGGGTCAGCAGCTGAAGCAGTCGGAAACACTACACCAGAATGGTGTTCGGGAGGTATCCTAACCAAATGCTGAGCCACCTCAGCTAGCTCCTCTCAACACGGAAGAGCAGTGGTTCAACTCTGAGGTCCTTGCAGATGGCTGAGCATCTTGCCCTGTCTAAGGGACAGCCCTGCCACCATGTAAAGGAAGCTCACTTCAGATGCTTGTATCTGTGATCTTGTTCTTTTGGTCACAATCCAAAGCTCATGACCATAGGTGAGGGCTGGAAAATAAATCTACTGTTATAATGAGAGCTTTCCCTTGCAGCTCAGCTCCCTCTTTGCCACGATGGACTGGTACAAGCGCTGCATTACAGCAGAGGCTGCAGCAATTGCCTGTTGATCTTCTGCTCCATCCTTTCCACACTTGTGAACAAGACCCTAAGATACTTGAACTCCTCCTTTTGCGGCAGGACCCCATACGAGACCTATAGGGTGCAGTCCATCCTTCTCTGGCTGAAAACCATGGCTTCGGACTTGGAGGTGCTGATTCTTATCCCTCCCACTTTGCACTCATCTGCGATTTGCTTCAATGAGAGCTGGAGGTCCCGGATTAATGAAGCCAAATGAACAACATCATCTGCAAAAAGACAGACTAGACCCTATATCCCCCAAACAGAACCCCTCAACAACATAGCTGTGTCTAGCAATTCTGTCCATAAAAATTCTTAACAAAATTGATGAAAAAGGACAGCCTTGGCAGACTCCAACCCTCACTGGAAATGAAATTGACCTGTTGTTATCAATGCAGAGCAGGCTCTGACTCTGGTAATACAGAGACCAAATGGCCCATAGCGACGTGTCTGGTACACTATACTCCCTAAAACACCAGAAAAGACAGCCCGATGGACATGGTTGAAACCCTTCTCTAAATGAAGGCAGGCTGAGGAGTGTGATTCCATGGCCATTGGAACACAACCTCTGGTCCCCTTTTTAAAAATGGGGACTACCATCCCAGTTTGCCAATCCAGAGGGATGGCCCTCGATTACCACATGATGTTGCAGAGACATGTCGAACAAGACAGTCCTACAACATCCAGAGCCCTGAAATATTCAGTGTGGCTCTTATCCTCCCCCAGAGCACAATCACCAAGTAACTCTTTGACTACCTCCACAGAGGGTGTGTTGGTGTGATTGTAGAGATTCTCAAAGTATTCCTTCCACCTCCCAGCAACAACCCCAGCCGATGTGAGCAGCTCCTCACTTCCATTGTAAACAGTATTTGTGCAGAACCGCTTATCCATGCTGAAGCATCAGATGATGGTTCAAAACCTTTTCAAGGCCAAATGATAGTTACTTTCCAGGCCCTCACTGAACTCCTCCCACACCTGAGATTTTGCATTGGTGACAGCTTGGGCTGCAGCATGTTTGGCTTGTTGATATCTGTCTGCTGCTTTGGGAATACCACAGGCCAATAAGACCCAATAGGTCTCCTTTTTCAGCTGGATGATGGATGATGGAACCCTCACCATAGATGTCCACCACCGAGTTTGGGGATTACTTCCACGACAAGCATCTATGACCTTCTGGACACACCTATGGGCTGCCACCTCAAAAATGGAGGCATGAAACATGGCTCATTCCGATTCCATCCCCCACCTCCTTCGGGGTGTGGAAGGAGCTCTGCTGGAGGTGGAAGTTAAAGGCCCCTCTGAGAGGAGACCATGCCAAACATTCACAGGAGACTCAGACTACATGCTTGGGCCTGTCAGGTCTAGAGGGTGGCCTCCCATTCCATCTGAGTCAGATCACCACAGGGGTGTGATTAGTTGACAGCTCACCTACTCTCTTCACCTGAGTGAAGTGAAGTGATTCAGAACATGCGGCTGCAAGTCCGGTGACACGACTACAAAGTTTATCATCGAATTGTATCTGAAGGTGTGCTGGTGCCAAGTACACTTATGGACACTCTTATGTTGGAACATTGTGTTTGTGATGGACAAATCATGATGAGCACAGAAGTCCAACAATGAAACACCATTCGGAATCAGATTGGAGAGGCCATCCCTAATAATCACACCATTCCAGGTCAAACTGTCATTGTTCACTTGGGCATTGAAGTCTTCCAGGACAATGGGGGAGTTCCCAGGAGGAGCATTCTCTACACATCTACCTAAAGCAGAGCTTCCCAAACTTTTTCCTGCGAGGGCCACGTAACTTTTCCCTTGCCTGATGTGGGGGCTGAGGTCAGTTTGTAACAGAAAAAGTGTGATGATCACAGGGCTGTCTAAACATAAACATTTATTGTTTTCCAGTAAGCCATGCATAGCCAAATACTAATAACTGTTTCTGAGATCTTCACAGAAAAAAGTCAGGAAATTAAAAAAACAAACAAACAAAAACAAGCTGCATGCTATCATTCGAGCAATTCGAAGGCTGCCCGAACAGATGACTGGTTCAGCCGAGCCTGGTGTACAAATGTATTCTCCTGAGCTAACAGTCCACTTTTTAACTTTGAGAGTTTGTCTACTTGCATTTGGCTTGCAAATGATTAGACTCGTTTTTGTGACAGGATTCAGAGTGTCTGCGAAGATTATATTCTTTGAATACCACCACTGCCTCTTGACAGATGATACAAGCAATGTTTTCTTTGCATTGAGCAAAAAAAAATAATCGTTTTTCTACTGCAGGGTAAATACCCTGCATTCTGAATCAATTTTTTCTTTTACATAACCTTTTTAATCATTATTCCGTTCTATTTGACAGGGGAAAGTGTAGGATTTTTATTACTGGGGGTGGGGGTGGGGGTGGTTTCAGATGGGGCACAGATGGCAGAAAGGTGGAATAGAATGTCATGTTCTAGGTGTGTATTAGTCTTGATTGCGTGGCCAGACTAAAAAAAAGTAATCATAATGTGTCTCTGGTATTGTTCAGGGGGCTGGGCAAAATGTGGAGGTGGGCCGTATCCGGCCCGTGGGCCATAGTTTGGGGACCACTGCCCTAAAGACTTCAAAAAGGCAGGGTACTCTGAACTGTCATTTGGTGCATAATCACAAACAACAGTCAGGACCTGTCCCCCCACCTGAAGGCAGAAGTAAGCTATCCTTTTGTCAACTGGGGGAATCCCAACATGTGGGCATTCAGACAACGATGCCCACACCGTCTCACCACCTCTTCCCATGAGCAACTTCATAGGGAGACAAGGTCAAGCCCCTCTCTAGATTGGTGGTTCCTGAGTTTAAGCCATGGGCTGACTACATTTATTTGGTATCTCTCAATCTCATGCACCAGCTCAGGCTCCTTCCCCAACAGAGAGGTGACATTCCATGTCCCAAGAGTCAGAGTCAGTAGCTGAGGATCAGTCTGACAGAACCCATGCCTTCGGCTGCCACCCAACTCACAGTGCACCCAACCCCGATAGCCCCTCCCATTAGTGAGGCTTCATGGAAGGCAGACCCATGTCTTGTTTTGGAACTGGGACTGACCAGGCTCCATGGCCAAAGCTTGACCACCAGGCGCTTGCCTTTGATCCCCTCCTCCAGGCCTGGCTCCAGGGGGAACCAAGGCAAAGGAATTTGTGTTTTTTTGCATTTGTTTCATTTTTGCCGAAACCTTCCTATCACACATCACACCGGACACTTTTGTCCAACCATTCCAACCAGCCTGCACACGCTTCTTCACCTCTTTTCCACACTTTCCATTGCTCTGGATTGTTGAGCTGAAGTGCTTAAAATCCTCCTCCTTCTTTATCTCTGCTCCCTGTAACCTCACTGGTCCTCTTCGGTCCTTTTTGTTCATATATTTTATTCTCTCTTACTGAGACTGACCTTCATTCATCTCCTTTCCAGGGCATACCGCCACTTCTCTAGATTTTTCCTCCACTTGTTCTGTGCTCTCACTACAGATCACAATGTCATCTGCAAACATCATAGTCCATGGGGAATGTTGTCTAACCTCGTCTGTCAGCCTGTTCATCACCATAGTAAACAAGAAGGGGCTGAGAGCTGACCCTTGATGCAGTCCCACCTCCACCTTGAACTCTTCTGTCACACCGACAGCACACCTCACCACTGTCTTGCATCTCTCATACATGTCCTGCACCACTCTAACATACTTCTCTGCCACTCCAGACTTCCTCATGCAATACCACCGTTCTTCTCTTGGCATCCTGTCATATGCTTTTTCCCGATCCATAAAGGCACAGTTCAGTTCCCTCTGACCTTCTCTATACTTCTCTATTAACATCCTCAAAGCAAACATTGAATCTGTGGTGCTCTTTCTTGGCATGAAACCAAAGTGTTGTTCACAAATGCTGACCTCTGCCCTTAGTCTAGCTTCCACTATTCTTTCCCATAACTTCATCGTATGGCTCATCAACTTTATCCCTCTGTAGTTTCCACAACTCCACACGTCTCCCTTGTTCACCAGCACACTTCTCCATTCCTCTGGCATCCTCTCACTCTCTAAGACCTTGTTGAATGTTCTTGTCAGAAAATCTACTGCTACCTCTCCTAGACACGTCCATACCTCCACAGGTATGTCATCAGGACCAACTGCCTTTCCATTCTTTATCCTCTTCAATGCCCTCCTCACTTCACCCTTACTAATCTTTGCTACTTCCTGCTCCTCAACAGTCACCTCGTTTACTCTTTTTTCTCTCTAATTTTCCTCATTCATCAGCTCTTCAAAGTACTCTTTCCATCTTCCCAGCACACTTCTGTCATCAGTCAATACATTTCCCTCTCTGTCCTTTATCAATCTAACTTGCTGCACATCCTTCCCATCTCTATTTCTTTGCTGTGCCAACCTGTATAAATCATTTTCTCCCTCTTTACTTTCCAACTGAGCATACAAGTCATCATACGTGCTCTGTTTGGCCTTTGACATCGCTACCTTTGCCTTACGCTGTGTCTCCCTGTACTCCTGTTTACTCTCTTCGGTTTTCTCAATGTCCCACTTCTTCTTAGCTAACCTCTTCCTTTGTACATACTCCTGCACTTCCTCATTCCACCACCAAGTCTCCTTATCTACTTTCCTTCCAGATGACACACCATCAACACTCTCACCCGCTACTACTTTGCAGTCACTGACTTCCTTTAAATTACATCGCCTGCAGAAGATGTAGTCTACCTGTGTGCTCCTACCTCCACTTTTATAAGTCACCGTATGCTCCTCTCTCTTCTGGAAGAAAGTATTCACCACAGCCATTTCCATCCTTTTTGCAAAATCTACCAACATCTGTCCTACTGCGTTCCTGTCCTGGATATCAAACCTACCCATCACTTCTTCGTCCCCTCTGTTTCCTGCACCAACCTGTCCATTGATGTCGGCACCAATGACCACTCTTTCACCTCTGGGGGTACTCTGCATCACTTCATCTAACTCACTCCAGAATCTCTCCTTCTCTTCTTGCTCACATCCTGCCTGTGGGGCATAAGCACTAACAACATTGAACATCACGCCTTCAATTTCTAACTTGAGACTCATCACTCTGTCTGACACTCTTTTCACTTCTCGAACATTCCTGACAAACTCCTCCTTCAAGATGACTCCGACTCCATTTCTCTTCCCATCCACACCATGAAAAAACAGCTTAAACCCTGCTCCTAAACTTCTAGCCTTGCTGCCTTTCCACCTGGTCTCCTGAACACACAGTATGTCCACCTTCCTCCTCTGCCTCATGTCAGCCAGCTCTCTACCTTTTCCTGCCATAGTTCCAACATTCAAAGTCCCTACTTTCAGTCCTAGACTCATACCTTTCCTCTTCTCTGTCTGCCTACGGACACAACTCCCGCCTCTCCTTCTTCGACGTCTTCGACCAACAGTAGTCCAATTTCCACCAGCACCCTGTTGGTTAACAGCACTGATGGTGGTCGTTGTTAACCCGGGCCTCAACCGATCCAGTATGTCATTCTTTCTTGTGATTCGCATATTTTATTTGCCATTTGTTTTACACCGGATGCCCTTCCTGACGCAACCCTCTGCATTTATCTGGGCTTTGGACTGGCGTGAGGGAGAGACACTGGTTTGTGCCCCCCGTCACGGCTGCATTTTGTAGTTGGCTGGTTCTGCTTACTTATTAATTATATTTGTTTGCTTATTTGTTTACTGATTTATACATCAATCTTTGGATTTTATTGCAGCAGTAGTATTATAAACTAGGCTTCATAATCATATATTCCATCATGAGAGAATGGTGTTTTTAGATTACAGAGAGGTTTGCACATTTATTACTCCCTGTAGTGGTCAAGAAATGTTTAGACTATTAACTTAGCAAAAGGGATTATGGTCCACATCATCAAATCCTCTGACCTTGTAGTTTTTCTCAATTTCTGGCTCATCTTTGAATATTATGTTTTTTTCTAAGTGATAGATTTGAAGAACATCCATGTATGTTATTCTGACAGTCACATCCTGCTGCTTGGAGGAGCCTCGTTACAGTGTTTACAGTGATTACAGTCACAAGGCTATAATTAAATATCATTAATCCCCAGGATGCTTGTTAAGTTGGCAATGCAGCTGTCCATGCTGGAGGTATTGCATCAAACCTAAGTTCATGGCTGATAGACATTGAAAAAAATTATTACCATAATAAAGTCTGTTTTTCAGAGTTGCAGGCATAAGCATCTTATAACTGACATTGAAAACACTATCTGGCTCACTTTTGGGTTCTCTTGAGGATATATCTTAGCAGAAAGACAATGATAGGTGAAATGCACTGAGTAAGTAAATTTGCAGACAAATTAGATGTTTGACCCACAACATTTTACATTATTGTTCTCGCTCTCTCTCTACTTTCTTCCAGAAGAGAGAGGAGCATAGGGTGACTTATAAAAGTGGAGGTAGGAGCACACAGGTAGACTACATCTTGTGCAGGCGATGTAATTTAAAGGAAGTCAGTGACTGCAAAGTAGTAGCGGGTGAGAGTGTTGCCAAACAGCATAGGATGGTGGTGTGCAGGATGATGCTTATGGTGAGGAAGGTGAAGAAGGCAAAGGCAGAGCAGAAGACAAAGTGGTGGAAGTTGAAAAAGGAAGAGTGTCGGGTTGTCTTCAAGGAGGAGTTGAAACAGGCTTTGGGTGGTCAGGAAGTGCTTCCAGATGACTGGACAACTACAGCGAATGTGATCAGGGAGACAGGTAGGAGAATACTTGGTGTGTCATCTGGAAGGAAAGTAGATAAGGAGACTTGGTGGTGGAATGAGGAAGTGCAGGAGTGTGTACAAAGGAAGAGATTAGCTAAGAAGAAGTGGGACATTGACAAAACCGAAGAGAGTAAACAGGAGTACAGGGAGACACAACGTAAGGCAAAGGTAGCAGTGTCAAAGGCCAAACAGAGCGCGTTTGATGACTTGTATGCTCGGCTGGAAAGTAAGGAGGAGAAAATGATTTATACAGGTTGGCACAGCAGAGAAATAGAGATGGGAAGGACGTGCAGCAAGTTAGATTGATAAAGGACAGAGAGGGAAATGTATTGACTGATGACAGAAGTGTGCTGGGAAGATGGAAAGAGTACTTTGAAGAGCTGATGAATGAGGAAAATGAGAGAGAGAAAAGAGTAGAAGAGGTGACTGTTGAGGACCAGGAAGTAGCAAAGATTAGTAAGGGTGAAGTGAGGAGGGCATTGAAGAGGATGAAGAATGGAAAGGCAGTTGGTCCTGATGACATACCGGTGGAGGTATGGAAGTGTCTAGGAGAGGTAGCAGTAGATTTTCTGACAAGAACATTTAACAAGGTCTTAGAGAGTGAGAGGATGCCAGAGGAATGGAGGAGAAGTGTGCTGGTGCCCATTTTTAAGAACAAGGGAGACGTGCAGAGTTGTGGCAACTACAGAGGGATAAAGTTGATGAGCCATACGATGAAGTTATGGGAAAGAATAGTGGAAGCTAGACTAAGGGCAGAAGTCAGCATTTGTGAACAACAGTTTGGTTTCATGCCCAGAAAGAGCACCACAGATGCAGTGTTTGCCTTGAGGATGTTAATGGAGAAGTACAGAGAAGGTCAGACGGAGCTGCATTGTGCCTTTGTGGATCTGGAGAAAGCATATGACAGGGTGCCGAGAGAAGAACTGTGGTATTGCATGAGGAAGTCTGGAGTGGCAGAGAAGTATGTTAGAGTGGTGCAGGACATGTATGAGAGATGTAAGACAGTGGTGAGGTGGCTGTCGGTGTGACAGAAGAGTTCAAGGTGGAGGTGGGACTGCATCAAGGGTCAGCTCTCAGCCCCTTCTTGTTCGCTATGGTGATGGACAGGCTGACAGACGAGGTTAGACAAGATTCCCCATGGACTATGATGTTTGCAGATGACATTGTAATCTGTAGTGAGAGCAGAGAACAAGTGCAGGAAAATCTAGAGAGGTGGAGGTATGCCCTGGAAAGGAGGGGAATGAAGATTAGCCTCAGTAAGACAGAATACATGTGCATGAATGCCAAGGACCAAAGAGGAACGGTGAGATTACAGGGAGCAGAGATAAGAAAGGTGGAGGATTTTAAGTACTTAGGCTCAACAATCCAGAGCAATGGAGAGTGTGGAAAAGAGGTGAAGAAGCGTGTGCAGGCAGGCTGGCATGGTTGGAGAAAAGTGTCCGGTGTGATGTGTGATAGGAGGGTATCGGCAAAAATGAAAGGAAAAGTGTACAAAACGGTGTTGAGGCCAACGATGCTGTATGGGTTAGAAACAGTGGCCCTGGGGAAAAGACAGGAGGCAGAGTTGGAGGTAGCAGAGATGAAAATGTTGAGGTTCTCTTTGGGAGTAACGAGGATGGATAGGATTAGGAATGAGCACGTCAGAGGGACAGCACATGTAAGACGTTTTGGAGACAAAGTCAGAGAGGCTAGATTGAGATGGTTTGGACATGTACAGAGGAGGGATAGTGAGTATATTGGTAATAGGATGCTGAGGCTGGAACTACCAGGCAAAAGGCCTAGAGGAAGACCAAAGAGACGATTCATGGATGTGGTAAAGGAGGACATGAAGGTCGTTGGTGTAAGAGAAGAAGATGCAAAGGATAGGGTGAGATGGAGGCAGATGATTCGCTGTGGCGACCCCTGAAGGGAAAAGCCGAAAGGAAAAGAAGAAGAAGAAGTTCTCGCTCTCTCTCTCTCTCTCTCTCTCTCGCTCTCTCTCACTCTCTCTCTCTGCACTAACTGTTTAAATTTGGCCAAAGCACTATGTTCTGTCAGTTTTAGCATAATAATTATTAGTATAATGTTCTGTAATTACTTTCTGCCAAAGATAATAAAACCACAAATTTAGCAAAACGTTAACAAGATACATATTACTTGCTTTGAAAATAGTTAGACCATTAGAATTCGTAAAAATGTGGTGTTTTTGTAGCGATAATCTATTCACAGGTTGTCTTTGGATTCAGGTCTACTCACTACATTACCAACTCACCATAAGACAACTCACCACACACCTAACCAACTCACTACACCACCATACACTCTGATTTCTTTCTTTTTGATACCTCTTTATTATTAGCCATTTTCTCCAAGATATTGGTAAACTAATCTTGAAAATTGGTATGCAGTGTTTATATTCAAAAAGTCACTTAGCATTTAAAAATCTTTAGATGTTTAGAATTTGAGGCAATTTTAACCATGCTATCAATATCTTGAAATATTGATAGAATGACAGAAAATTGGGCATCTGAAAAACAAACAAACAGAATATAAATGTAAATGATGCTTTGAGATTAAATTAATTTTTTTGTTTTTAATTAATTACTTTATTTTCTTTATCCAGAGGAAATATATAGTCAATCAAAAGTGTGATTTATCATCAGGAATAGATTATTGCATTATATTACAAACAGAACTACTACGAATTTCACTCCCACGAACATCCCACCAAGGTTGGGAAACAGGTTGGGAAACCTAAGGACTAATTGAAACACCAAGATTAATAATTTCAAGAATTCCACCCAATCAAATGCTTAACATAACTTTTCTGACACCATTTGGCCAAGAAAACATAAATTGTGTGTGCAGTAAGAGGTACTGTACGTGGAAATATATCACAAGAGACCAGAAGCCACTGGCATGAGAAGAGAATCAACAATGTCCCAGTTTTCTGTATGGCTGAGGTATAAGCAAGAGGTTATCGATTACGTACCTTTTTCCCACTCTGACAATCCCACACATTTGCCATTATAAAATGAAAACGAGTTTGGTACCTCGACATGATCTGTTGATCTATGTTAATCTGCTCTCCTCCAATAGGCACTTGAACTTTCTAAACTCCTGACCTCTATTGAAACTGCACTTTAGTACAGTATAAAAAATATTTGAGGCTAATAAAACCATCTGCACATGGAGTGGGAAGCACTCATTCAAATAGCTGTAATGATTAATTCTAAGGAAGCTCTTAATTTATGAACTATATCTAAAATGTATGGATGTGTCTTATGTTGGGACAAATGAGTCCAGGGTTGTTCAGAAGCTGGGAGAGGTAGGAATTATACAAGGAGTATTTACTGTGGTGAATGTCCTTTATGATTGTATGCTTATGATTACTGGTAAATTGATTAATGACAAATATAAAAAAGATCTATATTTTATTGTCATTTGACATTTTTTGTGGATATGCTGTTGCTGGGGAGTAGTACTCAGAACCTGTAAAATATGCTTAATGCATTTATACAGAGAAGAAGGATATATGATAATGTCACCTATATAATCTACTACCTATCTACAAACCATGATAAGGACAGAAGTCAACAACGAATCACCATTTGGGTTCAGACTGGAGAAGCTGTACCTGATCGGAAATTAAATCGGAAATCCCGCGATATTGCGGGGGCATGAAGTAGGAAACGTGAAGTGGCGGGGATTACTGTATATATATATATATATATATATATATATATATATTTATATATGGCAGCCCAGTGCTCTGAGTATGTTTGTGTACTCACTGTTTACGTGCATGCAGACTTTGGATGGGTTAAATGCAGAGGAAATAATTTCTCTTAAAGGATTAATACAGTATATATATATATATATATATATATATATATAAGATACAAAATTTGGCGATCTTTTTTTTTTAAAAGGAAGTAAATATTAAAAAAAGTACACACATCAAGGAAAATTTTGGCAAGAATGCAGGGCGAACAGTTAACAGCAAAACATCGCACTTTTGACTCACAGTTTGTGCTATAGAGTGGATAAGTGGATAATGCTTGAATCAAAATAATGGACATTCAAGGTCTGTCACAATCATTTCTAGCAGGCAGTAACATCGGTGTTGGATTTTAAAAATGGAAAAATAAACCGTAAAATCTCATTTTAGTTTTCTTTTATTTCCACATAGTAAAACTTTGAATGTGTGATGGCGGGAGCATATGAGTCAGACCAAAAGGTGCAGGAGACCATGTATGAATATTCAACGACTTTATTTTAGCACAGGGGAAACCAAAATCACTAGGAATAATTCTTAAACGGAAAACTCATAGAACACAAGGCAGGATACCAGGAGTCAGAGAGATCATGGGGAAACAGAATAACATGGAAAGGACAATATTCTGACGCTGGAGGGGAGCACTCCTCTTTATAGCTCGCTGATTGCTGAGTGCATTCAGGTGCACTCTCTGGATTTTGCCTGCAGGTAATAGCCACGCCCCTCGCCAGCGCCTGCAGTGCATGGGGAGAGAGAGAGAGAGAGAGCGAGAGAGAGAGAGAGAGAGAGAGAGAGTTAAAATACCACCAGCAAGCAGAGACCATAACAGAATGAATGCAAAAACCCTCATGTAAAGTGTGAATACTGACATTTCTGTGGCGTATATGATAATAAGCTGATTAGATTCCTGAAGGATAAGTCGAACTGGACAGAAGACTTGTATTTTCTTTGTTTCTGTAGGCTTACCTGAGACTTATTGGCATTTGCACTTGAACTTGGATCTCTCTTGGGCAAATGGCTTTCTAAATATCAGCTGAATGTATGTGGACATTGTAAAAATTCTTTTGAAAAAATTTCTTCTCTTTCTTGGAAAAAACAGAATAATCATTGGAGCATTGCTGCCAACTTCATAAAAATATATGAATAAATATATTTACTTTCGTCCAGTGATTAATGGTACATCAGTCATATTGGCTTATTTTTTGAATGGGAAGAAATGAAGCCATGTGGGCTTTTGGTATTATCAAACTAATTGACATAATGTCGTAAAAGGAAATATAGTATAACATAAAACACAGATATAAAATGTATTTGACCTGGGTTACTTCAAGTAAATCAAAGTGCGACTTCCAAAAGGTCTAAACTGGTTAAGGCAATAATTCACATGGGCCCCCTTCAAACAATGTTCAACACAATTATATTATACAGTACTTAATCTGACACCAACAAAAGAGTAAAAAATAAAGTTACAACACTGCTTTCCACAGTTAACTACAGAAAAAGCAGTGTTCTAACCTGAGACAGACACAAAACAACTTAAAAACACACATATTCAGTACACACAGTGAAAAACATAATTAATGAATGAATCATATATCTGGATACAGATCTGAGGTATAATTTGATATAAGTTCACAGTTGGCCTAATACCAATGTTTTCTGAGTATGAAATTTTGTAAATATTCTACATGTGTTTTGTGCAGGTCTTCTTCTTTTTCTTCACCCCCCCCCGACTGACGTATACATCAGTGGCGGGCCTTCAGGGCCTGCAAAGCCTTCTCTACGAACCAGTGTCTCCCCCCCTTATGCCAGTCCCACGCCCGGAGAAATGCAGAGGGTTGCGACAACAGGAAGGGCATCCAGCATAATACATTTGCCAAAATACAAAATACAAAAGGCAAACCGGAAAGACTAAAGTCATACCGGATTGGTCAAGGCCCAGGTTAATAACGACCACCATCAGTGCTGTCAATCAACAGGTGCTGATGGAAATTGGACTACTGTTGGTCGAAGACGTCGAAGAAGGAGAGGTGAGAGGCGTGTTCGTAGGCAAAGAACGAAGAGGAAAAGCAAGAGTCTAAGACTGAGAGTAGGGTCTTTAAATGTTGGAACTATACAAGGAAAAGATAGAGAGCTGGCTGACATGATGCAGAGGAGGAAGGTGGACATACTGTGTGTTCAGGAGACCAGGTGGAAAGGTTGCAAAGCTAAAAGCTTAGGAGCAGGGTTTAAGCTGTTTTATCATGGTGTGGATGGGAAGAATTTGGGCGGCACGGTGGCGTAGTGGTTAGCACGTCCGCCTCACAGCAAGAAGGCCCGGGTTCGATTCCCGGCCTGGGCGTTTCTGTGTGGAGTTTGCATGTTCTCCCCGTGCTTGTGCGGGTTTCCTCCAGGTGCTCTGGTTTCCCCCGCAATCCAAAGACGTGCACTGTAGGTTAATTGGCCATTCTAAATTGACCGTAGTTTCTCTCCTGCAGCGGCACTGGAACCCAGTCGTATCGGCACTTGCCTTTCCATTGGATCCTTCCGGTGGCGCCGAGACAGGGGGGAACTTGCTGCTTGGGTAACAACCTGTCCCTCATTACCCCCAACCCAGGCTCTGTGCACTGGGGAGTATCACCAGTCGGGATACTGGCCAGAGCGCAGCCATAGTCCTTCGGGACTGACGGAGGCCTACGCGCGCTCGCGGATGGGAAGAGAAATGGAGTCGGAGTCATCTTGAAGGAGGAGTTTGTCAGGAATGTTCTAGAAGTGAAAAGAGTCTCAGACAGAGTGATGAGTCTCAAGTTAGAAATTGAAGGCGTGATGTTCAATGTTGTTAGTGCTTATGCCCCACAGGCAGGATGTGAGCGAGAAGAGAAGGAGAGATTCTGGAGTGACTTAGATGAAGTGATGCAGAGGTGAAAGAGTGGTCATTGGTGCAGACTTCAATGGACATGTTGTTGCAGGCAACAGAGGGGACGAGGAAGTGATGGGCAGGTTTGGTATCCAGGACAGGAACACAGAAGGACAGATGTTGATCGATTTTGTAAAAAGGATGGAAATGGCTGTGGTAAATACTTTCTTCAAGAAGAAACAGGAGTATAGGGTGACTTATAAAAGCAGAGGTAGGAGCACACAGGTAGACTACATCTTGTGTAGGCGATGTAATTTGAAGGAAGTCAGTGACTGCAAAGTAGTAGTGGGTGAGAGTGTTGCCAAACAGCTTTGGATGGTGGTATGCAGGATGACGCTGATGGTGAGGACGGTGAAGAAGGCAAAGGCAGAGCAGAAAACAAAGTGGTGGAAGTTGAAAAAGGAAGAGGGTCGTGTTGTCTTCAAGGAGGAGTTGAAACAGGCTTTGGGTGGTCAGGAAGTGCTTCCAGATGACTGGACAACCACAGCAAATGTGATCAGGGACACAGGTAGGAGAGTACTTGCTATGTTCTCTGGAAGGAAAGTAGATAAGGAGACTTGGTGGTGCAATGAGGAAGTTCAGGAGTGTGTACAAAGGAAGAGCTTAGCTAAGAAGAAGTGGGACATTGAGAGGGCCGAAGAGAGTAAACAGGAGTACAGGGAGACACAGCATAAGGTGAAAGTAGCAGTGGCTAAGGCCAAACAGAGGGCGTCTGATGACTTGTATGATAGGTTGGACAGTAAGGAGTAAGAAAATGATCTATACAGGTTGGCACAGCAGAGAGATAGAAATGGGAAGGACGTGCAGCAAGAAATGTATTGACTGATGACAGAAGTGTGCTGGGAAGATGGAAAGAGTACTTTGAAGAGCTGATGAATGATCCACAAAGGATCATTCTTACATGTGATCCACATCTTACATGTGCTGTCCCTCTGATGTACTCATTCCTGATTTGTATTAGCAGTAGATTTGTATCCCTCTGTAGTTGCCGCAACTCTGCACGTCTCCTTTGTTCTTAAAAATGGGCACCAGCACACTTCTCCTCCATTCCTCCGGCATCTGCTCACTCTCTAAGACCTTGTTGAATGTTCTTGTCAGAAAATCTACTGCTACCTCTCCTAGACACGTCCATACCTCCACAGGTATGTCATCAGGACCAACTGCCTTTCCATTTTTCATCCTCTTCAGTGCCCTCCTCACTTCACCCTTACTAATCTTTGCTACTTCCTGGTCCTCAATGGTCACCTCTTCTACTCTTTTTTTCTCTCTCGTTTTCCTCATTCATCAGCTCTTCAAAGTACTCTTTCCATCTTCCCAGCACACTTCTTTCATCAGTCAATACATTTCCCTCTCTGTCCTTTATCAATCTAACTTGCTGCACATCCTTCCCATCTCAAGCTCTCTGCTGTGCCAACCTGTATAAATCATTTTCTCCCTCCTTACTGTCCAACCTATCATACAAGTCATCATACGCCCTCTGTTTGGCCTTAGCCACTGCTACTTTCGCCTTACGCTGTGCCTCCCTGTACTCCTGTTTACTCTCTTCTGTCCTCTCAATGTCCCACTTCTTCTTAGCTAACCTTTTCTTTTGTACACCCTCCTGCACTTCCTCATTCCACCACCAAGTCTCCTTATCTCCTCTCCTTCCAGATGACACACCAAGTATTCTCCTACCTGTCTCCATGATCACATTAGCTGTAGTTGTCCAGTCATCTGGAAGCACTTCCTGACCACCCAAAGCCTGTTTCAACTCCTCCTTGAAGACAACACAACACTCCTCCTTTTTCAGCTTCCACCACTTTGTCTTCTGCTCTGCCTTTGCCTTCTTCACCTTCTTCACCATCAGTGTCATCCTGCACACCACCATCCTATGCTGTTTGGCAACATGGTCTCTGTTCACCCAGCAGTATAAATGGGTTCCAGTAAAAATATACTGGGAAGGTAACCTGTGATGGATTAGTGTCCTGTCCAGGGGGAGTTGAACTCCTGGTCGCTTCACGCTATGGAAACCGGGGATAAGCACCGGCCTGATGAGCCATGAGGCTCAGGTGTAAAAACCCAACAGACTTTGCCTTGTCTTACTCAAAAGATGGCACCACACTTACTGGTGTTCAGAATAGGTTATCTACATGTGTTTTTCATACGTTATTATTCAATCTGAAACACCATAGATAAAAAATA
This sequence comes from Plotosus lineatus, assembly GCA_024760905.1. NCBI lineage: Eukaryota > Metazoa > Chordata > Actinopteri > Siluriformes > Plotosidae > Plotosus > Plotosus lineatus. The sequence goes on along the minus strand of CM045728.1, from coordinate 32,385,904 downwards.
TAAAATGACAGTTTCTCTTGCCCAGACATGGGTCGCTGGAGCCAGGCCTGGGGGAGGGGCTCAAAGCAAGCATCTTGTGGTCAGGCTTCTGCCTGTGGAGCCCAGACAGGCCCAGCCCGAAAAGGAGACCTAGGTCCACCCTCATATGGACTCAGCACCTGTGGGAAGTGATATTGCGGAAGGGTGCACAGTGAGTTGGGTGGTTCTGTTGGACCAATTCTAGGCTACTGACTCTAACTCTTGGGGCATAGAATGTCACCTCTCTGGTGAGAAAGGAGCCTGAGCCGGTGTATGAGGCTGAGAGATACCGAATAGAGATTGTTGGACTCACCTTGATGCATAGTTTGGGCTCCGGAACTAACCATCTCTACTAACCAGGACACCCTAGGTGCAGTTTGAAGAGTGACTGTGTAGTTGTGTGACCAGACTTGCAGCAGCATGTTCTGGACACTTGGGTGGAGAGGAGCTGAACTGGCAACTGGTCATCACCTGGTGGTGAGCTGGCTTTGATGCCAGGGAAGGCCACTCTTCAGTCCTAGGAGACCCTACCATGTCGTTGGGGTCTCCTGAGAACGTTTGGCAGAGTCTCTTGTCAGAAGGTCCTTTAACTTCCACCTCTGACAGAGCTACAACCACATCCTGAAGGAGGCAGGGGACATGGTATCCAAATGGACTATGTTTTATGCCTTCATTAGGTCCTGAACAACGTCCCAATGCCTCAGGAGGGGGAGGCAGTTCTCCACAACTACTGTTTACAGTAAAAGTGGGGGAACTGCTCACATCGACTGTGGATGCTGTCAAGAGGTGGAAGAAATACTTTGATGACCTCCTCAATCACACCAACATGCATTCCATGGTGGAGGAAGACCCTGGAGACTTTGGTGGGGTTCACCAATCACTGGGGCTGAGGTCGCCAAGGTAGTCAAGACACTGCTCAGTGGTCCGGGGTGGATGAGATCCGTTCTGAATATCTCAGTGCTCTGGATGTTGGAGGACTGTCTTTGTTGACACGTCTCTGCAACATTTCTTGGTCATCAAGGGGGCCGTACCTCAGAATTGGCAAACTGGGATGGTCGTTCCCCTTTTTTATAAAGGGGGACTAGAGGGTGTCTCCCAATTATTGTGGAGTCACACTCCTCTAAACACTTTACAGCAGGGGTCCCCAACCTTTTTATCACAGCGGACTTTTATCAACACTTGACAATTTTACGGCAGACCAGGGAGGACGGTGTGTGTGTGTGTGTGTGTGTGTGTGTGTGTGTGTGTGTGTGTGGGGGGGGGGGGGGGTCATAGATTGTTTATATTCTAAATATACTTTATTTCTATAAATTATTATTATTATTATTATAATCATCATCATTATCAACTTATTATTATTATTATTATTATTATTATTATTAATAGGACTCTATTCCCATCAAGAGAGGAATATTCCAGGAAGATTCCTTTTGTTTTCTTGCAAAAGTTTTATACCGGATGCCCTTCCTGTTGCAATCTTCTGCATTGATCCGGGCTTGGGACCGGCGTGAGGGTGGACATTTGTTTTTTGCCCCCTCACGGCTGCATCCCCCCCCCCCCCCCCACTGCTGCCTTCAAAACAAAAGTGAAACTGAGGGCTTTCTTTTTTCTACTCAGGACCAGACCTTAACTACACGTAATCGCCAATGTAATATTTTAAGGGAAAACGTCAATCCCAAATGTAGCTTGTGAATGAATTTAGTGAGACTGTTCAACACCTTGTTAGTGGTTGTCCTGCTTTGGCACACACTTCTTACTTGAAAAGACATGATAGCATGGCACGTTCATTTTACTGCCGTCTTTATCATGCTTGTGGTTTTGACTCAGAGGTTCACACATGGTACGACCCTGATCATGTCCAGGGCATCATGTAAAATGATGATTTTAAGCTTCTATGGAATTGACCCATTTTACAGCCTGAGGAAGATTGAAGCCAATAAGCCTGATCTTTTTCTGTTTGACAAAACCAATGAAATTATTAATATTATTGAATTTTCTGTTCCTTTTGACAGCAATTTGATTGGCAAGATTCAGGAAAAGCATGCAAAATATGCAGACCTCGCTTATGAAATGTCTATCCAAATTACACAGTCTCTGGACTCCCTATTATCCTCGGTGCCCTTGGTTTGGTGCCTCCTGATCTACTGCCACAGATCAAGAGAGTGCTCGGGTTTGCTACCAGGAACACAGCTCTTCTGACAGTCTGGACAATGCAGAAAGCTGCAGTGTTGGGGAATCTCCATATTCTCTGGAAAGTCCTTGGTGGGTTCGACTAGGCAGTGCTTCCTGGGAGAAATCCCATTCGCTGTCTGGACTGTGTGTAGAGAGGGTGAGGGCCCTGAGCTAATAATGAGCCTCACAAGCCTGATGTGCCAGGATCACCTGATCCCTCTCTGTTCCATATTAATTTCTAACTATAATAATAATAATAATAATAAAAACACTCCATGAATGTTATTTTTCAACAGCTGAAATAAAGTTGGTTGGGAAGTAGTGTCATGATCTGTGCTGGCTGGCGAACTAACCTTTCCTTAATTTATTGCAGGCGCTGGTGAGGGGCGTGGCAGTTGCCGGTAGAGGAATTTCCGAGCTGAGCGCACCTGGTCCTAATCTGCAATCAGCGGCAGCCAGCGATAAAAGTGAGCGGCATGCTCCCCTCCGCTGTCAGAAGATTGGTTTTAGTGACTCTGCTTCTCGATGTTCTCTCTGATCCCTGGTTTGTGCTTCGTGCTCGACCAGTTCTCTTGATTTTCGTATTCTACTGATTGACAGTGCTTAATGTTTAATAAATTGTTCAACCATCCTTTGGTCTCCTCCATCCTTGGGTCCTACGCATACACTCCCGTCACAACAAGTAGAACTTGAACTTTTCTGAAAAAAAACAAGAAAACAAAACCTGGTGCTCATGCACCAGCTGGGACAATAAAGGCTCAGGCTCAGTCTCACCCAAAATCCTCGCTATTGTTTCAAACATGTCCAACTCGCCTCTGTTCATGTGCTGTCCCCTTGTGGGTTAAATTTTAGCACTCAAATGACCAGCATGTAATCCGGTCGATTTTCAAAATAAAAGATTTTTCAAAAATAAAGATCATCAGACTCAGATAATAAATAAAACGGAAATAATGAATAATTTCTTCTGCAGACCGGTACCAATTGAGCCACGGACCGGTGGTTGGGGACCCCTGCTCTATTTTTTTGTGGATTTAGAGTAAGCTTTCGACTGTGTCCCTCGTGGGCCGTGCTCCAAGAGCATGGTGTACCGAACCTGTTGTTAGGGGCCATTCAGTCTTTGTACCACCAGAGCCAGAACTTGGTCTGCATTGGTAACAACATTTCAAATTCGTTTCAGGTGAGGGTTGGAGTCTGCCAAGGCTGTCCTTTGTCACTGATTCTGTTCATAATTTTTATGGTCAGAATTTCTAGGCACAGCCAGTGTTGAGGGGTTCTGGTTTGGTGGCCATAGGATCTTGTCTCTGCTTTTCGCAGATGATGTCCTTTTGGCTTCATCAGTCCAGAAGCCCTGGCTCTCTCTGGAGTGTTTCACACACAGCTGTGTGTGAAGCAGCCAGGATTAGAATCTTTCTTTCTTCCGTTCGGCTTTTTTCCCTATTTCTCGGGAGTCGCCATAGCGAATCATCTGATTCGCACGTTTGATTTGGCATAGTTTTTACGTCGGATGTCCTTCCTGTCACAACCCTTTAGCAAGGGACAGAAACACGCTGACGGCTTTGCAGCTACTCTTTACGAAAGTCAGCAATGGTTCTTTTACATGCCTCTCACCATAGACAGTGAGAGACATGGCCCGCCTTTGATAACCCAGTTAGCCGCACTGGGGGGACAGTGACAACCTTTGTGGGGATTCGAACCCCCAACCTTAGGATCAGCGATCCTGCACCCTATCCACTAGAAAACCACTACCCCATCACCTCGAAATCACACTGGTGGAACAATGTCCCTCAGTTGGTCTAGGAACTCCTCGGTGGCACCCCTGAAGACCTGGAGGTGAGAATAAATAAGCATTCATTTACATAAGAGCAATAAACAGATGCTCTATATTACTATACAGAAGGGAAAATATGTAATAGACAAATATTCAGATGTGCTGTGTGTGTATGTATGTGTACATATGTCTGTCTGTCTTCCTTTCAGCTTTTTCCCTTTTACTCGGGAGTCGCCACAGCGAATCATCTGATTCGCACATTTGATTTGGCAGAGGTTTTTACGTCGGATGCCCTTCCTGTCACAACCCTTTTTAGCAAGGGACAGAAACACGCTGACGACTTTGCAGCTATTCTTTACAAAAGTCAGCAATGGTTTTTTTACATGCCTCTCACCATAGACAGTGAGAGACATGGCCTGCCTTTGATAACCCAGTTAGTCGCACTGGGGGGGACAGTGACAACCTTGTGGAGAGTGGGACTTGAACCCCCAACCTTTGGATCAGTGATGTGTACATATAAATATATAAATATACAGGGATCCCTTGCGTTACAATTCATGCGATTTCAGTACGTCGCATTTTTTTTCTTTTAATATTCATCGAATTAAAAAATAAGGAAATTAAGGAAGAATAGGGGAAAAAGTTAAGAATAATGCCACAAAAAAAATGCAAATTATTAAAAAAAAAAACAAAAACCCTAAACAAACAAAAAACAACTCAAAATCTCCCATCCAAACTAGTTACATTTTCTGAGTGCGTGAACATGCATCTGCGTCTGTATGTGTGTCTTCTACTTCTCATGCAATACCGTCTGTATGAGTGTGCCTTTATATTCTATTTACATCTTATGCATTATTTTTGAATGTGTAATTGTTATTATAAGCATTTATAGCATTGAATATGCATTTATTAATATTATATACACACACAGTGTTGTAGTGGTGGGTACATGCCGGTACACGCCATGTACCCACTTGTTTTAGTGGCTGAGTTGTGTGTACTGACTTTATAGTTGATCAACGTAAATTTCTGCGACTGTGTAAATAAAAAGCGGAGATGAATTGCGAAATACTTTCAAAACCAAAGCCGCACCTCCCCGCGCTCGGCGCACCTTGGTCACTTCGTTACCATCGTGTACTCACTTATTTTTTGACCCCTACAGCACTGTATACACATATCCGCCACTCAGGGAGTGATGAGCACCTCAGATGCGCAACTCACAACAATGTAACTAGTTTTGATGGGAGGTTTTGGGTTGTTTTTTGTTTTGTGTTGGTTTAGGTTTTTTTTTGCATAATTGGCCTTGTTTTTGTGGCATTTCCCTTAACTTTCTCCCTATTCTTCCTTAATTTTCTTATTTTTTTTAATTCGATGAATATTTAAAAAAAAAAACCGCGATGCATGAAGCCGCATAATTTGAAGCGTGAAGTAGCAAGGGATCCCTGTATATAGTAGTGGAAGAAAGATACTGTAAACAGACTATAACAATGAAAGCATGTACATGTGCATGAATGAAATGACTGTCACGATGGTACTACTATGTTGTACTTTGGATGGGAAGGTTCAGCAAGGGACTGAGTTCAGTAGATAGACTCTAGGAGGCGGGAGGATTTGAACGATTCTGTTGGCACGATGAGAGGAGTTCCTAAGAATGCTGTGTGCCCAGCAAAGACATCTCTTCTTGTGGACATACTCAACAGCAAGAAGTGGAATCCCTGTGATGCCCTGGGCAGTTTTCAACACCTGTTGCAGTGCCTTGCCGTGAGTGACAGAACAATTCCCATACCACATTGTAACTCAGTTGATCAAGATGATTTCTATAGTGCAGCAGTAAAAATTACACACGATGTCAGCAGACAGGTAGTTCTTCTTTAGTGTCCTCAAGAAGAACAGGTTCTAACGGGCCTTCTTGATCAGACTGGAGGCGTTGCTTGACCAGGACAGGTTCTGTGAGATGTGCATCCCCAGGAATTTGAAGCTGGAGACTCCTATTCCCCTTTTACGTCCTGAAGTTCACAATGAGCTCCTTGGTTTTTCTGGTTTTCAGGAGCAGGTTGTTGTCAGTGCAGTTGTCGCTGCTTTACCTCTGCTCTGTAGTTAGACTCATCATTGTCATTGCAATCGTCTGTAAACTTTATGAAGGAGTTGGATCCATACATAGGCCTACAGTCATGGGTGAAGAAGGAGTAGAGGAATGGGCTCAGCACACCTCAGTACTGACGTATGCCAGTGTTGAATGTGATGGTGGAGGAACAGTTGTGGCCTGACCAACCATACTGGAGTCTGTTGGTCAGAAAGTTTGCGATCCAGTTACAGAAGGAGGTATTGATTCCAAGATCCTCAAGTTTTGTGGTTAACTTAGAGGGAATGACTGTGTTGAAGCAGTCTTTTGTTTGTGTTCTTGTTGTCCATGTGTGAGTACACAGTGCAAAGCTATGTATCCAGCATTCTGTGTATTCCTGTTGCTTTAATATATGACCAGAATCGTAGTACAGTCGGCTCCCTACCTAAGAAATTAATCCATTCCCGAGCCTTTTTCGTAACGCAGGGGTTTCGTCAGTAGGGGGTCACATTTTACATGTTAAACGCCTAATTCGTTCCAAGGCTCCAGTCTTTGGACTGGATAAACCCCATAAACCCTTTGAAAATGATAAAAGTACACCAATTTTGTATGAAATATGTGTTAAAAGTAAAAGAAAATTTTTTATTAAACCACTGAAACATTTTATTAACATATTTATTGATTAAACCATTATTAAACATTTTTTATGAACACACACACACACACACACACACACACACACACACACACACACACACACACACAAACACATACACACACTCTCTCTCTCTCTCTCTCTCTCTCTCTCTCTCTCTCTCTCTTGTGCTACGGGCCACGCCCACAAGACGTGGAATTCAAAACGCATTCCCTGCATGACAGATGGAAAGTCTAAACTCAACTTTAACTTGATTCCTTGAGGGATCGGAATTCCAGATGACCTCAAATGTGCCCACATTTATTAAACATTTATGGAATTAAACAACTTAAAAAACTAAACTAAAAACTAAAGAGTTAAGCTTCCTTCTGTCTCTATCTCTCTCGGAATTACAGTACCTGTTTGAAAGATCAGAGGTCCTCACTGTATTTCTGCTTTAAGGTCTCTTTCTGGTTCTGCGTCATCCCTCCTAGCCAATAGGAGGCCAGCAGGCGGGATGTTGAGAGACTGCCAATGAGAGAGCAACTCGCACATCGTGTGAAATTTTGATTGGTGCATTTGAATTTTGAATTTCTTTTTGTAAGAGGGGGTTGTTTTCGTATCTCGGGACGGAAACTTAGGAAAATGATCTTCGTAACTCGGGGATTTTGTATCCAGGGGTCTTCGTAAATAGGGGGCAGACTGTACTTTTTCTGGTAAATGACACCACCTAATGAGAATTACAGTTAGATCTTCATATATTTCACACATTTTGTTTTTTATGACATAATATCACACTTTTTTTTAATAAATAAATTTATGACTCAGAAAAATATTGCCATATGTGAAAGAAATATTTTCATGAAAGTTGTTAGAATTTCAAATGTCCTGCATTCATACACTGTCTGAATGCCAGACTTTTAGCAAGATGGAGCCACGAAAAAGATTTATTATAGACACTTTAAAAATGGCAGCCTACTAATCAACAGAAACCTTCCAGATGTTTCTTACTAAGCACAGACAAGTCCAAAAGACGTCATTTAAATGTTTTTGTTTGATGTTCAAAGGAACATCCACTCAGTAGGCAAAATGAAAGTTGGTATGATGTCTTTTTACACATTACCTAAATATTGCCTGTTGATGGACACAGCATATAATTGCAAATCCATTTTTATGTCATTATTATAAATAGATGGAATGTATATTCTACATTTTTACTTACTGATTTCCACTGCAGAAATTAACCAAAGCAAATATAATAATTAAATATTCTTTCCTTTCGGCTGTTCCCTTCAGGGGTTGCTACAACAAATCATCTGTCTCCATGAGGTCATATTGATGATTTGCATGGTTGATTTGGCACAGGTTTTACGTCGGATGCCCTTCCTGACACAACACTCTGCATTTATTCGGGCTTGGCCCCCCACGGCTGCAGTAATATCATTAAATACTGATCAAAATCATAAATGCAGGAGATGTAGTGGCCTGGTGATAGGGTGCTGACATACTGATCCCAAGGTCAGGGGTTCAGGCCCCACCATCACCAAGTTATCTCTGCTGTGCCCCAGTGCAGCTAACTGGGTTATCCAAAGCCATTCATGTAGAAGTCTGTCACTGTCTGTGGTGAGAGGCATGTAGAAGAGCCATTGTTGTCTGTTAAAAAGAGAAGGTCACTGGGTTGTTGTCAGCGTGTTTCTGCCCTGTGATGGCCTTGCAAACTATCCAGGGTGTACTCTTCCCACGTCCAGATTTGGCTGAGATGGGCGCCATACTCCCCACAACCCTAATTAGGTTTAAGCGGTTGAGAAAATGGATGAATGAATCAATGAATGATAAATGCTGTTAAAAATGCATTAAGTATTAAGTTATAATGTTAATCTTTGCACATTTTCCTTCAATAGGCATTAGGGATAGTCAACAATATCGAAAATTTTAAACTTTAGTATTTTATACTGGCCAGGTTAACTTATTGTGGCACTTCATATACAATTCCAAATATAATTTTGAGGCAGATAGTTCAATATTTACGACTTGCTTAACATGGCCAAAGTTTAGCGTCTAGGTGCCAAGTCTAGCGCACGAGACAATGTAATGCAATCTTGGGATTGTATCAAACTTTTCTTAAAAAAGGATCCACAACAATGGGAAGCAGAACAATCATGCAAAGAGGCTCAAGCTATTGTACTTTCCCTGCAAGTCGATTCATTTTCTGAACCATTTAATCATAATTAGAGTTGTGGGGGATCTTCTGCCCATCTCTGCTACTCTGGGTGAGAGAAGAGTACACTATGGACAGCTCACCAGACCATCGCAAAGCAGAAACATGCTGCTGGCAATGCAGTCTACACTTTACAACTTTGTTTGTCAAGTGTTCTTTTACATGCCGTTCACCTTTCACAATAGACAATGAGAGACATGGGCGGCTGACGGCTGATGATAACTCTGAGCTGCACAGGGGAGAGCATTAACAACCTGGTTGACAGTGGTGCTTGAACCCAGACCATAGGATCAATAATTCAGCACCTTACCACCAGATCTTTGCTGCCCCTACTTCCCCTGAGAGTGACAAATTATTTTGCAGAAAGAGCCGTGTCTTTCAAGCAGTCTTTCAATGAATCTATGGCCCACAATAAAGAACAGAAATAGGTTGTTTTGTAAATAGATGAACACCACCGAAATAAATTCTCAAAAGCAGTAAAGGGAAGTGACCAATCAACTGTTATCATGTTTTCATGTATCATGTCTTCTTCTTTTCCTTTCGGCTTTTTCCCTTTTTCTCAGGGGTCGCCACAGCGAATCATCTGATTCGCATGTCTGATTTGGCATAGGTTTTTTTATGTCGGATGCCCTTCCTGACACAACCCTTTAGCTAGGACCAGAAACACGCTGACAGCTATGCAGCTACTCTTTACGAAAGTCAGCAATAGTTCTTTTACATTCCTCACACCATAGACAATGAGAGACATGGCCAGCATTTGATAACCCAGTTATTTGCACTGGGGGGACAGTGACAACCTTGTGGAGAGTGGGACTCGAACCCCCAACCTTAGGATCAGCGATCCAGCGCCCTTTACCATCAGGCCACCATGTTTTCATGTATCATGTAAGCATTTTATTTTTTATATTACAAGTAAAAGCTTAATTTCATCAATATGTTGCAGATAAGGGCAGTGGTGGTCCAGTGGTAAAATGCTGGATTACCAATCTCAAGGTTGGAGGGTTTCAAGCCCCACTGCCAACGGTTGCCACTGCTGTCCCCCCAAGTGCAGCTACCCGGGTTATCAAAGGTCGGCCATGTGTTTCACCTTTTCTGGTGAGAGGCATGTAAAAGAAGCATTGTTGATTTTCCTCATGTGTTGGCTGCATTGCCGTCAGCGTGTTTCTTCCCTGTGATGGCTTGGTGAGCTGTACAGGGTGTACTCTGCTCTCACCGAGAGTTGGCTGAGATGGTTGCCAACCTCCCTAAGACTCTAATTAGGATTAAGCAGTTCAGAAAATAAATGAATGTTGTATATGTGGTAACTATTTGTGCTTTGAACAAGTACATTTGACAAAACATTCTATTTTTGTCAAATTTACCATGTAGCCTGCTTCTTCCATATGGCACCCAAAGAAAACCAGGCCACCAATAATTTCAAAACTTTGAAATTTAAACACACCCCAATGGGCATTAACTTTGGTTTGAAATATGCAAGAAGCAACTAAAAAATAAATAGTACAGTTTATATTTGCTCTATAATGAGCAGAATCCTTTATAAGATAATCAAAACAAATGACATGTGGGGCCACTTGAAACATTGCTTAAGCAATATCATCAATACACAGAAACACCTTATATCAAAAAGGGCCACCACAAGTACTCTAGATATTTGTGATAGATGTCACAAATCATGAAGGAGAAGACACTTAGGATGCTGCAAGCTGGAATGACACCATTTGTAAATGTTAATGTTTTCTTTTTATACAATAATCCACTTTAGAAGTTGGTGCCATCAGTTTACCACCACAGCCAACTGACCACATGCCCACACACATTCCTGTCCAAGCTCTTGTGGAGGAATGGAACAACATTCCACAAACCTCAATCAATAAGTTCATTCAATTTATGTGAAGATTACTAGGGAATGGAAAATGTTAGTTACACATGCCACAGAAAGTGTAACTGATCTTAGATGTTTTTTTATATTTTATATCCAGTGTAATTTAATTACTCAACACCAGAATGTTTCAACAAGAAGTATCCTCTATTGTCTTTAATGACTATCCATTATTATCCACAGTGTTAAACCAATGGCACTAAATGAAAACATACAGTGGTTGCAGGTGCTGTGTAAGGCATAGGGGTATTATCAAATTCCTTTCCTTTCCCCAAAGTGAAATCTACACTAATGTACCCCTTAGGGATAATTTGCGACCCTGAAGGTACCTACAGTGAGCATGGAAAAGGACTCATCAGCAACAGTTTAGTGAAAATTAATAAAAATTCTACTACTAGTACTACTACTATTACTATGACTACTACTACTACCACTACTACTACTACTACTACTACGATTACTACTACTACTACTAGTACTACTACTAATTATTATAATAATAATAATAACGGAACCACTGAGATGATTAAATGAGCACACACCTCCTATACTTTGTAGAACTACAGTACTTTTAACTTAAATTAAGTGATCTACTGTGTGCGATATTTGCACATTTTTCTTTAGAAAACTATTCAGGCTCAGTCAGATTTAATGTTAACCATTACTAGTCTGTCATCTTCAAGTATTTTCAAAAATTTTAACTAGGTTAATTTGGTTCAAGCTCTGATGAAGCCAAATGAGGACACTGACATTTTTCTTATTCAGCCACAGTCTAGACAATTTACTGTGTGATTTGGGTCACAGTCATAATGGAAGGTAACCCTTCTTCCCATTGACAACTTTCTGGCAGAGAGCAGCAGGTATGCATCAAGAATTTGTGAAATATTTTGCCCTATCTATTTTTCCATGCACACTTACAAGTGCCACAGTTCCTGCTGCAGAAAAAGACTCCCTCAACAGGATACTACCACTTCAAAAATAATTCCTCCAACTGCTTTAAAGATGCCATAGGTCTCTTCATAGCCTCTCTTACCAGTGTCCTCCTCATTTTGCTATTCAGTTCAGAGGGATGGCCTGAATAGCAGCACACACTTTACACATCTTAATTATGGACTTGACTGAGTTCTGAGGGATTGATTGTCTTTAAATTTTTAGTTTATCCACCATGATTTTACTTGTGTCTGTACACGGCTTTTATCCCTGAGATCTTTTAAAAGTGCCCTACCATCCATAGTTGATTCTTTGCTTTTTAGTTCCACTTCTGACCACTGGAATATACTGGTAGGGTTGTTTATGCAGAACTAATGTAGAAGTCAAATAGCTTGGTGTGTAATGGAGACCATGATTAGAGATATCTAATTAAAGTTACAAGTATTTTTTAGGATAGTGTGACCCTTTAACCATCTCAGTGGTTCTGTTTTTTTTTTTGTGAACTGCTGGTATTATATTAATATTTCACTTGACTATTATAAAATGCATTGGGTAAATACAGCCAAAACATATTTGTTTGTGTGTGAGTCTTCATTTTGGGTTTCAAAGCAACAAACTGTGAATATTTGAATGAGGGTGATTATTTTCCAAAATAAGCTTTATGATCTCAAAGAAGAGCTACAGTGGCATCACTGTTAAAACTGTCACTTCTGTCTGTAATAGGAATTTGGCGCTACATATACTGCATATGGCATTTCCTAGCTGTACACCTATCATTCATTCATTCATTTCATTCAAGCCTGTCACCTCTACTGGGACATAGGCCGCCAACAAGATATCTCCATCTGTCTCTGTCCTGGGCCAGTCTTTCCAGCTAACCCCATGAGTGGCCCATCTTCTTGGCATCTGCGTCCAGGTCGCATCGCCAAGTGTTTCTCGTCCTCGGTCTGGATCTTTTTTGTGGTAGTGGCGGTGGTTCTCCATGTTTCAGCTCCATATAGTAGGACAGACATAGGGCAGTGGTGGCCTGGTGGTGTACGGCACTGGATTGCTGATCCTAAGGTAGGGGGTTTGAGTCCCACTCTCCACAAGGAGAGTCCCCCCCAGTGCAGCTAACTGGGTTATCAAAGGCCGGCCATGTCTCTCACTGTCTATGGTGAGAGGTTCATGTAAAAGAACCATTGCTGACTTTCATAAAGAGTAGGCTGCAAAGCCATCAGCGTGTTTCTGTCCCTTGCTAAACAGTTGTGTCAGGAAAGGCATCCATGTAAAAACTTATGCCAAATCAAACGTGCAAATCATTCGCTGTGGTGACCCCTGAAAAAAAGGGAAAATGCCGAAAGGAATAGATAGATAGTAGGACAGACTTCACGTTGGTGTTGAAAAGCCTTATCTTGGTGTTGGCTGATAGGTCTCTTGAAGCCCAGATGTTCTTGAGCTGTAAAAAGGCTATCCTGGGCTTGTTTTTTCTGGCCTTTACACCTCCTTCGGTCCCTCCCTTGGAGTTGACGATGCAGCCGAAGTAGGTGAAGCTGTTCACCTCCTCAAATGCCTCCTCTCCCAGAATGATAGGGGATGCATTGGTGGTGTTGACTTTCAGGACCTTGCTTTTCCCTCCCTGAATGTTCAGACCTAGCTGGGATGAGGTCTCTGCCATGATGCTTGTTTTTTCTTGCATCTGATGTTGAGCATGTGAGAGCAATGCTAGGTTGTTAGAACAGTCCAGATCATCTAGTTGTAAAGAGAGAGTCCATTGTATGCCATTCCATCTCTGTGATGGGGATACTTTCATAATCCAATCAAAGATGAGCAGGAATAGAAAAGGGGACAGCAAGTATCCCTGTCTGACCCCTGTTCGAACTTGGAAAGCATCAGAGACCTGGCTTCCATGGACTACCCTGCAGGTGTGTCCCTCATTTGAGTTCCTGATGATGTTGGTGAGTTTCGCTGGTACTCTGTGGTGTCTTAGCAGTTTCCATATGGTCGCTCTGTCCTTACTGTCAAAGGCTTTCTCATAGTCGAGGAAGTTGATGTAGAGGGAGGTATTCCACTCCAGGGACTGCTCCAGGATGATGCGTAGCATTGCGATCTGGTCAATGCATGAGCGGTCCGGAAGCCCGCCCGCTGGTCTAATAAGTTGTAGGTCGACAAGGTCTTTCATCCTGTCTAGTAGGATCTTGCTAAAGACCTTTTCAAGAACTGACTATTGGGTGATCACTCTGTCGCTTGCACAGTTACTGAGATCTTCTTTCTTTGGCAGTTTGATGAGATATCCCTCCTTCCACTCTGATAGGATTTGTTCTTCCTCCCAGATCTTCTCAAAGAGGGGGTGAAGCACAATAGTAGTGCTGTCCATGTCTGCCTTCAGTGCCTCTGCTGGCTCCGCTGTTGTCTGGTCCAGGAGCCTTGCCTGCCTTCAGCTGTCTGAGAGCTTTTATGATTTCCTTCTTGCTGGGTGGATTACAGTCAATTGGGAGGTCGTTGTCAGCTATTGGCATGTTTGGTGGGTCTTGTGGGGCTGGTCAATTTAGGAGCTCTTCAAAGTGTTCTCTCCATCTGTTCTTTTGTCCTGCATCACTTGGTATGGCTTTCCTATCTTTTTCTTTTATTGGCCTGTCAGACTTGGGGAACTTCCCGTTGAGCTTCCTGATGATGGTGTATAGGTCCTTCATGTTTCTGTATTGTGCAGCTTCCTCTGCCTCTGTGGTAAGTGCCACCACATACTTCCTTTTGTCTGCTTTTTGCAGCTCTGGCGGCGCTTGTGTAAGAATCCTGTGCGTTGGCTTTCTCTGTTCTTGTGTGGCTGGTGTTAAGTGCTGCCTTCTTTTTCTTTCTATTCGAGATCTTTTCCAAAGAGTAGGCTGTTATCCATTCCTTGTGGCTGCAAGTCTTGTAGCCCAGTACCTCTTGGCAGGTTGATGTCACTGACTCTCTCACCGCCTTCCATTTCCCATCTATGGTTTCTTCTTCAAGCTGCTCGTGGAGGACTTGGAATCTATTTGTGAGGGCTAGCCTGTATTCTTACAGCTTCCCTGATTCCTTTAGGAGTCCCATGTTGAAGCGCTAGTGTATTCTTGTTCCCTCACTCCAGTTCCTCTTCAGCTTGAGCTTGAGTCGAGCAACAAGTAGGTGGTGTTTGGAAGCAATATCTGCCCCCCTCTTGACTTGCACGTCTTGTAACGACCGGCTGAACTTTCTGGCGATGTTCACATGATCAATCTGATTTTTGGTGTTGTGGTCCGGTGAGACACAGGTTACCTTATGGATGCGCTTATGGGGAAGAGAGTTCCACCAGTGACAAAGTTATTTAATGCACTAAAGTCTGCAAACCACTCCCCATTGTTGTTCATCTGGCCCACTCCTTGTTGACCCATGACTTCTGCATAGCCCTGATTGTCACTGCCCACCTTGGTGTTCATGTCTCCCATGATCATTTTGAGGTCTCTGTTTGGGCCGGTCTCAATGATGATCTGGAGTCTGTTGTAGAATTCCTCCTTATCTACATCATCGCCTTCATTGGTAGGAATGTAGCACTGAATGATGTTCATGTTGAGCCATTTCTTCTTGGTCCTGAAGGATGCTGTTAAGATGTGTGGCCCATGAGCTTCCCATCCACTGAGGGCTCTCTCTGCTGTTTTGGAGAGCATCAGTGCTACTCCCTGGATGTGTGGTGCATGACTGGAAAGCAGCAAGGTTTCTCCTGAGTTGAGTCTCCTATTGCCATTGCCTGTCCATCGGGACTCGCAGATCCCAATGGTGAGGCTGTAGTTCCTCATCTCTGCAGTCACCAGTGCCATTTTCCCTGCTTTGTACATGGTCCGTACATTCTATGTACTGATGGTGGTGGTGTTTTTGATTGCGAGGATGGAGGTTGGCTGAATGGCTTTCAGATGGCTCTGACTTTCACCACTCAGTGTCATAGGTCCTCCAGCTGGAAGTCCATCCTCTCCCAGGAGCATTGCTAGATTTGGATTTCTTGTTGGTGTTTTTGTAGCTTTCTTTTTTTACAGGGATGGGGTGCTGTCCCTTCACCTAACCGTTCT
The DNA here is from genome assembly GCA_024760905.1 of Plotosus lineatus. NCBI lineage: Eukaryota > Metazoa > Chordata > Actinopteri > Siluriformes > Plotosidae > Plotosus > Plotosus lineatus. Next base: position 32,370,180 of record CM045728.1, on the reverse strand, counting down.
CCTTTCTCATCCAGGCTTGGGATTGGCCATGGTGGAGTTTGTACACCTATCAGGTACTGGTAATGGTACTGTATGTTTGTTCAGTGTTCACTGACAATTATTATTATCTTCATCTTCATCTTTTTCCTCTTGATCTGGAGTTTGGTCGCGGGGCAGCCACCTAAGAAGTTGACTTCAGATGTCTCTCCAGCCAGTTCCTCCAGCTCTTCTGGGTGACCACCGAGGCATTCCCAAACCAGCTGAGAGATATAATTCCCTTCAGCATGTTCTGCGTCAACCACAGGGTTACTTTCTGGTTGAACATGGCCAAAAACACCACATCAGTAGGTATTCAGGATGCATTCTAAACAGATACCCGAGCCACCTCAGCTGACTCCTCTAAATGTGGCAGAGCAGCAGTTCTAAACTATGACAAACACAGAAGTCCAATAATAAAACTCCATTTGGGTTCAGATTTGAGAGGCCATAATTATGGATTATACCCTTCCAAGTCAGACTGTCATTGCCCACATGGGCACTGAAGTCTCCCAGGACTACAATGAGAACAAAGGCAGGGAGCAAGGGGCAGGGTGCCTGTCTTTTTTTTTTTTTAATTCTGCCACAGTTCATCTATACTCGCTGGATTGTCTCTTCTTGGGCCACAGGTTCTTGTACAAGACTCATGTAACACTCACATAGTCAGTGTCATTGTTAATGCGGCCGTGATGGGTGGCACAAACCAGTGTCTCCCCCTCACGCCGGTAACAAGCCCGGATAAATGCAGAGGGTTGCGACAGGAAGGGCATCCGGTGTAAAACTTCTGCCACATTTCTCATGCAAATGATCAAAACGAAATTCATACCGGATCGGTCGAGGCCCAGGTTAACAACGACCGTCATCAGTGCTGTTAACCAACAGGGTGCTGGTGGAAATTGGACGACTGTTGGTCGAAGACGTCGAAGAAGGAGAGGCGGGAGGCGTGTCCGTAGGCAGAGAGAGAAGAGGAAATGTGTGAGTCTAGGACTGAGAGTAGGGACTTTGAATGTTGGAACTATGAATGAAAAAGCCAGAGAGCTGGCTGATATGATGCAGGGGAGGAAAGTGGACATACTGTGTGTTCAGGAGACCGGGTGGAAAGGTAACAAGGCTACAAGCTTAGGAGCAGGGTTTAAGTTGTTTTATCATGGTGTGGAAGGGAAGAGAAATGAAGTAGGCGTCATCTTGAAGGAGGGGTTTGTCAGGAATGTTCTAGAAGTGAAAAGAGTGTCAGACAGAGTGATGAGTCTCAAGTTAGAAATTGAAGGCATGATGGTCAACGTTGTTAGTGCTTATGCCCCACAGGCAGGATGTGAGTTAGAAAAGAAGGAGAGATTCTGGAGTGACTTAGATGAAATGATGCAGAGTACCCCCAGAGGTGAAAGAGTGGTCATTGGGGCAGACTTCAATGGACATGTTGGTGCAGGAAACAGAGGGGACAAGGAAGTGATTTGCAGGATTGGTATCCAGGACAGGAACACAGAAGGACAGATGTTGATCGATTTTGCAAAAAGGATGGAAATGGCTGTGGTGAATACTTTCTTCCAGAAGAGAGGAGCATAGGGTGACTTATGAAAGCGGAGGTAGGAGCACACAGGTAGACTACTTCCTGTGCAGGTGATGTAATTTGAAGGAAGTCAGTGACTGCAAAGTAGTAGCGGGTGAGCGTGTTGTCAAACAGCATAGGATGGTGGTGTGCAGGATGACGATGATGGTGAGGAAGATGAAAAAGGCAAAGGCAGAGTAGAAGACAAAGTGGTGGAAGCTGAAAAAAGAAGTTTTGTGTTGACTTCAAGGAGGAGTTGAAACAGGTTGTGGGTAGTCAGGAAGTGCTTCCAGATGACTGGACAACCACAGCAAATGTGATCAGGGAGACAGGTAGGGGAGAGCTTGGTGTGTCCTCTGGAAGGAAAGTAGATAAGGAGACTTGGTGGTGGAATGAGGAATTTCAGGAGTGTGTACAAAAGAAGAGGTTAGCTAAGAAGAAGTGGGACATTGAGAGGACCGAAGAGAGTAAACAGGAGTACAGGGAGATACAGAGTAAGGCAAAAGTAGCGGTGTCAAAGGCCAAACCAAGGGCGTATGATGACTTGTATGATAGGTTGGACAGTAAGGAGGGAGATAATGATCTATACAGGTTAGCACAGCAGAGAAATAGAGATGGGAAAGACGTGCAGCAGGTTAGAGTGATAAAGGACAGAGAGGGAAATGTATTGACTGATGACTGAAGTGTGCTGGGAAGATGGAAAGAGTACTTTGAAGAGCTGATGAATAAGGAAAATGAGAGAGAAAAAAGAGTAGAAGGGGTGACCGTTGAGGACCAGGAAGTAGCAAAGATTAGTAAGGGTGAAGTGAGGAGGGCATTGAAGAGGATGAAGAGTGGAAAGGCAGTTGGTCCTGATGACATACCGGTGGAGGTATGAAAGTGTCTAGGGGAGTTAGCAGTAGATTTTCTGACAAGAATATTCAAAGTCTTAGAAAGTAGGCAGATGCCGGAGGAATGGAGGAGAAGTGTGCTTGATTTTCTGACAAGAATATTCAAAGTCTTAGAAAGTAGGCAGATGCCGGAGGAATGGAGGAGAAGTGTGCTTATGCCCATTTTTAAGAACAAGGGAGACGTACAGAGCTGTGGCAACTACAGAGGGATAAAGTTGATGAGCCATACAATGAAGTTATGGGAAAGAATAGTGGAAGCTAGACTAAGGGCAGAAGTCAGCATTTGTGAACAACAGTTTAGTTTCATGCCAAGAAAGAGCACCACATATGCAGTGTTTGCTTTGAGGATAGTAATAGAGAAGTACAGAGAAGGTCAGAAGGAGCTGCATTGCACCTTTGTGGATTTAGAGAAAGCATATGACAGGGTGCCGAGAGAAGAACTGTGGTATTGTATGAGGAAGTCTGGAGTGGCAGAGAAGTATGTTAGAGTGGTGCAGGACATGTATGAGGGATGTAAGACAGTGGTGAGGTGTGCTGTCGGTGTGATAGAAGAGTTCAAGGTTGAGGTGGGACTGCCTCAAGGGTCAGCTCTGAGCCCCTTCTTGTTTGCTATGGTGATGGACAGGCTGACAGACGAGGTTAGGCAAGAATCTCCATGGACTATGATGTTTGCAGATGACATTGTGATCTGTAGTGAGAGCAGAGAACAAGTGGAGGAAAATCTAGAGAGGTGGAGGTATGCCCTGGAAAGGAGGGGAATGAAGGTTAGCCTCAGTAAGACAGAATACATGTGTGTGAATGACAAGGATTCAAGAGGAACGGTGAGGTTACAGGGGGCAGAGATAAAGAAGGTGGAGGATTTTAAGTACTTAGGCTCAACAATCCAGAGCAATGGAGAGTGTGGAAAAGAAGTGAAGAAGCGTGTGCAGGCAGGTTGGAATGGATGGAGAAAAATGTCCGGTGTGATGTGTGAGGGGAGAGTATCGGCAAGAATGAAGGGAAAAGTATACAAGACGGTGATGAGGCCAGCAATGTTGTATGGTTTAGAAACAGTGGCCCTGGGGAAAAGACAGAAGATGCAGAGGATAGGGTGAGATGGAGGGAGATCATTTGCTGTGGCGACCCCTGAAGGGAACAGCCGAAAGGAAAAGAAGAAAACAGTCAGTGTCATTGTTGGCTTTACTTTATTCCAGCAAGAGTTACCTGTGACAGGTGTCATAAAAAACTTGTGAGTCTTGTGCCTGAACTTGGAACACAGCTCAGAAGTGCTGCCCTTGCTCATTGCACAGCACATCAATTGCCTGCTCTTGGCTCTGGCAGAAACCTATAAGTGTCCAGACAATCTCAGCAAGGGGATCGGCCCTATCATAAAATTTCTATTCAGCTCAAAGTTTCGGCACTTCTCTAGACTGGAGCGATTTGGCCATTGATGTGACTTAATTTCATTTATTTAGTTTGACTTTGAACTTGAATCAAAGTCAATGGAGTCTCATCAAATGTAACCTGCTGGTTCTACCAGGCTACTCTCTGTCTACAGCTAATGCTTGATAACAGTATCAAGAACTATTACATTCTATCAATGTTAAATCACCACCTTTTGATAAACACACCACAAACATGTGCCATAAGGTCTACTGATTCTAAGGATAACTTTTGTGCTACCGCTGTTTCAACCAAGACTATCATTAAAATTATTAATTGGAATGTGATTTCCCAGTCATTCATTCATTCATTTTCTGTAACCGCTTAATCGTAATTAGGGTCATGGGGAGGCTGGCGCCCATCCCAGCTGACTCCGGTCAATGGCAGAGTACACCCCGGACAGCTCGCCAGGCCATCACAGGGCAGAAACACGCTGACAGGTATGCAGCCTACTCTTGTCGAGAGTCAGCAATAGTGATTTTGCATGCCTCACACAATAGATAGCGAGAGACATGGCCGGCCTTTGATAACCCAGTTGGCTGCACTGGAGGGGGACAGTGACAACCAGTTGAGAGTGGGGCTTGAACCCAAACCTTGGGATCAATGATCCATTTGCCAGTCATATTGTTTACAATTTTAAACAATGTTTATTGATTGAGGTCATTGTAGTTAAAATAGCTCAAAAACTAATGGGTGGAGGTACTGTTGAACTATTACATTGTCAAAGTTAGTAAGATCACAATATAAAAGTTTAATTAGTTTCACAATTTCAGGCTGATGAAGAGCCATATACTTTACTGAGTTTCTTAAAAGGTCTAATGATTTTTCCACCACCTGTTAGCTTATATGCTACTACCATTCTTCTTCTTCTTCTTCTTCTTCTTCTTCTTCTTCTTCTTCTTCTTCTTCTTCTTCTCATCATCTCATCTCATCTTCTTCTGCTAAATCCAGGGTCGGGTCGTGGGAGCAGCAACCTAAGCAAAGAGGTCCAGACGTCCCTCTCCCCTGCCACATCCTCAAACTCTTCTGTCGGGACACCGAGGCGGTCCCAGACAAGCTGAGAGACATCGTCCCTCCAGCGTGTTCTAGGTCGACCTCGGGGTCTCTTTCCGGTTGGACATGCCCGAAACACCTCACCAGGGAGGCATCAGGGAGGAATTCTGACCAGATGCCCGAGCCACATCAACTGGCCCTCTCAACGCAGAGGAGCAGCGGATCTACTCCGAGCTCTCCCCGGATGGTAGAGCTTCTCACCTTATCTCTAAGGGAGAACCTCGTCACCCGGCAAAGGAAGCTCATTTCAGCTGCTTGTATCCACGATTTTATTCTTTCAGTCACTACCCAAAGCTCGTGACCATTGGTAAGGGTTGGAACGTATAACGACTGGTAAATTGAGAGCTTCGCCTTCGCAAGGTGAAGCTCTTTTTCTTCTTCTTCTGCTTATAATAATAATAATAATAATAATAATAATAATAATAATAATTATTATTATTATTATTATGATTATGATTATTATTATTATTCAAGGACATCAAAACAACAACATTAATAAAAAATACAGAAACTACTTTCAGCATCCTTAATCTAAAGAGACACATTTGTATAACCCCATGTCATGCGAGGCAAGTTTATATGAATGCAATTCTGTTGTAAACAGTGCAACCTCAGTTACATGGCGAGCCAGAGCTCATTAGAGTATTCTCCTGCTCTTTATTAGCCAATGGCACGCACCCTCAACTAAACACACTGAACCGGTGCTAGGATTTCTCAACAGTTCATAAGGAAAGAGGAAATTCATTTGATTATGGGTATGTCCTCTTTGAAGTATCTCACGAACTTATTATATTAACTTAAATTATGTTTGACATTGTACAAAATCCAGGTAACACTTCAGAATCTCTTAATACGCGGCCTGTTATTATCGATTTTCCAAATGTATCTTAATCCATGGTTAGGTCAAAAATGTACCATACACAGGCCTCTTTACCAGACTCAGTTTCATTTTGATTTAACAAATAAAATAAAAATATTGTTACAGTCATAGCATGCCAATAAACATACAAGAACTTAAAGGCTAAATTGCCTTGGCTTTTTCCAAGAATTAAATTTGAATCAAATAGAAAATGGATGTATATTAAAACAAAAGAAATGAGGCCAATCAAATCAGGTTTTTCTTCAATACTAGCTACTGTGGTCCAATACAGACACTGAATTCAGGTATTTTTGTGGAATGTAAAAAAAGGGTTTCCTTTCAAATCTAGCACAGGAAAAGCATTCCACCTATGAGTTGAGTGCTGCTTTTTGTCTCCTGTGTGCTGTGAATGCTGCCATGTGCGTATGCTATAGGGGTGGGGCCAGCTCAGACTAGTGCATGATACAAAATTCACTAGATGGAGTTGGATGCAAACTCTGTGTGTGTGTGTGTGTGTGTGTGTGTGTGTGTGTGTGTGAGAGAGAGAGAAAGAGAGAGAGAGAGAGAAAGAGAGAGAGAGAGAGAGAGAGAGAGAGCTAGACACTTCACACACAGCTGGATGCTGTCCGGCTTTTTAAAAGGGGATTTATGTGGAGCTTACTTTAGAATGACTACAGAGAACGACACAATAAACAAGACCTTTTTAGGGCTGTAAATGCAGCTCAATTGAATTAGGAAATAGTTACAAAATATTTATTTTAAAAGGTGATAATTTTTCCACAGTGGGCTTTTAGATTTTTTTTTTTTTATTGGCACACCTTTAATTGGGGATACTTGACAAGAACCATATTTAGGGTACAAATAAGAAAATCAGCATTAATGTGATATTTTTGTCCCATTCCAGTGTAAAGAGGTAAACTGTATATTTTGAAACCTAGTACGGATATCCACACAGACTACGCTGAGGTCCTGTTTAAAAACAAATGAGTCTTCCAGCACACAGCAGGTATGCTAAACTTTTTCGGTATGTATGAAATTTTAATTAATCAAAAATGTATTGCATTAATGAAAAATTATATCACTATGTTCAATAATTTCAAGGAGCCACCAAAATTGTATTATTCTTAGACATAAGTCAAATTATTACTATATTATTATTAGGATTATTAATACTACTACTAATAATAGTCATTACTCTTAATGCAAGGCTTATTATAAAATTAAATTAAGAAACATCATGCTCTTGAAATAAAAAGCCATCATTATTGGACAAAACATCTTTTGAGTTGGAATGTAGTGGAGCCTAAACGATTCCATTCAACTATAAAAATCTTATTTGTTTTTGGACACATCCTATACTTTATACTCCTTTATAAGTTTTCAAAGTGCATGCACTTTTCAGGAACAATGGACCATAAGCTGAATTGTATTTTGGCACTATGCACTTAACAGTGTTGATTTGCCTGTTGACAAAATAAACTGCGAGTTGATAGGCCAGCTTATAAACCACACCTTGGTCTCTTGCTACCTGGACTGACCTCAGTGGTCAATGATTCTATTACTTTTTTAAAATGAAACAATAAATTCTAAAGTGGAAGATTACTTTTCGTTTTTTTTTTTTTGTGATTTTACAAATGCAGGATCCCACAAGCCGAACATTTTGATGAGAATATTATGAACGTTACTGCAAAAATAAACATTGATACATATAAATGCAAGCAAGGGTATTTCTTTATATCTATCAATTATGTACTCTTAAACAATCGAAAATCATATAGCTGATATATTAATAGACATTTCAGTTAGGGGTTATCAAATTATAGAAATATATTGATGGAACACATATGTTCTGTGTGTATGTTACATGGACCTAAACTGCAACGGTCATTCATTGTATTATATAAAATCTCTGATTAAAAAAAAACTGATTAAAATATCATTAATAATGAGAAAGATATTTGGAATAATTTGATTATTCAAATATTAAAGGTTTGATTTTCTTTGTGCATAAGATTGTCACTACAGAATGCTTCACATTTGCTAGCATTGACCTACGCACTGTAACAAGCTAAGTTAATAAGAGAAGAGTTGGAAGAAGAGCATCACATATGCATTACAATATATACCAAATACGCCATGATGGATGTTCATACATATCATCATATTTGATATAACTTTTACAGTTGGGTTTGTGTGACAATATCTTATTAAAGAAACATTTCAGGTATAATTGGATAAAGAAAGCTGTTTGAAGCAGATCCAATATGGTTTTTAAATGCCACTGTGGCTTTTAACCTGTCTTACTATTGGACGTAGAAGAAACCAGACATCTACTTTGCTTTGTTCTGTGCTTTATTACTGACTGTGTTAACAGCCTGTTTATTGCCTGTTTCTTTTCATACATCCATCCACCTCAACTTGCAGCTGAACCCAGTGTTCAGTAAATTATGCAGGTTTTTAAGATTTTTTTTTTTTTTTTTTTTTTTTTTTTTCTGAAATAGAAAATAATGCACAAAATTCACAAAGAAATGAGAGCCTAAATGGATCTCTTGGATTATTTTAAAAGTACTGCGTATACTCCTGCTTTTAGTGCTTATTTTATTACACAGTTGAAAGAATAGACTTTTTGTATGCACACTTGAAGCCTCTCCATTGTTGGATGCCCTCTTTCAATGATACTTAAATAATTGATAAATTAAACGGACTTACAAAGCGAGCAATTTAATCTTCTGATTGTTGGATGAAGGGTTTCAGTTGCTAGTGTCCGTTTGTTATGAGTGAAGGGAAGCAGTAAGGAAGAACAAGACGCTCATCTATTAGATGAGGAAGCAAAGACAGAATAAAGTTTTAGAATGTCTTAACAGGACACTGACTTGGAAGTCCTCACTAAGCTGCCTCATTAGGCGAGCAATGAACATTATTGTATGACATTTCCAAGAAGATTAAAATGTATTTCTATCTATTGCATGGGGAATTTTAAAAAACTAAATATATTCATGTTGTTTCACCAAATGTACATTTAAAGAACTTTTCTGATTTGGCAAACACTGTTATCTAGCGTTACTTACATTTATCAGTTTCAACAGTGGTGGTCTAGTGGTATAGGGCGCTGGATCGCTGATCCAAAGGTTGGGGGTTCGAGTCCCACTCTCCACAAGGTTGTCACTGTCCCCCCCAGTGCGGCTAACTGGGTTATCAAAGGCGGGCCATGTCTGTCACTGTCTATGGTGAGAGGCATGTAAAAGAACCATTGCTGACTTTCGTAAAGAGTAGCTGCAAAGTCGTCAGCGTGTTTCTGTCCCTTGCTAAAAGGGTTGTGACAGGAAGGGCATCCGACGTAAAAACCTCTGCCAAAATCAAAACGTGCGAATCAGATGATTCACTGTGGCGACTCCTGAGTGAAAGGGAAAAAGCCGAAAGGAAGACAGACAGACATACAACTGAGGGTTAAGAGCCTTGCCCATGGGCTAACACTGACAGCCTGGTGGCACTGGAGGTTGAACCAACAACCTTTGGATGAGTAACCCAGAGCCTTCGCCACTGAGCCACCACTAACCCCCATATGCTACCCCGAGCTTCTACAAAGACCAGCTGACTTTTTAGAACACTGGATACCGTGTTTTTCTTCTGGTTTCAAGGTGATGGCATATCCCACTGTCATACATGACACATCTCTCCCAATTAATATCTTCAGCATAGCTCTCAAACAGCAGGCTCTGTGAGTTTTTGGCTCTTGCTAATAAATATGAGGAAGGTGTTGAAGACATTTGTCTAATATTCATCATGGAATACAAATAAACATTGAAAATACATTCTCTGGGCAGAGCAGAAGGAAGTGTTGTGAAAATAATAGAAACGTAATAGCTTATCCTTAGAACTCTTTATCTAATAGTTGAACTGGTGTATTTTTCTACCTCACTGTGTGTCTGTATGCAGCTGTGTGTATCTGTGAATGCATGCTGGTTAATGTCTCAGTGTATGTTAATAATCACAATTTTGGCCACACTGTCTGCTTTACTGGCTATGTTTTCGGAAGTAACTTCCACATTCCACATTTCTACCACTGTGACACTCTGTGTGAAGCCTCTGAAGCGAAGAGTCAAAATTACTGCAGGTATAGCGGTATATGCTATCGGTCTGAGCTCACTTTTCCAACGTAGTTTGAATCTAGTGTGTGCTTCACTTGTTACATGTTTTGGATTTAAGAGCATAAAGTTTTATTTTGTATCTTAGTAGGTGAAAAAATCTCTCTCTCTCACTCTCTCTCTCTCTCTCTCTCTCTATATATATATATATATATATATATATATATATATACATATATATATATATACTTTTTTTCCGCTGTTCCCTTTTTTCAGAGGTCGCCACAGTGAATCATCGCGTGTTTGATTTGGCATAGATTTTTACGTTGGATGCCCTTCCGGACAACCCTTTACCAAGAGGCAGAAACACGCTGACAACTATGCAGCCTTCTCTTTACGAAAGTCAGCAATGGTTCTTTTACATGCCTCACACCATAGACAGTGAGAGGCATATCTGACCTTTGATAACCCAGTTAGCTGCACTTGGGGGACAGTGACAACCTTGTGGAGAGCTGGACTTGAACCCACAACCTGAGGATCAGTGATCCATCACCTTTTCCCACCAGGCCACCACTGCCCCAATATATACAATATATATACTGTATATACTGTACAACAATATATATATATATATATATATATAAAATAAAAATAAAAGGACAGGACAAAGACTTTCTATTGAAACTCCATTTATCACTACAGATCTGTTTCAAGGGGTGGTGAAACCATCCTCTCTCTTCAGGTGATTATTGGATTCTTCTATAATCACCTGAAGAGAGAGGATGGTCTCACCACCCCTCGAAACAGATCTGTAGTGATAAATGGAGTTTCAATAGAAAGTCTTTGTCCTGTCCTTTTATTTTTATTGTTATTTGCTCTACCAAAAAGTATTGAGCACTCTCCTACGGAAGGATCTACTCAGAAAATCCTATATATATATATATATAGGATAAAAAAGGTTAAAGGACATTGACCAAAAAATATTTGTGTCATCCCCCAGTGCAGCTAACTGGGTTATCAAAGGCCGGCCATGTCTCTCGCTGTCTATGGCGTGAGGCACTGCTGACTTTCGACAAGCGTAGGCTGCATAGCCATCAGCGTATTTCTGCCCTACGCTACGATGGCCTGGTAAAATGTCCAAAGTATACACTGCCCTCGCCCAAAGTTGGTGGGATGGGTGCCAGCCTCCCTGCAACCCTAATTAGGATTAAGTGGTTCCAGGAAATGAATGAATGAATGAATGCATTTATGTCATTTGTTTCATGTTCTCATAAATGCTAGACATGAGACTCAATGCATTGTACTGCACTACATGGCACTAAATTAAGTGTGTCAAGGATTAAAGAAGAAAAAACAAACAGTATTTTGAGAGTATGACATACAGTAAAGCTAGACATGATTTTATAAATGTGCTTAACTGTGATTGGTTAACAAAAGTTTCTCTCCAGCTGACATTTAATCGTTATTAGCAGAAAGTTAAATAACTCACCATTTTCTTGGGCAGTATTTGATATTCCAAATTAATTAGTTAATGTTCATGACTAATTATGTTGTTCTACAACTGCACTCTCATCCACTTTCATTCCTCTTCCATGGCAGGACTTGGTGCTGACAGACGCATTGTCACACTTCGAAGTGCAGAACTGCTCTCCATTTTTTGGCACTCCCCCTCCTCCCAGCATCTCTAATAAGATACATGCTCCTGGGCTGTACTGCTCACTCACACCAGCCTTTCCTGGCTTCTGCTACTACACGCTACACACTCCTTACAGTCCTGCATGGCTTCGTGGGTGGAACAGCTGTGCCATTTCTGCTCACACATTCATCATCTCACCCTCTATCTCCACACCTGAGCCCAGCACTGCACCTCAACTTCACGCTCGATTTTTCACTTTGCGTTATGGCTTGTGCCCTGGGTGTGTTCGGTTTTGCAGCTGTATTACTCTCTGCTCAAGGAAGGAGAGAGCACAGTGGTCAGTAAACAGATCCACCTGCCTTAAACGGGAAAGAGGGACACCTCATCACATCCATTTGCCTGCAGGGGGAGTGCCAGCACCGCTGGGCAGTAGGGACTATGCAGCTGGGACTACTGGCATTTGTGGTGGTCTTCCTCAGCTCTATGGGTTACAGTGACAGCCTCAAGATTCCCAGGGGAAGGAGGCAGAGACACAGTGAGTCATCACATCTGTGTTACTCTCAATTGTTCTTGCAGACTGTCTTTCTTTGTTTGTTTTTTAGTTTGACTTTCATGTGCTTTACTGTAATGACTGGCATATGAAAGGTTTTTGTTATCAATCAAATTTGTAAATGCTATGTGACATAAAATACAACCAAGACAACCTAAGATAATAATAATATCTAATACATAACTGCTATAATCAGATTTGGGTGGTGTTTCTGTGTTTCATCACAAGTTGGTGGTTGGCTAGTGGTACAACACTGAGCTATATTTGTTAATACAAGGGCAGACAAATGTAAATATATTTTACATTTGTTTATTTTAAGCACATTGTTTCCCCTCAAGGTCAGCTTGAGTTGCAGTTTCATCGTCAAGTACTAAGTCTTCGGATTATGTTAAGCTTCTTGTAGTTAGTTACAGTATGTATCATTCAGTTAAGTGATTTCTGATGTATTATTATGAACTGGACCAACTTTGTAATATTATCGCTTAATGACATCCAGCTTTGGCAATGTCATGTGCACTTGCAATTAAAAATGTCGGATATAAAATTGCAGCATTAATGAGATTTTATAGTGGAATACTAGATTCTGTTAAAACAACAACAACAACAACAACAAAGTAATACACAGGTACTTATTCCTTTTATATTTTCAAATCTTGTGTCGATGAAAAGCAGATGATAAGTATGAAATTTCGTATTACGAATTAGTACAAACTCAATTCCAAAGATGATGGGATGCTGTGTAAAATGTAAATACGTAAAACCAGAAAGTGAGACATTTTATCTGTTGCTCGATACCCAAATTAGTTGCAATATGTTCCTTCAGTTATTTCTTTTTCGTGCCACTTTGTATTTCTTCCTTTTTCTTGTACCATTCCAATTTTCAGACCTATTGCTGTCATCAAATAAAAAAAAAGCAAATACTTAAAATGAAATAGTAAAATGTCTCACTTTTAACATTTAATATGTTTGCTGTGTTCCACTGTGAATAAAGTGTGGGTTTGTGAGATTTGCAAGCCATTGCGTTCTGTTTTTAATTACATTTTACACAGTGTCCCAACTTATTTGGAATTGTGGTTGCAAAACTAAACAAAACAATGTTATGTCTTTGAAAAACAAATACAGTTGATAATCACTATATGAAATCCAAGTTATAAATTCACAGTAGATAACTTCTTAGAAAGATAATTAAAGAATATTAAAGGAGTAGAATATGGTCTTGCAATACAACTTCTGAAAATCAGTCAGCTACAAATGCATGGAGAGATTTTATGGCTCATTAATTACCAACATACTTGTCATGTTTTTGACATTAACAGAGTCTAATCATTTCATTCATCACAGAAAATTACAGAGTGAAGTAAATCTGTATTCTCTTAGGACGATCCTAATGCAGCTGATCAACAAAAATTTCTTTCAATATTGTTTAATCAATTTTATACACAAAATGGTTCTGACAACTGGGATTTCACAACATAATATGCTACCAGCAAATGTCAGTATTTCTGGCAATATGAGAAAGCCTACATCCACAAAACAAAAAATATTAAAAATTTTTTGACTGAGTCTTGTGCCAGTAGTACAGACTGTTTATGCAATTTGCAATTCTGGAAATCATGCTATACAGCAGGTATAGAGAAGAATTCACCTCCTACAATATATCCACATCTTGTTACTCTGTAGCTTGAAATGAAAACGAATACAAAATATACCAGCTGTATATCCACAAATAAACTTATAATAGTGGATCAACACCACCCCCACAAACTCCCACTACAGTACTTTGTGGCGCCACCTTTTGCTTTGATTACAGCTCTGGGTCTGTCGGGATGCTTCTCTAAAAATTTTACACAGAACTCAACAGATCTGTTCAAGCTCAATCAGATTGGATGGTGACTACTTTGGATTGCAGTCTTCAAATAATTTCACTTTCAGTAATGTTTATGACAGGACTTTCATTAGGCCACAGATAGACATATTTTCTCCTTCAGCCTCTGTGTGGTCAACATTAGGTCACGGTCATGCTGTATTGGTTTTCTGACAGATATACCATTTGGCACCCAGGACCAGGACATCATCTGACCATTGAACTTTTCCCAGTTGTCCTCATAGTCTCCAACATGTATTTTGACAAAGACTAATTCAGAAATGTGTTTTGTCTTTCAACCCTCATATACATGTTTCATTTTTAGAGTAGTTATGATATCATTGTCACATTCACCTGTATTTTGCCAAAAAGTCCTGCCACTACTTCAAAATTGCTTTAAGACTCTTGGTTATCAATTTCCTGGCCTGACCTGAAAAGGGTCCAAGTAGTACTAAATACCCCTTCTTGATTGTCTGTCTGTCTTCCTTTTGGCTTTTTCACTTTTACTCGGGAGTCGCCACAGAGAATCATCTGATTCGCACATTTGATTTGGCAGAGGTTTTTACGTCGGATGCCCTTCCTGTCACAACCCTTTTTTAGCAAGGGACAGAAACACGCTGACGGCTGCTACTCTTTACGAAAGTCAGCAATGGTTCTTTTACATGCCTCTTACCATAGACAGTGAGAGACATGGCCCGCCTTTGATAACCCAGTTAGCTGCACTGGGGGGGGACAGTGACAACCTTGTGGAGAGTGGGACTCGAACCCCCAACCAGCGTCCCATCAACCCTCCCATCAGCGATCCAGCGCCCTATACCACTAGACCACCACTGCCCCACAAATACCCCTTCTTGAATATATATAATGTGTGTGTGTGTGTGTGTGTGTGTGTGTCTTCTGATTTATGCCTGTCCACAGCTTTCTCTTTAAGATCTTTTGACAATGCTTTCCCATCCGTAGTTGATTGCTTGTTTACAGTTACACTTTCAGAATAGCAATGTGCTCAAATATATCTGATTTTAAGTTGAACTAATCAGAATCATGACAGCTGATCACAGATGGAAGTCATTTGCAACTCGGGGCACGATTGACATGGTGATTAGTTTCACCTGATTAATTTGTAAATTTTTAGAATCTCACTCATTATGTTTTTTATCCATTCATTCGTTTCCTGTAACCGTTTAATCCTAATTAGGGTCGCGTGGAGGCTGGCACCCATCCCAGCCGTCTCTGGACAAGGGCAGAGTACACCTGGACAGCTCGCCAGGTCATCACAGGGTGGAAACATGCTGACAGTTATGTAGCTACTCTTGTCGAAATTCAGCAATGGTTCTTTTACATGTCTCACACCATGGACAGTGAGATTCATGGCCGGCCTTTGATAACCCAGTTAGCTGCACTGGGGGGACAGTGACAACCCGTTGAGAGTGGGGCTTGAACCCTCAACCTTAGGATCAGTCATCCAGCACCTTTACTACCAGGCCATCACTGCCTGAGTATGTTTTTTACTTTATTATGTTTTGTGAACTGTTGCTATTATATCTTTCACTTGGCTGTCATACATTGCTAAGCAGAAATGTATTCATTCTTTGGTGAACTGTTTAATTATATTAGGCTCGGAGGAAGGCTGTAGCTGATCTCAGACATTGGTAAAAAGAAGGGTACACCCTGAAAGGCTTGTCAGACCATCTTAGAGCCAACACACAGGACCAGTGACTCACCTATGAGCAATTTGGCACAGTCAATTAGCCTAATATGTATGTCTTTGGACTGTGAGAGGCACCTGGAGGACCTGAAGGAAACCCATGTCAGTGTTAGAGAAAATCCAAATTTCACTACAAAATGTCTTTGCCCAGGACTCGAACCCAGAATATTCTTGCTATGAGGTGGACGTTTTAACCACTACACAACCATTCCACCCACTGAGTAAACACATCTGGAAAATATTTTCTGGGTCCCTTTATTTCAGGCTGCAAAGCAAAAAAAAAAAAAAAAAAAGAGTGAATATTTTTGAAGGGAGGTGACTTTTCTGTACCCACTACATACATTCATTTTCTGAACTGCTTAATCCTAATTAGGGTTGCGGGGAAGCTGGTCCCCATCTCAGTCAACTGTGGGCGAGGGGAGAGTACACCCTGGACAGCTTGCCAGGCCATTGCAGGGCAGAAACACGCTGACAGTGATGCAGCTACTCTTGACAAAAATCAGCACTGATTCTTTTACATGCCTCTCACCATAGACAGTGAGAAAGATGGCCAGCCTTTGAGAACCCAGTTAGCTGCACTGGGGGGGACAGTGACAACCCATTGAGAGTGGGGCTTGAACCCCCAGCTTTGGGATCAGTGATCAAGCACCTTTACCACCAGGCCACCACTGCCTACTGACAACATTCACATTTATATTTTATATTTGGTATTTACCTTTATCCAGGGCATCTTGCATTTGCCATTTTTATTGCAGTTGTACCACTGAGCGGTTGCAGGTTAATATATAGTGCCTTTAAGCCTGCTGAGGGCTAAAGCACAGTTCATTTCTTTTCCCTTTTAAGTACCCCTCTCCTTTCATATGGTATAACTTTCTTCTTGGTATAGCTTTCTCAAGCAGTTTCAATAAGGTTCCACCATTTCTGCCTGTGGTAGACATGAGACTGCCAATCACTGAAGACATCACAGCACTTGACTGTAGTCTTACAAGTGTCTCCGAAATGGAGATTTGGTCTACCTACTGTTGGAGAACCATGAGCAAATTCTACATCAGTTGTTCGGGTCATCCAAGCTCAGAAATATCCAAACTGGCATAGCTGGTTTATGAACAACACTGGTTCAATGTTGTCAATATTCACACATTTTAGTACAGTGATACCTCAGCTCACGAACATAATTGGTTCCCAGAAAGTGTGTGTAAGGCGAAAAGTTCGTCTTCTGAACATTTATTTCCCATAAGAAACCATTAAAATGAGAATAAACCGTTCCCAGGTCCCCATAAAACATAATTTTCTACTAAATAAGCCTTAAAACTACACAAAAATATACCTTATTTTATGTATCATAAATGTGCTATTGTATTGTAATTAAAGAAATAAACTGTACTGTATAATAAAGTCGTTTTATTTACCTTTGTGATGGTAGTTGATGGCTTGATGGAATGGAGTGGGAGGAGGAGGGAGGGAGGGACTTACTGTTTGGAAGGAGTGTTTGGAAACGCCTACTGTTTGGAAACACCCTTAGCCACACACGCACCCTTAATAGCTTCCTTGTTCTTAAGGATGGGAGCATTGGTAGACTTAGCGTACTGGTACTGGGACGCTAAGTCACACAAACGCACACCTCGTTCGTGTTTTTCAATGATCTCCGCCTGTGGTGGGGTCTTTTTCGGTCCCATAATAGCAAAAGTACACTCAATATGGTCCAAAATGTCTATCAAACACAAACCACTTCCGCACTCAAAGAAAGGGGGTGACGAACTGTGACGCTGTGAGCGTGCGTCAACTTCTCGTGGCCGCCACCGTGGCGCTGTTCGACCGCGTGGTTTGGTTCGTCCGCCGAAAACTAGTTCGTCAGCAGAGACTATATGCTCGCAAATTTAATGTTCTTGAGGGGAAAAGTTCGTGATCTTAAGCGTTAACTTAAGGACCTTGCTCAAGGGTCCAACAGTGGCAATGGTGGGATTGAACTGCTGACCTTAGGAGTCCATTGCCTTAAGCACTAAGCCACCACTGATGTTCCCGTTTATTGTTCAAGATGAGACACAGATGATACTGTTTTATCATATGAAGTTGTCTGACATCTTGATGATCTTGTTTCACTTCCATGCATTAGTATGGCATTAAGCATTGATTATGCACAGTGATTTTTGTCACAGTTGTTAAATTCAATTGTCAAACACCCTTTTTTTGTCATAAACGACCGAATGCAAACTATGTGCATAAATGTAAGGCGCTCCACCGAATGTAGGCGCTTGTTGCAAGTGACGTATGGTGCTTGTGACACAAAGCGCGGCTTATTCGGACTTCCGATCTTTCAAGTGAGCAAGTACGCGTTGAATACTTGTTTAGTACTCAACCTTCACTTGCTCACTGGATAGATCGGAAAGTCTGGATATGCTGCGCCGTGTCTCACAAGCCCCATACGTCACTTGCGACAAGCGCCTACATTCGGTGGAGCGCGTCACAAATGCGGGATGCAATTTCTACTTTCATAGAGCAATCATTGGTAATTTCCCAAGTACTTGAAGTGTGAGACATTAGTACGATGTTACCATCAATAAAGAAATCTGCTAAGATCCCAATGCACATAGTCTCTGTTTCGACTCTGTTAATAAGCAAACCTATACACTTTGCAAGGTTGTAATAGGATGTCTATATTGACTGCAAGCCTTCTAGCATGTCACTGAAAATTGCAATATTGTCAGTAGACTGAGCCTCTCTGATGAATCGTATATGGACTATAGTCCTGGCTTTGAGCCTATGTAGATTGAAAAGATCACTATCATACCGGAATCTGATGTGGGTTAAGGGGTCTGATCAAAGGCCTCTATAGTGGTAGCTTTGTGGTATTGTGGCTTGAATTCTTGATCTTCTGATCAGCAACACTACTATATAAAATTTGTAGTACCAAAATGTAAACATATAGGGTTTTTCCTGCACAAATTCTGTCTGTCTTCCTTTCGGCTTTTTCCCTTTTACTCGGGAGTCGCCACAGTGAATCATCTGATTCGCACGTTTGATTTGGCAGAGGTTTTTACGTCGGATGCCCTTCCTGTCACAACCCTTTTTAGCAAGGGACAGAAACACGCTGACGGCTTTGCAGCTACTCTTTACGAAAGTCAGCAATGGTTCTTTTACATGCCTCTCACCATAGACAGTGAGAGACATGGCCCGCCTTTGATAACCCAGTTAGCTGCACTGGGGGGGACAGTGACAACCTTGTGGAGAGTGGGACTCGAACCCCCAACCTTTGGATCAGCGATCCAGCGCCCTATACCACTAGCCCACCACTGCCCCTTTTTCCTGCACAAATGATACCTCTTATTGAAGATCTTTTATTTTAAGCAATTAATTTTTTTTTTTTTTACTTTTTTAGTTGTTAAGTTAAAATTTAACATACACCTATGTTTATTTGAACACTTTCCCAATTATATAATATGTAACATTTTCCTCAAAATATTAAAAAAATTACAGTACTATAATCCTTCTCATCTTGGATTTTAGCACCATCACTAATATGTCATCAAACTTTCACTATTACCGCCAGGATAGTTCAGTCATCATCATCATCATTTTCTGTACCCGCTTAATCCTAATTTGGGTCACGGGGAGGCTGCTGCCCATCCCAGCCAACTTCGGGCGAGGGCAGAGTACACCCTGGACAGCTCGCCAGGCCATCGCAGGGCGGAAACACGCTGATGGCTTTGCAGCCTACTCTTGTCGAAAGTCAGCAATGGTTCTTTTACATGCCTCACACCATAGACAGTGAGAGACATATCCGGCCTTTGATAACCCAGTTAGCTCCACTGGGGGGGGGGACAGTGACAACCTTGTGCAGAGTGGGACTCGAACCCCCAACCTTTGGATCAGCGATCCAATGCCCTATACCACTAGACCACCACTACCCCCCTGGATAGTTCAGTAAACACACAGCTTTATGTTTGATCAGTAAGTAAATGGAAGAGGTTTATGGATGATGAATAAAATTCATATTTATTTGTTGTTGTTATACTCAGGGTATATATTAAACTTCTTGCAGTTCACCATAAGATACAACTGAAACATTTTACATTACAGAGACGGAGTTATGTTTTTTATATGTAATTTGGTACACTAACTGTTATTCCATAAACCCAATCTGAACACTGATTTCACTTTTATTATTGTTCTTTAATTGTTTTTTTTTCTCTTGAGAGAGGTTTTTTGTACTAGTACTAAGGGAGGGAAGGAAGGCACAAAGGATAATGATGTTTGATGAAGCTCTGGATCTGAAATGTAAAGTGTCCTGTCGAAGTTATTCAGGCTCACGTATTCTAACTGATCTGAAAACTCTGTAGCAAAGTTATTTGTTTGGAAACAGTATGCTGCTCTTGTTTTATAATTTATCATATATTTTGTTGATATCTAGACAAGAATTTTTATCTGTGGTGGCTGTTTCATTGAGGAACATGATTTATATTTATGTAATGAATCTTTCTAATACAAAAAGGAACAAGGAAAAGGTCGACAGAGATGTGTTCCGAGATATCAAAGATTTCAGTACAATCTCTTCATATTTCTGATGTTTTCTGGCTGTATGTTGAGCAATGTTTCTTCTGCGTCTACTGTTATAACCATTTGCAAGAACGAGCAAAAGCCCAGCAGGTAGAGCTCCTGTTTGTTGATAAAAAACAAACCGATAAGCTTTGTTTCTACCTTCAAAACCAACACTTAATATTCTCCACTAGAATGTGGCCTCCACGCATTTTTTTCTAAATATTTTGGGGTATTTAAAATCCTTAAAAGCATGATCATATTATTATCAGAGATATGACTTACTGTTTGAATATGCTTGCATGCAACCCCATGACATATTGCAGAGGTCACAGTGGGTACAGCTAATTCACAAGGGTATGTATTTGACACTTTTACTGTCCACTTTATCTTTACTAGTCATATTTTGTTGATGAATTGCACTGACAGTGTATATATTTAGAACTGATAGCACTTAGAACTGTAAATTAATGCAGCTGACTATAGATTTGACAGCAATTGGCCCCAGAAGCAGGATGTACATTTTGTGTAATCTTTTATTTATTCTATTAACTACAGAAATTACATTTTTGGACCATAGTAGAAGCGAAAGTACAAGCATGTATGCGTAAATGTGTATTTGTGTAAGGTTATTATTGGTGTCGGGTGTCAGTTTCCTGAGTATTTATATTTCTGGAATGATATGGAATTATATATAATATAATGTCTGGCAGAGAATAGAAGTGGTTTTTGATTTCCTTTCATTAGACAGTCTAGTAGAAGTACAGAGCAGTGGTTACCACAACTGCTTACAACAAAAAGGTTCCAGGCTCAATTCCTGGGTTTGGGGCATTTCTTTGTGGAGTTTGCATGTTCTTCACATGGTTGCATTGGTTTCCTCTGGATACTCCAGTTTCTTCTAATAGTTCGAAAACACCAAAACACAATAGACTAATTTTGGCTGTTCCCTATTGCCCTGGGGTCTGTGTGGGTGTGTGTGGGTGTGTGTGTGTGTGTGTGTGTGTGTGTGTGTGTGTGTGTGTGTGTGTGTGTGTGTGTGTGTGTGTGTGAGAGAGAGAGAGAGAGAGAGAGAGAGAGAGAGAGAGAGAGAATGGTTGCATGTCTTGGTCCTGCAATGGTTGACGAGCTGTTCATGGTGTACCCCGCCCTTCCCAAAGATGGCTATGATGGGTGTCAGCCTTCCTATGACCCTAATTAGAAAATGAATGAATGAAGGACTAGTTGAAGTACATGGATGCTTGAAATTTATGTGAAGTTTCTGCACAAATATTACCTAAAATCTCATCAGATTTTTACTGAGGCCCAATTAAAAACAAGACCCTTATAATATACATGGTTATGCATTGATAAAAATGATCCAAATAAATAAATAAATAAATAAATAGGTATGAAATTCTCAGACTTGTTATTAATATAAATGAATTTTCAAAGAATTTTGATGTAAAAATAAAAAGTTGGCATACAGTTTTACATAAAGCTACATAAACAGCTATCTATGAAATTTTACATCACATCATGCTCGGTGGTGTGTATGATGGCTAGTATAAATCTATGGGATCAGGTTTACAATTTCAGTTTTTAAATATCTATAGGGAAAGAAACTGTATTTCAGCATGAGAACCTCATCCCTTCTGGGAACCTTGCTGGTGGAAGTATGATGGTTTGGGCCTATTTTGCTGCATCTGAGCCAAGATGGCTTATCATAAGTGATTGAACAACGGATTCTGAATTATACCAGCCAATTATAAACAAAACCTGTAGGAGAGGCTGAAACTTGCAGCATGTCAAAGACCCAAAGAAAACAGGTTATTCAACTAAATAATGGCTAGAGAAAAAATAAAGTTGATATTTTTGCAATGGCCAAGTCAGAGTCCTCACCTTATACAGTAGATTCTTTATTAGCATTTCTTTCCATCAATCCATTCATCTGTCCATAGTTCATCTGTAACACATATGTCACATATGTTGTGAAAACATGAACTGATCTCATATAACTTTGGCTGCAGGCAGGATGAACAGGTCACCTATCCATTGCCCTGTTAGCATTTGACCAAACAACCATTTGTAATCACACTTATACCTATTGCAATTTTAAAGTGCACTGTTATCCTAATGCGTGGGAGGTAACCAAAGCAAATGAAGGAAACCCAGAACATGCAAACTCCACATAGAGAACCTGAGTCCTGAGGTTCAAGGTAAACCCAGAACACTTGTGTTGTTGGGTGACAGTGCTAACCACTGACCAGTTATAGTGTGTTTATGTATGCAGTTCATTTGAGGACCAGCATCTCAGGCTTTAAGCTATTCTGTACAGAGGAATGGAGCAAAATTCCTCAAAGCTGTGATACAGGACTGTTCATAGCATATCCATTTAACTGCAGTTTTTCATGTGTCTCATGTTTCAGTTCCCATGCTTTTACCACTCACAGATATATAATATAGGATCGTTTTGCTCAAGTAATAAATGACCTAATATACTTCTTTTGCTTTATTGGAATACAGTGGTAGCTTGACTTATGAGTGTCTTTTTTAACAAATTTTCCATGATATGAGCTTCGATCCCACCAAAAACTGCCCCATCCAACAAACAAAATTTTGATTTATGAGCTCTGCTGGGGAAATGATTTTTCCGGGCCAACTAGCCTCATATTCTTCTGCATATATTCCTCCGCACTCCAAGAACGCCTTGTGCAGTGCTTCTCAATTATTTTCTGTGACGCACCCTGTAGGAAGTAAAAAGATATTTCATGCCCCCCCCCAGCGCTCCACACACGACTATAAATAATGTTTACGGCACTTCATATCATTTGTTTGTTGCTTTTTCCCTACACCATAGGGAACACAGTGAGAGCGCCACTGCCACCTACTGTAGATGATGCGCAATTACACTTAATTCTAGTCTAGTATGACAAAAATGCCTGTTCCCCAGGGTCATACGCGCCCCACTATTTGAGAAGCCCTGGCCTTGTGAGAGCTCACCACAAACCTTTCCTTGCTGGCATTCAAGCATTGCCCATGCACATTCTTGTCCTCCTCCTCCTCCTCCTCCTTCTCCTCTATTACCCACCCCGTCAGGCCTGCCTACGTAACATCTTTGCTGCAGTCGATGATTATTTATTATTTTTCATTATTAGTTATTATTAATGTTAAGGGGCAGTGGTGGTCTAGTGGTATAGGACGCTGGATCGCTGATCCAAAGGTTGGGGGTTCGAGTCCCACTCTCCACAAGGTTGTCACTGTCCTCCCCAGTGCGGCTAACTGGGTTATCAAAGGCGGGCCATGTCTCTCACTGTCTATGGTGTGAGGCATGTAAAAGAACCATTGCTGACTTTCGTAAAGAGTAGCTGCAAGTCGTCAGCGTGTTTCTGTCCCTTGCTAAAAGGGTTGTGACAGGAAGGGCATCTGACGTAAAAACCTCTGCCAAATCAAACGTGCGAATCAGATGATTTGCTGTGGCGACTCCCGAGTAAAAGGGAAAAAGCCGAAAGGAAGACAGTTATTATTAATGTACATGTATTGTTATTATTATTATTATTATTATTTCTGTTGTTTATGGTTTCTGTTATTTCCTATGGGAATAAATGTTTAATCTAACAAACTTTTTGGCATACGAACTTGCCCTCGGAACAGATTAAATTCGTAAGTCAAAGTACCACTGTATTTGTATTATTTTGTTCTATAGTTTAGTAAGGACGTGTATGAAAACATTCTGTTTTCATATTTATGCAGAAATTAAAAAAAATTCTACAGATTTACAAACTCTTAGGCACCAGCGTAAATAGTGTAATGATACTTTAAACAATATTGTTCTACTTTATGTGGCATTTAAGTTCTCTTCCTGTTAATTAATTGCAACAATTATTTGATTAATCATGGTGAGTGTTATTGCTTTGTGTCCTAAAACACCGTTAAAGTAAAAGTCAATATCTTATACTCTTTTAAATGTACTTTGGAGCATAAGGCAGTAAACTTGGAAATCATTTATCTTGTTACACACAAGCAAGTGTGAATATAAAAGTACATTTACTTATTACTATTTTTGGGTTACAGTGTTGGCCCAGTGGCAAGGTGCTCGATTACCGATTCCATGGTCAGGGGTTCAAGCCCCACTGTCAACAGTTGTTACTGCTGCCCACACTGCAGCTAACTGGGTTATCCAACACTGGCCATATCTCTCAGTCTCGATGGTGAAAGGACTGTAAAGGAACCAGTATTAACTTTGTTAAGAGAAGCTGCATAGCCGTCAGCATGTTTCTGACCTGCGATGGTCCAGCGAGCTGTCCAGGGTGTACTCTGCACTCGCCAAAGTTGGCTGAGATGGTTGTCAGCATCTTCGTGACCGTAATTAAGATTAAGTGGTTCAGAAAATGAATGAGTGAATATTGATGATTTTTAGAATTAGCGTGAGCAGAAAGAGTGAGGAACTTATAATCATTGCAGTAACACCATATCCTTTGCATTTTCTTCAATTGTGTCAATGTTTGTAACTCAGCAAGTACTGAAGTGCCGGCATCATGCTCCAGTGGCTGTGAAAGTTGCTCTGAATACAATGGATGCACAAAATGTCGACCACGACTTTTCATTCTCTTGGAAAGAAATGACATTCGTCAGACTGGAGTGTGTCTTGCCACATGTCCTGTTGGATATTATGGCATTAGAAATCGGGACGTGAACAGGTGTACACGTGAGTACTAGTGTGTTTTGACACATTTTTTGAAGAATCTCTTTGATTATTACAGAATGAAAAGAACAATTAACATTTAAATCATGTTTAAATTTGGATGAACTAGCAATAACTGAAAATCTGTTCCAAAGCTTGTCTTTCTTGCAACTGCACCAGTCGCATTAAATCAGTGGCTTACTGAGCCAGTGATCTGTTTTCTCTTACTTTGTGGGTAAAAAACAGAAGTTGGGGGAAAAATCCAAAAGGAAAAACACTGGTAGTGTATGTTTGTCTGTGTCTGTAAGGAAATCCACATTAATACTTTGGCCTGTAGATACAGAGTTCATGCAAGTTCACTACACTGACCACATAGTTCTACTCAAGTGTTCAGAAATTGTTTTCTTTTTAATAGGATTTGACTTTCATAAATTTAATAGGTAATATTATATTAATTGAACAACAACAAGAAAAACAAAAAAAATTACAATAATAATAATAATAATAATAATAATAATAATAATAATAATAATAATAATAATGATAGCAGTGATAATAATCATAATCAGAGGCTTCTGGTCTTCCTGTGGCAGAGTAATTCCCATGTGGTAATGTTTTACTACGATCAAAAGAATGTCTAGGGGGAAAAAAAAACAGCTGCATGACGTTCTTCATAAACGGTTTTCTAATAATTCATCATAAAGAAGAATGAAGAGGTTTTAAACATGAGCTTTTCTAACTGTAAATTATATTAACCGCTTTCATTTTTAGCTACAAGTTATGTGAGAGCCATTTGAGTAAAATGCAGTTTGGGCTTGTTATATTTTGTTTCTGGTAGAAAATTATGGCTTTTGTTTTTCCAAGATACACTCTTGCATCACATTCCTTAATCTATCTCAGATGTTGGTGTGATTTAACTATTTTCTAAATGGTCATTAAAGGTAATCTCAATTTAGACATGACACTGAAGGGTATTTCCTGGCACTGTTTATGTTTTAAATCTTTCTCACAGTATTCGACATACCAGTCTGTCTGTCTTCCTTTCGGCTTTTTCCCTTTTACTCGGGAGTCGCCACAGCGAATCATCTGATTTGCACGTTTGATTTGGCAGAGGTTTTTATGTCGGATGCCCTTCCTGTCACAACCCTTTTTAGCAAGGGACAGAAACACGCTGACGACTTTGCAGCTACTCTTTACGAAAGTCAGCAATGGTTCTTTTACATGCCTCTCACCATAGACAGTGAGAGACATGGCCCGCCTTTGGTAACCCAGTTAGCTGCACTGGGGGGACTGTGACAACCTTGTGGAGAGTGGGACTCGAACCCCCAACCTTTGGATCAGCGATCCAGCGCCTTATACCACTAGACCACCACTGCTCCCCTCGACATACCAGTAAGGTCTCAAGTAAGATTCATTAATAGAATTAATCACATTAAGAAAATTGTTCGAGTTCGTTCATTAGAACCTCTGCAATTTTTATGCTGATTTGTAAAGGGCTTGCTCGGGTTTATTGCGCTCAAACTGCTGGAGTTGCAGTATTTATTATTTCATAAATAGTGCCAAGTGTCATGGTGGTGTAGTGGTTAGCACGCTTGCCTCATCGCAAGTAGGTCTTGTGTTTGAGCCCTGTGGTCCGCGAGGGTATTTCTATGTGGATATCCTGTGGTTTTCTCTGGGTGCTCTGGTGTACTCTCACAGTTAAAACGGATAATTCTAAGTCGCTCAGGATAAGAGAGTCTGTGAAAAGCCATAAATATAAATTTAAGTCCAAAGACATGCAAATTAGGCTAATTGGATTTTCCGGGTATGAATGGATGTATCCAATCTATCAAACTTTATTTCTCACATTTAAAACCACAGACTTGACCAAAGTACGAAATGCAATCCAAAGTGCAGTCTGTGTTGGCCCTGTGATGAGTTGGCTGGGATGGGCTTCATTATCACTGTGACCTGAGGCAGGATAAAATGGTTTCAAAAATGAAATGAAATATTTCTAATCTAATAAAGTTTTAGCCACTGATTTATTGAAACAGTCGTCTTGTGTGCTTTTAAATAACTTCTGTTAAATAATCAGAAAATTAAATTACACACTGCTTTGCTGAATTTATGTACAAGTGCATGTTTACTGTTCATTACAAGCTCATTACAACTGCTGGATCAAATACACATTGTATTCAGTCTGGTACTTTCATTCAATAATTTTCTGAACTGCTTAATCCTCAATAGGGTCACGGGGAGGCTGACGCCCATCTCAGAGTACACCAGCTTGCCAGGCCATCACAGGGCAGAACCACGCTGACGGCTACGCAGCCTGCTCTTTATGAAAGTCAGCAATGATTCCTTTCACATGTCTCTCACCACAGACAGTAAGAGACATGGCCAGATTTTGATAACCCACTTAGCCGCTCTGGGGAGACAGTAGTGACAACTGTTGACAGTGAAGCTTGAACTCCCAACCTTGGTAGTCCAGCACCTTAGCACCCGGCTACCACTGCTCTCAGTCTGCAACTTGTGTTGATTATATATATCTAGATTATTGAACTCTATCAAGAATATTGACCCAAATCATAGTGAAAACATAAAAAGTGGAAGGTTTTTGATTGGCCAAGTCAATCACCACACCTTTACCCAATCATGAATGCATTTCATTTCAACCTGAAGGTCCCAGGCTCGGCAAGGGCATTTCTGTGTGGAGTTTGCATGATCTCCTGTGCTGGCATAGGCTTTCTCCAGGTACTCTGGTTTTCTCCCGCAAACCAAAGACATGCTATTTTCCATTCCAAATTGCCACTGTCAGTGTAAATGATTGTGTGTGTTGGCCCCATGATGGATTGGCAAGCTGTTTGAGGTTTACTCTGCCTTTGCCGAAAGTCGACTGAGATAGGCTGCAGCCTCCTCGCTAACTTAATAGCATTAAGCGGATCGGCAAATGAAGATGACATGAAAAGGAGGAAAAAAAATAGAAAGAAATAATTTGAACTACAAGCCTGGAAAAGTATTGCAAAAAAAAAAAAAAAGGAACAGTTTAGTGATGCAATTGTTGCAAGCCAAGGGATAAACAAACATATATTGCATGCTATTGGCTGACTTTAGATACACAGTATCTGTATTTTTTAACCTCAAGATTTGTTGGTCTGCGACTGTCGGCATCATGGTCTAAATTGTTTAATGCATCTAGTTATAAAAGGTTAAAATTATCACAAGGTAAAAACTGAAATTCTGATTGTGTCATATTCATCTCATGATCGTAAACTCAGATGTCTTTGGTGTGTAGTAAAAAACAAAAGGATTGGCCTCGTCATTCCAATAGGGATTATTATGTATCTTGGGGACTGTAAATTATGCATCTATTTCACCTGTTGTAGAAACATTGCATAATGTCAAACATGTACGCCTTGACATAGATTTCTTTTAATACTTTGTATTTCTTTTTCTTTCAGCATGCAAAATAGAAAACTGTGCTGACTGTTTTAGTCGAACATTTTGTACAAAATGTAAGGAGGGCTTATATTCATACAGTGGCCGGTGTTACCACGGCTGTCCAGAAGGTTTAATCACTGTCGACAGCAAAATGGAGTGTGTAGGTGAGTGGCATTTCTAATTTACTTCACAGATGTATGTTTTAAAGCTTGATCTAACTGATGTTCTTTCATGCATACATTCATTTTCTAAGCCTCTTAATTATAATTAGAGTTGCAGGAAGACTGGCGCCTATCTCAGCCGACTCTGGAATGTATCTTAAAATAGCAATTGTATACTCATTGGGCGGCACAGTGGTGTAGTGGTTAGCACATCCTCCTCACAGCAAGAAGGTTCGAACCTGGATTCGATTCCCGGCCTGGGCGTTTCTGTGTGGAGTTTGCATGTTCTCCCTGTGCTTGCGTGGGTTTCCTCCGGGTGCTCCGGTTTCCTCCCACAATCCAAAGACATGCAGAGTAGGTTAATTGGCCATTCTAAATTGCTAGAAAGGTTCGCATCGTGCAGAAAGCAATGGCAAACCACTGCACTAATCCTGCCAAGAAAACCTCCATGAAGATGATAACCAGGGCGTTATCCTTCATGGCGGGTCTCCAATGGTCGTCCTATGACTCAGGTACTAGATAGATAGATACTCATTGACCCCAAACTCCTGAAGCCTGTAAGGTTGCTATTCAGCAGGAGATAGCCACTGTTAGACCCATCATGACCCATCAAGCCACAGAAGCCTTCAGAAATTACCTCCATGCATGTATAGACAATGATGGCAATCATTTGGAGGATGTCATCTTCGAAACATGATCTATAAAAACTGTAGTAAATCAAGTTTCATGTGTGCAAATAATAAATTCATGATCTTTAATTTTCTTTTTCATTTTTCTCTGAAATGTTCGAGGTTTTGTTGGGTTACCCTGTATAAGAACAGCGACAGTTGGATTAATATAGTTAGCTTGAATAATAAAAAATCTGTCAAGCCCAACCAAATTATGACTTTATTTAAGCAAGAAATACATAATATGTGAGAAAATTCACTGAAAACAGGTTTCTCTGACTTTTACAAAATTTACTTTGGTTTACTTTAATTTCAGAGGAACCCATTATTGTTGGGGGTTTTGCGTTGTTTTCATGTACTAATGTCCTGAGGTCCATATCCATCCATACTGTATAAATAGGTCAGATTCCTTAGACTGCTTCAATCAGTACGACTTTGGTCAGGGTCAGCTTTCACCTTTTAAAATTTTTTTTTTTTTTTTTTTTTTTTTTTTAAATCTGAGATAGGAACATGGTTTCGGTTCAGTTTAGTTCACTTCAGATCTTTATTGTCCCTCAAGGGGAAAATTGACTTCCAGTGGGTCCAAGAAAACAGGTACAACACAACACACAAACAATCTAGAACACAGTACAACAGCAAAAACCACCAAGGAAAAAAGAAGAAAATCTACTGTGCAAGCCATCATCATGTTCATCATCTTCATCATCATCTTCCGCTTAGTCCAGGGTCGGATCGTGGGGGCAACAACCTAAGCAAAGAGGTCCAGACGTCCCTCTCCCCAGCCACTTCCTCCAACTCTTCCGGGGGGGGGGGGGGGGGGGGGCACCGAGGCGGTCCCAGACAAGCCGAGAGACATAGCCCCTCCAGCGTGTTCTAGGTCAACCCCGGGGTCTCTTCCCAGTTGGACATGCCCGAAACACCACACCAGGGAGGCGTCCGGGAGGCATTCTGACCAGATCCCCGAGCCACCTCAACTGGCCCCTCTCAATGCAGTCAATGCGGAGGAGCAGTGGATCTACTCCAAGCTCTCCATGGATGGTAGAGCTTCTCACCTTATCTCTAAGGGAGAACCCCGCCACCTGGCGAAGGAAGCTCATTTCAGCCGCTTGTATCCATGATCTTGTTCTTTCGGTCACTACCCAAAGCTCATGACCATAGGTGAGGGTTGGAACGTAGATCGACTGGTCAATTGAGAGCTTTGCCTTGCGGCTCAGCTCCTTCTTCACCATGACGAACTGGTACAGTCTGTCGATCTCCCGCTCCATCCTTCCTTCACTCGTGAACAAGACCCCAAGATACTTAAACTCCTCCACTTGGGGTAGGACCTCATTCCTGACCCGGAGGGTGCATTCCACCCTTGTCCGACTGAGACCCATCATAGATAAATAAATAAACAATACTGCTATAAAAACAACAGCACAGTTATATCAAGTGCTGGTAAAGCACATTAATTACACTGGGAACAAAGGACATTTTGAACCTATTACTTTTAACTATGGAGAACCTTGTGTCTTTGCCTAGAATGGAGAAGAGCTAATTTTTCCAGGACTGGATAATCTGGGCTGGCCAAGATCAACTGTGCTTTCCGCAAGACTTGTCTGACGTAGATAACTGCCAAGGAGGCTGCTTTGTGCCAATTATTTTGCTGGTTACTTCCACAATTTGTTTCGACAAACTGTTCATTATTTCCAATGGATAATATCATTGTAACAATCATCTTGTGACATAAACATTATCACAACTTTTGTTGAGCGTGGTGCAGGGATCAAATTCTAATGTGGAGTTAGAAATACAGTTAAGTCAGTAAACATATTGACTGCAGAAAAAAATTTGACAGTTTCAATTTTTGCTATGATCTTAACAAACCCACCAAATTCCAGCAAGATTGTCGCAATTTGATTCCACAACCACTCACACTCATCACGACTCGCTCCAATCATGGACATTGTGCTCCAGTGTAAAAACAGGAAAAAGTGGCCTCAGATTATTATGTCTGAGTGAGAATGGGAATGAGATCAGGAACAATATGAAACGATCTTCATTAGCTATACAAGCAAAGTGTTACTGGAAGGTAAAATAGTTAATGTTGAAAATGTTAAAATATTATACTAAGGGTAGGATTTATTCTTGAAGCTGATAAGTCAAAAGTGGTGTTCATTAACCATCTGCTTTGTGATCATCTGGAGTGGTTTTGTGCGCCCGTGCATGTGTAGCCTATTGCGACTCTGTTACGCCAATGGTAAAGATAGACATATATGTTATGAAAGGACGCAGAATCAAATTAACTTGGGAATCTCCATTTTTTTTTTCTTTAAAAGAATATCCTACTTACTTTATTTTATATCACCTTTCCTTCACTGCAAAACAATCATGATGTTGGCAAAAGAGGAAGCCTGGTGGAATACTCTGTTCTCCAGGTTTTATCCCAGCGGTTTCTCAATCACCAGCAAATGGAACTTTGGAGAGAGGCCTGCTGGATGATAAGGGCTTTATTGATTTGTTCTATTTTTTTTTTCTGTCATAAGCAAGAAAACCCAGTGCTAATATTTTTATTCTCAGAGACTAGGATCTGGTTCCTTCAAGATGCTTGGCCTTTACATAGAGAGCTTTAACTCCTAAAGTAACATTCTGGCATCAACCATGGTGTCTTATCTTAATCAATACTCATGAAAACCTCAATAAGAACAAATGTTCAAATTTAGTATGTGATTGAAAACAGCTGAGAACACATGCAAACCTTAACCAGAGCTTGACAGAACGCCATACTTTTGGATAAAAACGAAACCTGCCACAAATAATCATAACAAAATTTATCTGTTGAAGAGAAATGAGACCATGAGTGATGGTGGATATTACCAATTTGAATCTCTGCCACAAAGTCCTTAGGGTTCACTGATATGTTTTCCTCAATATTTGTTAGAAAACCCCTGACCTTGAGTGCAGGCAAGGAGTCAACCTTATATTGAAATAAAAAGAATGTTAGCCTGTCGGGAACAAGGTCTATGTGATTCACATTCTCCTTCTTATTTATTGTAGTGCCATGCGAGCTGGGTGAATGGAGTCCATGGGGTCCTTGCATGAAGAAAAACAAAACATGTGGCTTTAAAAAGGGCAGCCAAAGTCGCAGGAGGGAGCCTATACAGCTCCCTAGTCCGGCCACCATCAGTGGAGCTGCATCTCTTTCCACCTGTGCTCCTGAGACTGAGACGCAGAAATGCAGTGTGCCAAAGAGGATCCCCTGTGGAAAAGGTAAGCTTGAGGGAAACAACAGGAGACCCTAGAAAATGCTCTGTTGTAAGACTTTGGCATATTTAGGACTCAGCTCTGGCTTTCCCAATCAAAGCAAATATTTGCTTTCTGAAACTGTAAGAGAGTTCAGCTGTATATCTGCTAGCGGTCTGTGCTTGTAACCATAGCCACATCCCTAAGGTTCCACAACAGAAACGAATGCTCTGAGACTAGAATGGAAGCTCTGCCTCCTTTAAAATGCCATGAAAGATTTTCTTCATGATTAGTTCGTTCAGAATCAGCAATAATTTCTCACATTTCATCTAATGTGATTTTTTTTTTTTTCTCGTAGATTCCCGCGGCAGCACAATCCATTAAAACCCATAGAAGTGCAGTTTCACTGAAGTCCTATGGCACTTAGAATATGCTTGGCTTCCAGCGTAGCAAAGCCGTTATTTGTTGAACATTTATTTGACAAATGCTTGAAAAACATTTTGCAGGGAAGCTCAGTGTCTTTGGGTCTCAATGCTGAATGGGTCGGCCAGGCTGCTGGGCTGCTGCATGATGATTGGAGGACCAGTTAAAGTGACGAAATGTTTTCTTTGACATCAGCATCAGAGCTTATAAAGTTCGGTTTAACATGAATTTTCAGAAAGTTACTGCTGCTCCTAGTCTTTTTGCTAGTGAAATAGTTTTTCCATTTTCATTTATACACATCACACTGTAACTTCTTCTTTTTTCCTTCAGGCTGTTCCCTTCAGGGGTCTGCACAGCAAATCATCTGCCTCCATCTCACCCTGTCCTCTGCATCTTCTTCTCATACTCCAACGACCTTCATGTCTTCCTTCACCACATCCATAAATCTCTTCTTCGGTCTTCCTCTAGGCCTTCAGCCTGGTAGTTCAATCCTCAGCATCCTACTGCCAATATATTCACTATCCCTCCTCTGTACATGTCCAAACCATCTCAATCTAGCCTCTCTGACTTTGTCTCCAAAACCTCTTACATGTGCTGTACATCTGATGTACTCATTTCTAATTCTATCCATCCTCGTTACTCCCAGAGAGAACCTCAACATTTTCATCTCTGCTACCTCCAGCTCTGCCTCCTGCCTTTTCCTCAGCGCCACTGTCTCTAAACCATACAACATTGCTGGCCTCATCACCGTCTTGTAGACTTTTCCTTTCATTCTTGCTGATACGCTCCTATCACACATCACACCGGACACTTTTCTCCAACCATTCCAACCTGCCTGCACACGCTTCTTCACCTCTTTTCCACACTCTCCATTGCTCTGGATTGTTGAGCCTAAGAACTTTCACACATCACACTGCAACTAAAACTACATAAATATTATATTCTTGTGTTTACTTCTTGTTTAAGTTGTCAAACTGGATCATTTAGTAAAGTACATTAGCTTCCTGTGCATCGTGGCAGGCAATACAAGAGACTCCGAATTAAACAGCAGGGCAGATGGACATCCAAGATTGATTTGGTTCAAAAGTCAGGAAAGATAACTTGCCTTTTTAAATCATCTGGAATGACAAGCCTCGAGTTCAGCTAACTAGGTTAGCAAAGGTCAGCCATGTCTCTCACTGTCTATGGTGTGAGGCATATAAAAGAACCATTGCTGACTTTCAACAAGAGTAGGCTGCAAAGCTGTCTGCGTGTTTCCGCCCTGCGATGGCCTGGCAAGCTGTCCAGGGTGTATTCTGCCCACGCCCAGAGTTGGCTGGGCTGGGTGCCAGCCTCCCTGTGACCCTAATTAGGATTAATCGGTTACAGAAAATGAATGAATGAATGAATGGTATGACAAGGTGAGCAGGCTGACAGAAAGTACTGTGATAAAGAGAATGTTCTGCAGGCTTTTTAGTCAAACCATCTCAGTGTGTTTGGTTAAAATCTGGCCTTTGGGAATCTGGCTAGGTTTCTCAGGACATACATGAGACATTACAAATAAATAACATGAGGGAATAATGGACAGATTTAATGATGTAAAATGTGCTTCCATTGTTTGACAGACCACCAGCCTCTTAAATACAATGGAAGGGAAAGATTTGTGCAACTTGGACACTGCAGTCAGGAATTAATTTAAAATTTTCAATACAAACAGTAAGTTACAGTACGTTTTAATACAGAGGCAGACTTTCTCAGCAGTGTAGGGTTAACAATATGTACATAAACTATTCAAATCGATGAGTATTTTTTATTCTAATTTATTCTTCAATCCACCTTCAAACTAATTTTTTAATTCACCTTTTTCCCATTATAAACTCAAATTTTTTAAATTTTTGACTAGATATTTTCTTTATAGATAACCTATATGTTCCTTAAAGTAACAGATATGGTAGATTTATCAAGTTAAATTTTTTTATATCACAATTAAAACTACAGACGTGGAACCAAAATTCTGTACAAAACACATGGAGTACTCATAGCACATAATAAAATGAAAACTATTTACAGGGATCCCTCACTTTCAGCGGTTAATGGTGACTGAGGACCCCCCCCCCCCCCCCGTGCGACTGCTGATTTCTGCAAAGTAGGATTGACCCCCCCCCACACCAACTGACGTATATGTTCATGTATATGTGTATATAATATCAATAAGTACATAGTCAACGCTATACGTGTTTATAATAAAAATTAAACATTCAAAAATAATGCATAATATGTAAATGAAATATAAATACACACATACAGACGCACGCACACCCTCAGATGCGCACCTCACATAAAAATATAAGTAG
Organism: Plotosus lineatus; assembly: GCA_024760905.1. NCBI lineage: Eukaryota > Metazoa > Chordata > Actinopteri > Siluriformes > Plotosidae > Plotosus > Plotosus lineatus. The sequence goes on along the minus strand of CM045728.1, from coordinate 32,335,135 downwards.
TGTTGTTGATGGGGGAATGGGGGGTTGGTTTGTTTTTTGTTTGGGTTTTTTTCCATAATTGGCCTTTTTTTTGTGGCATTTTCCTTAACTTTTCCCCCATTTTCCTTATTTTTTTATTATGCGATGCACTGAAGCCACAGAAACTGAAGCACGAAGTAGCGAGGGATCACTGTATATAGAAAATATCATCTTTAATTTTTATTTAGATTTTAATTTTAATTATGATTTTTACTGTAACAATGAAAACAAGTCAGGGACATACAGGCCAGATCAACATGTTTTGCACGTTTGCAGATCTCTGAAGTTTTTAAATTAGACCATTTATTAACTTGAAATTTTTGTATGGCATTAACACACAACTCTCTGGAGTATAACATTACATAAGTTTCAAACTCTTTCTTCTTGTCGGCTGAGGAGCATGTTCTTCTTCATGGGAGAAGTGGGCTCCATGCTGTACCGGATATGACAGCAGCATTTGAGAAATGAAAGGCAAATTTACACTGCATGACACTTTGCTTATGGAAAGAATTTCAACCATGGGTCCCTAAGAATACGTAACAGTGAAATATTATAAATTACCCCATAAATTTGTTACAGTGCTTGCCAATTTTTTTTTTTTAACTTGGTGACTACTTTTTGGAATGTGAGGGGTAAGAGACACGTTTGCTTTGTTCAAATGTAGCTTGACTTGGGCAAAGCATTTGTTTGCCATTATTCTTGCAATATCAGAATTAGCAGCAGCAGCAACAACAAACACCACCACCACCACCACCACAAACAACAACAACAACAACAAAAACATAAAGTCCAAAGGTGATATGTAGGAGCTTTGTCTGTAATTTTCTTTTCCTTGTTGTACTTTTAAAACAAGATTTGTAGTGTGAAGAGGGGAGGAATCATAATGTGTTGTAAATTAATGTGTAGATTTTTCATGTGTGTAAATCTACACCATGTGTTAAATTAGTAAGGCTGAGAATACATCTGCTGCAATTGGCTGACATGGTTGCTGTAAAAATCGGGGGGGGGGGAGGTGCTTGTATAACATTAGTGATTTACTGGTCTGGAGATCTCACGCTTTGTGTCGATTTGGCTAAGCCCTCACTCTATTCCCTCCCCTTTCCTGTAGCTTAATAAATAGGTTTGCACGAAAACAGAATTCGCTGAGAGAGTCATTGCCTTTGTCAGGCACTGGTGTTTAGGTTGGATTGAGTGGAGCTGTAATCACTGCTGTCATAAATAAATAGAGCTTCATTAGAGCTTTATCAGAGGTGAGCTAATGAGTGTCCAATAATGAGCCTGAGGCTAGGATTCCACTCCTCCTTAGTGTTGGGACATTGTTTGTTTTAAACTCATGCTAGCTCACTAATAGTCATTATCTAAATCTAAAGTGGAACCTTTTGATACTAAATTCTTTTCATGAGTAGGAGTGGTCTACAGTGTGAACACTATTATAACAGGGATCTTCTTAAACTAGCTTGTTCTACAATAAGAAGAAATTAGAAGTATTCAAGAGTTTGGTGCAAAAGTAAATTACATTTAATGTATAAATATTTTCATGCCAAAATAAGCCATTAAAAATCACCTTGATTACCTTTAGTTTACAAAAAGGTACAATCCTTGCTATCACTGTGATTTGAGAAAATTGTGAGGAGTGTGGGGTCATGGATCAAATATTGATAATCATGACGGAGCTTGGTGGATTCATGATGATCTTGAGTGGGCTTGTCGGATTTGTGATGATCTTGAGTGGGCTTGTTGGATTTGTGATGATCTTGAGTGGGCTTGTTGGATTTGTGATGATCTTGGGTGGGCTTGTCGGATTTGTGATGATCTTGAGTGGGCTTGTCGGATTTGTGATGATCTTGGGTGGGCTTGTTGGATTTGTGATGATCTTGAGTGGGCTTGTTGGATTTGTGATGATCTTGAGTGGGCTTGTTGGATTTGTGATGATCTTGAGTGGGCTTGTTGGATTTGTGATGATCTTGGGTGGGCTTGTCGGATTTGTGATGATCTTGAGTGGGCTTGTTGGATTTGAGATGATCTTGAGTGGGCTTGTTGGATTTGTGATGATCTTGAGTGGGCTTGTTGGATTTGTGATGATCTTGGGTGGGCTTGTCGGATTTGTGATGATCTTGAGTGGGCTTGTCGGATTTGTGATGATCTTGGGTGGGCTTGTTGGATTTGTGATGATCTTGAGTGGGCTTGTTGGATTTGTGATGATCTTGAGTGGGCTTGTTGGATTTGTGATGATCTTGAGTGGGCTTGTTGGATTTGTGATGATCTTGGGTGGGCTTGTCGGATTTGTGATGATCTTGAGTGGGCTTGTTGGATTTGAGATGATCTTGAGTGGGCTTGTTGGATTTGTGATGATCTTGAGTGGGCTTGTTGGATTTGTGATGATCTTGAGTGGGCTTGTCGGATTTGTGATGATCTTGAGTGGGCTTGTTGGATTTGTGATGATCTTGGGTGGGCTTGTCGGATTTTTGATGATCTTGAGTGGGCTTGTCGGATTTGTGATGATCTTGAGTGGGCTTGTTGGATTTGAGATGATCTTGAGTGGGCTTGTTGGATTTGTGATGATCTTGAGTGGGCTTGTTGGATTTGCGAAGATTATGCTGATTGTCACAAAAGTTTTAAATATTAAACATTTTGCCTCAATTAATACGATTACGATGTATTACGATTTGACACCAATCATAAGATCGTTGGAATTATAGTAGAGCACAGTAGAGCATAGTAGAGGAGATTGATGGATGTGGTGAAGGAGGACATGAAGGTAGTTGGTGTAAGAGAAGAAGATGCAGAGGATAGGGTGAGATGGAGGCAGATGATTCGCTGTGGCGACCCCTGAAGGGAACAGCCGAAAGGAAAAGAAGAAGAAGAAGAAGAAGAGTAGAGGATAATAGAGCTTAACAGAGCAAATAGACTTCAATGTGTCATTGTAGTTAGTCTTGATGAACTTGGAAACAGGATTCCTTCAAGTTTCATATCTTGGACATACTCTGCCTCCTGTTTATACTCCAACAGTGCCCGAAGTATTTTCATAAATCATGGAGCTCGATACAGTTTGAATCGCAGAGATCGCAAATATCATACCGCAGTGAGAAGGCAGGGTTAGATTATGAAAATGTGGAATCACTCTAATCTTTCTTTAAGTTATCACCATCAGATTAAAGAAAGTAAAGGTTAAGATCTTTAAAATAGTAGAATACAGGTTTATTAAACAGGTTATATAAGTTATATTTTCAGAGTCAGCAGCTTGAGTCTGTATCAATATTTATACAGGCTAACTTATATATACTCAGAAATTAGTTAGGCAGTTGAAATTGGTTCAGTGAACTTTGTGATCATGCAAATTACCAGCAAAAGGGTTTTTTTATTTTGAGTAAAGGCATGATGCAGAGCTTTTCAAAAGCGTCTAAATCACTACCCTTAAATACTTGCCTTTAATTCTGAAAATATCACCAAACAAAATGCAAACAGAAACCTAAAAGTGTTTTTTATTTTTGTTGTCAAATACTACTAAGATTCCCAAGATTGATTCTGGCTCCATCTTAATCCTGATCAGAAGAAAATGGTTTTTGAACTTTACATAAAAGAATGTAAAATAAATGCTAAAAGACAAGAGAAATAATAAAAATGATAAACAAAAAAGATTTTGAACGAGGCCCTTAACACTGAATTGCTCGGTCGTATAAAAATGATAATTGTATATCATTGTTGATAATTGGCACAGGGGCAGTGGTGGTCTAGTGGTAAAGGGCACTGAATCGCTGATCCTATGGTTGGGGGTTCGAGTCCCACTCTCCACAAGGTTGTCACTGTCCTGCCCAGTGCAGCTAACTGGGTTATCAAAATGTCTCTCACTGTCTACGGTGAGAGGTTCATGTAAAAGAACCATTGCTGACTTTTGTAAAGAGTAGCTGCAAAGCCGTCAGCGTGTTTCTGTCCCTTGCTAAAGGGTTGTGTCAGGAAGGGCAGCCGACATAAAAACCGATGCCAAACTGAACATGCGAATCATTCGCTGTGGCAACCCCTGATAAAGGGAAAAATCCGAAAGGAACTCTCTCTCATTTCTCTGTTGATAATTGGCACCTGCCAAATGCTATACATGTAAATATAAATCATGATTGACAAAATCAAAAGAAGTTAAATTATAGTTCAAACAGGTGTCTTGTATTTTGCCAACATATTTGCAAAATCTAACATAAAAGAATCTGAATGTAGTGATTTATGAGCAGTCAGGTTTATTCAGAGGCAGATGGCAACCTGAATCTATCAAGCTTCACTAGTTCAAGACCAAACCGCACAGTGAAGGGCTGGGAAGCACTTTACAACAGGAAATCAAAGTCCAATTCAAAATAATAAGACTGAAAGCATAGTTGTTATCAGTGAGTCACAATGAAGGTTCTTTTTTCCATTTGTACTCTTGAAGAAATGTATATGGTTTGTTGCAATGTATAGTCATCTTACAAGAGCAAATATACTACTATATGTAGGGACATATAGTATACTACTATATAGGGACAGAAACATGCCGACGGCTTTGCAGCTATTCTTTACGAAAGTCAGCAATGGTTCTTTTACATGCCTCTCACCATAGACAGTGAGAGACATGGCCGGCCTTTGATAACCCTGTTAGCTGCACTGGGGGGACGGTGACAACCTTGTGGAGAGTGGGACTCAAGCCCCTAACCTTAGGATCAGCGATCCAGTGCCCTATACCACCAGGTCACCACTGCCCCACATACTGTATACTTACATACATACATACATACATATATGTATATATATATATATATATATATATATATATATATATATATATATATATACACCGAGTGACACTAAAAAACGGGAACTTTTTATCAATCCAATAAAACGGAGAGTGATGGAAGAAAAATATTTTATTCATAGTAACTGAAACCTTAAACCATGCCAAGAAACAATGATGGAATTTTCATTTTTGAAAAAAAATTACTTCCTGTAGATGGCGTCTTCCTGTACGCATGCATTCTTGAAATCTGCTGTTGAGATTCCTCACTGACCACTGCAACAGCTGGGATACAATTTCATCCTCAACCCTAAAACTTTGTTTTAACTCATCCACAGCTCTTGGTCAAGTTGTGTACACTTTACTCTTGACATAGTCCCACACAAAAAAAAAAATCACAAACGGGCAAATCTGGCGATCTAGGAGACCAGGGAACGTTACCGAATTTTGAGTTCACATGGTTACAGAACAATTCTCGCATAGCCTCCAATGATTGCCATGCAGTGTGTGATGTCGCTCCATCCTGTTGAAACCAGGTTTCTTGAACGTGTGGCATATCGTTCAATTCAGGTGTAACGAAGGATTGTACCATCTCCACGTAACAATTTGCAGTGACAGTGACTGAGATCCCCTGTTCCTTTTCAAAAAATAAGGTCCGATGATCCAATGTAATGAAACGGCACACCATACTGTCACCTTACTAGCATGTAAAGGGCCCTCATGAACTCCATTAGGATTTGTGACTGCCCAGTCACAGTAGTTCTGCTTATTCATGTAACCTGTAAGATGAAAATGGACCTCATTTGACATCCATAACTTGCTTAGAAATTCATCGTCATTGTTTATGTTTGTTATCATTTGTTGACAGAATTCTAATCACAGCTGGTAATCGTTTTCCCTCAGTTGTTGAACTATCTGCAGCTTGTATGGATGAAATTTCAAATCTAAAGTAAGAATTCTGTGAACACTCTCATTTCAAAAGCAGCTGCTTACTTATGAATTGAACGCCGTGGGCTCCATAGGACATAGAACTGGAACGGATTAATTTCGTAAGTAGCGGGCTGACTGTCTTGGTTGTCCATCGGATCCGATGATGATGTTTGCATTTTGCGGCTCATCGATGAATGCGAAGGTGACTCTGCAGTCCTAGCCTAGAGGCGCAGAGTCTTGAACAGTGGGGGCATTGGAAGTCCGATCTAGTGATTACTGCTGATGCAGTTCTGTGCCGCTTGTCTCTGGCAGCAGTGAACTTCTGGCACCGCACTTTTTCAAAGTTGGCAGCTGCTTTGTGGATTGAGGCCACACATTTTGGTCTGTCCATAGCATGCTGCTCAAGTTCCTTCGGCTTAATGTGACACCACTGGATGTTTGCTTTCACAGTGTCTTTGTATCGCAGCTTTGGGCGGCCTTGGTTTCTTTTGCCGAGCTGGAGTTCACCATACATCAGGCGTCTTGGCATCCTGAACTCCTCCATTCGAATTACATGCCCCACCCATCGAAGTTGAACCTTGATGATCATAGACTCAATGCTGGTGGAGTTTGCACGGTCCTGCCAGCTGATTCTGAGGATGGAGTGAAGAGCTTGCATGTGGAAATTCTCCAGCTTTTTGACATGTCTGTGATGCAGTGTCCATGTTTCACAACTGTAGAGAAGGGACAGGAGTACCACAGCATTGTAGACCTCAGTTTTGTTGATAGCCGTATATGGTGTTGATTGAGCACTCGTGTGCGGAGTCTGCCCAGTGCCTGGCTAGCCTTGCCGATCCTATAAGTGATTTCTTTGTCCAGGGAGCCATCACAGGAAATGGTGCTTCCCAGGTACTTGAAATGTTTAACATTGGCGAGTGGTGTGTCGTCGATGACAATGCTGGGTGCGGGAGGGTGGGTGTTTGGTGCAGATTGGTGAAGCACCTCCGTCTTGCTGAGACTGACAGTCAGGCCGACGAGTTTGGAGGCCTCAGAGAAGCGGTCCAGCATCATCTGCAGGTCAAATTCGGTGTGGGCCACAAGGGCACAGTCATCAGCAAAGAGGATTTCTTGAAGGAGGGTTTGCAGGCTCTTTGTCTTGGCAGTGAGATGACGCAGGTCGAATAGGGAGCCATTCAAACGGTAGCGAATATAGACCCCTTTCTCCAGGTCTCGCACGGCATGGGACAACATGCAGGTGAAGAACACATTAAACAGGACTGGAGCTAGGACATAGCCCTGCTTCACACCATTGCTGATTGTGAAGACTTCCAACACATTCCCGCTGGACAGGACCTGGCCAGTCATGCCATCGTGGAAAAGCCTGATCATTGATACAAACTTTGGCAGACATCTGATATGTTCTAGGACTATCCAGGGGTCCTCTCTATTGACTGCATCAAATGCCTTGGTCAGATCTATGAAGACAGAGAATAGGGGCATGTTTTGTTCAATGCACTTTTCCTGGAGTTGTCTCATGGCAAAGATCATATCAGCAGTACTTCTGCCAGGCCTGAAGCCACCCTGTGCTTCTGGCAGGTTTTGCTCTGATACTGTGATAGGTCTGTTGAGCATGACTCTGGCAAAGATCATCCCTGCAACAGAGAGGAGGGAGATGCCCCTGTAATTCCCACAGTCATATTTGCTTCCCTTGTTCTTGTAGGTCCAGGTACCTCCGGGCATTTGCCTGTCAGGGAGCGGCGCCCCTGCCCTAGAGGAGCCTCGGGGGGTGAGGTTTGCACCCCTGCCCTCCTAAAAAACACCATCAAAACGCACTACTAAACGCTGGAGTTTGCTCCGGGGGAGTAACCATGACGCCTGCCTTAGGCGGCGTCGTATGAGGGGGGGTGGGGAAAAGCCTCTGGGACCCCCACTCCATGATGGGGGTGAAATCCTGGAGCAACCAGGTTGGGTATGATAGGGTGAGTGACGTGGGCGGTGCCAAGGTGTCGGACACCAGCTGCTTTCGGTCGCCGCAGTTGAATCTGAAGTAGTCGGTCCAGGTCGGCGCATGGAATGTGACTTCCCTGTGGGACGACTCTCACCTGCCTCTGGTATCAAGGGAGCTTAGTCTGCTTGGCATCGGCATTGCAGCCCTCTCTGAGGTGCGGAGGCCTGGGTCCGGCGAGACAGGTGTCGGTGGGTACACCTACTACTGGTCTAGCCAGGCCGACGGTCTTCACACTCAGGGAGTTGCCATCGCCGTCGATGATCGATTGGCTCCTTTGGTATCGGAGGTGGTCCCAGTCAACGAGCATATTATGCGACTGAGGGTGACTCACACAGTGGGGACGCTCTCTATCGTCACAGTGTACGCTCCGACCGAGGTAAGTGATCGATCTATGAAGGAAACCTTCTATGACCAGCTCAACTCGGTGGTGTCAGGGGTACCGAGAAGAGACACCCTGATCGTACTGGGGACTTCAAGGTGACCACTGGCACTAACCAGGATGGCTATGAAGCATGTGTCGGTCCCCACGGCTCTAGACGCCGCAATGAAAGCACCTTAATGCTTCTTGACTTCGCAAAACATTGGGGCTTAAGGATTGCTGGCTCGTGGTTCCAGAGATCGGATCCGCGACGCTGGACTTGGTACTCCAACGACAGCGTCACTAGGAAGGAGATTGACCATGTTCTCGTAGGTAGTCGCTGGCGGCTGGTCCAGAACTGCCGTGTCTTCAGAAGTGCCCAGCTATTCTCGGGAGACCACGGGCTTCTGGTGGCGACTCTGAAGATCCGCTTCAGGCGCCCTGAGAAAGCCCTGGCTCGTCAAATGCGATTTGACGTAAGTCGACTCAGGGACCCTGATGTGGCTTCGGAGTTCGCCAGTAGGCTTGGGGAATCCCTGGAGGATCTGGACGCGGGTGCAGGCACGGAGGTTCTCTGGACTGGTTTCAGAGACTGCATCCTGGAGGTGTCCCGTGGCTGCATATCGGGGTTGCCCTGATGACCGGGAATAGCCATCTCCTCTGAGACCATCGACGTCATCGAGAGAGCGAGACAGGCTCGACTTGACGGCAGAGTTGGTCTGGCCAGGGACCTGAAGCACGAAGCCATCATGGTGGTGCAAAGAGATTGGGAGGCTGCGGTCCGCGATCTCTGTGAGACGGTCGAGGGCCACTTGAATTTGAGTGACTCTCGCCCGGCTTACAGGGTGTTGCAGAGCCTCCGTTCCTCTCGGTCCACATCGCGATGTCAGACGGTGAAAGCTGCAGACGATACTGTCCTTACTGAAGAATCGGCCGAGTACTTTGAGGAGTTGTATTGTGCTGACCCACCCGCCCGGAGCCTCGCCGTTGGGGATGCTGAAACTCTTGTTGCCGACCCTCCCCCAGGCTGCGACCCGCCAACTCTTGAGAAAACTCGGAGGGCGGTGTAGCGCTTGGCGGATGGCAAATCTGCGGGAGTTTGTGGTATCCCCGTGGAAATGCTTAAGGCGGGAGGTGAGGCCGTCCTCAGGTGGCTGTTCATTCTTGTGTGCTCCGTGTGGAGCACTGGTGTCACCCAACTGACTGGAAACGGGGCATCATTGTCCTGATCTGGAAGGGGAAGGGTGATACCCGAGAATGCAACAGTTACCAGGGGGTTACTCTCCTCTCAGTTCCGGGCAAGGTCTTCGCACGGATTCTATTGGATAGGATCCGACAGCAGCTTCTAGCGCACCAGCACCCTGAACAGTTCGGGTTTACACTGAAGAGGTCTACCGTTGACCGCATCCTGGCGCGCCGCGTCCTATCTGAGCGCTTGCGGAAGTTTGATAGGGGGTTCCTTGCCACCTATATAGATTTTCGCAAGCCGTTCAACTCAGTGGATAGGGAGGCCCTCTGGGGCATACTTCGTCTACGTGGGATCCCGTCGGCTCTGGTCCGGCTGATATCGTCGCTGTATTCTGGGACAGAGAGTGCTATGAGGTGTGGGGGCTCCACCTCTGACTTCTTTTCGGTCGAGACCGCAGTGAGGCAGGGGTGTGTTCTGGCCCACACTCTCTAGTACTGCAATGGACTAGATCATGGCGGCGGTATCGGGTGGATTGGCCTGCGGTGTGTCGTTCGGTGAGGTTCGGCTTACTGATCTGGACTTTGCCGATGACGCAGTGATCTTCGCGGAAATGGTGGATGTCCTGATGGAGACTCTCTGTTCGTTGGGTGAGGAGGCGGAACCGCTTGGTTTGTGAGTCTCCTGGATCAAAACCAAGATCCAGGCTTTCGGCGACCTCTTGGATGCTGCTGTTGACTCGATCGCTGTGGGTCGTGAAAGAGTAGAGATCGTGGAGTCTTTCACTTACCTTGGCAGTGTGGTCCATCGTTCAACTGATTGCAGGGCCGAGATCAATCGTCGACTTGGTCTAGCCTATGGGGCGATGAACTCGCTGGACAGGACCGTGTGGCGGTCGAGGTATCTGAGCAGGCGGATGAAAGCCCGAGTCTTTCGCTCCCTTGTGCTCCCTGTCTTGCTTTACTCAAGTGAGACATGGACGCTCACGGTTGAGCTTGGACAACGACTGGACTCCTTTGTTACGACTTCCCTTCGCCACATCTTCGGATACCGCTGGTGGGACTTTGTTACCGACCAGAAGGGAAGGTGCTCGGGGATGTGGGGATGGTAAGAGTAACCTGCTTGATCCGCAACCGTCAGCTGCACTACTATGGGCACTTGGTGCGTTTCCCGCCTTCGGACCCAGCACACCGGATCCTGTCCGTTCGGGATCCTAGGGGCTGGAGCCGATCGCGGGGACGACCGCGTGTGACGTGGTTGTTGCAGCTGAGGGCTGCCCTGCCGGGGGTAATGGGCCCTGCGCAGGCCTGGTCGATCGCCAGGAGACAGCCGGATGAGTGGAGGTGGCTTGTGGACGCAGCGAAGTGCCGTCCCGGCGCATGCCCTCATACCTGACCTGACCTACCTGTTCTTGTAGAGGGAGACAATCAGGGCTTCACGGAAGTCATCAGGCATCACCTCCTCTTCCCAGATACTCAGCAGGACATCATGAAAGGCTTTGAGGGCGTTGGGGCCTGCCGCTTTGTAGGTCTTGGAAGGAATGCTATCTTTTCCTGACACTCTGCCTGAATTTTTCTGACGAATTGCCCTTTTTAATTCATGTATTGTCAGGGGTTCTGCACGCAAGTCTTGCTGCTGCTGGGGAATCTGGTTCAGTGTGTTTGCGTCAACTGATTAAGGTTGGTTAAGCAGGTTACTGAAGTGCTCTTGCCAGCGCATGCTCAAGCCCTGGTCTTTGATGAGGACAAAACCATCCGAGGACTACAACGGTGAGCAGCCTGAGGTGGAGGGGCCAAAAACTGTCTTCAAAGCGCTGAAGAATTTGTTGGAGTTGTGGGTATCTGCATAGTGCTGGACTTCGGCGGCTTTATCCTGCCACCACTGGTCCTGCATCATTCGAAGGTCAGATTGTACCTTTGCCTGCAGAGTTTTAAATCTTTCAATGCTTAGATACTGAGGATGGATCATTCTGCCACTCGATGTAGGCCTTATTTTTAGCGTGGAGGGCTTCTCCGATCTTGTCATTGTTTTTGTCAAACCTGTCTTCATGCAGTCTAGTTTTAACTCCAAGCACTTCTTTTGCAGTCTCAGCAACGGTATCCTTGAAAGAGGACCAATTATCGGAGCTGCTTTTGGAGGTCAGACCATCTTTGAGTTTTCCATCAAGTGCTTCTTGGAACTTTGCCAGATGGATTGGGTTGTTCAGCCTGGTAATGTTGTAGGAGGCCCTGACAGTCTTGGGTCGGTTTCTGTAAGGCAGAGTGATGTACAGTGACATTACAGCCCTTACCAGCCTCTGATCAGTCCAGCATTCAGCACCTCTCATGGCACGGGTCACTTGGACGTCCCTGATGTCACGTTGGCGTACAATAACAAAGTCGATCATGTGCCAGTTTTTAGACCGTGGGTGCATCCAGGTGGTTTTATACTTGTCTGCCATCCTGAACAAGGTGTTGGTGATACAAAGGCTGTGTTCTGCATACTTGCTAAGGAGGAGCAGGCTGTTTTCATTGATTTTGCCTACACCATGTCTGCCCAGAACGCCTTTCCAGCTGCTGTGGTCTCTTCCTACTCTAGCGTTGAAATCGCCTAGTACAGCAAGTTTGTCACTCTGTGAAGTTGACCTAATAACCTCGTCAAAGTGTTCATAGAACTGCTCTTTGTCTTCATCTGGACTGGTGAGCGTAGGAGCATATGCACTGATGACTGTATATATATATATATATATATATATATATATATATATATATATATATATATATATATATATATATATATATGGATCCCTCGCTACTTCGTGCTTCAATTCATGTGGCTTCAGTGCGTCGTGTTTTTTTTATTTTTTATTTTAAATATTCATCAAATTAAAAAAATAAGGAAATTATGGAAGAATAGGGGAAAAAGTTAAGGAAAAACAAGGCCAATTATGCAAAAAAAAAACCCCAAACCCCCTAAACAGACATACAACAAAAAACAACCCAAAACCTCCCATCAAAACTAGTTAAATTTTTCTGAGGTGCGCATCCGAGTGCGTGCACGCGCTTCTGTATGTGTGTGTATTTATATTTTATTTACATCTCATGCATTGTTTTTTTAATCTTAATTATTATTATAAGCGTTTATAGCATTGAATATGTATTTATTGATATTATATACACATGAAAGGAAAAGTGTACAAGATGGTGATGAGGCCAGTGATGTTGTATGGTTTAAAAATAGTGGGGCTGGGGAAAGGACAGGAGGCAGAGCTGAAAGGCAGAGATTCTCTCTGGGAGTACGAGGATGGATAGGATCAGGAATGAGTCCATCAGAGTGACAGCACATGTAAGAGGTTTTGGAGACAAAGTCAGAGAGGCTAGATTGAGATGGTTTGGACATGTACAGAGGAGGGATAGTGAGTATATTGGAAGTAGAATGTTGAGGTTGGAACTACCAGGCAGAAGGCCTAGAGGAAGACCAAAGAGAAGATTTATGGATGTGGTGAAGGAGGACATGAAGGTAGTTGGTGTAAGAGAGGAAGATTCAGAGGATAGGGAGAGATGGAGGCAGATAATTCGCTGTGGCGACCCCTGAAGGGAACAGCCGAAAGGAAAAGAAGAAGATGAAGAAATACCTGTACGTATACATCAGTCGGGAATGGGGGGTGGGGTGGGAGTGTGTGATCCTACTTCGCGAAATTCAGTGGTCGCGGGGGATTTCGGTCCCAATTAATCGCGGAAAGTGAGGGATCCCTGTATAATATGTATATTTATATACAGTGAACCCTCGCTATAACACGGTTCACTTTTCACGGTCTCGCTACTTCACGGATTTGCATAGTGCATTGTGTTCTGCATTCTGATTGGCTAAACAGTCTCTCTGCTTCTTCTCTACGTGTTAGTCAATAAGCTTGCGGTTTAATACGTACACGTACGTAAAACAGCTTGCCATTTATGTTCCCTACGTGCAAATTCTCTTGCAATTTCAAGTCTCCCTAAAACCCATTATGTCGACAAAACGTTCTGCACCGACAAAAGCACCTGTGGTCGGGCCTAAAAGGCAGAGGAAGATGCTAACTATTGCAGAAAAAGTTCAATTTCTGGACATGCTAAAGGAAGGTAAAAGCTATGCGGCTACAGGTCGGCATTACGGAATTAATGAATCTTCCGTTCGTTCTATAAAGAAGGAGGAAAATAACATAAGGACTACAGCAGCAATAAGTTTTAATAAAGATGCAAAAGGGTTGCAACTGTTCGCAACAAGACCATGGTAAGGATGGAGTCTGCATTAGCTTTGTGGATTAATGACTGCAGAAAAACATTACGCTGGATACGAATGTTATCTGCACAAAAGCTAGAACACTGTATCAAGCCTTTGCTGACGGCGACAGTGACAGGGAAGAGGAGGAGGATGCAGATACCGGGCCATCATCAAGTGCTGTTCACGCAGTACCAAGCACATTTAATGCTAGCAAGGGCTGGTTTGAAAAATTTAAGAAACGCTTTGGACTTAAAAATGTTTCTCTGCACGGAGAGATCGCCTCTGCAAATACCGCTGAAGCAGAAGCGTTCGTGAACAATACATTTAAAGCGATCATTGAGGAAGGGGATATATGCCTGAACAAGTTTTTAATATGGATGAGACTGGCTTATTTTGGAAGCGGATGCCCTCCCGCACCTTCATCATGCAGGAAGAAGCCAAAGCCCCAGGATTTAAAGCCCAAAAGATCGTGTGACTCTGGTTATGTGCGGAAATGCTGCAGGTTTTATGATTAAGCCTGGGCTCATTTATAGGTCTAAAAATCCCAGAGCACTGAAAAACAAAAAAGGATGATTTGCCCGTTTACTGGATGCACAACGCAAAGGCTTGGATGACAAAAGCGCTCAATATGGATTGGTTCAAAAACTGTTTCATCCCGGAGGTCAAGTGTTATTTGAGAGGAAAGGGACTAGACTTTAAAGTGCTTCTGCTCGTTGACAACGCTGGAGGTCACGCCGATGATTTGGTATATGATGGTATGCAAATCGAATTTCTGCCGCCAAACACTACATCCCTGATTCAGCCCATGGACCAAGGCATCATCCGTGCTTTCAAGGCTCTCTATACACGCAACACCCTGCAACATCTTGTTGACGCTATGGACTCGGATCAAGACTTCTCACTAAAGGACTACTGGCGTGGATACACCATCGCATCATGTCTCCAAAATATTCAGAGGGCCATTCAAGAGATGAAAACTGAAACTTTGAATGCCTGCTGGAAAAAACTGTGGCCAGAGGCAGTGCAAAACCCAACCGGGGGCTCGCTCGACGAGATCCATCACTCTGTCATAGATACTGTGGTGACTCTCGCAAAACAGCTTGGAGGAGACGGCTTTAATGACATGACTTCGCATGACATTAATGCACTGATTGATGCTGAAGCACGCCCGCTAACCGATGCAGACCTGGCCCAAATGACAAAGCCACCAAGTGATGATGAAAGAGAAAAGGAAGAAGAGGACACAAGTGTGGATAAAGATGAGGAGGATGGACTAACACTTGGTCGCTTAGCAACCATTCTGAGAATGCTCACGATTGGGACCCTTTGATGAGCCGTTCATTACAGTTCTCCAACATAATCGATGGTGGCATGTCTGTGTATAAGTCTCTTTTTGCCCAGAAGAAAAAAGAGCGTCAACAACTGCCTATCACTATGTTCTTCTCACGAAAAAACACACCTGCACCTCGGGCTTCAGAAGAAGAAAACGCTGCAGAGTGGAGTCAGGATGCAGCGGCTCAGTCAGAAGAGTAGTAAAAAACAGTACATGTGAGTCACAATTTGTCCGACTGTACTTTTATTTTTCATTTTCTCCCATTCAATCCAATTACTCGGGTCGCAATGGGGCGGTGCTGATCTCCGCAATTAGTTCACATTGATGATTAAAATTATTATTTGACAGTACAGTAGTTATTTGTAAAAAGCAAACAAACGTTTATACAGTACTCTTATTTGTTAAACAAATGCTTGGGCCTATAAAAAAGGTTTGTTCTTTGGTTTCAATGTATAATAGAGCATTTAATTGTATAATGATTGTAAAAAAATAAAAAAATAAATAAAGGTTTCTACTTCACGGATTTCGCCTATCACGGGTTCTTTTTGGAACGTAACCCCCGCGAAAAACGAGGGTTCACTGTACATACATTTTTTATTCAGATCCCAGTTTAGTAACTAGATATCTAAAAATTTGTGTATTTTTCACATATTTCGAAGTGCTCCAGTTCAATATTAGGCATACACCTGAACAATTTTGCTTGCAATTAGATATGTGCTATAAAAAGTCTGTGATATGTAGGTATGTCGCATTAGGAAACTGGTACTTTAAAAATGTGTTTTTAACTCCATATTCACTTTTAAAGATGGTTTTATGTTTCATGGTGAGGAAATACTTGTAGATACGTATAGCTTGCAAAACCAAACATACTACATTGTAAGGAAATAGCAATGTGATGAACTTTCTTCCACATATAAATCAATATTATATACTTTTATATGATATGTAAAAATCACACATTTGGAATAAGAACACAGATGCATTCATGCTTCTCATCCTTATCACTTTTTAAGGGTTATGTGAAAACAATTCATCACCAACAAAGTCAGCAGACTACAATTAAGAGACAGAACAGACAAGGTTTTTTCTCTCCTTCGCTTTGTGCAATATAAGGCCTTAAGATGAACAGTGCACCAGGCTGAGGAGTTCAGACTGGCTGTTAGTCTCATGTCATCCAATATGGAGCAAATGCTCTCCAGCCCATATTAGTGTTGACTTAGTTTCCAAGGAACATCTAGAGTCACAACACCAACTTCATAACAAACATCAGTCAGCACAGAGGCCCTGATTTCCCTTTCCAGTGGTAGTGGTGATGGGAATGAGGGCTTGTGCTCCTTTCCCTATCTATTATGACCATGCCGTGATTGAAGTGATTCTAACAAGCCTGGTTCATATAATATATACCTTCGCTTCATTCACATTCATAGCTGAAGTGTCCTTGAGCAAGACACCTAACCCCCAACTTCTCTCCGAATTCCCCCAATGTGTGTGACAGCACACTGCTCCAAATTTTTGCTCACTGTTTATGTGTGTGTGTGTGTGTGTGTGTGTGTGTGTGTGTGTGTGTGTGTGTGTGTGTGTGTGTGTGTGTGTGTGTGTGTGTGTGTTTGTGCTCATCTTGGATTGGTCAAATGCAGAAGCAATAATTTCCCTTGCAGGATTAATACAGTACTGTATATATAAAAACAAAACAAAACAAAAAAATTAGACTTCTAACCACTTTTGAATTAACATTAAAACAGTGAATCTCAAGCACAGTCGGACCCCCTACTTACGAAATTAATCCGTTCCAGTGCCTTTTTCGTAACGTGGGAGTTTCGTAAGTCAGGGTCGCATTTTACATATTAAACACCTGATTCATTCCAAGGCTCCCAAGACACACCTGTCTCTCTCTCTCTATCTCTCTATCTCTCTTTCTCTCACACACACACAATACAGCATGCATTAAATGTGTATTGTGGCACTGTAGGCCATGCCCACAAGCAGGACACCAAAGCATTTTAAGACATGGAATTCAAAACGCATTCCCTGCTTGACAGATCGGAGGTCCAAACTCAACTTTAACCTGATTCCTTGAGGGATTGGAGGTCCACATTTATTAAACATTTACTGAATTAAACAACTTAAAAAACTAAACTAAAAACTAAAGAGTTAAGCCTCCTTCTGTCTCTCTCTCTCTCTCTCTCTCTCTCTCTCACACACACACACACACACACACACACACACACACACACACACACACACTCTCTCGCTCTCTCTCTCTCTCTCTCTCTCTCTCTCTCTCTTTGACATGTCTCACACTATAGACAGTGAGAGACATGGCCAACCTTTGATAACCCAGTTAGCTGCACTGGGGGACAGTCACAACCTTGTGGAACGGGGTACTCAAACGATCCATCAACCTATACCACTAGGCCACCACTGCCCCTCTCTCTCTCTCTCTCGCTCTCTCTCTCTCTCTCTCACGCACGCACACACACACACACACACACACACACTCTCTCTCTCTCTCTCTCTCTCTCTTTCTCTCTCTCTCTCTCTCTCTCTCTCTCGCTACTTCTGGTCTCCTTCTGGTTCAATATCGTCCCGATTGTAGAGGGGTTTCTGCAATAACAAAATATAACACTGCATGATCAATCTCAAAACAAGCCAACAGTCAACTCTCCTTCACGCATGTGACAAACAGGAAGCATGGAACAGGAAGTAAGTGTCACTTTTGCTGTGTCATCCCTTCTAGCCAATGGGAGGCCAGCGGGGCGGGATGTTGGGAGACAGCCAATGAGAGAGCAACTCGTGCGTCGTGTGAAATTTTGATTGGCGCTTTTGAATTTTGAATGGCGCATCTGGTGCTTTTCGTAAGAGGAGGTTGTTTTCGTATCCCGGGGACGAAAACCGAGGAATATGTTTTGCGTAACCTGGAATTTTCGCACCCAGGGGTTTTGTAAGTAGGGGGCCGACTGCATTTAGAATATCCTATGTTATCATTCTCAGATTTTTCATTTGTGATATTTCACATTACATGGTTATATTTCCCCTTTTTGACTCAATGACTCTCAAAGCCTGCTTAATGGATGTTTGTATTGCTGAAGTGGTTATGCACTTAAACTAAGTGACACACACACACAGACACACACACACACACACACACACACACACACACACACACACACACACAACTATTTGTTGAAAGGGAGTATGAGAAAGACTTAGGAAAACAGCTCACCTCTAATGCAGGGTAGGAGAGTGTCAGCTTCTTGATTATTATTTTCTGGGCCACAGTTAGAGCTCATACACTGCTCCTGTATGCCAGCTGCCAATTTTGCACTGTGCACTCTTGCATCATGATACCATTTAGAAACTAGTGTGCACTTTAACTTTAGAAACAAAATTTATGAAAATAAAAATATTTTACATTTGTTATAAGGCCACATATATCTCAAATCAGAAACCAAACTGAACGGTACATTGAAATTGAACCGAACGCTGAACAGATTGATTGCATGATAGCATGTTGTTTTCTACATGAATTTTATTTAGATATTTATTTAATTATTTCTTCCATCAAAATAAACCCGTTTCAAACACATTTGATTCTTATCATACATTTTTTGAAAGTGAGCACATTGGGAGCATTTATCACTTTGTAATGTTTGGATTTTTCCTCATCACACTTAAAAGACTTTAAGGGACTAAAGCAGTGCTTCTCAATTATTTTCTGTGGTGCCCCCCCCCCCCCAGGAACCCAGGAAGAACCCCCCCACCACGCTAGCGACTATAATAGTATTATTTGTCTATAAAATTGGTATTAGTACACCTGTTCACAACATAGTATCTTTATTCACATTAAATATAGTTCAACTTACAATAAAGAAAAAAATTCATTAACATTTTTAAATCTGTAATTGAAAAGATTTAAAGTGCACCAATGTGCCTGAAAACCCCCCCCCAACTACATCCTTATTTAAACTCCTTTAACTGATTTATGTGTTAATATCTTCATCGCTCTTCACCTTTCTCTTCGTTTCTGTTAGAAAATTTTACCATGTTGTTTCTTGAGAGATTGTTTACTGCGCTTCATAGCGTTTGCTCGTGTGAAAAACCGCAACATAACCATAGCACAATAACGAGAGCGCCACTGCCAACTACTGGAGTGGAGGTGCAATTACACTTAATTCTTGTACAAAATTCCAGAAAAGCATGTTCCCTGGGGTCATACGTGCTGCCACCAGCATCACACCGCCCTGCGGGGAGCGCGCCCCACTATTTGAGAAGCACTGGACTAAAGACACCAGGTAATGAAGAATTTTGTGTGATTTTGTTCCATTCTTGTGACATTTTGATTCACGTAGTACTGCTTCATCACAGCAAGAAGTGGAACTCCATGTGGAGTTCTCATGTTTTCCATATGCTTGTGTGAGTTTCTTCTGAGTGCTCCAGTTTCTTCAGACCAAATATGGATAAGGAAATGCACATCAACTGCCTTTAAATTGCCCATAGGAGTGAATGGCCTAGTTATTGGGGATGCATAAGCTCGAAGGGTTGTAGTGACAGTGACAAGGCTAAGAGAAAGAAAGTTATTTTGTCCCATAATTCCTGCAAACATGTTTTAGGTTATGCAACAGTAAAGCTTGTCACTTTTTCCTCCACATTCCTTGAATTTTTTAATGGCATTATACAATGTAGAGAGTGAAATATGCAAATCCCTTCATATGTTTTAAATATTTTACTAATTATTACAAGCGTTTGTTGACAATGTGGAGACCCTTGGCATATCATTACATCTCAAAGACTAGGCCTTTCCTGGATACTGCTATTTGGATCATATACTGATGAAAATCACCCTTTGACATCTATGGTTTCAATTCATTCTTTTGCTTCATTTCTAGTCTCATTGCTAGCTCAAAATGTATTTTTGTTGATTGCGCTGCAGGCCTAAAATGCAGGAATGGATGCATGCTAACAGAGAAAATTTATTTGACCAGATTAAACATGAAGTATCTTGAGTTCATTCTGTCTGAAGTGGGGTACATTCACTGAATCATTTACTGGCTAAACTGATTAATCCTACTAAGCTCACAGAGAGGATGGAACCTATTTACCTAAAGCAGGGCACACTCTGAACAGCTCGCCAATCCATTGCAGGGCCAACACTGAAACACAAGTCAAAGTAATTTACAAATCATTGCGTTTTTTCCTTTCTTTCTTTCTTTCTTTCTTTCTTTCTTTCTTTCTTTCTTTCTTTCTCCCTCTCTCTCTCTCTCCCTCTCTCTCTCTCTCTCTCTCTCTCTCTCTCTCTCTCGCTTTCTTTCTTTTTTTCTTTTTTTCTTTCTTTGTTTCCTTATTTCTTTATTTATTTAAACATATTTCATGCTGTTCCATTTTTTTTTCTAATTTGGGAGTTTGAAGTAAGCCAGAAATAGATTCACTTCTCTAAAGATATTAATTTTCTTGTCATATTCAGGAGACAAGGGGACCACATCGAAGAACCAAGGCGCATTAAAGGACAGAAGCCGTGGTCGTGACTCAAAAGAAAGCAATAAAGGAGGAGGTAAGAGGAGAAAGGCCCAAAGTCCAGCTACTACTGCTCCATCAGTGGTAACAAGCACCATAACTTGAACTGACAGTGGCATGTGGTGGGCTAAATGAGCGAAAGAAGCTAGTCCACCCTGAAAGGCTGCTGAGTGTTACTTACTGTAACACTATCAGACTGACATCGAAAAGGATTAATAATAATATTAATAATAATAATGCTGCTGCACATTCATGAAAATGCTCAACGGGAACTGGAGGATTGCTGCAATAAGTAATAAAGTATGTACAGTTTTATGTTAGACAAAGAGAAAAGATGTTTGTTTGTGCAACTGAAAGCACTTTGAAAGACTGCCTTTATTAATAATCTTTTATATGCAAACAATGTTTTGTGGGTGAAATGATTTGTATGTCCCACTTTTATATTTGACTAAAGATTCTGTGCCTTACATTATGAAAGATACTTCAGATGAGTTCTTCCTACCATAAGCTGACTTCTGCACATTTTGACAACCGAGAATGAACGAGGTTTATTTGCCATTTGAATGATAATTCTCTGTTGATGATTTACAACCCAATAGCCTGTTACCCTTCTTCAATCTTATATTGATTCACTTTTAGTATTGGATCTGCTTTGTGTTGTGTATGGTACGAATCAAAAGAAGAAATTGATACACTTCTACCCTTTTTATCTCTGTCATATAATGAAACCAAAGAAAATCACTGGAACTAATTTCTCTTTTTATTGTAAAACTTGTTTTTCTCTCTTTTCTCAAAAACAAACAAACAAAAAACAAACAAAAAAACAGGTTGGTTAAAAATTATTAAAAATAATCTATAATGTTTTTTCAAAATTGGACAGACAGACTTAACCCCTCTTCGACAAATCTTTTAATTTTTCAGTTTTTTTTCCAGTTAATTTATATATATATATATATATATATATATATATATATATATATATATATATATATATATATATATTCTTCTATAATGACCTGAAGAGAGAGGATGGTTTCACCACCCCTCGAAACAGATCTGTAGTGATAAATGGAGTTTCAATAGAAAGTCTTTGTCCTGTCCTTTTATTTTTGTTTATTTGCTCTACCAAAAAGTATTGAGCACTCTCCTACGGAAGGATCTACTCAGAAAATCATATATATATATATATATATATATATATATATATATATATATATATATATATATATATATATATATTTATAAAACACTTACACACCAAAGAGTGGATTAAAAATCACAAAAATCCACACAAGTGATTTGGCCGGGAATTGTGCTTTTGTTCAAACATTGTGTGCATGATCAGAAGGGTTCATGAGCAACTGCATATAGCATACACCTGCATTGTGCCAGACTCTGTGTGTGTGTGTGTGTGTGTGTGTGTGTGTGTGTGTGTGTGTGTGTAGGGGGACGGACGGACGGATGTCAGGCAAGACAAACTTTAGCTGTTACACACATTTCAGCAATCTACATACCACATGTCTCATCAGTTATTTTACGTATCCTTGCAAAACGCTCAGATATATGTAGCAGATAATCCAAACAGTTCAGAAATATACAGCTCTCTCAAAAACAAAAATCCTCTAGCGCATGATGATGCATTTCTACATTGACAGTTTAAGCAAATATTGACACGTGAATCTTTGCTTCATTAGTGGATATTAAGCATGCACATTCCTGATGCAATGGGACATATTACAATATAAATACAGTTTACCATATGCTATTGTATATCTTATTATTTGAAATTCCTGCATAAAATAAAATCCAGGCACTACATTTTCAAGATCTGTCTTTAAGCCTACTTGTTTTGCAGGGCTGTGTATCTTATTTTTATTTTCTTATTCTTTTTTCCTTATTATTTTACATACATACACACATATATCTTTGCACTACTATGTTATTTTGAATGCAAACAGACACACACACACACACACACACACACACACACACATTACAATTGTTTATGAAATAATTTGTATAGCATATAAATCAAAACCCAAGATTAATCTATGACCAACAAAACTATGATTCATAACCCCCCCTGTTTATTAAAGCATTCCAGAGATTATCCTCCTGTATCTCTTTATGCTTTTATCTTGTGAATGGCGACCAGGGTGGTACAGCAGAGAAGCAGTGCATCAAACTGATACATTACCACATTAAGCTCTGGTGATTTGTGTTTCCAGGGCGTGAACCTCAGCAAAGGGCCACCATCTTGGGAGGTGCATATGTGCGTGCTCTACACACAGTGGTTGTGGATTGGAATGTACTGCACTAGTTGGCATTGCTGCAAAAGCTGTAAAAGTTGAGACAAATAAAAACTAATGATGTGTCATCGCCATGGGGCTGCGCCTGCACCCGGCAATCTCGACAGCCGTTTCTCATTATACAGGGGAGGGCAAGGCAACGGTAGAGAGTTCAATGTAAATTACACTTTCATTCCCCTTCCTGACTATAAATTCTTGAGTCGGCTCCGTGGGATGCAGCTTTCCCTCCCAATCATCCTATCTCGCTGTCGTTTTCACTTTGTGTTCCTTCAAGTCTCCTTTTCTCATCTTTCACGCTCTCTTTTTATTTCTTCTTTGTAGTTGAGTGATGGTACATCCAGTGAGATGCCTGTCCAGGATAATGACAAACTGACAAATCTTGTTATATTATTTACTCGATTAGAGCCATTTAGAGCATGTTTTTTATTTGATTTAATTTTATTTTACTTGTTTGTTTAAAAAAAAAAACAACAACGATAATTTAAATGTTGATTTTACCCTTAAGATAAATACAAGTACAAACCTTTTCCAAGAATGTCTTTGAACAATATTATTACTCAGATTTCAAATTAACTGTGTGTCATAAGTACATTTATTTATATTAGAATGTAATGGCAAGGGAAAAATATTATTGTAAATGTTTTTCTATTTCCTTCTATCCAAAACATCTTACAATTCAGAAAGGATTTAGCCAAAAGCATTAAAGTGAAATGGAAGGAAAGCCTATCAAACTCTTCAGTTTACAAAAAATATGAATAATTGTATAATCAGGTGGTTTTTTTATATGAAGGCAAAACAATGCAAAAATAACAGTATACAGCTATTAAACTAATGAGTCAGATATAAACTAGTAAATTTTGAAATAAAATAAGACTATGCACATCTGCATGTAATACTATAAATTAACATAAATTTACATGCAAAAGATAGGCATCTACTCTTTTACATGAATGCTTGACCTATACCTCAGTGTATTTAATGTACAACACTTTAGTGTTAACCGTTTCTTTAAAATCACCCCACCCCAATTTTCGCAGTACAATGGCACCCCCTATACAAGAATTTATTAGTTCTTTCTTTTTCTTCACTAAAACATTTGTAATAGCAGTACAGTAATGTGTTTTGCAAAGACATAAACAATCTTGGCTGGCTTTTATTATAAAGGTAAGTCTGTTGGGTTCTTACACCGGAGCCTAGTGGCTTAGCCTCGTGGCTCATCAGGCCGGTACTTATCCCCAGTTTCCATAGCGTGAAGCGACCAGGAGTTCAATTCCCCCTGGATGGGATGCTGGTCCATCGCAGGTTATATGCTTTTATTATGCTCAGGTTTAATTTCCCTTTAAGGTTATCACATTTCAATTTACAAACTAAAAAGGCAGGGTCATTTACAGACTGTTGTCTACCATCAGAATATTTGTGCCTGTGAAAAACATGATATTTATAATTACATTCAAGGTTCTTGCTCATGGATCAATCAATGGCAACTTGGCGGTGTTGGGTTTGAACCTATAACCTTCCAATCAGCTGTTCTTCTATCTTCTTCCCCTCTATGTCAGGGTCAATTGAGGCAACCAGTCTCAGGCAAATTACACTTCTCTCTATATGTTAACCCCTTTAAGTACTTTTTTTGGCCCCCCATTTCCCCTTCTTTAGATCTTGAGCCATGCTGCCCCGATGTTTTTCTCCATTCAAATCATAACTGAATCCAGCTCTCCTCAGATGAACTCAGGGATTCCCCTTGAGAGAAGCGTGCTCCTTGCTTTCCATCTATCCCACTCTAAAACACAACAGCTATTCGCATGGCTCAAGATCTGAAAAAGGGGGAGAAGGGGGCCAAAAATGAATAGGTTCAAAAGGGGTGCCTCTGGAACCGAATGATTGAGTAAAAACGCAGTGGAATTTATACACTGGCAGCATGTTTGTGTTGTCTACAATCAGCCTATTTGTGCCTTTGGATTAGATGATGCCAATAATTACAGTTAGAGGCTTTCAAAATGTACATTCAGTGAAAATATAAAGGACTTTAAATATTCTTTAGTGGCATTTTGGTGAATGACACTGTGAAAGCAGACATTTCTAAACAAGAATATGTAATGTTTTCCTCAAGTGGAGTCAGCTGATTTCTTATGGTTTTCTCTCTGTGTTACTGGCTGTCAGCTTTAATATTTGAAACTTTAACTACAGTCATGAAAAGTGATGCCTTCCTTTAGATAGAACAAATGAATGGAGTCAAGAATGGCAATACATGTTTACTTACAGCTTCACATATGGTTAATACGCAATTACAGTAAGCAGACTGCGGCATAAATAAATAAATAATTAAATAGAACAGTTCAATCACTGACATTTGATTTTAATCTTCATTATATAATAAAGGAAGACACATTTAAATAGCTGGGTATTACATCTGCCAGACAACCAGTAAACCAAATGAAATCTACAAATGCATGAATAAAACCAATCTGTTCTTAAAACATTATTGGAGATTTAATGTTGGACTTGCTTTCAGTAGTTTCATATAAAAAACATGTGCTTCTGGCTCAGATCAAGAGTAAGCAAGACAACAGCAGGCATCAGGCAACAGGTGCAAGCAACATGCATGTAAGGCCTCTGCAGGGCCTCTAAACCGGGCCTCTTCTATGTATCGGCTGCCATGTACTTTGGCTCTCCCAGACACTTTATTTTATTATTAGCATGGCCAAGAAGCAGACCTAATCCAGCTGGAGTCCCTCAAGTTTCTGCATATTGGCTATTTGTCTGTTTACTTATGTTATGAAGGCTTGAAAAACTTGAAAAACAGTGTGCCATGAGGAAAAGTCCAAATGTCTACAGTATTCACAGGACTCCATGACAAATAAGATACTAGTGTTCATATTAGTAGTATTCCATATTTGCCTTGATTAGTAAATAATAAATAAAGAATATGAAAGGTAAATTAATTCATTGGATATAATTGTTTTGTGTTTTCATTGACCTAATCAAAACTTAAAGATTTACTTTGCATCCTGGATCACAGACTATCTCCTCAGGAAGAAGGTTGTGAATTGAGAGAGTGACAAGATCGCATCAGAATTAATACAAAAGGTTTAAATTAGTGTAATATATAAAAGATTTAGATTATTAAATCAGACCTGTGGGCAGCAAGTATGCTGTTGCAAAACACATGCTGAAACTGCTTGAGGCAAGACTGTTATTGATAGCATCAAAACGCCAGCGATGTTGATTATTTGTTTGTTTTTGTGACTCAGTGATCCTGGAAACAGAGAATAAATGTAATCATGTCTTTCTGTTTATCACTACTGAGTTGGCAATGACAGTGTTGTGTGTTCAGGTTTCTTCTACTCATGTATGCAGAACATTCATTTATTCATTTTCTGAACCACTTAAGCCTGATTAGGGTTGCAGGGAGGCTGGCGCCCATCTCAGCCATCTCTGGGCAAGGGCAGAGTACACCCTGGACACCTCGCCAGGTCGTTGCAGGGCAGAAACACGCTGACGGCTTTGCATCCTACTCTTAACGAAAGTCAGATATGCGGAACAGGTGAATGCTAATTAGTAGTACGTGATTGCCACCTGCTGTGCTGAAGCGGAAATCTGAATCATGCCACGAGCTGGGCTTATAATAAGATCTAAAATATTTGCAATATATAAAATACAAAATAACAACACTGAGTGAGTAGGCTATAATGTTTTTTACATACATCAGTTTCATATTTGGATTACTGGACATTTATGTGAAACAAAAGCATATATATATATATATATATAGATAGATAGATAGATAGATAGATAGATAGATAGAGAGAGAGAGAGAGAGAGAGAGAGAGAGAGAGAGAGAGAGAGAGAGGGGCAGTGGTGGCCTAGTGGTATAGGTTGATGGATCGTTTGAGTACCCCGTTCCACAAGGTTGTGACTGTCCCCCAGTGCAGCTAACTGGGTTATCAAAGGTTGGCCATGTCTCTCACTGTCTATAGTGTGAGACATGTCAAAGAACCATTGCTGACTTTTGTAAAGAGTAGCTGGAAAGTCGTCAGCGTTTTTCTGTCCCTTGTGTCAGGAATGGCATCTGATCTAAAAACCTGCGAATCAGATGATTCGCTGTGGCGACCCCTGAAAAAGGGAAAAAGTCAGAAGGAAAAGAAGAATATATATACTGAATGAATGTATGCATATATATATATATATATATATATATATATATATATATATATATATATATATATATATATATATATATATAAATAAAAGGACAGGACAAAGACTTTCTATTGAAACTCCATTTATCACTACAGATCTGTTTCGAGGGGTGGTGAAACCATCCTCTCTCTTCAGGTGATTATAGAAGAATATAATAGTCTAGATATGAATAAGAATATCTATAATCACCTGAAGAGAGAGGATGGTTTCACCACCCCTCGAAACAGATCTTTAGTGATAAATGGAGTTTCAATAGAAAGTCTTTGTCCTGTCCTTTTATTTTTATTGTTATTTGCTCTACCAAAAAGTATTGAGCACACTCCTACGGAAGGATCTACTCAGAAAATCATATATATATATATGATATGATATGATAATATATATATATATTATATATATATATATATATATATATATATATATATATATATATATATTTATATTTACACACTGCCCTCCATAATTATTGGCACTCCTGGCTAAGATGTGTTCTTTAGCTTCTAATAAATTCATTTTTTCATAAATAATATGCGACCACAATGAAAAAAAAGGAAACTCTAACCTTTAATTCTACTGCATTTGTTCAGTGGAGAAAAAAAATCCTACTTTAAGTTCAGTTCAGTTTCCGTAACCGCTCAATCCTAATTTGGGTCGCGGGGAGGCTGGTGCCCATCCCAGCCAACTTCGGATAAGGACAGAGTACACCCTGGACAGCTCACCAGGCCATCGCGGGGCGGAAACACGCCGATGGCTTTGCAGCCTACTCTTGTCGAAAGTCAGCAATGGTTCTTTTACATGCCTCACACCATAGACAGTGAGAGACATGACCTTTGATAACCCAGTTAGCTGCACTGGGGGGGGGGACAGTGACAACCTTGTAGAGAGTGGGACTCAAACACCCAACCTTTTGGATCAGCAATCCAGCGCCCTATACCACTAGACCACCACTGCCCCTCCTACTTTAAGAAATAATTCTTTTACATCAAATGTGTGCCACAATTATAGTATTAGCACCCCTAATGTTGATACTTTGTATGGAGGCAGATGATTTGCTGTGGCAGAAAGGAAAAGAAGAAGAATGTTGATACTTTGTATTAAAGCAACTCCCTTGTGCCAACAAAAAAGAACCTAATCTTTTTCTACAATGTTTCACAAGATGGGAGAATACAGAAAGAGGGATCTTGGACCATTCCCCTTTGCACAATCTCTCCATACCATCCAGCAACCTGGGTCCTCTCCTCAACACTCTCCTCTTCAGCTCACTCTATAGGCTTTCAATAGGGTTGAGGTCTGGGGTCTGAGATGGCCATGGGAGGAGCCTGATTCTGTAACGAGTAAACCATTTCTGTGTAGATTATGGTAATTATCTTGCCGAAAGTTCCAGTGATGACCCATCTTCAGCTTTCAGGTAGACACCACCAGATTTTCATTTAAAATGTCCTGGTATTTCAAAGCATTCATGATGCCATGCACCCAAACAAGGTTCCCAGGGCCTCTGGAAGAGAAACAGGCCCACAGCATCATGATCCTTCCCCATACTTCACAGTGGACACGAGGTGCTTTTCTGTACTCTCATCTTTTATTTTCCGACACAGTTTCAACAGTTTAGGGTGACGACTGTATACCATCAAGGTCTCGCATACGTATAGCAGAGAAGATAAGATTACTGCTTGATACACTTTCAGCTTCATCCGCAAACTGATGTCTCTCCTGTCCCACACGTTGTGCTGTAGCCTGCCGAAGGCAGCAGTGCCGCTAGCCAACCTGTAGGAGATCTATTCATCGATGTTGCTGAAGCGTGACAGAGTCCTACCAAGGTAGATGAACTTATCTACTGAAGCGAGCTTCTGGCCATTGACTGTTATGGTGGGCTCTGTGTACTGCTCTGAGGGGTCTTGCTGGTGCATAACCTTGGTGTTCTTTGTACTTATTGTAAGACCGTAGTTGTCACAGGCCTTGGAGAATAGATTCATGCTTTCCTGCATATCAGAATGAGTAGCAGCATTCAATGCATAGTCATCAGCAAAGACAAAAGTCATGGGCTGTGTCTTCCTGGACTTTGGTTTTAGCCTGCAGTCTTCATAGGTTGAAGAGCTTGCCATCTGTATGGTATCTAAAGCAGACTCCAATGTCACTGTCATGGGAAAGCATCAGTCAAAACATGGCAGAGAATATCATGCTGAAGAGGGTTGCGATGAGCACACAGCCCTGCTTGATGCCGTTTGTCACGGGGAACGGTTGGGAGTATTCCCTATTGTCCTGAACGCCAGCCTGCATGCCATTGTTGAACTGTCTGACCAGAGATATGAACTTCTCATGGCACCTTTACTTGGCCATGATCTTGCAGAGCCCCTCCCTGCAGACCATGTTAAATGCTTTCGTCAGCTCCACGAAGGTGGTGTAAAGGTCAACATTCTGTTCGAGACACTTCTCCAGCTGCTGGCGCATAGCAAAAGTCATGTCCGCTGTACCACGGCCTTTCCTAAAGCTACACTGGCTCTCTGGTATTACTGGTATAAGTGGTATAAGTACTTTGAAGAGCTGATGAATGAGGAAAACGAGAGAGAAAAAAGAGTAGAAGAGGTGACTGTTGAGGACCAGGAAGTAACAAAGATTAGTAGGGGTGAAGTGAGGAGGGCACTGAAGAGGATGAAAAATGGAAAGGCAGTTGGTCCTGATGACATACCTGTGGAGGTATGGAAGTGTCTAGGAGAGGTAGCAGTAGATTTTCTGACAAGAACATTCAATAAGGTCTTGGAGAGTGAGCAGATGCCGGAGGAATGGAGGAGAAGTGTGCTGGTGCCCATTTTTAAGAACAAAGGAGACCTGCAGAGTTGCGGCAACTACAGAGGGATAAAGTTGATGAGCCATACGATGAAGTTATGGGAAAGAATACTGGAAGCTAGACTTAGGGCAGAGGTCAGCATTTGTGAGCAACAGTTTGGTTTCATGCCAAGAAAGCACCACAGATGCAGTGTTTGCTTTGAGGATGTTAATAGAGAAGTACAGAGAAGGTCAGAGGGAACTGCACTGTGCCTTTGTGGATATGGAAAAAGCATATGACAGGGTGTCAAGAGAAGAACTGTGGTATTGCATGAGGAAGTCTGGAGTGGCAGAGAAGTATGTCAGAGTGGTGCAGGACATGTATGAGAGATGTAAAACAGTAGTGAGGTGTGTTGTTGGTGTGACAGAAGAGTTCAAGATAGAGGTGGGACTGCATCAAGGGTCAGCTCTGAGCCTGATGGACAGGCTGACAGATGAGGTGAGACCAGATTCCCCATGGACTATGATGTTTGCCTTTGTGGATATGGAAAAAGCATATGACAGGGTGTCAAGAGAAGAACTGTGGTATTGCATGAGGAAGTCTGGAGTGGCAGAGAAGTATGTCAGAGTGGTGCAGGACATGTATGAGAGATGTAAGACAGTGGTGAGGTTTGCTGTCGGTGTGACCGACGAATTCAAGGTGGAGGTGGGACTGCATCAAGGATCAGCTCTGAGCCCCTTCTTGTTTGCGATGGTGATGGACAGGCTGACAGACGAGGTTAAGCAAGAATCTCCATGGACTATGATGTTTGCAGATGACATTGTGATCTGTAGTGAGAGCAGAGAACAAGTGGAGGGAAATCTAGAGAGGTGGAGGTATGCCCTGGAAAGGAGAGGAATGAAGGTTAGCCTCAGAAAATCAGAATACATGTGTGTGAATGAGAAGGACCTAGGAGGAATGAGAAGGACCCCAGGGAGCAGAGAAAAGGAAGGTGGAGGATTTTAAGTACTTAGGCTCAATGATCCAGAGCAATGGAGAGTGGGGAAAAGAGGTGAAGAAGCGTGTGCAGGCAGGCTGGAATGGTTGGAGAAAAGTGTCCGGTGTGATGTGCGATAGGAGAGTGTCAGCAAAAATGAAAGGAAAAGTGTACAAGACGGTGGTGAGACCAGCGATGTTGTATGGCCTAGAAACGGTGGCACTGAGGAAAAGGCAGGAGGCAGAGCTGGGGGAAGCAGAGATGAAAATGCTGAGGTTCTCTTTGGGAGTAACGAGGATGGATAGGATCAGAAATGAGTACATCAGAGGGACAGCCCATATAAGATGTTTTGGAGACAAAGCCAGAGAGGCTAGATTGAGATGGTTTGGACATGTACAGAGGAGGGATAGTGAATATATTGGCAGTAGGATGCTGAGGTTGGAACTACCAGGCAGAAGGCCTAGAGGAAGACCAAAGAGGAGATTTATGGATGTGGTGAAGGAGTACATGAAGGTCATTGGAGTAAGGGAAGAAGATGCAGAGGACAGGGCGAGATGGAGGCGGATGGTTTGCTGTGGCGACCCCTGAAGGGAACAGCCAAAAGGAAAAGAAGAAGAAGAAGACACTGGCTCTCTGGTAGCAAATCCTCAAGATGCTGGTTCAGACGGTTTAGCAGGATCTTGGCTAAGATTTTCTCAGCAATGGAGAGTAACGAGATATCGTGGTGGTTGTTGCAGGCTTGTCAGTTCCCCTTTCGCTTGTAGAGATGGATGATGGAGGAGTTTTTGAAATGCTGCAGAAGTTTCTCCTGGCGCCACATGGACTGAAACAGCTTAGTGAACTTCCTAAGCAGTTGTGGTCTGCCGAATACGTACATCTCCACAGGAATTACATCTGCACCCGGTGTCTTGCTGCTGGAGAGCAGCTTCACAGCCTTCTCCACTTCAGCTTCAGCTGGGGGAACGGTAAGGGTGTGATCAACGGGGACTTGTGGCAGACACGTAATTGCTTTGTTGTTGATGGATGAAGGATGATTTAGCACACCGTCAATGTGTTCAGCCCAGCGTTCTGGTATCTTCTCCTTGTCAGTGATCAGACTGTTCCCGTCAGCACTAAGGAGCGGGGTTGATCCTGTTCCTTGTGGGTCTGTAAACTGCCTTGAGCGCACTGTTAAAGTTCTTGGAGTCATTCCAGTCGGCGAATGACTAGATCTCATTGGCCTTCATGTTCAGCCAGGAGTCCTACATAGATTAGCTTGTGGCGAACTGTTCTTTGACAGCTGGCGAAGGCAGCTTTCTTTGAGGCCGAAGAGGCATCGCTGAGGAGTGCTGTGTAAATGCAGTGTTTCTCCTTGAGCAGTGGTCGTCATTCTCATCGAACCAGTCCTGGGGTATTCGTGTGGCTAGGCCCAATACTCCCGAAGCAGCATTGTAGACCGGTCTCCAGAAACAAGAGGCCATTGCTATTGCAGCTACCGATACCATTGGTCCCCAGGATTCCTTCGAAAGTAGCCTGGTCAGCACCAACTCTGGCGTTGAAATCACCAAGAATGATGAGTTTATCTGCTGAAGGCACTGCAGAGATGGCTGCATTGAGATCCTCGTAGAATCTCTCTTTGACCTCATGAGGGTTCGTCATAATTGGGGCGTAGGCACTGCTCAATGTGGCAAACTTCTTGCATGGAAGTGGCAGCTGAACTGTCAGGTGGCAGTCTTCTTGAGCAGGTTGGATTTGATGGCAAACCCAACACGTGCCTAGCGGCGCTCTTCCTTGCTGCATTCTAACCAGAAGAATGTGTAGCCTGCATGAATCTCGGACAGTTGTCCCTCCTCTACTTGTTTTTATTAAAAAAAAAAAAAAAAAAAAAAAAAAATATATATATATATATATATATAAATAAAAAGAAAAACAGCGACGTCCTTTGTTCCTCGCCTTCATCGATCTGACCAAGGCATTCGACTTGGTCAGTCGGTCTGGCCTCTTCACCCTCCTCCATAAGATTGGATGTCCCACCAAGCTCCTGAAGATAGTCGAGTCATTCCACGACAACACGTCTGGCACAGTTCAGTATAACGGAACATCATCAGACCCCTTTCCAATCAAGAGCGGCGTGAAACAAGGGTGTGTCCTGGCCCCGACACTTTTTGGCATATTTTTCTCTTTGCTCCTGCGCTACGCATTCAGAGAGTCCGAAGATGGCATCTTCCTCCACACACGGAGTGATGGGAACCTCTTTAATCTCGCCCGCCTCAGGGCAAAGACCAAGGTGCGCAAGGTCCTCATCCGGGATATGCTCTTTGCTGACGACGCTGCCCTCACTGCTCACTCTGAAGCCGCCCTTCAGCGACTCATCAATCACTTCGCGGAGGCATGCACAGAGTTTGGACTCACTATCAGCCTCAAGAAAACCAACATCATGGGTCAGGATGTCAGCACAACTCCCACAATCAACATCGGTGATTACACCCTGGAAGTGGTGGACAAGTTCACCTACCTTGGCTCCACCATCTCCAGTATCCTATCCTGGATGCTGAGCTAAACGTAAGGATAGGCAAAGCAGCAACATCCATGGCCCGCCTAGCGAAGCGTGTGTGGAACAATCCCAGGCTGACCCTAAACACGAAGATGAAGGTGTACCAAGCATGCGTGTTGAGCACGCTTCTATACGGCAGTGAGGCCTGGACCCTATACATGCACCAGGAGCGAAGACTAAACGCCTTTCACCTGCGCAACCTCAGGCGACTCCTCGGCATTACCTGGCAGGATCGTGTCTCCAACTCGCGCGTCTTGGCCCAGGCAGGCATGTCAAGCATGTTCGCCATCCTCTCCCAGAAGCGCCTGCGCTGGCTCGGACACATATGCAGGATGGATGAATTTCGCATTCCAAAGGACATCCTCTATGGCGAGCTCGCCTCAGGAACACGACCAACAGGACGACCCGCCCTGCGCTACAAGGATGTCTGCAAGAGGGACCTGAAGTCATGCAGCATCAACCCAGTAGATCTCGAGGCAGCGAGCTCCGACCGCTCTAGCTGGCGTGGAAAGGTAAAATCCGGTGTGCAGCAGGCCGAGGAGAAGAGAGAGATCCAGCATGAGGAGAAGAAGAACCGCAAACAGCAGAGAATTCTGTCTGCCACAGCCTGCCCCACGATCCCTACTGCAGAATACACTTGCAGCAAGTGTGGTAGGAGCTGCATCTCCCGCATTGGCTTATTCAGCCACAGCCGGCGCTGCAGCCTCTCAGCTAATTGATAGACCTGCCTAGGTGCAGACTCCATTGTCTCTTGAGACAGACGGATGCCAAGTTATATATAAATAAAAAGCAAAAATTAAAAACTCAAAATGGACGTGACCACCACTGTAGTCATCTGTACCAACTTGCTGGGTTTAACACAGTGCAGTTGAAGCATAAGAACAATAAAGATAAGAATTTTAACCTTTGTGGTGGTGAGCAGTTGGCATACGTAAATGATGGAGAGGGAGAGCGGTGCATGTTTCCCTTCCATAACAGAGAGGCACAGAGGAAAGCAGATTCCATTCCATAGCAGCTTCAGGTAACCAGCCAAAGGTGTTTTTTACTCTTGCTACCGCTTTGCATGGATGACTCTCTTCAGGACGTTGCTTTCTTTTCTTGAAGAACATTTTTAACGTGGCTTGTTTCTGCCTTCTTTTCAAAACCTTATGGAAGTGGCTCATGACCTCATACAAAGGTGTTCACAGCGCTGCTAGTGCTTTAGCGCTTTAGCGCTTTAGCTTAGCTTACATAGATACATACATACATACATACATACATACATCCTCTTCAGCTTCATTTAGGCAGTTATGCCGATAAGCCAATCTGTGGGTTTTCTGTTCAGTACTCTAAATCGTATTTGTTGCTGGAGGTGGTACAGTATATGGTGTTCGTGATTAGATAGCTTTCGTGCTTTAGTGGTAGCTTTAGCTTTACGTACATAGTACTGTATCAACAACTTCCGGACTTCCCCAGGACAGCTTTTAGGGTGATACATAGTATCAATAACTTCCGACTTCCCCAGGACAGCTTTTAGGATGATACATAGTATGAACAACTTCCGGAAGTCACGCACTTTTCCTCCCTCTCAGTCTTGGTTTTTCTTGCGCATTTCTCGAGTTCGACTTCCAGTTTTTGCACTGGTCCTGAAGGCTCTGAGGCGAATTAACCCCCACAAGGCTGGAAGACCAGACGGTGTACTTCCCAGAGATCTGAAGGCCTGTGCGGAACAGCTTACTGGTGTGTATGCAGACATCTTCAATCTATCTCTACGCCAAGGCATAGTTCCCCGTGTCTTTAAGTCCTCTATTATTGTACCAGTTCCAAAGAAGCAGAGCCCATCTCTCCTGAATGACTTCAGGCCAGTGACACTTACATCAATTGCCATGAAATGCTTCAAAAAACTGGTTCTCACACACATCAACCGCTCAGTACCAGACATGAATGACCCCCTTCAGTTTGCCTACCGCCCCAACCGCTCGGTTGCCATTGCGATGCATCATATTCTACAACATCTGGACAGCAGAGGAGCATATGTCAGGACACTTTTCCTGGACTATAGCTCTGCTTTCAACACCATACTACCGGGCAGGCTGACTGGGAAACTGACAGACCTTGGTATACCACCCCCACCTGCAACTTCTTCTTTTCCTTTCGGCTTTTCCCTTCAGGGGTCGCCACAGCGAATCATCTGCCTCCATCTCACCCTATCCTTTGCATCTTCTTCTCTTACACCAACGACCTTCATGTCCTCCTTCACCACATCCATGAATCATCTCTTTGGTCTTCCTCTAGGCCTTTTGCCTGGTAGTTCCAGCCTCAGCATCTTACTGCCAATATATTCACTATCCCTCCTCTGTACATGTCCAAACCATCTCAATCTAGCCTCTCTGACTTTGTCTCCAAAACGTCTTACATGTGCTGTCCCTCTGATGTGCTCATTCTGAATCCTATCCATCCTCGTTACTCCCAAAGAGAACCTCAACATTTTCATCTCTGCTACCTCCAGCTCTGCCTCCTGTCTTTTCCCCAGGGCCACTGTTTCTAAACCATACAACATCGTTGGCCTCAACACCGTCTTGTACACTTTTCCTTTCATTCTTGCCCGTTCCCCTCCTATCACACATCACACCGGACACTTTTCTCCAACCATTCCAACCTGCCTGCACATGCTTCTTCACCTCTTTTCCACACTCTCCATTGCTCTGGATTGTTGAGCCTAAGTACTTAAAATCCTCCACCTTTCGTATCTCTGCTCCCTGTAATCTCACTGTTCCTCTTGGGTCCTTGTCATTCATGCACATGTATTCTGTCTTACTGAGGCTAATCTTCATTCCCCTCCTTTCCAGGGCATACCTCCACCTCTCTAGATTTTCCTCCACTTGTTCTCTGCTCTCACTACAGATCACAATGTCATCTGCAGAAATCATAGTCCATGGGGAATCTTGTCTAACCTCGTCTGTCAGCCTGTCCATCACCATAGCATACAAGAAGGGGCTGAGAGCTGACCCTTGATGCAGACCCACCTCCACCTTGAACTCTTCTGTCACACCGACAGCACACCTCACCACTGTCTTACATCTCTCATACATGTCCTGCACCACTCTAACATACCTCTCTGCCACTCCAGACTTCCTCATGCAATACCACAGTTCTTCTCTCGGCACCCTGTCATATGCTTTCTCCAGATCCACAAAGGCACAATGCAGCTCTCTCTGACCTTCTCTGTACTTCTCCATTAACATCCTCAAGGCAAACACTGCATCTGTGGTGCTCTTTCTTGGCATGAAACCAAACTGTTGTTCACAAATGCTGACCTCTGCCCTTAGTCTAGCTTCCAGTATTCTTTCCCATAACTTCATCGTATGGCTCATCAACTTTATCCCTCTGTAGTTGCCACAACTCTGCACGTCTCCCTTGTTCTTAAAAATGGGCACCAGCACACTTCTCCTCCATTCCTCTGGCATCCTCTCACTCTCTAAGACCTTGTTAAATGTTCTTGTCAGAAAATCTACTGCTACCTCTCCTAGACACTTCCGTACCTCCACCGGGATGTCATCAGGGCCAACTGCCTTACCATTCTTCATCCTCTTCAATGCCCTCCTTACTTCACCCTTACTAATATTTGCTACTTCCTGGTCCTCAACAGTCACCTCTTCTACTCTTTTTTCTCTCTCATTTTCCTCATTCATCAGCTCTTCAAAGTACTCTTTCCATCTTCCCAGCACACTTCTGTCATCAATCAATACATTTCCCTCTTTGTCCTTTATCAATCTAACTTGCTGCATGTCCTTCCCATCTCTATTTCTCTGCTGTGCCAACCTGTATAAATCATTTTCTCCCTCTTTACTTTCCAACTGAGCATACAAGTCATCAAACGTGCTCTGTTTAGCCTTTGACACTGCTACCTTTGCCTTACGCTGTGTCTTCCTGTACTCCTGTTTACTCTCTTTGGTTTTCTCAATGTCCCACTTCTTCTTAGCTAACCTCTTCCTTTGTACACACTCCTGCACTTCCTCATTCCACCACCAAGTCTCCTTATCTACTTTCCTTCCAGATGACACACCAAGTATTCTCCTACCTGTCTCCCTGATCACATTAGCTGTAGTTGTCCAGTCATCTGGAAGCACTTCGTGACCACCCAAAGCCTGTTTCAACTCCTCCTTGAAGACAACCTGACAGTCTTCCTTTTTCAACTTCCACCACTTTGTCTTCTGCTCTGCCTTTGCCTTCTTCACCTTCCTCACCATCAGCATCATCCTGCACACCACCATCCTATGCTGTTTGGCAACACTCTCACCCGCTACTACTTTGCAGTCACTGACTTCCTTTAAATTACATCGCCTGCACAAGATGTAGTCTACCTGTGTGCTCCTACCTCCACTTTTATAAGTCACCCTATGCTCCTCTCTCTTCTGGAAGAAAGTATTCACCACAGCCATTTTCATCCTTTTTGCAAAATCTACCAACATCTGTCCTTCTGCGTTCCTGTCCTGGATACCAAACCTACCCATCACTTCCTCGTCCCCTCTGTTTCCTGCAGCAACATGTCCATTGAAGTCTGCCCCAATGACCACTCTTTCACCTCTGGGGGTACTCTGCATCACTTCATCTAACTCACTCCAGAATCTCTCCTTCTCTTCTCGCTCACATCCTGTCTGTGAGGCATAAGCACTAACAACATTGACCATCACACCTTCAATTTCTAACTTGAGACTCAACACTCTGTCTGACACTCTTTTCACTTCTAGAACATTCCTGACAAACTCCTCCTTCAAGATGACTCCGACTCCATTTCTCTTCCCATCCACACCATGATAAAACAGCTTAAACCCTGCTCCTATGCTTCTAGCCTTGCTACCTTTCCACCTGGTCTCCTGAACACACAGTATGTCCACCTTCCTCCTCTGCATCATGTCAGCCAGCTCTCTCCATTTTCCTGCCATAGTTCCAGCAGTCAACGTCCCTACTTTCAGTCCTAGACTCATGCCTTTCCTCTTCTCTCTCTGGCAACGGACACGCCTCCCGCCTCTCCTTCTTCGACGTCTTCGACCAACAGTAGTCCAATTTCCATCAGCACCCTGTTGGTTGATGGTACTGATGGTGGTCGTTGTTAACCCGGGCCTCGACTGATCCGGTATGTCATTCTTTCTTGTGATTCGCATAGTTTATTTGGCATTTGTTTTACGCCGGATGCCCTTTCTGACGCAACCCTCTGCATTTATCCGGGCTTGGGACCGGCGTGAGGGAGAGACACTGGTTTATGCCCCCCCCCTCACGGCTGCATTCCCCACTTGCAACTGGATTCTGCATTTCCTGACTGACAGCCCACAGGTGGTTAAGATGGGAAGGAGGGTGTCAGCGAAGCTCACAGTCAGCACAGGATCATGACAGGGCTCCTGCCTCAGACCGAAACTTATCACCCGGCACACACACGACTGTGTCTCCACCCAGGAAAACACCACCATCATAAAGTATGCTGACGACATCACCATCCTGGGCCTTATTAAGGGCGAGGACGAATTGGGCTATTGGAGTCTGGTGAACAACATTCTTATCCATGGAGAGGATAACAATCTCAGTGTAAACATAGATATGACGAAAGAAATAATAATGGATTTTAGACACCCCCCCTTCCCCGCAGCAACCATTCTTCATCAAGGGGACTGAGGTGGAGAGGGCTGACAGCTGTAGGTTCTTAGGACTGCAAATTACATCAGATCTGAGGTGGACTTTAAACACTACAGCCATAGTGATAAAAGCCCAGTAGAGACTCTATTTCATCAGGATGCTCAGAAAAGCTGGCCTGCACTATCACCCTCTCACCTAGGTCTACTACGGGCTGATTGAAAGCATCCTCACTGTGTGGTACGGCAACACCACACCGGCGGAGAGGAAGGCTCTGCAAGGTATCACGAGGACCGCAGAGAGGATTATCGGCACTGAGCTTCCTTCCATAAACACGATTTACACACAGCACTTTTACACAAGAATAGAAAGGATAATCAAAGACACACTACATCCAGCTCACTCCCTGCTTAAACAAAAACACTGCACATATAACCTCGGGCACAATCGAGCGGACGGTATTGTCACACATCGAACTCGCTTCTTCAACAGCTTCTTTCCTGCTGTGTTGAGACTCTCAAGTGTCCGAACAAAAGGACGGGCATAGTGCGACATACATAGATATGTATATATAATATATGTGTATGTATGTATGTGTATATAGGCACATATATATGTGTTTGTGTATGTGTGAGTGTATGTACATATATAAGTAAAAATAAAAGGACAGGACAAAGACTTTCTATTGAAACTTCATTTTCACTACAGAACCATGGTTTCACCACCCCTTGAAACAGATCTGTAGTGAAAATGAAATTTTACTAGAAAGTCTTTGTCCTGTCCTTTTATTTTTAACTTATATTTGCTCTACGAAAAAGTATTGAGCACTCTCTTAAGGAAGGATCTACTCAGAAAATTCTCTCTCTCTCTCTCTCTCTCTCTCTCTCTCTCTCTCTCTCTATATATATATATATATATATATATATATATATATATATATATATATATATATATAACTACATAACTGAGTGCAATATAACTTACATTGTTGTGTCTAATGGTTTTGTTATTGCTTAATATTTTATTAAATTAAGTAAGGTCTGCTGGGCTGGTGTAAGGCCCTTTCTATGCATCGGACTTAGTACTGTACGTGTTTTTTGCCTGTTCTCAGCCTCTCTGTTTTTCTTTCTTTTCCAAAACTGACTCTTTGCACGACCGCACAAGAATTTCCTATGTGTGTAAAAGCACAAATGGCAATAAAGAGACTTTAACTTTGACTCTAAAAAAAAAAAAAAAACTCTTTCATGAAACGTTTCATGTCATTGACTCTTGCAAAGGGTGCAATAAATTATAAAACTTCTCCATATGTTTTTGATCTGGATTGAGTATGAATTCTAGAGAATAGAACATGGATACATCAGTTCCAATAAGACTAAGGAACCACAATAATAACATAAAGAAATCGTAATCTAGTCTCTCTTCTTTTCCTTTCAGCTGTTCCCTTCAGAGGTCGCCACAGCAAATCATCTGCCTCCATCTCACCCTATCCTCTGCATCTTCTTCTCTTACTCCAACTACCTTCATGTCCTCCTTCACCACATCCATAAATCTCTTTGGTCTTCCTCTAGGCCTTCTGCCTGGTAGTTCCAATGTCAGCATCTCTCACTACAGATCACAATGTCATCTGCAAACATCATAGTCCATGGGGAATCTGGTCTCACCTCATCTGTCAGCCTGTCCATCAGGCTCAGAGCTGACCCTTGATGCAGTCCCACCTCTATCTTGAACTCTTCTGTCACACCAACAACACACCTCACTACTGTTTTACATCTCTCATACATGTCCTGCACCACTCTAACAGACTTCTCTGCCACTCCAGACTTCCTCATGCAATACCACAGTTCCTCTCTTGGCACCCTGTCATATGCTTTCTCCAGCTCCACAAAGGCACAATGCAGCTCCCTCTGACCTTCTCTGTACTTCTCTATTAACATCCTCAAAGCAAACACTGCATCTGTGGTGCTCTTTCTTGGCATGAAACCAAACGGTTGTTCACAAATGCTGACCTCTGCCCTTAGTCTAGCTTCCACTATTCTTTCCCATAACTTCATCGTATGGCTCATCAACTTTATCCCTCTGTAGTCGCCACAACCCTGCACATCTCCCTTGTTCTTAAAAATGGGCACTAGCACACTTCTCCTCCATTCCTTCAGCATCTGCTCACTCTCTAAGACCTTGTTGAATGTTCTTGTCAGAAAATGTACTGCTACCTCACCTAGATACTTCCATACCTCCACCGGTATGTAGTCGGGACCAACTGCCTTTCCATTCTTCATCCTCTTCAAGGCCCTCCTCACTTCACCCTTACTAATCTATGCTACTTCCTGCTCCTCAACAGTTACCTCTTCTACTCTTTTTCTCTTTTATTTTTAAGCTTTTATTAAGTGTGAGTTTCATTATTTATTTTTTGGAAGCAAAGACAACAAAAAGTGGACATAAAACAGGTGAATAAGATTTACGAAGAGCAAGATGTTGTGTTCTGTCACCAGGAAAGCTTTGTATTTGGCCACAATAAATTGATAATGGAAGATAAAACACAGGCTATTCACTAGTGAATGGGCACCTGTAAACCCATAGCTTATCAGTGAATTCTTTATACTCAAGCGCATTATTCCATAACTACACCAATTGAGACTCACAGTCATTTGATGTCTGTCAGTGGTGACAGATACTGTAAGAGCAAAAAAACCCATGAGTCAACCTTAATTAGTAATTTGACAACAGTTTAGATTTTGGTGGACATAACTTTAAAATGATCTGCTGTTGATTAATTTCCCAAATACAAATAGTTCAAGAAAGCCAAAGGATCAGTCAGATGATTACTGTACTGGAAAGATTCAAAAGAATATTGATGTTTTTCTTCGTTTTAAGTTTTTCCACAATGCTGCCCTTATTCTAGTTTTACTAACACATGCTGACTCATTCACTCTGTCATATATCTGCATAATCTTTCTGTCTCAAAGGATCATCACTTGTGTACAGTGATGTAATGGAAGAAGCAATCAGTGGGATCCAACAAATTGTGAGCATAGAGTATATAATAAAAACAGTATGAAATATACCCTATATGCTGACCACAAATTTGCTGTGGCAGTAAAGCACCTATTTTAATTTTTTATTGAGAATAATTAAAAGCTTTTATATGGTCAGAATAGCTAGACACTCACTGAACTTTTATAAGTATATGTGTCATGTTGATATAGAAAATGCTTTGTGTAACTAGAGACTGAGACGGGTCCGATAATACTAATGTAAATTAAATAATAAAAAATAAAGAAATTAATGGTCTGGGAAGGGTCACAGCAGCACTAAACTTCCCACCTCTTGATTATGAACTTTACTGCACTCCCAGGAAGCGATAAAGTCAATTAGTGATGAAAGGATCTTCTGACTTGTGCCTGTCCACAATTTTAGCCCTAAGATCTTTTGACCCTGCCTTGTCACCGATTGTTGATTGTTTGTTTTCAGTTACGTTTACAAATATTGCAGAGCTCAACACACCTGTTTTTCTGCTGAACTAAGCAGAAATGAGTACAGTTGATCACAGTGGCGGGCCGTGCATTTCACACCTAGGCGTACAGTAGTGCTCTGTCTGACTCAATCCAACCCTCAATAACTATTTTATGGCTATAAAAGTTTTACTGCAGCTACAGCTGTGACACACAAAAAAAGCATCAATAATAACCTCATAAAATTGCAATATTATTTAGGAATATAGCCACATTTTACTCATAAAAAAAAATCCTTTTTATTTGTACACAAAATCCATCCTCCTTTCTTTCCTTCAAATCTGACAAACCGCTCCTTGACACCTGTGGCCGTTACATAACGCAGAACTGTGCTTAATACAAAGCTGCACTGCTTTACCCGCGTCTGTCATCTCATCCACCATAACAGAGACAAACGGTGCTTTCTTAACTTCCCTTCTGATCTCTTCCCCCATCACTTCAGCAATAGTGGTGATCAGGTCGTTTTGTATTTTGCTCGAAGTCCCACTAAACACTTTATTTAGTGGACAGGTGGTAATGAAAATCCATGTTGCTCTCAGCAACGAGAGAAAGAAGCTCCACGTAGTTTCCTTTGTTTTTGGATCCAGCGCTTTCATCGTGTCCCCGAAATGAAGTTCCTGCTTGCCCAAAGAAATGACACAGTCTATCAGTCTTTTTACGATTTCCCTATTTTTCTTCACCTTTTTGTTGTGGAGCTCCGTTTCCCTATGCACTTGCTCGCTCAGCTGTAGATCCACTCTGGTTTCCCCAAAAGTTTTGGATAATGTTGCTTGTAAGCGTCCGGCAGTGCTTTGGTGTCTCGTTGCTGCCTTGGTTAGGCAAGTCAAATTTACAAATCCAGTGTTGCTCCAAACACCATGTCGATCTGTAGCAAATAACAAGCACTCCCAGCAATACAATTTGCAGTGTTCCTCGGAGCCTGTGAGCCGGTGGTGCCGCGCGGACAAATCCTTTTCTCGGTTGTGACAGGCTTCCTAACTTCAAAGTTGCCCGACCTTTCTTAATGATGTCCAGCTTTTCTTGAAAAACCCGTCTTGAAAATGGCTTTGACAGTAAATCTGCAACCAAATCCATTTCTTCTTCTCCTTTAGCCATTGTGAGTTGTGCAGCTCGCTACAGATGCAGTTTGCTATCTCTGGCTAGTACACTCTCTCACTATCCAATCATAG
Source organism: Plotosus lineatus (assembly GCA_024760905.1). NCBI lineage: Eukaryota > Metazoa > Chordata > Actinopteri > Siluriformes > Plotosidae > Plotosus > Plotosus lineatus. Next base: position 32,291,753 of record CM045728.1, on the reverse strand, counting down.
GGTGTGAAAATGCCGACTTTTCCGTACGCCTGCTAGAAGGCCTTGGTGTCGCCAACTCTAAATCTGATTGGTTAAAGCAACAGTTTTCTCAACACTTATTTTATGCTACAGGGCCCGCAGAACTGATTATGAAGGCCTACAGGTAGATTTCTGACCCTGGCAACAAATAATGGCTGAAATGTGATTGGTTAAATGCTTAAATATGAAAACACACATCTGGAAGCAGCGCAACCAGGGTCAAAGCAATGAAAGGAAGCTGACAGACAATTTGGAATTAGTTAATAAGTATTCATGGACAAAATATAATTTGTAATTTGTAATAATGTGATTCAGATATTTTTAGGCCAGCAGAGAAGGCCTTGCAGGCCCTGATGGCCCACCACTGGTTGATCAAAAGTGACAACCAGTTAGTATGTAATGAAGGTGATTAGTTTCACCCCACTGAGATTACAAGGTTTTTTGAGGAGGAGATGATCATTTGAATATGTCAGCGATTCTGAGTTTAATTAATATTTTTAACTCCACAATTTCATTGAGTAAATATAGCTGGTAAAATATTTTGTATGTTAACTTTAGGCTGTATAGCACCAACGTGTAGACACCTTGAAGAGATGATTGTTTTCTATGATCTATGTGCAATAGCACTGATAATTTTGGGATTTCTAGTTGCTTAAAAATAGATCCAAGAGACATTCCTGACCCATGTAAAATGCTGTCAAACTACATTTCTGCATAAATACAGTACAACCTATAATTAATGCAATTTCCTCTGGGATTTACACAAGTTCTTCCAGGATTAATAAAGTTTTCTGATTCTGAAACATCATCAGATTTTCACACTTGCCTGAAAAGTAAATATTAAATAAATTTTACTTGGCTGTGTTGGCCTGGTGCGCCATCCGGGGTGTACTTTGCACTCACTCAGAGTTGGCTAAGAGGGGTGCCAGCCTCCAGTATTAAGTGATTCACAAAGTTGTCTTTTTCTTTCCTAGCCATCCTGGCCCAGATGCAGCAAAACAAGCCCAAACTATATCACTACCATGTTTCACGGATAAGCCTCTTTATGCTGGAATTCACTATTTTCCATTCTCCAAACATAATGCTTCTGCAATGGCCTGGTGAGCTGTCCAGGGTGTACTCTGTCCTCGACCAAAGTTGGCTGAGATAGGCTCCCCGCGACCCTTATAAAGATTAAGCGATTCAGAAAATGAATGAATGAAACATAATGCTTCTCATTCAAACCAAAAGTTCTATTTTTGTCTCACCTGTTAATAAGCCATTTTTTCCAGGAGCCTTCTATTTTATTTATGTGAGTTTTAGCATCCTGCAAATGAGCCGCTGTGTTCGTTTTGAAGAGCAGTGGCTTTCTCCTTGCAAACATGCAATGCACACAACTGTTGTTTTGTATTTTTCTAATGGTCTACTCACGCACATTAACATTAGCCAATGCAAGAGAGGCCTTCATTTGCTTAGAGGTTACCATGTTGTCTTTTGTGAACTTGCCGACTATTACACACCTTGCTCTTGGAGTGATCTTAGTTGGTCAACCACTGCTGGGGCCTTATGTACAAAGAGCACTTACACAGAAAAATGTAGCATATCTCCTTTCCCATGGCAGAGTTCAAATGCATCAAGAGTGAAATGTGCAGGGCCTCACACCGACTTTACACACCAACTTTATCGCTGGCATGCGGATGTTTGTAGAGCTGTTGGTCCTTTGGTGACACCTAGAGGTGATGCTGGGAAACTGTTGATAATGTGAAAACAATTCATCCTCAGAGTGATGCGTACATAAGAGACACATGAACAACACTGATTTTTACAGGTTTTCCGAATGTAATTGGTGCTGCCGATGAATTTGTTTATGTCAATTGGAAGCATTTTCATTCGATCATTGTACAAATCATATGTGATACGCAAATGTAATTAGCTAGTGGCAATGGTGGCCTAGTGGGAAATGGTGCTGGTTCACTAGGAGGATTCTTGGTGAGTAAACTTATTTTATTGTCTTATGAATTCCACTCATGTGCATTTAGCATGTGCGACCCCAAATATCATCCTGTCTTCACAGCATCAGTACTAGTTAGTGACTTACTATTCTGAATAGACTACAGCTTCTTCAGAGCTTTCTGACAGGCCGGATATGACATGGCCAGTCAGACGGCAGCAGCATCCTGTGACTTTTTTGCACTGATGCCAGAGATGCTGGGGAAGGAGCAGGGATCTCCCGAGTCTTTTAAGACTTTGAGAAGTCTTTTATGATTTGCATATTTAAATGGGGGTGGGGGTGGACATGGAGGGGTTGGGTACTCTGTGTGCCCAATTCCACGTTGATTCGAATGTTCAAAGGAAGTGTGCTTGGATTCATATGTATGCACAGATTCATACATCTGGATGTGTTTGTGTGAACAATGTTTTCTGAATTTAGGCATACTCCATTTTTCAGTCGGAATTCCCAACAAGTCTTTGTACATGAGGCCCCAGCGGAGGCTAAAAATAGTCTTAAATTTCCTCTATTTGTACACTCATAAAGAGCTCACACATTTTAGAGATGGTTTTATAATCTTTTCCAGTTTGACGAACATCAACAACCCTTTTTTGAAGGTCCTCCTTCTTTCGTTCCATGATACACCTTCCACGAATGTGTTGACACATTGATAGAGCCATGTTCTTTAAATCAAACGGGCTTCCCACTCACACCTGATGGACATCCCATTGATTGAAACTCTCATTTTACCTTCAACTTGCCTGCTAATCGTAGAATTTCACAAATGTTTGCCTTTAGGTAATATTGAATAGTTTTTCTTAATAAATAGTTAAGAACACTGTTTTGTCTCAGTTATTTTAACTGTGTTGTCTTTATCTACTTTTAGGACTTCTGGTGATGTTTTAAGTAATATTTATGCAGAAATATGTAAAACTCTTAAGGCTTCACAAGCTTTCAAGCACCATTGTACAATGAATATTTTTGCTCCTCTCACTTGTGTATTATGAAATTAAAGCATGCACAAGAACCAGCATGTGTGAGCAGTGAGCACTTGCACGCTCAAGCACACATGCACTTGCCATTCATAACTGCTTGACGATAAAGTGTGGTCATGGAAAAAAAAAAATACAGAAAAATGAGATAATGAATAAATCTTTTTAAAACTGTACAAACACCTTTTCATGATGTGTTAAGTTCCAAATAGATTTTCAACATGGTAGGATGGCGACTTCCATATGAGTGTCTATTAGACATTAAATTCTGCTACAGAAATCACTAGTAGAGAGTTGAAACAGCTTACCATGCTTGGCATTCTATGACAAACTTGCCCATCCATCAGCGCTCCACAGGACTTGGAAAGGGTGGAAGTGCAGAGGAGGGATTCTTGGATGAAAGGTATGCCCATTGAACCAATTATTCATACCATCATGGTTGCAAATATTCACTGTTTGTACAGTAACACTGGTAATATTTGCTCGTAGATAGCCACTTAGCAGAGAGATGGACTGTTCTGTCTTTTTATTTACAGAGACCTGGATGACTGAAAACAATTTTAGACTTTGGAACTGAGCTGGAAGGGTTAACACTACACATACCAGACTGAGTAGCTTCAACATGCAAGCACGGGAGATGGCTCAGCTAAGGTGTGTCTGCATAAAAAGTTGATGGTATTATAGCACAAGCAATAAAGTTTTCAACATTTTTTTCCTGAATGTTCATTTCATACTATACAATACTGAGCTTTAAACTTGTTGCATGAGCTGACAGCAATCATACATAGATTCCCATTACCCCATATTGGCAACTCTAAATTATTGACTGTCATGCAGACACAGGTTCTGGGTGAAAGTGATGCAACAAGCAGACACTTGCATGGATGTTATTGTTGTCAAAACCATTAAGACATGCACAATCAAAAAATAAAAATAAAAAAAAATATAAAAAAAAGAAAGAAAGAAAATTCCCCAGTGCAGCTAACTGGGTTATCAAAGGCCAGCCATGTATCTCACTGTTACACAGTAGGTTAATTGGCTAAATAATCTGTGGAGAGGGCTTCACTAAGTTGGATAACTTGTGCCCAATCCCTTTCTTCAATGAATAAAATATGTTTCAATCACTCAATCTCACTGTCTATGGTGAGAGGTTCATGTAAAAGAACCATTGCTGACTTTCGTCAAGAGTAAACTGCAAAGCCGTCAGCGTGTTTCTTCCCTTTGCGAAAGGGTTGTGTCAGGAAGGGCATCTGACGTAAAAACCTATGCCAAATCAAACATGCGAATCGGATGATTCCCTGTGGTGACCCCGAGAAAAAAGGGAAAAAGCTGAAAGGAAAAGAAGAAGAAAATAGAAAGGAAAAGAAAAAAAGAAGAAGATGAAGAGGAAGAAAGATCAAACTAGTGTTAAGGCCCCAGAATGCTGATTTTTAGAACTGGTAACGTTGCAGCATATCGGCTGAAAAGGAACAAAATGAAAAAGTGAACAAATAGGCGCAATAGAGATAAACCAATGAGTCATTTATTGACAACAAGAACATGCAGGTCTGTATGTGTGTGTGTGTGTGTGTGTGTGTGTGTGTGTGTGTGTGTGTGTGTGTGTGTATGAGAATGAGAGAGAGAGACTGAGTCAGTCAGTGAGCTCCACGAACACACATGTTGTATCTTAATTTGTGTGCTTACTATCTCGATATGCAATCATTTCTGTAAACATGCTTTGCACTGTGGGAACCCAGATGGTGCTCGAAATGGTCAAAATGTTGAGTGAGTACTGCTGCGTCTTGCTCAAAGTAGCCAACATTTTGACTATGTAACAGCAGAGGAGTGATTACTATGATATTTTCAGCCTGTTTGAAAAGGGCATGGTAAGAATGTTGAGGTAATTACTAGATTATGTGAACTATCTAAACAAACAGGTTAGGAAAATTAAAAACACATTCATTTTTAAGAGGTGACATAAAAAAGCAGACAGGGGTTTTGGATTTTTTTTTTTTTTTTTTTCGCAATTAGGGTTAAATGTTGAGATAATCATTTCCAGTAAGTGTACAGCTTGTTGTAATTGTGTTGAGACAACTCTGCCCATTGAACTTTACACATACTGTGAATAAAAACCAGTATAGTGTGTGTGTGTGTGTGTGTGTGTGAGTGTGTGTGTGTGTGTGTGTGTGTGTGTGTGTGTGTGTGTGTGTAGTGACTAACATGCAAGTATTCTGACAATAGTACAGGCAGCAAGTGATGGTCTAGTGGATAGGGCGCAGGATCGCTGATCCTAAGGTTGGGGGTTCGAGTCCCCACGTGGTTGTCACTGTCCCCCCCAGTGCGGCTAACTGGGTTATTAAAGGCGGGCCATGTCTCTCACTGTCTATAGTGAGAGGCATGTAAAAGAACCATTGCTGACTTTCGTAAAGAGTAGCTGCAAAGCCGTTAGCGTGTTTCTGTCCCTTGCTAAAAGGGTTGTGACAGGAAGGGCATCCGACGTAAAAACCTCTGCCAAATCAAATCGCGAATCAGATGATTTGCTGTGGCGAACCTCTAAGAAAAGGGAAAAGCTGAAAAGAAAAGAAGATTCCGACAATAGTACATGAATTTGGACTCTGATGGTTTACCAAGGTTAGTGTGGAAGAACACACTACGCAAAGTACTGATCTCAACCCAACTGAAAATTATTGGAATGGTCTCGCTCATCACTGCCTGACTTCACGAATGCTCTTGTGACTGAATGAGCTAACTGAACAAGTTCACAGTGTTATGCTAAAGACTGCTGTCATCCATTTATCCACGACTGTATATATTCTACTGTTCCATGAGGGATGCAGGGGGAAGCTGGAGCCAATTCCAGATGATTCTGGTTGAGATGAGAGGTGTAGTATACATTGAACTGGTTACCATTTCATTGCAGACCTAACATGGCCCCAAAAAACAAAAAACAAGCAAACAACAGAAAAAAAAAACAAAAAAACATGCCAGCATGCAGATTCCACACAGACAATCAACAAGCAGAGATTCAAACCTTGGATTTTTTTTGCTATGATGCAACAATGTTAACCATTGAGATTCCATTGTGTCTCACAAGTCAGTGCCCATACAGATGTTTGATGTGCCCATTTACTTGTCCCATAGGTTTTTATAAATTGCAACAATATCATATGAATTATGACCATGAATAGGCAAGTATACAAGTGTTCCTATTAAAGTGGCCAGCACATTCATATAGATTTGCAGTCTTCAGCTTATTACACAATCTGGCAGAGTAAACAGAATTTAATAGTAGGTAGTACAGTTTCATCAGATATTTCTTAGAAACTTTGAATAAAGCATAAGTTTGTGTATGGAAATTTCATATAGCAATCATACTGCGATGAATTTATGAATGCCCGTAAACATTCACTGAGATAACACCAGATAGCTATACTGTTAACAGACTTTTTTTATTATTGTAAATCTTACTTACCTTGTCATTGGCCATCTCCTTATCAGGTATCATGATAACTTACGTTGCATATGCATTCCATCAGTTACTGTATGCAATAAGTACTGTGTCCACTTGAGAGCACTGCAGCATGTAAGATGTGCTATTACTCTTGCATGTAATTCACTTTGTTAATAGAGTAATGGGACTATTCAGTCAGAGAAAATTCATGTATGCATAATATTTAATCCATGGCAAGTAATACAGTTCCTGGTGTATTTTTTATTACTTAAATGTATACAGTCTTCTTCTTCTTTTCCTTTCGGCTGTACCCTTCAGTGGTTGCCACAGCGAATCATCTGCCTCCATCTCACCCTATCCTCTGTATCTTCCTCTCTTACACCAACTACCTTCATTTCCTCCTTCACCACATCCATAAATCTTCTCTTTGGTCTTCCTCTAGGCCTTCTGCCTGGTAGTTCTAACCTCAGCATCCTAATACCAATATACTCACTATCCCTCCTCTGTACATGTCCAAACCATCTCAATCTAGCCTCTCTGACTTTGTCTCCAAAACATCTTACGTGGGCTGTCCCTCTGATATACTCATTCCTGATCCTATCCATCCTCGTTACTCCCAGAGAGAATATCTGCCTTTCAGCTCTGCCTCCTGTGTTTTCCCCAGCACCACTGTTTTTAAACCATACAACATCACTGGCCTCATCACCATCTTGTACACTTTTCCTTTCATGTGTATATAATATCAATAAATACATATTCAATGCTATAAATGCTTATAATAACAATTAAGATAAAAAAAAACAATGCATGAGATGTAAATAAAATATAAATACACACACATACAGACACGCGTGCACACACTCGGATGTGCAACTACCAATATATTCCCTATCCCTCTACTGTACATGTCCAAACCATCTCAATCTAGCCTCTCTGACTTTGTCTCCAAAACCTCTAACATGTGCTATCCCTCTGATGTACAGTACTTCTTCTTTTCCTTTCGGCTGTTCCCTTCTGGGGTCGCCACAGCAAATGATCTGCCTCCATCTCTCCCTATCCTCTGCATCTTCTACTCTTACTCCAACGACCTTCATGTCCACCTTCACCGCATCCATAAATCTTCTCTTTGGTCTTCCTCTGGGCATTTGCCTGGTAGTTCCAACCTCAGGATCCTACGACCAATATACTCACTATCCCTCCTCTGTACATGTCCAAACCATCTTAATCTAGCCTCTCTGACTTTGTCTCCAAAACATCTAACATGTGCTGTCCCTCTGATGTACTCATTTCTGATCCTATCCATCCTCGTTACTCCCAAAGAGAACCTCAACATTTTCATCTCTGCTACCTCCAACTCTGACTCCTGTCTTTTCCCCAGGGCCACTGTCTCTAGACCATACAACATTGCTGGCCTCATCACCGTCTTGTACACTTTTCCCTTCATTCTTGCCGATACTCTCCTATCACACATCACACCGGACACTTTTCTCCATCCATTCCAACCTGCCTGCACGCGCTTCTTCACCTCTTTTCCACACTCTCCATTGCTCTGGATTGTTGAGCCGAAGTACTTAATATCATTCACCTTCTTTATCTCTGCCCCCTGTAACCTCAAAGTTCCTCTTGGGTCCTTGTCGTTCACACACATGTATTCTGTCTTACTAAGACTAACCTTCAATCCCCTCCTTTCCAGGGCATACCTCCACCTCTCTAGATTTTCCTCCACTTGGTCTCTGTTCTCACTACAGATCACTATGTCATCTGCAAACATCATAGTCCATGGAGATTCTTGTCTAACCTCATCTGTTAGCCTGTCCATCACCATAGCAAACAAGAAGGGGCTGAGAGCTGACCCTTGATGCAGTCCCACCTCCACCTTGAACTCTTCTGTCACACCGACAGCACACCTCACCACTGTCTTACATCTATCATACATGTCCTGCACCACTCTAACATACTTCTCTGTCACTCCAGACTTCCTCATACAATACCACAGTTCTTCTCTTGGCACCCTGTCATATGCTTTCTCCAGATCCACAAAGGCACAATGCAGCTCCTTCTGACCTTCTCTGTACTTCTCTATTAACATCCTCAAAGCAAACACTGCATCTGTGGTGCTCTTTCTTGGCATGAAACCAAACTGTTGTTCACAAATGCTGACCTCTGCCCTTAGTCTTGCTTCCACTATTCTTTCCCATAGCTTCATTGTATGGCTCATCAACTTTATCCCTCTGTAGTTGCCACAACTCTGTACATCTCCCTTGTTCTTAAAAATGGGCACAAGCACACATGTCCTCCATTCCTCTGGCATCTGCTCACTTTCTAAGACCTTGTTGAATATTCTTGTCAGAAAATCTACTGCTACCTCCCCTAGACACTTCCATCCCTCAACTGGTATGTCATCAGGGCCAACTGCCTTTCCACTCTTCATCCTCTTCAATGCCCTCCTCACTTCTCCCTTACTAATCTTTGCTACTTCCTGCTCCTCAACGGCCACCCCTTCTACTCTTTTTTCTCTTTCATTTTCCTCATTCATCAGCTCTTCAAAGTACTCTTTCCATCTTCCCAGCACACTTCTGTCATCAGTCAATACATTTCCCTCTCTGTCCTTTATCAATCTAACTTGCTGCACGTCTTTCCCATCGCTATTTCTCTGCTGTGCTAACCTGTATAGATCATTTTCTCCCTCCTTACTGTTCAACCTATCATACAAGTCATCATACGCCCTCTGTTTGGCCTTTGACACTGCTACCTTCGCCTTACGCTGTGTCTCCCTGTACTCCTGTTTACTCTCTTCGGTCCTCTCAATGTCCCACTTCTTCTTGGCTAACCTCTTCTTTTGTACACACTCCTGCACTTCCTCATTCCACCACCAAGTTTCCTTATCTACTTTCCTTCCAGAGGACACACCAAGTACTCTCCTACCGGTCTCCCTGATCACATTGGCTGTGGTTGTCCAGTCCTCTGGAAGCACTTCCTGACTACCCAAAGCCTGTTTCAACTCCTCCTTGAAGACAACACGACACTCTTCCTTTTTCAGCTTCCACCACTTTGTCTTCTGCTCTGTCTTTGCCTTTTTCACCTTTCTCACCATCAGTGTCATCCTGCACACCACCATCCTATGCTGTTTGGAAACACTCTCACCCACTACTACTTTGCAGTCACTGACTTCCTTCAAATTACATCCCTACACAAGATGTAGTCTACCTGTGTTCTCTTACCTCCGCTTTCATAAGTCACCCTATGCTTCTGTTTCTTCTTGAAGAAAGTATTCACCACAGCCATTTCCATCCTTTTTGCAAAATCGATCAACATCTGTCCTTCTGTGTTCCTGTCCTGGATACCAAACCTGCCCATCACTTCCTCGTCCCCTCTGTTGCCTGCACCAACATGTCCATTGAAGTCTGCTCCAATGACCACTCTTTCACCTCTGGGGGTACTCTGCATCACTTCATCTAACTCACTCCAGAATCTCTCCTTCTCTTCTAGCTCACATCCTGCCTGTGGGGCATAAGCACTAACAACATTGAGCATCACACCTTCAATTTCTAACTTGAGGCTCATCACTCTGTCTGACACTCTTTTCACTTCTAGAACATTCCTGACAAACCCCTCCTTCAAGATGACTCCTACTCCATTTCTCTTCCCATCCACACCATTATAAAACAGTTTAAACCCTGCTCCTAAGCTTCGAGCCTTGCTACCTTTCCACCTTGTCTCCTGAACACACAGTATGTCCACCTTCCTCCTCTGCATCATGTCAGCCAGCTCCCTATCTTTTCCTTGCATAGTTCCAACATTCAAAGTCCCTACTCTCAGTCCTAGGCTCATGCATTTCCTCTTCTCTCTCTGCCTACGGACACGCCTCCCGCCTCTCCTTCTTCGACGTCTTCGACCAACAGGAGTCCAATTTCCATCAGCACCCTGTTGGTTGACAGCACTGATGGCGGTCATTGTTAACCCGGGCCTCGACCGATCCGGTATGAATTCTGTATTGATCATTTGCATTTTTAAATGTGGCAGAAGGTTTACGCTGGATGCCCTTCCTGTCGCAACCCTCTGCATTTATCCGGGCTTGGGACCGGCATAAGGGGGAGAGACACTGGTTAGTGCCCCCCCCGCCCGCCTCATGGCTGCATTCCTCTGATGTACAGTATGATTTACTTAAATGTATACTGTATATTTTATTATAGGATGGGTACAGCATTATCTGATTTGCATCTAAATAATTTCCCAAAAGGATAAGAATATTTGTTGAAATTGAATTTTGCCATTTGTAGTTGGCATCAGGTTTATCCAGTTGAAACCTCACTGTCACGTTTTTTCCTAACTACATTGTATGCGTGTCCTTGGAAGATTCTCATGAGAGCCACTGCATATTACCCTTCTGTTAAATGTCTTCCTGTTTGATATTGTTTATTAAATTCAATCGTTATTGAGGGGTATGGAAGAGAAGCAGGATGGATAAATGTCAAGACACACAGTATTAGGATTGGGGTCTTATGAAGTTAAGTCGATTGAATAAAATTTTAATCTACTTCAGTCTAGCACAAATCTTATTTGATCTTATTTATTATGACTGTATAATTCCAGTATTACCTAAACAAATTATTAAAAGAAAGTCTAACATTCTAACATCTAGAAAGTGCTTTTGGAACAAACACAGTTGGGATCCCTTTGTAACGAAAGATCATCTCCTGTGTTCCTTCATTGAAAAACAGTACCTATGTGCAGTTAAACAGGATAATCAAATTTAATATCACTTTAACACCCATGTCTGGACTAGCAAAACCCAAGCAAAAAACATGATAAAATATACGTATAAACCTAAAAAACAATACAGTTCTATACTCAATACTCAATACAATACTCAGCACATTACAGTTCAGAGGCCAAAACATAGACTGCATCTGAACACGCATACTTCCGTTTTTATTTTTATTTACTTTATACCCGATCAAATCCACAAGGGAAATTTTGAATTCATCATTTAACCCATTCAAAGTGAGTACACACACACACACACACACACACACACACACACACACACACACACACACACACACACACACACACACACACACACTCTGAGCAGTGGCCACACATTTCGGTGCCCTGAGAGCAGTTGAGGATTAGGAGACATGCTCAAGGGCACTTCAGCCATGAATGTGGAGGGAGGAAGGAAAGGTGCAGCTCACTTCCCCACCGCCATACTTTTCTCCTCCTTGGTTTGGGAATCGAATCAGCAACCTTTCGGTCACAAAACTGTTTCTCTACTCATTAGGCCATGGCTGTCCCCAAATGCAAAAAGAAATGTATGCAAAATGTTCAAATCAATGGGTTTTTAGTCATAAGTATCCAGATAAGTTATTATGCTACACTATAGGTAAGGTAAGGTAAGTCTGTTGGGTTTTTACACCTGAGCCTAGCGGCTCATCAGGCCAGTACTTATCCCCAGTTTCCGTAGCATGAAGCCACCAGGAGTTCAACCCCCCTGGATGGGATGCTAGTCTATCTCAGGTTACCTTCCCAGTATATTTTTACTGGTACCCATTTATACTGCTGGGTGAACAGAGGCACACTTGTGTTTGAGACCTTGCCAGGGATCTTAGCACAGTGATGGTCTCAGTGGGATTCGAACTCACAACCTCCTGATCATGAGCGCAGAACCCTAACCACTACGCCACCGGCCCCACTATGCTACACTATGGTATCCCATAATTTCTTTTTTTGATATACTGATCAAACAACATTTATCCAACAACGGGAATTATTTCCTCTGCATTTAACCCATCCAAAATGAGCGCACACACACTTGGTACAGTGGTTTGCTACACACATTGGGGTGCGTGGAGAGCAGTTGGGGAGTTAGGTGCCGTGCTCAAAGGCACTTCAGACATTTTCCTGCTGGTTCGGAAATCAAAACAGCGACATTTCCAACAGCTGCTTCTCTTACCTTTAGACTACAGCTGCCTATTCACCGCGAGCCTCGGAATAAAGAAGGAAGACGAATCATACACTCTGGGAAAACAATGACAAGGAAATTGGCAAACTGAAGAAAAGCTTATTGTAAATATTTCACTCATTTTTCATTTATTAATTTCTTGAACTGTTTAATCTATTATTAGATTCACAGGGAGACTGGAGCCTCTCTCAGACAACTCTGAGCAACGGTACACCCTGAACAGCTTACCAGTCTTTCGCATCCCAACACACACACACACACACACACACACACACACACACACACACACACACACACAGCTTGCCAGTCCTCGCATCCCAACACACACACACACACACACACACACACACACACACACACACACACCGCTTGCCAGTCCTTTGCATCCCAACAAACACACACACACACACACACACACACACACACACAGCTTGCCAGTCCTTCGCATCCCAACACACACACACACACACACACACACACACACACACACACACACACAGCTTGCCAGTCCCTCGCATCCCAACACACACACACACACACACACACACACACACACACACACACACACACACACACACAGCTTGCCAGTCCTCGCATCCCAACACACACACACACACACACACACACACACACACACACACACTGCTTGCCAGTCCTTTGCATCCCAACAAACACACACACACACACACACACACACACACACACACACACAGCTTGCCAGTCCTTCGCATCCCAACACACACACACACACACACACACACACACACACACACACACACACAGCTTGCCAGTCCTTCGCATCCCAACACACACACACACACACACACACACACACACACACACACACACACACACACACACACAGCTTGCCAGTCCTTCGCATCCCAACACACACACACACACACACACACACACACACACACACACACACACACACACACACACACACACACACAGTTTGCCAGTCCTTCGCATCCCAACGCACACACACACACACACACACACACACACACACACACACACACACACACACACACACACACACCCACACACACACACACACACACAAATGATTCACACTCACATACACACTGAGGGCACTCTGAAACAGCCACTTACCCTGATGTACATGTCTTTGGTCTGTTGGACGAAACTAGAATACCCGGAGGAAAGCCATGTAAGAATGGAGATAACATGAAAACTACGCAAAAATGGATACACTGAGGCAACCTTATGACTCATCCAAATTTCTACACAAAACAACAGATACTTTGTGTATTCCCCGTCTAATATGAAGAGAATAAATGAACAGTTTTTTTTGTTGTTGATAATTACAAGCATTTCCACTGTCTTTGCTACTAAGAAAGGTTAGATGGCATCAGAGTACGCCCGAGTTGTGCTCTCACTACTCTCACTCAATGTACTACAAGGATGGTAGTAGCTAATTAACCAATGTTTGTACATATTAAGCATATGAATGCAGTCATGGTAGAACACTAGACACAGTAATTCAAAGTTCCAGTTTTCCTCCAATTGAACGAACAACGTCGCCTTCTTCTAACAAAAAAGCACAGTTTAAACCCCCTAAGTATGTCATTGATCTCAAAGATATAATCCACTTTGGTGACGTTTGGATCAATAGTCAACTATCAGTTAGATTTAGGTTCCTTTGCAAAAAAATATATATATATTTGCTCTACAATACAGTAGGTTCTAATATAGTAGTTACATTTACAGCATTTGGAAAATACTCCTATCCAGAGTAACTTACGATTTAATTTATTTTAACAACTGAGCAATGGAAAGTTAAGCACCCAACACTGGTGACAGAACTACTGACCTTGGGATTAGCAAACCATTGCCATATCCACTTCACCACCAATGCCTTAGTTATAATAGTTGTTTTTTGAGTCACACGTAAACAATACCTAACTATCTTTTACTTTATTTTCCATAGGCAAGTACACACACTTGCAGTTAATTTTGTCTTGGATGTTGGATGGAATCATTAACTGAACTGTAAAATACTTCTATTTATATTTTACTGAAATTATCTATTAAGAAAATTAAAACAGGGCAGTGGTGGCCTAGTGGTAAAGGTGCTGGATTGCTGATCCTAAGGTTGTGGGTTCAAGCCCCATTCTCCACCAGTTGCCACTGTCCCCCCAGTGCAGCCAGCGTAGTTATCAAAGGCCGGCCATGTCTCTCACTGTCTGTGGTGTGAGGTTCATGTAAAATAACCATTGCTGACTTTCAACAAGAGGAGCTGTATAGCCGTCATTGTGTTTTCGCCCTGTGATGGCCTGGCAACCCGTCAAGGGTGTACTCTGCCCTCACTGGGAGTTGGCTGGGATGGGTGCCAGCCTCCCTGTGACCCTAATTAGGATTAAATGGTTACAGAAAATGATAAAATAAAATATCTATCAATGGTTTGATTTTTCGTGATGGTTTACTTCATGTTTGATTTAAAAATATTCTATGCCAGCGGTAGGTGTACGAACCATCCACATCCAGTTTGGCAAACAAAAGTGGAGACCATTTGAAACTGTTCACAATGATCTTGTTACTTCCCACTAATTTGACCTCAGGGGCAGAGTGAGGAAGAGAAAGAGAAAAAGACAAGAATATTTATGGTCAGAGCAAAGCCAAGCCACAGACATTGCTTCCAATCCTTAGCCATTAAATATCAGGCGTAATGGTGATGCTAGTAGAGTTAAACCGGGAACATTTTACTTCGTTGTGGAACTTCAACATTCTCGTATTTCGTGTTTCAGGCCCAGCGGTCACAATTGTGTTCACAGAATTCAAGAGTAAGAAGTTCATTTTCTGTAACCGCTTCATCCTAATTAGGGTCGCGGGGAGGCTGGTGCCCATCCCAGCCAACTCAGGGCGAGGGCAGAGTACACCCTGGACAGCTCGCCAGGCCATCGCAGGGCCGAAACACACTGACGGCTTTGCAGCCTACTCTTGTTGAAAGTCAGCAATGGTTCTTTTACATGAACCTCACACCATAGACAGTGAGAGACATGGCCGGCCTTTGATAACCCAGTTAGCTGCACTGGGGGGGACGGACAACCTTGTGGAGAGTGGGACTCAAACCCCCAACCTTTGGATCAGCGAGCCAGCGCCTTATACCACTAGACCACCACTGCCCCAGTAGAGTAATAAGTATTACACACAAACATACAGTATTTCCATCTAGTTACTAATATCAAAACCTTTCTGATATAGCTTTCCCCATATTATCAAACCTACTGACTAAATTCATGGATTTGATACACTTTCCTCTGTAACACATCTCTGATTCTAACAATACTAGTACTGATAGACATTATAGAGATGGTACTGTGATATTTATCCATTCTTAATGTGCACTACTGTGTGATGTATTTCACCAGACACAATAGCAAAAGTTATATATCCCATGACCTCTTTACTCTTATCTACCATCTGCTCAAAATACATGTATTTTTTTTTTTATTATGATGAAGCCACAGGAATCACTCTGATGGAAAAAGTGACACAAAAATGCTTAGGGTGAACAAAGGGTGTCAGAGTTACTTTAAAAAAAAAAAAAAAAAAAAAAAAATATATATATATATATATATATATATATATATATATATATATATATATATATATATATATACATACAGTTATACCTTACCCAACATCGTTAATTGGTTCCAGGAGAGACGACTTAAGTCGAATGAGCTTGTCTCTATGCTAGCCTAGGCTAGGCTACGCCAAATTTGCTTGTCTAGAGCTGGAGGTAGCGGAGATGAAAATGTTGAGGTTCTCTCTGGGAGTAACGAGGATGGATAGGATCAGAAATGAGTATATCAGAGGGACAGCCCATGTAAGATGTTTTGGAGACAAAGTCAGAGAGGCTCGATTGAGATGGTTTGGACATGTACAGAGGAGGGATAGTGAGTATATTGGCAGTAGGATGCTGAGGTTGGAACTACCAGGCAGAAGGCCTCGAGGAAGACCAAAGAAGAGATTTATGGATGTGGTGAAGGAAGACATGAAGGTCGTTGGAGTCAGAAAAGAAGATGTGGAGGACAGGGTGAGGTGGAGGCGGATGATTTGCTGTGGCGACCCCTGAAGGGAGCAGCCGAAAGTAAAAGAAGAAGAAGAAGAAGAAGACTAAGCAGAAAATAACCGTTCCTAGTTCTGCACTTTATTCATGAATGTAATTTTCAATATGGTTGCAATGAATGAAGAGAGAGTTAACGCCTCCAGCCAGCACAGACCGTAACAAATAAAACTTTATTTAACTTTACTTTATTAAACTTTATTTATTAAACTTTGTTTTCATTTTATTTTTTTATTTTTCTATACTTTTTTGAAAACCGACGTATAATCGAAAATGACTTTTAACTCGAAACGACTTAAGCCAACGTATGCCTGTACTGAAATAAAACAAACAATCAAAAAATATAGTTCATGTATTCAATATGAGTATGTTAGCTTAGCAGAGAATTGGTAGCGCCACAAAGCTGCCGTACATTCATTACTAGCTACTTTATCAATCTTTTATCTCTTCTTTTTAGCTATTCACATACTGTACATATTTTCACTGCCCAGGTCAAAAAAAAAAAAAAAAAGTCGCACCCTCTAATACTTTCATGGAGTACAATTAGCCTCGACCACAGCGTCTAATTTCGGCGGGGCCGGTGGTGTAATGGTTAGGGTGCTGCACTCATGATCAGGAGGAGGTTGTGTGTTCAAATCCCAGTTAGACCCTCACTGTGCTAAGACCCCTGGGCAAGGTCTTAACCACAAGTGTGCCTCTGTTCACCCATCAGTATAAATGGGTACCAGTAAAAATATATAACCTGGGATGGACTAGCGTCCCATTCAGGAGGAGTTGAACTCCTGGTCGCTTCACGCTACGGAAACCGGGGACCGGCCTGATGAGTCACTATGTCTTGGGTATAAATAGCCCAACGGACTTTACCTTACCTTACAGCATATAATTTCCATGACATTTTTTCTTTAGTTGATCAGGTCAATACTCAGCGACATTAATGGGTCTATAAAATGAAGTCAGCTGCTGCGCTGAATGTACTGAATGTGCATGTTATCACGTCAATGCACTTTTTCTTCCCTGATGGCACAGTATATAAAATGAGGACTCAAATAATGAAACGCTGATTCAGACAGCATAAGAAATAATTTTGTAGATGTATCGACAGCCAGGAGTCCTGACCTCAACCCTACTGAAAGTTTTCTGGATGTCCTGGAGAAGACTTTATGGAGTGGTTCAATTTTTCCCTCATTAAAGACTGCAAAATTTGGCAGACACACCATAGTGACTTACAATTATCTTTTTCTTTTTTTTTTAATTATACAACTAAGCAATCGAGAGTTAAAAGCCTCGTTCAAGGGCGCAACAGTGATGACAGTGGGGCCTGAACTGCTGACCTTCGGATCAGTAACCCATCCCACGAACCGCTAAGCCACCACTGCCTGACATTGGTGCAAAATGATTTGAAAAAATCTTTGAAAAACTTTTCAACAAACTATGGCATAATGATTATGTGCTGTAAGCAACGTTTAAGGCGGAACGACAACATATTCGTGTTGTTTTTTTTTTTTTTTTTTTTTTTTTTTTTTTTTTTGGCCGGGCAGTGTATTTCAGACTGGGTTTATAAGACTATCTGGACAGAGTTTATATTATAAACATAAGGGTTTGTTGCTTCAAAACTAAAGTAAATATCGAAACAAAAACATATTAATATTTGAATTAAAATGAATGTAAATAGCATCAGGATTCTGCACAGATCACTTCAGTTCTTTTACTGCATCTGTGGCAATCATATTTTTATGACCTTGCTGTGTTCACAATGACATTGTCATGCTTGAAAAAAGGAAATTGTAAATGCAACAGGATACACTGACATCCTATAAAACTATGGTAGATGCTTTCAACTTTCTGGAAACTGTTTGGGGAAGACCCACATATGGATGTGATGGGCAGGTGTCCAAAAACATTTAGCATTTTGTATACTCCTGAGATTTGAATTGCAATTAGCAGGACCTTCTGTCCTTGTCATGCTAGTGTTTAACTAAATGCTATGAGGTATAAAAGTACTGTAGAACATATATTTATAGGTTCGCTGATACATACGTCTACAATATATCTTGTATTACTTATGTCAAATAATAGAAAAGTAAAATAAGAGTAATTGAATCATTCTGACTTATTTACCATCAGTGGGATGATAAGCTGTTTTTTTTTTCTAAAGAGTTTTATCGAGGCTGATGCTTCACTGCATGTGGAACTAATCTGAGGTCCATGATCACAAGCCCGTACCACTGTTTTATAGACATGCTTACTGTTGAGTCAAAATAATCGAGCATCTGCTGGGCCCCTCAAAAATTATTTAGAGGAATCACTTTATTATGCAAATAATCAATTTATGGCACTTGCTAAAACTGCGATCCAATAATAAGAAGGATGTGGTTCCATTAGATATCAACACAAAAACACACACACACACACACACACACACACACACACACACACACACATACACACACACACACACAAATAAATATTGCTATTATGGGGGCTGTCCTTTGCAATATTGTGTAATAATGCAGTGCAATAGAATTGCATATTGAAGTTTTTAACCTGAACAACTAGAATAAAACATTTTTTTTTTTTGCATTTTACAAATTATAAACACCAGAACAAAAACATCTAAAAGAAGATTTTTTGTGATTTATTTTCTATTTAAAAGCAGGCTAATTATGATGCTGTATGATCCAAGTGACAAAAACAAAATATATGAGACCGTCATACTGATTTACGAATTATCCACTCAGGATAATAAGTTTCACAAGTTTCCATGTAGTGTGTATATATATATATATATATATATATATATATATATATATATATATACAGTGATATGTAGTGTAGTGTAGATGTAGTGTATATATATATATATATATATATATATATATATATATATATATATATATATATATATATATATATATATATATATATATATATATATATATATATATATATATATATATATATATATATATACAGTGATACCTCAGCTCACGAACGGTTCCCAGAAAGGGTGTGTAAGGCAAAAAGTTCGTCTTCCAAACATTTATTTCCCATAAGAAACCATTAAAATGAGAATAATCCGTTCCCAGGTCCCCATAAAACATAATTTTCTACTAAATAAGCCTTAAAACTACACAAAAATATACCTTATTTTATGTATAATAAATGTGCTATTGTATTGTAATTAAAGAAATAAACTGTACTGTATAATAAAGTCGTTTTATTTACCTTTGTGATGGTAGTTGATGGCTTGATGGAATGGAGTGGGAGGAGGAGGGAGGGAGGGACTTACTGTTTGGAAGGAGTGTTTGGAAACGCCTCCTGTTTGGAAACACCCTTAGCCACACACGCACCCTTAATAGCTTCCTTGTTCTTAAGGATGGGAGCAATGGTAGACTTAGCGTACTGGTACTGGGACGCTGAGTCACACAAACGCACACCTCGTTCGTGTTTTTCAATGATCTCCGCCTGTGGTGGGGTCTTTTTTGGTCCCATAATAGCAAAAGTACAGCAAACACAAACCACTTCCGCACTCAAAGAAAGGGGGTGACGAACTGTGACGCCATGAGCGTGTGTCAGCTTCTCATGGCCGCCACCGTGGCGCTGTTCGACCGCGTGGTTTGGTTCGTCCGCCGAAAACTAGTTCGTCAGCAGAGACTATATGCTCGCAAATTTAATGTTCTGAGGCGAAAAGTTCGTGAGCTTAAGCGTTCGTCAGCGGAGGTTTTACTGTATATATATATATATATATATATATATATATATATATATATATATATATATATAGTAACTTTAGTTCGGGTTTGGTCTTTTCTAGTGACAAATCCCTGTCCCACAATGGGTGTATCAGAAAGTACAGAAAACTGCTGCCAATAACATGAGCTACAAGGAGGGTTTCTCATGGTCCTTTCATCATAAAAAGGATGCAGATAAAAGCATCACATGTTGTCAAGGACTTAAAAAACAACTAAATGACTGTGGCAGTTGCTCAAAAAATTTATTTATACCAAACTGTATCACGGGCTGCCTAGCGAGTTGTCCAGAGTTGCACTCTGCCCTCGCTCAGAGTTGACTGAGATGATTCTCAGCCTCCCGCGACCCTAATTAGGAATAAGCATTTCAGAAAATTCAATGAATGAATGTATCACGGTCTCAAGTTTTAAATTAAAATACCTTGAAGTATTCCAAGAC
Organism: Plotosus lineatus; assembly: GCA_024760905.1. Classification (NCBI taxonomy): domain Eukaryota; kingdom Metazoa; phylum Chordata; class Actinopteri; order Siluriformes; family Plotosidae; genus Plotosus; species Plotosus lineatus. Next base: position 32,271,092 of record CM045728.1, on the reverse strand, counting down.
AAATAAATGAGCCAAACATTAATTCATTAACTCTGCAAGTTTACGTTTGCCTGCACAATGCGTATCCTTTGAAACGAAAGATGGAACTCTTACCTGGTGTGCATTTTTCTGTGTAATAGCCGCAAATCATTTCTGATTGAAAGAACAATTTCCTGGACTGCCATTTTGGCATTTTCTGTAGGCAGGTCTAACTCCAGAATTGTGCAATGTCTCTGTTACTACAGCACAGAAAAATAACAAAACAGGGTGCCAGGGAATGCATTTGGAAAGCACATTGAATCAGTATGTTGGCTGACTGATCATGGCACTGTGTGTTATGTGGTCAACGTAATACATTTTCTAATCGAATGTACATGTGAAACTCGTCAACCTTACAAAAATGTAATCGCATAATGGAAGGAATGTAATGCACCACACAAATGCACCAGACAACACCGAAAGCTTGTAGTGTGTGTGTGTGTGTTGGGATGCGAAGGACCGGCAAGCTGTGTGGTGTGTGTGTGTGTCTGTTTTGTGTGTGTGTGGGTGTGTGTGTGTGTGTGTGTGTGTGTGTGTGTGTGTGTGTGTGTGTGCGTGTGCGTGTGTGTGTGTGTTGGGATTCACGCACACACACACACACACACACACACACACACACACACACACTCTACACTATGGATTTTTGTAGCATATTTCAAACACACCCCCTCCCATCAGCCCAGACCCCCCCTTCCCTCCCTTCCTCAGGGCAGTGTGTGTTTGAACATGTAACTGACCCCCAGAAGTGTGATCGAGTAGCTCCAGATGCTTGTACAATCCTGACTCCCCCAACATGAACTGCTCTCCCACACACTCCTTCTACTTCCACCAGAAGGCCTTGTCCCCTCCCCCTTTGCCAGCTCCTTCTCCATTACCTTTTTTGGTGAAAATGCAGAAAGAGAAAAAGGGAGGAAGACATCTTCCAATGCAGGGACGAGAGTCAGCCTGTGTGTGTGTGTGTGTGTGTGTGTGTGTGTGTGTGTGTGTGTGTGTGTGTGTGTGTGTGTGTGTGCGCATGCACGCGTGTGTTTATGAGCTTCTAGTTCTCAAGGAGGTGATGAAACAGTAGAGTCAGCAAACACACACATACACACATAAATCAATCTGTGACTGAACAAAGCCAGCTTCTAAGTTTGTGATAGCAGGTTAAAAGAATCGGCTTTAAGTGATGAAAAGGAGATTCCATATTTGCACACTTGTTTGTCCTATTTGTAAAACGTTTCAGGTTTATACACATTTAAAATATTTTCAGTGATTCGGAGATTAACTTGCTTAAAGAATCCTCATCATCACCATCTTTTTCTTCCGCTTGGTCCGGGGTTGGGTCGCAGGGGCAACAGCAAAAACTGTGAAATTCAAAATGCAGCTCTTCTGGGGGAAACTCGGTCGGTCCCAGACCAACAAAAGGACACAGTCCCTTCAGCATATTCTGAATTGACCCTGGTTTCTCGTCCCAGTTGGACATGCCCGAAACATCACTTAGGGAATAACTTTTTCCTTTGTTCGTTTGAAATTCATATCAAACAAACAACTCAGATGTATATCACACAAAAATATGTTCACATTTTCTAACAAGTGAATTATAGTGCTGGGGCAGTGGTGGTCTAGTGGCATAGGGCGCTGGATTGCAGATCCAAAGGTTGGGGGTTCGAGTCCCACTCTCCACAAGGTTGTCACTGTTTCCTCCACCAGTGCAGCTAACTGGGTTATCAAAAGCCAGCCATGTCTCTCACTGTCTATGGTGAGAGGTTCATGTAAAAGAACCATTGCTGACTTTCAACAAGAGTAGGCTGTAAAGCCGTCGGCATGTTTCCGCCATGCGATGGCCTGGCGAGCTGTCTAGGGTGTACTCTGCCCTCGCCCGGAGTTGGCTGGGATGGGCGCCAGCCTCCTCGTGACCCTAATTAGGATTAAGCGGTTACAGAAAATGAACAGAACTGAACTGAATTACAGTGATCCCTCGCTACGTCGTGCTTCGGTTTCTGCGGCTTCAGTGCATCGTGGGTTTTTCAAAAATATTCATTGAAAAATAAAAGAGTAAAGAAATTGAGGAAGAATAATGGAAAAAAGTTTAGGAAAATGCTGCAAAACAAGGCCAATTATGCAAAAAAAACCCAAAACAAACAAAAAAAAAAACAAAAACAAAAAACAACTCAAAACTACTTACATTTCTTTGTGAGGTGCGCATCTCTGTGTGCGTGTGCTCGTCTGTACGTGTCTGTTTTTATCTTTTACATTTTGAATATGTATCTATTGATATAATTGATATAATATTGATATTATATAAATATAATATTGATATAAGAAATGCAGCCATGAGGTGGGGGGGGGGGGGCACTAACCAGTGTCTCTCCCCCTCATGCCGGTCCGAAGCCCGGAGAAATGCAGAGGGTTGTGTCAGGAAGGGCATCCGACGTAAAACCAATGCCAAACATTTATGATGCAAATCAGAAGTCCTACCCCCATAACGGATCGGTCGAGGCCCGGGTTAACAACGACCGCCATCAGTGCTGTCAATCAACAGGGTGCTGATAGAAATTGGACTACTGTTGGTCGAAGACGTCGAAGAAGGAGAGGTGGGAGGCGTGTCCGTAGGCAGAGAGAAAAAAGGAAAGGCATGAGTCTAGGACTGAGAGTGGGGACTTGGAATGTTGGAACTATGCAAAGAAAAGGTAGAGAGCTCGCTGACATGATGCAGAGGAGGAAGGTGGACATACTGTGTGTTCAGGAGACCAGGTGGAAAGGTAGCAAAGCTAAAAGCTTAGGAGCAGGGTTTAAGCTATTTTATCACGGTGTGGATGGGAAGAAAAATGGAGTAGGAGTCATCTTGAAGGAGGAGTTTTTCAGGAATGTTCTAAAAGTGAAAAGAGTGTCAGACAGAGTGATGAGTCTCAAGTTAGAAATTGAAGGTGTAATGCTCAATGTTGTTAGTGCTTATGCCCCACAGGCAGGATGTGAGCTAGAAGAGAAGGAGAGATTCTGGAGTGACTTAGATGAAGTGATGCAGAGTACCGCCAGAGGTGAAAGAGTGGTCATTGGGGCAGACTTCAATGGACATGTTGGTGCAGGCAACAGAGGGGACGAGGAAGTGATGGGCAGGTTTGGTATCCAGGACAGAAACGCAGAAGGACAGGTGTTGATCGATTTTGCAAAAAGGATGGAAATGGCTGTGGTGAATACTTTCTTCCAGAAGAAACAGGAGCATAGGGTGACTTATAAAAGCGGAGGTAGGAGCACACAGGTAGACTACATCTTGTGTAGGCAATGTAATTTGAAGGAAGTCAGTGACTGCAAAGTCATCGTGGGTGAGAGTATTGCCAAACAGCATAGGATGGTGGTGTGCAGGATGAATCTGATGGTGAGAAAGGTGAAAAAGGCAAAGGCAGAGCAGAAGACAAAGTGGTGGAAGCTGAAAAAGGAAGAGTGTCGTGTTGTCTTCAAGGAGGAGTTGAAACAGGCTTTGGGTGGCCAGGAAGTGCTTCCAAATGACTGGACAACCACAGCAAATGTGATCAGGGACACAGGTAGGAGAGTACTTGGTGTGTCCTCTGGAAGGAAAGTCGATAAGGAGACTTGGTGGTGGAATGAGGAAGTGCAGGAGTGTGTACAAAGGAAGAGGTTAGCTAAGAAGAAGTGGGACATTGAGAGGACCGAAGAGAGTAAACAGGAGTACAGGGAGACACAGCGTAAGGCGAAAGTAGCAGTGGCTAAGGCCAAACAGAGGGCGTATGATGACTTGTATGATAGGTTGGATAGTAAAGAGGGAGAAAATGATCTATACAGGTTGGCACAGCAGAGAAATAGAGATGGGAAGGACGTGCAGCAAGTTAGATTGATAAAGGACAGAGAGGGAAATGTATTGACTGATGACAGAAGTGTGCTGGGAAGATGGAAAGAGTACTTTGAAGAGCTGATGAATGAGGAAAATGAGAGAGAAAAAAAGAGTAGAAGAGGTGACCATTGAGAAGCGGGATGTCGCAAAGATCAGTAAGGGTGAAGTGAGGAGGGCATTGAAGAGGATGAAGAATGGAAAGGCAGTTGGTCCTGATGATATACCTGTGGAGGTATGGAAGTGTCTAGGAGAGGTAGCAGTAGATTTTCTGACAAGAACATTCAACAAGGTACTAGAGAGTGAGCAGATGCCAGAGGAGTGGAGGAGAAGTGTGCTGGTGCCCATTTTTAAGAACAAGGGAGACATGCAGAGTTGCAGCAACTACAGAGGGATAAAGTTGATGAGCCATACGATGAAGTTAAGGGAAAAAATAGTGGAAGCTAGACTAAGGGCAGAGGTCAGCATTTGTGAACAGCAGTTTGGTTTCATGCCAAGAAAGAGCACCACAGATGCAATGTTTGCTTTGAGGATGTTAATAGAGAAGTACAGAGAAGGTCAGAGGGAGCTACATTGTGCCTTTGTGCATCTGGAAAAAGCATATGACAGGGTGCCAAGAGAAGAACTGTGGTATTGCATGAGGAAGTCTGGAGTGGCAGAGCAGTATGTTAGAGTGGTGCAGGACATGTATGAGAGATGTAAGACAATGGTGAGGTGTGCTGTCGGTGTGACCGACGAATTCAAGGTGGAGGTGGGACTGCATCAAGGGTCAGCTCTCAGCCCCTTCTTGTTTGCGATGGTGATGGACAGGCTGACAGACGAGGTGAGACAAGAATCTCCATGGACTATGATGTTTGCAGATGACATTGTGATCTGTAGTGAGAGCAGAGAACAAGTGCAGGAAAATCTAGAGAGGTGGAGGTATGCCCTGGAAAGGAGAGGAATGAAGGTTAGCCTCAGAAAATCAGAATACATGTGTGTGAATGAGAAGGACCCAGGAGGAACGGTGATGTTACAGGGAGCAGAGATAACGAAGGTGGAGGATTTTAAGTACTTAGGCTCAACAATCCAGAGCAATGGAGAGTGTGGAAAAGAGGTGAAGAAGCGTGTGCAGGCAGGCTGGAATGGTTGGAGAAAAGTGTCCGGTGTGATGTGCGATAGGAGAGTGTCAGCAAGAATGAAGGGAAAAGTGTACAAGACGGTGGTGAGGCCAGCGATGTTGTATGGCTTAGAAACAGTGGCGCTGAGGAAAAGGCAGGAGGCAGAGCTGGAGGTAGCGGAGATGAAAATGTTGAGGTTCTCTCTGGGAGTAACGAGGATGGATAGGATCAGAAATGAGTATATCAGAGGGACAGCCCACGTAAGATGTTTTGGAGACAAAGTCAGAGAGGCTAGATTGAGATGGTTTGGACATGTACAGAGGAGGGATAGTGAGTATATTGGCAGCAGGATGCTGAGGTTTGAACTACCAGGCAGAAGGCCTCGAGGAAGACCAAAGAAGAGATTTATGGATGTGGTGAAGGAAGACATGAAGGTCGTTGGAGTCAGAAAAGAAGATGCGGAGGACAGGGTGAGGTGGAGGCGGATGATTTGCTGTGGTGACCCCTGAAGGGAGCAGCCGAAAGTAAAAGAAGAAGAAGAAGAAGATCTATTGATATAATATACACATATACATGTACGTATACGTCAGTCAGGGGGGTTGATCCTACGTCATGGAAATCGGTGGTCGTGGGGGGAGGGGGTATCTTGGTCCCCATTAACAACAGAAAGTGAGGATCCCGGTATTTTAAATAATGGCTTCAGTTTTATGGGGTAAAAACTACAAAGTCACAAAAAATTCTTAGCATTTTTTTGCTGCTCGTCAGGCACTTATTCTGCCTAAATACTTCGAGGCATGGATTTAAGTCATGGACACAAAAGAATAACAGTATTCTCTATTCATTCTCAGCAAGCTGGTTCGAGCTTTCTCACAGAGAGGCAAACATATTGACTTTACAAGATTCAGCCTTGTCAGCAATCCTTTCTTTCTTTTTACTATTGATGTACAACAGGATGAGATTCCACTCCATTCCGTTAATATGGCCTTCCTGAAAAAAGTTCAAAACTCTTTTTGAAAATTTTTTTTTTTGTTTAATTTCCTGTGATAATCCTGCAAGGGAAATTTGGCTCTGCATTTAGCCCATGCAAAGTGAATGCACACACACAAACACACACACACACACACGCACACACACACACTTGGAGCAGTGTGCTGCCATATTGTGATGCCCAGAGAGCAGTTGAGGTTGGGTGACTCGCTAAAGGGCACTTCGGTCATGACAGTGGAAGAAGGGACAGCGCAGCTCACAACCCACACCATCCCACATGTTTCCTATTGGCCTGGGAATCAAACCAGCAACCTTTCGATTCCAAACCTACTTCTCTTACCATTAGGCCACTGCTACCCTTATCGAATGAGGAATGTGTCCGATTTTCTTTTTACACTTTTTGCACTCAGTGTGGAAGTAGTGATTGCTGTCTCCCCTAGTATTTAACCAGACATCGAAGCCCATGTCATAAATGAGTGATTACATTTTATTGTTTACTTCAATCATTTCATTAGTTTGGCACCAGAATCATTTTCCATTGCTAATTCAAGTCATGATGATTCAATAAACATCACTTTTATACAATATCCATTCATTCCATTATACCTACTCTTTAGCCCACGTTAATCAGATTTTCTTTTGCTTTCATGTGTTAGAAGAAAAGACTGCAAAGCCGTCAGCGTGTTTCTGTCCCTTGCTAAAAGGGTTGTGACAGGAAGGCATCCGACGTAAAAACCCATGCCAAATCAAATATGCGAATCAGATGATTCGCTGTGGCGACTCCCGAGAAAAGGAAAAAGCCGAAAAGTAGAAGAAGAAGTTTTCATTTCCATTATCCAGAATTTTATATTTTGTTAGCATATTGCTTTGAGGTGTCTATCCATATGCTTTATTTTATAACTTTCCTGTCTTTTATGTTCAGTTCAGTTCATTTTCTGTACCCGCTTAATCTTAACTTGGGTCGTGGGGAGGCTGGCGCCCATCCCAGCCAACTTCGGGCGAGGGCAGAGTACACCCTGGACAGCTCGCCAGGCCATCGCAGGGCGGAAACACGCCGACGGCTTTGCAGCCTACTCTTGTCGAAAGTCAGCAATGGTTCTTTTACATGCCTCACACCATAGACAGTGAGAGACATGGCCGGCCTTTGACAACCCAGTTAGCTCCACTGGGAGGGACAGGGATAACCTTGTGCAGAGTGGGACTCGAACCCCCAACCTTTGGATCAGCGATCCAGCGCCCTATACCAATAGACCACCACTGCCCTGTCTTTTATGTATTTGCACCAAATATTACACACAAATGACTTGGAACAACCAATATATTTTGTGACACTCTGATGGTTTAAGCAAATACATTTCCCACCCTGTCCTTAATCACTCTTGCTGCACACCCTTCCCTTCTGTATTTCTCTGCTGTGCCAACCTGTATAAATCATTTTCTCCCTCCTTACTTTCTAACCGAGCACACAAGTCATCATACGCCCTCTGTTTGGCCTTTGACACCGCTACCTTCGCCTTATCTTGTGTCTCCCTGTACTCCTCTTTACTCTCTTCAGTCCTCTCTATATCCCACTTCTTCTTAGCTAACCTCTTCCTTTGTACACACTCCTGCACTTCCTCATTCCACCACCAAGTCTCCTTTTCTCCTCTCCTTCCAGATGACACACCAAGTACTCTCCCACCTGTCTCCCTGATCACATTTGCTGTAGTTGTCCAGTCATTTGGAAGCACTTCCTGACCACACAAAGCCATTTTCAACTCCTCCTTGAAGACAACACAGTCTTCCTTTTTCAGCTTCCATCACTTTGTCTTCTGCTCTGCCTTTACCTTCTTCACCTTCCTCATCAACAGTGTCATCGTGCACACCACCATGCTATGCTGTTTGGAAACACTCTCACCTGCTACTACTTTGCAGTCACTGACTTCCTTCAAATTACATCGCCTGCACAAGATGTAGTCTACCTGTGTGCTCCTACCTCCACTTTTATAAGTCACCCTATGCTCCTGTCTCTTCTGGAAGAAAGTATTCACCACAGCCATTTCCATCCTTTTTGCAAAATCTATCAACATCTGTTCTTCTGCGTTCCTGTCCTGGATACGAAACCTGCCCATCACTTCCTCGTCCTCTCTGTTTCCTGCACCAACATGTCCATTGAAGTCTGCCCCAATGACCACTCTTTCACCTCTGGGGGTACTCTGCATCACTTCATCTAACTCACTCCAGAATCTCTCCTTCTCTTCTAGATCACATCCTGCCTGTGGGGCATAAGCACTAACAACATTGAACATCACACCTTCAATTTCTAACTTGAGACTCATCACTCTGTCTGACACTCTTTTCACTTCTTGAACATTCCTGAAAAACCCCTCCTTCAAGATGACACCATGAAAAAACAATTTAAACCCTGCTCCTAAGCTTCTAGCCTTGCTACCTTTCCACCCGGTCTCCTGACACCCAGTATGTTCACCTTCCTCCTCTGCATCATGTCAGCCAGCTCTCTACCTTTTCCTGTCATAGTTCCAACATTCAAAGACCCGACTCTCAGTCCTAGACTCATGCCTTTCCTCTTCTCTCTCTGCCTACGGACACGCCTCCCGCCTCTCCTTCTTCGACCAACAGTAGTCCAATTTCCACCAGCACCCTGTTGGTTAACAGCTGTGATGGCGGTCGTTGTTAACCCAGGCCCTGACCGATCCGGTATGAAATTTTTTGTTGTGATTCATATTTTTTATTTAGCATTTGTTTTACGACAGATGCCCTTCCTGACGTAACCCTCTGCATTTATCCGGGCTTGGGACCGGCGTGAGGGAGAGACACTGGCTTGTGCCCCTCCCTCACGGCTGTATTCAGGGGAGTCGATTCTACTTCGTGGAAATTGGCAGTCGCTGGGCTTCTCGGTCCCAATTAACCGTGGAAAGTGAGGGATCCCTGTAGTCTGTTCCATTCCTTCACTTGACAACTCTCTTGTTGTGGCCATGTTTGCTTTCAGTTACACAAAAGTTTGTTAAGTCTATAAGTATGCTATTTTAATTTCATACTTAGAATTGTGTTGGTATTTCTTTTACGATAGCAAAATGCTTACTAGCAAAACAAACAAACAAACAAACAAAAATTAAATTTAACTAGTCCATACTTTATTCATTTGCTCTAAGGTCAAAAATCTGAGTGAGCATCCAACGGTGATGATTCCAGAATGTTTTGCAAAGGATGAAGATTAGAATAGAAATGTATTCTAAAGTATTTCCATTTTTTAAAGCAAATTTAATATAAAGCAAAACATTTCTCTGGACAAACACTGTTGTAACATCACACTTAAACTACCACCAGGAAAGAGATAAACAAGAATAGTGTAGTTTTGAGCCGTTTCCCTTGTCATTTTTTTTTTTTGGGAAATTTAGTATGTATCTTTTACATGAGAAATAAATACATTTAACTACAAGTCTAGTTTAATTAGACCAGAACTCCGGACCCAGAGACCTACATCCCTGAAGGTATTTTCCTCAGTGATGATGCAACTTTTTGATGAAATGAGGTAATTAGAAGTAGGGAAAGAGATATTTGAAGATCACTGTCTTCAATATATTTTAATGATTCATGCCATTGCTTTTCTAGAGAGAAAAAAGAAAAATTAGTGAGCAGATGACCTGCATTACTTGGAATTCATGAAAACTGAATGGTTTACAGGACATACGAGAAAAGTGCATTACGAGATGGAAGTGAATGGGATGCAAAATTAGAATTGTACAAGACTGTTTATTTTCATGTCCAATCAGATATGAAATCCATGGGTATGAGTGATCTAAGAAATAGTAAATTCATGAAAATAAGAAAGAAAATCTATTTTTTAAATGTAAATGAATTATATATACTCAGTTCATATGAAAACGCACCACTCACAAAATCTGGAATAGCTCCACGGATTGATATGTGAAGTATATACTTATGATGCATTTGAGATAATGAATGATTTAAGAAGACATGTAAACATCATTCAATTTCATTCACGATAATGTTAATGCGATAATGTTAATGCGATAATGTTAATGCGTCAATATGGGGCCAAAATAAGGACGTCGTGCATGCAGGCCTGCGGCTCGCAGACGGTTCTTCTACAGTGCTGGGGTGAATGAATCCACGTCGTCCTTGAACTTGATCAGCCGTTCTTGTCGCTAGTAGTGTTCGATCTCGGACATGATCCCGTACGATCTGACAGTCCTGACGTGCCATTGTCACACGTTGTTGACCCGGTCGAGGATGGTCCTAAGTGCTCCCCGTTTTCAGAAACCTTTGGAGTCTTGCAATCGTTGTGTGTGCACAGTGTAGTTGTCTGGCAATTTCCCTGGTGCTGGCACCATTTTGAAGCCTGCCTATGGCACGTTCTCGTTCAGGGGCTGTAAGTCGCAGCATCATGTCGGCTTTTCACAAGTGTCAGTGAACAAGTGAAACTTTATTTGGATTCACATGCTTTTAAAGGCAATGTGTGCACAAATTCAGAATGAAATTAATTTCTCCTGTGGTGCGTTTTTGCGAAAAATTGCCTAGCGTTACAGTTAACATTAAATTCTCGCATTTCTTGCACCTGGCATGTCGGGTGACGTCACTGTAGTGTTGTTGTTGTATAAAAATTATATTGAAGTTCATTTGAACTTAAATATTGACTTTTTTCAAGTGGTGCGTTTTCATGTGTACTCTGTATACAGTGTATTTAAAACAGCCATTCCTTTGTACTTGGTAACTTTCAGGCCAGGGATGCCTACTTGAACTACCTGCCTTTCTACCTTCCTACTTACATAGCTATGTGCACTCTGATCATGCACATAATGCATGTGGCTGGAGTCTTTTATAAGAATAGGCAGACATATTGCTAAAGCTTATGCTGTTCAGTCTGATTTCTCATTAAAAGACTAATTTATAATTAATTTTTGTAAAAATATTTGATATCTGACCATGATCACTTATCCACAGAGCATAATATATCTTCTAGAGAACCTTACTGTAGGGGTATTCTGAAGCATACTCTGCTGTAAACTTAAGGGGCAGTGATGGCCTGGAGTTCAAGCAAAAGCCACAGTGTGGGTGTTTATGTATTCCATGTTCATCGTGGTCACGCAAACCCCTCCACCACGATAAGGTGGCGATTCAAGGAGGGGACCCCCCGGACGCCTCCCTGGTGTGGTGTTTCGGGCATGTCCAACCGGGAAGAGACCCCGGGGTCGACCTAGAACACGCTGGAGGGACTATGTCTCTCGGCTTGTCTGGGACCGCCTCGGTGTCCCCCCGGGAGAGTTGGAGGAAGTAGCTCGGGAGAGGGATGTCTGGACCTCTTTGCTAAGGTTGCTGCCCCCGCGACCCGACCCTGGACTAAGCGGAAGAAGATTATGATGATGATGATGATGTTCATCGTGGGCTTGTGTGGGTTTCCTCTGGAACCCACAGTCCAAAGATATACATATTATTGATTGTGAATGCTTGTGTTTGGTATTGACCCTGCAATAGACGTGATTCTCCCAGCGTCGGCTCTGAAAGCTTCCAGCCTTCTCATGGGCCAAGTAGGATTAAATCAGTTCAGCAAATGAATAAATATTTTTCACATAATGTACATTTTATATAAAGTGTTGAGAAAATCAAAAATTCACATACAGAATTTACTGAAGATTGATAAGAATTCTATAAGTCCCTTCCCTAGCAACACGTTCTCAGAAATGTACAAATTATTGATTAATTCATAAAATATTTATTAACAAATAACATCAACATTTATGTGAAATTGAAAATTTTAAAACAATTTTTTCCAATCTAAATGTCTACACAACATATTTCTATAAACAATAAAAAAGCATTAGCTAACTCTGACTAGCCAGCATCAAAGCTTAAAGTGTGTACATACATTTAAAAATATTTTATGGTGAAATTAGTAATATTATTTTCTGTATCCAAGCAATAAATCATAAAGCCTGAAAAGGAAATAAAATCAAAATCTTAAGAACATCATGCATACCATTCTGCTGACATATTCATATTGCAACATACACTTTCATGGAACTTGCCCAGTCATTCACTTTCAAATGTGAACCAAAGAAAGTCACGCAGCATATAATAGAATAAACGAGAGACGCACATGTCTATAAGAGACCAAAGATTATACAAAGAATTAAGAAATAGCAAAAAGGCAGTGGTTTTTATTTTGTTTAAATGCAGTGTATGCATGCTGTGCCTTTTAATTTATTATCACTGTCTGTGCACATGATATGCTTAAGCCATAGTGCAAATACATGACGTTTTCTGTAAAATACCTCACACTTCTTTTCCTTTTTTTTTTTTTTTTTTTGGTAAAAGTCACATTTTGGTGTGATATTCATTGTGGACATACATCTATTTAGAACCATTAATCCATTTTAGTAAGCAAACAGATGAAGAAACTGTTTAAAATTGTTTCCATACTAGAAAAAACTCAAATATTCTACTTTACGAGACATGGATCATAACTTTTGGATACAAGGTTTTGTTAAATATGTATTCTCAGGGCCAATATATAATCCAGTACAAAATCGTAAGCCTTTCTTGGGAAATGAACGTATCCAGCAGGCCAGTGAACACTTTAAAGTTTATGGGGAGATCTGCCTAAGGTGTTTTATAGGTTGTAATCGCATACTCTAACTACTCATTATTAATGCTCTCTTAACAGTCTGGTTGGAGGTCTACTGAAGCAGGACAAATAAAGAATGTCTGGATTATTTCACCATAATAATTACTACTGTTTGTAGTCGTAGGAGGAGAGAGCTCGTGGTTAATCTAAAGCATTGCTTAAGCACTGCTGCTACTGAATGGAAAAAATGATGGACTGCTTTCCACCGGAACACAGTAAGCAGTGCAGCTGAGGAATCTGCAGTTTGATGAATACGGAATGAGACACGTAGCACTTTGAGCTGAGCCTATGTCCGTTGCTGTGACTTAAAAAAAGACCTACATAATAGCATAAAGTTCTATTATGTGAAACCATACAGAATGAGCAATACTACCAATAAGGCTCAACTCTGAACAGAGCAGTACAGTCTTGCATACTCACCATTTTGCAAATTAGGAAATTCTTAAACAAATAAACATATATTTGCCATATTGGGATAAAAAAAAACCAAAAAACAAGGGTTGCATCATCTGCCTCCAAAATGTATTGTGAGCTTAAAAACCACCCTGAACTAATTTGGATATATATATATATATATATATATATATATATATATATATATATATATATATATATATATATATATATATATATATATATTTACACACACACACACACACACACACACACACACACACACACACACACACACACACACACACCGTATTTGACGTGCCCAAGGCGCTTTAAAAATTGGAGTGGGTGGGTGCTTATTAAAATGGTTACCAGCAAAATGGAACGGTAAGTGCTTATTACCATCGAGGTGGAAAACATGAATAATAACAGAACAATAAAAGAGTTTTACTGGTATTTGTATTATTCGTTTTACGGTATCAACCAAATTACTTACATGAAAGCTGAAACAGAAAACGGCATAATAAAAAAAAAAAAAAAGACCCTTTAATTTTCCCGACTGGTGTTGTTCCTTTAAATATTTTCCCCGATGTAAAATTGAGCCAAGCAACATGAATGTCAGCTTTAGCACATTGAAACAATCAACACAAAGGTCAACTTTAGCACATGGCATGTTGAAAAGCACATGGCCAGGAACGTCTTTAAATGTATGAAGTTAGTGAGCAGGAGAATCGGTGAAAAATACTCGTCATCACTTTCTGATAAGTCCATATCTTGCTCATTGCACCATTCATTCAGAGCATCCCATAGTTTTACTGTAGCAGTTTCTAATGGTTCATCTTGATGAACATTTACCAATAGAACACAGCAAAATATTTTCCTATTTTTTAATGCACGGCGAAACAATCAAATGTGTTGTTACTGATGAACATTACAGTATAGACATTCTCCAGTGGCAGGGGGTCTTGACATACCGTGTAAACTCACTTTTACAGGCAGTGAACCCCTCATTTTACCGGTACAGACACTGATCGAATAAAATTGGTAAATTTGATCTACCATTTTGCTCCCAGTACACATGGGCGTTTATTAGACGTAATATAAAAAACACAGGGGTGGGGGTGGGGGGGTATTGGAGCAGGGCGCTTATTACGTCAAACATGGTGTATACATACATACATACATACATACATACAGACATATATATATATATATATATATATATATATATATATATATATATATATATATATATATATATATATATATATATATATATATATATATATATATATATATATATATAATATATAAATCCAAATAGATTTTACCGTGCTTGTATGTGGGTGTCTATATATGTGTGTTTATGTGTGATTGGCAGAGAGGAATGTTCTCTATACATTGCTGTTGCATTCACGGCACAGGATCTCATCCCTCTCTGGAAAGAAGCCAGCTCCTACAAGCGATGCAGAACACCGGCTACAGGTAAAGCAAGACTGGTGCCACTGTCGTTCCTCAAATGAAACATATTTTCCTCCACCAAAACCTTTGAACACATACACACATATAAAAACTAAGCAGTCATAAAGATATACAGGGATCCCTCACTTTCCGTGATTAATTGGGACTGAGATCCCCCCCCGTGACCACCGAATTTCGCCAAGTAGGATCAACCTCCCCAACTCCTCGGACTGACGTATACGTACATGTATATGTCTATATAATATCAAGAAATACATATTCAATGCTATAAATGCATATAATAACAATTAAACATTAAAAAATAATGCATAAGTTGTATATAAAATATAAATACACACACATACAGAGGTGGTAGCGCACACGCACTCAGATCGCACCTGACATAAAAATGTAAGTAGTTTTGATATGAGGTTTTGGGTTGTTTTTTGTTTTGTGTTTCTTTAGTTTTTTTTTTGCATAATTGGCCTTGTTTTGTGGCATTTTCCTAAACTTTTCCCCCTATTCGTCCTCAATTTCCTTATTTTTTTAATTCGATGAATATTTTTAAAAAAACCACAATGCACTGAAGCCGCATGAATTGAAGCGCGAAGTAGCGAGGGATCCCTGTATACAATCATTTTCATAATACAGATGTACAATTAATCTGAGGTACCTGTGATTGGTTTGCTACAAGCCTCACACTTCTTAGCATAAAGGTTTCCAAAACACTTCAGGCAGTAGGGACGGTCGTCTCGAGAGGTGAAATGCTGGCCTGCGAGCTGCACTTTGCAGCCTGCGCACAAAAAGCATTCCTTATGCCACGGCTCATCGCGGTAAGTCACACCTCCTTTGGCCAAGACCTGAAACAGATATAGAGATTAAATTAAACAAAACTCTAACAAGGTCTTAAATACTGTTAATAGCCCATATCCACAAAACAACTGAAATCATTATATTATGTTGATTAACTTTATTCATTTAAAAAAATCAAGAGAAGCAAGCTGAGATAATTCTGGCTAGGGTGGCATCTAGACGCATCTCGGAGTTGCGCCAGGGAAGTCTGACTGCAAGGAGACCCCAGAAACAGTCCTAGAACGTGTCGATCTCTCAGCTGCCTGCGGAAGCTCTTCTTCATGGAAGAGATGGAGGTGGAGGAGAAGGCCAGGAAAGGAAGGCCTGGGTATCTCTGCTTAAATGGCTTCCCAATGACCCAAACCAGGATAAGTGACAAAAAATGCAGCAACTCTACAATTTCTCACTTCTTCTTCTTCTTCTTTTTCTTTCGGCTGTTCCCTTCAGGGGTCGCCACAGCAAATGATCTGCCTCCATCTCTCCCTATCCTCTGCATCTTCTACTCTTACTCCAACGACCTTCATGTCTGCCTTCACCACATCCATTCATCCATTCTCACATTGTAAGTAATTGTCTAATTAAGATAAGATAAGGTAATGTGGGCTTTTTAGACCCGAGCCTAGTGACTCATCAGGCTGGTGCTTATCCATGGTTTCCATAGCGTGAAGCGAATAGGAGTACAACTCCTCCTGGATGGGACGCTAGTCCATCGCTGGTTACCTTCCCAGTATATTTTACTGGTACCCATTTATACTGCTGGGTGAACAGGGGCACACTTGTGATTAAGACCTTACCCAGGGGTATTAGCACTGGGGGGTCTAACTGAAATTTGAACACACAACCTCCCGATCATTAGCGCAGCACCCTAACCACTACACCACCAGCCCCATTATATTGTCTAATTAACAATTCATTAAGTCTCTGAAGCATACACACAAGTTTGCTTTCAAAAAAGGAGTTAGAACATTTTTATAAATCTAAATCCCTTCAATATCCCAAAACCCCAGAGGGACTCAGTGTAAATCCTGAAGAAGAATTTAATTTGGGTTGATTAAGTATTAGTAATGCAATGAGACATTTCTTGAAGCCTGAGTACTATTTTATGACCAGATACTAACCTGTTTGCATCGGGTGCAACGAGGGGCAAACTTGTTTTCATAGCAGGGCACACAGTAGTGATCATCCTTATCTGGGATAAAGGACTTGGAGCCAATAGGCTGCTTACAGCTGCTGCAAATAAAACAGCCCTCATGCCATGTATTGCCAGCATACTCTAGCTTCCTAGTACCTGGGAGAGAAAAAAAAGCAAATGTATTCTTATTTATTCAGTTAGTCTGAACAAAATGGCCGTATGCCTATTCAAGGGCAGAAGATGTTCTTCAAAATGTAGTTATGCTGTGCTTACAAAACAAAACAAACAATGAACAAACAAAAAAGAATGGATTACTACTGACATGATAGTGACCTTATATTAGTATTATTGTTATGTTGGATAAGTGACTCGTGTTGTATGTGAGGTGTTTCACAAATGATGGAAATGAAAAGGCCGTCTAGGGTTTCTTCAGTAATACATTTTAAAATAGATCAGTACTGTATAGCTTTCCCCTGCAAAAGAAAGATAGAGGATGTTACCCTCTGGGCTTTTTTTTTTTAAAAGAAATATTTAGCTGGAATATGGCTTTTGAATTTAATACTGAGTGGGAAAAGTACACAAGGAGACATTTTCAGGCTCGAACTCATGGGGTGAAATTAATCTGACAAAAGTGAATATGCTTTGGTATGCAATGTGTGTTTAAGAGAATTTCTGTAACATAGACAGTATTGTTTCTGACTTGCGGTTCCCACATCATAGACAGAGTTCCTGACCACTAACTTTGTGTCTTTCTGCAAAATGAAAGCCTTGGTGTATGATGCATGAAACAAGTTTTGCTCTGTTAGAAGGAAGTAATGTCCTGTGTTTACACTCAAGGCTTTTTTTTTTTTTTTTTACTGCAGAATTGCATAAAACTAAATGACCTGGTTTGTGTGTGTTGCATATCAATAAAGGTCAAAACACCAACCCACCCCCAAACATACTAAGGAAAACCCTATGGCATTCCTTTTTAAATGAACAATTAAACAAAACCCTTCGTTATTTACGGAAACTTTTCCATGTTATCGCTCTATTTCTGAATGATACAGCCCTTGATGGAATGAGTTACAGGCATATACAGACATGATACTTCTCTCATCAGATGTTTGGCTGCCTGCCATGTACAAAGATTTGGCTGACAGACAGCAAGATCGGCAGACTGGCAATTACTGTCATATCTTGCCTTTATGCTGACTGCTTAAATTTTTGTCTCTCCTTTTGAGAATGGGATCTTTTCAAACTCTTCCTCCGATGCCAAGCTTTTTACTCAGCTATCAGCTATCGCATGTTTGTGGTTTACCTGCATCACAATGCTTATGGATGGCTCCCTGACCTCAGCGCAGGATAGATTTACACTCGGTCCAAAAGTGCTACATGGAGGGTTTTTATATTTATTGCCTGTGTTCGGGATCCTAGGGGCTGGAGCCGATCGCGGGGATGACGTGGTTGTCGCAGCTGAGGGCTGCCCTGCCGGGGGGGTATGGGCCCTGCGCAGGCCTGGTCAATCGCTAGGAGACGGCCGGATGAGTGGAGTCGGCTGGCGGACGCAGCGAAGTGCCGTTCCGGCGCATGCCCTCATACCTGACCTGACCTATGTTCTTGAACAAAGCTAGACAGGATGTATCCTGCTACACCCAGGGACGATAGACTATTGCAGTACACCAGCAAAGGTAATTTTGAAAAAATTGAACATGGGGAGAAAACATGCAAAACTCAGAGACAGACAGAACTTGGGATTAAATCCAAGTTCTTATTCGCTATAATATCCATGGAGGTAGAGGTACCCTACACTTTATAAGTGCCTTTTCAGTTATGATGATTATGATTATTATGAAGGAAAAGACTGACGTGCTTAAGTACTGTAGATATAGCTGACATAAACAAAAGAGCCAGGTTCAGACTACATGTCTGGTGGTTTCTTACCAGGCATGACAGTCTTGTCACAGGCGACACATTTGGAAGAGAATTCGTTGCAGTAACAGTCGTTGCAGAGCAAAGCATCATCCTGACTGGTGAAGGGCTCATCAGCCAATGAGCGGTCACAGCGGAAACAGCGAAAGCAGTGCTCATGGTAGTGCCTTTCTTCATAGAACAGCTCCTACACACACACACACACACACACACACACACACACACACACACACACACACACACACGAACACACACACACACAAGTGAATTGTCATACATTTACATATAATACCCACATAATTTATTGTGACAGTATTATTATGTCCAGTATACAACAATGACTGACACAGATAGACTCTCATAACACTAAGGCCACAAAGTAGCACTAAAGTGGTAAACAATTTTTTTCTAAATAAATAAAAGATTATATGACAAAGGCCATCGCCAATGTTGCATCCTGAGATAAATTTTCCAGAGATGTACAAATCAGCAACACCCAGACTTTTATTGTATCAGACATTTCCATGTGTAAAAAGTATGCAAACATACGGGAGTGAGACTTGTTGATTTTGGACTGTGCAGTAAGGTCAGTTTACTGTTTCCTGTAGCACAGTGGGGTGACAATGAGCATTGTTGCCTCACAGCAAGAAGGTCCTAGTTCTGATTCACAGGCTTGTGCGTTTCTATGGTGAGTTTGCATGTACTTTGTGTGCTTGGATGGGTTTCCTCTAGGTACTCCAATTTCCGGTTTCTTTTGGCTACTCCAGTTTGCTCAAAAAGAAATGCACATTAGGCTAATTGGCTAGTTAAAATTCTCTGTGTATTTTACATCTGTGATGGACTGGCGAGTAGCTCAGGGTTCACCTCACCTTCGCCTGACGTTGACTAAGATAGGCTCCAAAACCCTGGTGACCCTAGCTGGATTAAGCGATTACCGGACTAGGCCGTTTCTGACTGAAATGTGTGTTTTTTCCCTGTGTATGTGTTGGTTTACTTTGGGTACCCCAATTTCCTCGTATAGTCCTAAAACACGTACATTAGGTGAAATTAACTTTTCTAAATTTACCTTAGCGCGCGTGTTAGTTTAAATGGTTGTGTGTGTGTGTTTGCCATGTGTGTTGACCAGTCTTGCAAACTGTTGAGGGTGTACCTCCCCTTTGTTCTGTTTCGACTGAGAACACAATCATTCACACCCACACGTATATTTAAGGCAGTGGTTCCTAACCTGGGTTCGATCAAACCCTAGAGGTTCGGTGAGTCAGTCTCAGGGGTTCGGCGGAGGTCAAGACATACACCTGACTCATATTCATGACGGCACGCCCCGCTTGGCAATCACTGGCTGCAGGTCATTACGCTACATTGCTTGGCCAATCTGTGCTGCAGGAAATTTGGTGCGCTCAGTAGTCGAATTATGACTGTTGTTCTGGTACGTCGTGTGATTTCTTTCTTAATGTTTTAATCCATACTATATTGAGTAAAAAAGAATATGTACAACATGGATTCACATATATAACGGAACGTGATATTAGTCGGCGTCCTATCTGCATGATTTGCAAAGTAGGATCAACCCTGTGCTGACTGACGTATAAGTACATGTATATGTACATATAATATCAATAAATACATATTCAATACTATAAATACTTATAATAACGATTAAATATTTAAAAATAATGCATAAGATGTAAATAAAACAAATACACACACATACAGACGCACACGCGCGTTCACACACAGATGCGCGTGCACGCACTCAGATGCGCACCTCACATAAAAATGTAAGTAGTTGTGATGGGGGAGTTCATGCATTGTATTGGTTTTGTTCTTTGAACACAGTGATGTTAAGGCACGGTTCATTTTGGTGCCCCAGTAAAAAAATATACCTATGTCCTGAATTTGTTCGGTGAATAAGCATATGAAACTGGTGGGGTTCAGTACCGCCAAAAAGGTTAAGAACCACTGATTTAAAGTAATCTATCTTAATCCCTGTGACCCTACAAGGATTAAGGGGTTTGACAGATCAGGGAGTCACTGTCACATATTGGTTTAGTTAAAAGAATTCTTCTATAATCACCTGAAGAGAGAGGATGGTTTCACCACCCCTCGAAACAGATCTGTAGTAATAAATTAAGTTTCAATAGAAAGTCTTTGTCCTGTCCTTTTATTTTTATTTTTATTTGCTCTACGAAAAAGTATTGAGCACTCTCTTACAGAAGGATCTACTCAGAAAATTCTCTCTCTCTCTCTCTCTCTCTCTCTCTCTCTCTATATATATATATATATATATATATATATAACTGAACTGGGAAGGAGGGGCACTCAGTCTGTCTTTTGTAAACAATGGACGCAGCGTCATTGCATCATTATGTCAGCGTACTACGTAGGAACGTCTAAACTCAAAATTTGACTTTTTTTTTGGAAAAAAAAACGTAAAATCGAAAAAACGTAAAACGGATGAATGTAAGTCGGGGAGCGTATGTATGTGTATGTGTATATATATATATATATATATATATAAAATTCATGTTTTCCATCTCGATGGTAATAAGCACTTACAGTTCCACTCGCTAGTAAGATTTTAATAAGCGCTCACCCACTAATCTTTTAAGCGCCCTGGGCGCTTATCATGTCGAATATGGTATATGTGTGTACGGTATATATATATATGTGTGTGTGTGTGTGTGTGTGTGTGTGTGTAGAAATAAACAAACCATACTAAACAGTGCTGATACATTCTAGCTCAAGGACACTGTCTGATTTTGCACTCTCTTAATTATAGACTCCACCACTGAATGCACAAAACAGTAATTGTCAATTTGCTGAAAACTCACCCTTGCATCGTGGCCTATCAGCTCCTTGCACTCATCGCAGGTGTTGGCAAACAAACTGTCGTAGCAGGGGATACAGTATGGATTCTCATCCGACTGGATGTACTTCCTTCCGTAAAGGGATTCTTTACAGTTGTCACAATCAAAGCGGTCACTCATGTTTCTCCACTCAATGTAAATTCTATAAATCACAGACACACACACACACACACACACACACACACACACACACACACACACACACACACATGCAGAAAATGAGGTGTTAACAACATAAAGTATGCGTAATGGAGCAGGTGGGAAGGAGAGAAAGCGCAGTCTCCCATAAGACTTTTACACATCATGCACATTAACTTTTATAGCACTGTGATAGCAGACCAAGCACATGGCCCTCCAGCTGCTGTCAGAAAGAACTGACAATCAATAACTCAGTAAAAGCGCACTTCCTTATGATCAGCACTCACTTTTGCATGAAGTTTTGAATAAAACTGTTGTAAAAAAGAAAACAAACAAACAAACAAACAAACAAACAAACAAACAAACAAAAAACAATAAATATATCCACAGTAGAACAAAAGGAAAATGTGTATTCACTTCTTGAAGGTACAAAACTTTCTTAAAAAACACATGAAAATATTTCGAGTAATTAATAATGTTTAGCATTTCGGTGGTGTAGTGGTTAGGGTGCTGTGCTCATGATCAGGAGGTTGTGTGTTCAAAACCCAGTTAGACCCTCACTGTGCTAAGACCCCTGGCCAAGATCTCAACCAGAGGTGTGTCTCTGTTCACCCAGCAGTATAAATGGGTACCAGTAAATTATACTGGGAAAGTAACCTGTGTCCCATCCAGAAGCAGTTGAACTCCTAGTCACTTCACGCTACAGAAACCGGGGATACGCACCAGCCTGATGAGCCACTGTCGCTCGAGAGTAAAAAGCCCAACAGACTTTACTTTTTAGAATTTTGGTTATGGATGCACAGTCCACCACAGATATTAACACCTATTTTACACACCAGAAACCATGAAACTAACCTGATCTGATTACATAGTAATATTGTTATAGCCTTGTATTAACTGGATCATCTTGCTAAAACCACACACACACACACACACACACACACACACACACACACACACACACATACACAAAGCTGATGGAAAGTTGTATGTGAAATAATATGCTCCTTGGGAAAGGTTATCTTATTTTCTACTTCCCACTAATAATGATAATCACAGCCAAAAAAAATTAAACAAAGAAACGGTCCTTATTGTCTGTTTGTACTGCCTGACTTACACAAGACCTCAGGGATCATGTAATCACTAACCAGAGGATAAAAGGAAGCCAACACAACTTTTCTGCTTCCTCTTGTCTCTTCTCAGATGACCAAATGAATGCGGGTGCAAATTATTCAGTTTAAAACAGCAGCTTTAAGTTTAATAAATTATCAGCTGACATGCTTTTTCACTAATATAAC
This sequence comes from Plotosus lineatus, assembly GCA_024760905.1. Taxonomy (NCBI): domain Eukaryota; kingdom Metazoa; phylum Chordata; class Actinopteri; order Siluriformes; family Plotosidae; genus Plotosus; species Plotosus lineatus. Next base: position 32,248,460 of record CM045728.1, on the reverse strand, counting down.
ACCACTTACACTTTGAAATGAGATACTTTAAAAGCTCCTTCACACTACAGTGACCCATAAATTAGGGCACATTAGTGTTCATCACCATAGCCCGAGGCTGTCTTTACCTTAATTCATTAAAAATCAGCTAATGAAGAAGCTGTGAAGCTTTTCAGGCTCTATTACACATGTCGCTAAAATCAAACCATTTATTTCTTTTCATAGCCTAGAGAAAGCTATAGCTTTGAAAAATGATTCAGCAAATCAGTAAATATCACAGAGACAAAAGTGATTATTCCACAGAAATGCAAATTATTATAAATTCGCATAATTGTTTATGCATTCATTCATTTTCTAGTCTGCTTAATTCTAATTAGGGTCATGGGGAGGCTCAGCCTACTCTGGGTGAAGGCCGGGTACACCATAAACGACTTGTCGGTCCAGTGCAGGGCCGAATTCACACTACCACCTAGGACTGCTTTGGATAAGCCAATGAGCCTACCGCGCATACTTTTGAACTGTGGGCGTAAACTGGAGTACCTGGAGGAAGCACACGCAAATGTAAGAACATGGAAACTTCACGCAGAAACCCAGGCATGCATAAAGAAAATGCATAAGCTACAGAAAAGGTGGAAATATACAATAAAGTTTTTATTAACTTGTTTTGATTGCTCCCCCACCCATACTTTAACCTAACACTTGTCTTTCCATGTGGCGGCACGGTGGCGTAGTGGTTAGCATGTCCGCCTCACAGCAAGAAGGCCTGGGTTCGATTTCCGGCCTGGGCGTTTCTGTGTGGAGTTCGCATGTTCTCCCCGTGCTTGTGCGGGTTTCCTCCGGGTGCTCCGGTTTCCTCCCACAATCCAAAGACGTGCACTGTAGGTTAATTGGCCGTTCTAAATTGACCGTAGATTCTCTCCTGCAGCGGCACTGGAACCCAGTCGTATCGGCACTTGCCTTTCCATTGGATCCTTCCGGTGGCGCCAAGACGGGGGACTTGCTGCTTGGGTAACAGCCTGTCCCTCATTACTCCCTACCCGGGCTCTGCGCACTGGGGAGTATCACCAGCCGGGATACCAGCCAGAGCGCAGCCATAGTCCTTCGGGACTGACGGAGGCCTACCAAACCATACCATGTCTTTCCATGTCCATGTTAGATGATCTAGTTAAGGATTTTGATATTTACTTTTATATCCCTGCAGTAAAGGTCTTTGCTTGTCATTACATCATTAATATATTAGGTTATATTCAAGAAATCTTCAGTTCTGCTGCTGTTGGCTGTGCCATAAACCCAGCTGAAACTCAAGGAAAACCGTCATCGCAGTCACTGCACCAAGGCTGCACAACAATTTACTGATAGACGTTACGTCTGGTACCATGGTTACAGTTATAGATCAAAAATCAAAACATATTTTCCTTTAATGATATTTCTTTTTATTAGTTTAAGTTTGTGTCTTTGCCTAAAATGTGATCATTCTCTTTTTATGCAGCCCAAAAGCCACCAGTTTCTCTGTGTCTCAGCCATTATAATAACTGCTGGTATGAGTGGAATCGCTGAGATCAGAGACTTTTTCCTCAGCAGCTGTTTTGCATCTGGGATTCAATCGAAATTCCCATCTGGAACTCTGATCATGACTCAGACTTGTGCCGCTAATCTGTCTCACTTTCTGATTGAAAGTGGTTACCTTGAGCTTGGATACTGTCTGTTGTGAACCAGTCTTAAGCACTACTAAACCAAACATGGATGAGAAACAGGAAATGTAAGTCTATAAGAAGAGGGGATTGGGGTTGGAATGTTACTGTAAATAAATGACTAAATGTAAACTGCAAATACATTTTGCTTCAGCTCAGCTCATAGATGTATGCAGCTCTATAGAAAGTTCTGTAAATTTATACAGTATTGTGTTCTTAGTTACAGGAATTCATGCCGCTGGAAAAAAGGACACACTCCACATTGCAACAGCAAGTATATTTATGGCCTTAGGGGACAAGTAGGCTTTAAATGTAATGACTTCCATCCACAAGTACACACAGGAGCTTTGGGCCGACTGATTCAATAACCTGATATACAGGTACTGTTTTGTCAAGGGTGGAGATTGTTATTACTGCATTATGACAATTGGCAAGTACTTAAAACTTTACGCAGCTAAAGCACATAAATGAGCGGACCATTTGGACATGAGAAAGAAACCTAGGGCAGCTCATGACTTGGTTCTCAGAAAGAAGAGAATGATGTCATCATTGACCCTGGGTCAAAACATGATTGAACCCAGAAGCTGGGAATGTGAAGTAAGCACTCTGTCTGCTGCTCAAAGATCCAGGCAGCAAAGTAGTACTTACTGGCTGGTCCATGTTCATTTTATAATCACTCTTAAAAACTATAATGCATAAAAATTTCCATGCTTCTTTACCTTCTCTTGTGGGAAAAGCGTTGTTGAGGTCATGTAGAAATCTTTCACAGTGGTTTGCTAAACCCTTACCCAAAACCTTAATCCTCTGTGTCACATCGCATTTTCATCAAGGCGAGCTGATTAATGCCTTTTTTATGAAAGCACAATGGCAGATTGCAGTGTAAAGGAAGAGAAATAAAAACCTTTCTTTCTGTTTTCAGATTAGCACGGCAATTTACAAACACCACATATTTCATGGCAAAGCTTCCAGGATGGATCCTGAGGTATATTCTTCAACTGAAAAGAAAAGAAAAGAAGGAAACATGAACCATTTAGGATTTTTTTTTTATTCAAGACGGCAGGAACTGCACTTGTTCCAAAGATATGAACTTGTAACTATGATGAATCAGCTTGTGCCTGAACAGTTCCTAAATGTTCCAGATGTTTGATTTACTGAGCAAAAACTGTGATCAATAGTTGTACTGTATACTGAATACTGTTTATGACAAAAAAAAAAGTATAATACTACCCTCTAAATCACTATTAATAATAAGAAAATTAAGACCATGGGGTTTTAGTAGTATGGTTCTGACTTACTGATCTAAAGGTCTTGGGTTCAATCCCCACTATCACTGGGTGGTCCCTCCATGCAGCCAACGGTTATCAAAAGTAAGGCTTTCGTCAAGAGTTAGGCTGACTTCAGCAAGTTATATGCCCTGTGATGGCTTGGTGAGCTGTCCAGGGTATGCCCTCACCCAGCATCTGCTGAGATGGGGTCCAGCCACCCGCGACCCTAATTACAATTAAGCGGTTCAAAAAAATGAAAGAATGAATAAAAACATACTGATAATCGCTTACTCATTTGCTGAATTGCTTAATCACACTAGGGTGTGAGAACACTTTAACCTACCTCAGCAAACTCTGCAAGGCCAGTGCATTGCATTATGGGCGATTTGGAACAGCCAATTAACCAACTATGCATAAATTTGGATTGTGGGAGGAAACTCAAAAACTCAAGCAAGCACAGGATGACCATACAAACACTACAGGCAAAGATCCTAGACGGGCCTGGGACTTGAACCCAGGTCGTTCTTGTTGTGCTAACCACTACGTATGTGCTAACCACAACGACAACCTCTTGCTGCCTACTAATACGAGTGACTCCAGTTCAAAACAGAGACCCCATTTTACTCCAATCTCCATATGATAGACAAGTACATGAGATACATGAAGGAAGAATGTGGCACCCTGGAACAGAGCAGGTTCGTCCCACAGAAAACAGCACTAATCTCCTTCAAACATTCAGTCTAAACAGGCTAGTTATACTTCTCCCTGAGAAAAAGATCCTATTTCCATAGCCAACATGGATGAAGTTTGGTAATAGTATTTCAATTGGTAATAGGAAACCATGGTCTAACACATCACTATGGATCGCTGCACAACCCCCAAACTTTAATGACACAGTTATGCGCTGGTATGACATGCAGTGCTTGACTTGTCAGTACTTCACCTAAGTTTCTAAATCACCCCATAAAATCAAGAGACTGACTCACAAAATGAAATTCTAGTTGCGCAGACACACACACACACACACACACATACACACACACACACACACACACACACACACACACACACACACACACACACAAAACTGAAAAAAACTTTTCCAGGAAGAAGTTGGGAGGAACATTTTCTGCCTGAGTTATTACTTTCAATTTTAAGAAATTGGAATTATGGAAACAAGCTATCCACATCCTACATCAGCATTACGGGTGTTATTATCTTTTTTCAGTTATTTTCCTGTGATGAGAAAAAAAATGAAGGATAAAATATTCTGTAATACTAATCAAAGATTTTGAACCAATCAGAGTTCCACTGTTGGTAAATTACCCCTCAGATTCTCATTTCCATGCTTCAGTTGTATTGTGCAATTTATTTTGATTAAATCCCATATGTGAATACAAGCATTTGAATACTTTTCTCTATATACAGTGGTACCTCACCTTACGAAATGAATCCATTCCAGAGCTTTTTCCGTAACCTGCATTTTTCGTAAGTTGCACGGCATTTTACATGTAAAACGTTCCAAGGTTCCCAATACTACCCTCTAAACCCTTTAAAAATTATAAAAGCATACCTTTTAAGACCGCCTTCTGCTTCAATACCGTACCTATGACCTAGACGGGTTTGGCCATATTCCTTTGTGATACCACTCGAGCCCGTTTCTTCTCCTCACTTGCACCGGAAATCACATGCGTGCGTGTGTGTGTGTGTGTGTGTGTGTGTGTGTGTGTGTGTGTGTGTGTGTGTGTGTGTGTGTGTGAGCTTGTTGACCATGTCTTCTTAGTAGAGTTATAATCTTACAAATGTTTATGGAAGGTTAAAAGCCTGAGCCAAGAAATAAAGCATAAACAACAATAACTCTATCCTTTACACGAAGAGCATCATGGTGGATTCAGCGCTATAATAGGCAATGGGAGGTAGCTGCGTCATTCCTCCTAGGCAATGGGATCCCTGACCACGATGGCGTCAGGGGGACCTGTCCAAGATGAACTTGAGTGAAGGCGACATGCTCAGTTGTTAGCCAATGGGAGGCCAGCGGGGTGGGATGTTTGAACGTCATTGATGGGAGAGCAGCTCGTGCATTGTTTGAATGTTTGAATGGCGCATTTGAAATTTTAAGATGGCGCTTTCGTAACGTGAACTTGTTTCGTATCCTGAGACAAAAATTTTAGGAAATTGCTTTTCATAACCTGAATTTTTCGTTTGGTGAGATTTTCGTAAGGTGAGGTACCACAGTAAGATGTAAAAATCGGCAATGATCACAGAAGCCTGAAGAGAAAGCAAGCTGGGAGAAATCATGCTTTGAATCGAACACTGTAGAAAGACATACTCCAGCATAGCTCGATCAATCTACTAATGGGAAAAAGAGCCAGACAATGAAAAGCTCCATGTCTGATCCATAAAAAGGAGACAATACAACACAAAGACAAGGCTACCCTGAAAATAACAGAATAAAGAAAATGCTAAATGGACATGTGAATGAAATTAATAAATGATCTAATGATCAGTTACATCAACAATCAGTACGATTTGCTAAAATAAAGATGATTCATATTACTGTATAATCTAAAATTAAATGCAAAAATAAAACATCATTCAACAAAAGTGATATTGATGAGTCTTGAGTGGCACATTGATTAGATGTGCGACTATCATCCTGGATATTTCCAGGAGAGCATTGGAGCTGATTTGTTGAGTTCTCGCAGAAAAGGTGGATGGTGTCTCCCTGCCACTTGGCGCAATCATCAGACACTCATGGCTGTCTTTGAGCATATGTATACAAGAAGGTGAATTGTGTTTTAGCTCAGACTGCATTACGCTTCAACTAAATAAGCATGTGTCTTGGTGGAAGTATGCACTTGCGATTGCCCCTATCTGGTTGGTAGCGCTCATGTGACAGGGAGGCATATCTGACGGGTGGGAATTGCCTACTACTAAGAACAAGAACAAAAGCAACATCCACTTTTTCCTAATACAGTGGTATCTCACCTCACGAAAGACCCAACAAACAAAAAAATCCAAGCTACGAAACATATTTACCTAAAATTTCCATCTCTGGATACGAAAAAAATTCACGTAACGAAACGTCTCAGAAACTCAAACAATGCGTGAGTTGCTCTTCCATCGGCTTTCTCGCAACATTCCACCCCGCTGGCCTCCCATTGGCTAGGAGGGAGCTACATCTCCATAATACCCATGACACAGCTCCCTCCCATTGGCTATTATACAGCTGCCTCTCCATAATACCCATGATGCTTTTCGTGTGCCTTCGACCCATTGTTCATCATTGAGTTCTAACACGCGTAAAGGACAGAGTTACTGTTGTTTCGTGAGTTTTTCAAGTGTGCTCATTGCAATTTTATTTATTGGCTAAGGCTTTTAACCTTGCACAAACATTTGTGAGATTATAACTCTGCTAAAAAGACATGGTCAACACACGCGTGCACACACACATACACACACACACGCGCACACACACACACACATACACACACACACACACACACACACACACACACACACACACACACACACACACACACACACCCCATGCATGTGATTCCTGGTGAAAGTGATTGCCGGAGCGAGTGAAAAGAAGAAACAAGCTCGTGGCATGCGGTTGAGTGATATTGCAAAGGAATATGGCCAAACCCGTCTACCATTGGTATGATATTGAAGCAGAAGGAGGTCTTAAAAGGTATACTTTTATAATTTTTAAAAGGTTTAGGGGGTAGTATTGGGGCCTTGGAACGAATCAGGCCTTTTACATGTAAAATGCGGCTCAACTATCGAAAAAATCAGGTTACGAAACCACTTTTGGAACGAATTAATTTCGTAAGGTGAGGTACCACTGTATTGATAATGGAATGAGTATATTTTGTTCATCCTCTCCGTCACACATTTTTGTTACATAGAAGATTGAAAGACGCCCAAAGACCTCTTGTATGGCAAAGTGGCTTCAGGCATGCAAAGTTAAGGCAGGTGCCAACAAGCACAACTTAAAGGCTTTCCAAATTTCCTCATTCATATGAGAAAAGTTTGGAAGTGAAACGGAGAGCCACTATTTGCCAAGAAGCCTTAAATGCGAAATGGAGTATGTCATGCGTTGGGAGCATAGGAGGAATACTCTTAGGACGATAGCCTCTTTTGTCCTCCTTATTCCATTGTATACTCACTACTTTACTTATGAACAATGGCACTTTGCTATTGTCTGTCAAGATGCAGCTATTTGTTCATTCATTCTCTGAACTGCTTAATCCTAACTAGGGCCTTTGATAACCCAGTTAGCTGCACTGTGGGACATGGTAGCTATATACATTTAAATTGAGTTTTTGGTGATGCCAGGATCTCTTCCTGGTTGGACATGCCTGAAACACTACACCAGGGAGGCATCTAACAAGATGCTCAAGTCACCTCAGCTGGCTCCTCTCAATGCAGAGGAGCAGCAGTACTACTCCGAGCTCCTCTCAGATGGTTGAGCTTCTCACCATATCTCTAAGGGAGAGTCCCGCCACCCTACGAAGTAAGCTGCTTGTACTTGCGGTCTTGTTCTTTTGGTCACTACCCAAAGCTCGTGACCATAGGTTAAGTTTGGAATGTAGTCTGTCTTCCTTGTCTGTCTTCCTTTCGGCTTTTCCCCTTTTTACTCGGGAGTCGCCACAGTGAATCATCTGATTCGCACATTTGATTTGGCAGAGGTTTTTACGTCAGATGCCCTTCCTGTCACAACCCTTTAGCAAGGGACAGAAACACGCTGACGACTTTGCAGCCTACTCCTTACGAAAGTCAGCAATGGTTCTTTTACATGCCTCTCACCATAGACAGTGAGAGACATGGCCCACCTTTGATAACCCAGTTAGCTGCACTGGGGGGGGACAGTGACAACTTGTGGAGAGTGGGACTCGAACCCCCAACCTTTGGATCAGCGATCCAGCGCCCTATACCACTAGACCACCACTGCCCTATTTTGTCCATAAAAATTATGAACAGAATCAGTGAAAAAAGACAGCCTTGGCAGACTCCAACCCTTACGGGAAACGAATTCGATCCGTTTTTACCAATGTGGACCAAGCGCTGGCTCCACAGACACTGCAAGCAAATGACCCGTAGCAACGGGTCTGGAACGCCGTACTCCCGAAGAATGCCCCACAAGATAGCCTGAGGGACATAGTCAAAAGCCTTCTCTCAATCCACAAAACACATGTGGACAGATTGAGCAAACTCCCATGCCCCCTCCAGGATCCTGTAGAGCGTATAGAGTTGGTTGAGAGTCCTGCGGCTAGGACGAAAACCACATTGTTCCTCCTGAATCCGAGGTTCAACCCGAATTCTCCTCTCTAGCACCCCTGCACAGACTTTCCCGGGTAGGCTGAGGCTGAGACCCTAACTACACGCTTGGGCCTGGCAGGTGTGGAGGGTGGCGTCCCTCGCATTCGGAGCCAGCTCACCACCAGGTCATGATCAATTGACACCTCAGCTCCTCGCTTCACCCGAGTGTCCAGAACATGCGGCCACGGGTCTGATGACAAGAACTACAAAGTCGACCATCAACCTGCGGCCTGAGGTGTCTTGGTGCCAAGTTCACATATGAACACCCTTATGTTCAAACATGGTGTTGGTGATGGACAAATTGTGACGAGCACAGAAGTCCAATAACGAAACACCATTCGAGTTCAAACTGGAGTGGCCGTACCCACTGATCACACCCTTTCAGGTTACACTGTTGCTGTCCACATGAGCGTTGATGTCTCCCAGGACAACAAGACAGTCCCCCAGGTGAGCGTTCCCCAACACCCCCCCCCGAAAGACTCCAAGAAGGGTGAGTACTCTGAACTGTCAGTTGATGTACAGTATAAACACAAACAACAGTCAAGACCCGTCCAGCCTTAGGCGGAGAGATGCTACTCTCTCGTCAACCAGGGAGAACCCCAACATGTGGGCACTGAGAGGGAGGGCAACAAGGATGCCCACACCGGCTCGTCACCGCTTCCCATGAGCAACTTCAGAATGGAACAAGGTCCAGCTTCAGTGGTTTCGGAGCGCAATCTATGCGTTGAAGTGAGTCTAACTATATCTGGTCGGTATCTCTCCACTTCGCACCAGCTCAGGCTTCTTCCCCACCAGAGAGGTGACATTCCATGTCCCTAGAGTCAGAGTCAGTCGCCGAGGATTGGTCTGACAGAACCCATGCCTTTGGCTGCCACCAAACTCACTCTGAACCCTAACCCCTATAGCCTCTCCCACAGGTGGTGGGTCCATGGGAGGGTGGATTCATGTCTTCTTTTCAGGATGGGTCTGGCTGGGCTACATGAACTGGGACCTAGAACACGCTGGAGGAATTATGTCTCTCGGCTGGTCTGAGAGCCCCCCCAGAAGAGCTGAAGGAAGTGTCTGGGGAGAAGGACGTATGGAGTTCACTGCTTATGGTGCTGCCCTCATGACCCGATCCAGGATTAAGGGGAGGAAGACTCTCACTGTCTGTTGTGAGAGGTATGCAAAAGAACAATTGCTGACTTTCATCAATATTAGGCTGCATAGCCATCGGCGTGTTTCTGCTCTGCGATGGCCTGGCAGGCTGTTCAGGGTGTACTCTGCCCTTGCCCAGAGTTGGCAGAGATGGCTGCCAGCCTCCCCGTGACCCTAAATAAGCTTAAGCAGTTCAGAAAATAAATAAATGAATGACTTTAGGCGAATGTATCGTTATAAACAGAGTTTGCTTGCCTGTCAACTGTAAACAAGTGCTTTTGATCGCGAGAGAAAATCGTTCATTTTCTGTAACAGCTTAATCCTCATTAGGGTCGCAAAGAGGCTGGCGCCCATCCCAGCTGACTCTTGCGAGGGCATAGTACACCCTGGACAGCTCACTAGGTCAACCAGGAAACCATGAAACACAGTCATCAATGGTTCCTTTACAGCCTCACACCATAGACAATGAGAGACATGGACGGCCTTTGATAACCCAGTTAGCTTCACTGGTGAGAGAAAATCAAGGTCACAATATTTTGAGTGCCTAAAATTTTGAATGGAGTGCCACTAGACATTCCATTACTATTGAACACTAATGGAACCATATGTAGACCCAGGACATTTACCTTTGATATCAAATAATCTTGAAAGGTGAAATGCCAGCTGTATTGTAAATCTTTAAAACAAGATACTTTCCTTCCCTAATTTAGTCATGTTCAAATACTACAGAACACTGTAAGACATAGGTAATTCAAACCTGTACCCATATAGAGCCTGTTAGAGACATTATCTATGCTGTGTGCTGTTCATAATTATCAGTGTTCACATTACTTATGTTATATGACTCTTTTCTTAGGTCCTACAACCTGAACAGTAACAAAGTCTAAAATAGAAGAGATGACAGAATGCAGACAAGATCAGGGTACTATGCCTCTCGCTGTCTTTCTGAAGTACAACAGAGTTTATTACTGACATATAGGGAATACAGTGTGTTTAAGAAACTGAGTGTGTGTACTTGTCATTGCCTCTGGCTTTGACTTTGTCAGATAAGGCAAAACAGGAGAAGCAGAGAGGAAAGTGAGGGAGAGAATGAATCTTATCAGAGGAAGTGAGGAGGCAACTGTGCAGAACAGGCCGATAAACTCAAATTTAAACATTCACACTAGTTAATTTAAACATTACTTCTGGCAAGCCACTGTGAAGAAACAGACAAAAAGCTCTTTTGTTTTAATAAAGTAGTCAGAGAGTAAAGTCCAGGCCTTGGAATTTCTGCTGTCTTTGATTCATTCTTGCAAGGCCACATCATAGCAATGCATGGAAACAAAGCCGTCTGGTCCTCATTGTTTACTCTTGAAAAGCCACAGAGTTGGAGTTTGAACAATGTTAGTAAACAGTTTCTTCCTACTTTGACCTAAAGCTGATGTCTTCTACATTTTTCTTTCTCACAAAGTCATCACCAACCTGTCTACTAACCTCTTCAGAGTGGTGTCCAGGTTTTAATTACAGGGTGGGGTAGGGTTTAAGCAATATAATCTTTATGTAAAAATGTGTACTCTACTGTCACCATTAAGTGTGTGTGTGGATCACATTCTATAGAAATGAAACTTCTATCTGTAATTTTGTCAAATTTACAACCCTAAATTTGGATAATTTCCTAACCACTAGGAATTTTATCCAGCTTGAATATGTACTAGGTGCTGTTGCATATATTTTTTCCCTTTATCCTTTTTTTTAGTACAAATGATCAGAGTCTTAAATCTTCTATATCAGTGGTCCCCATCCCCCGGTCCGTGGATCAATTGATATCGGGCTGCACAAGAAATAATTATTAATTTCTGTTTTATTTATTATCCGAGTCTGAACAATTTTTTATTTTTGAAAACACTTTTATTTTGAAAAATGACTGGATTCTCTCTGTTACATGTCGGTGATTTGAGCGCTAAAATGTAACCCACAAGGGGACGGCACAATGAACAGAGGCGAGTTGGACATGTTTCAAACAATAGTGAGGATTTCGGGTGAGACTGATCCTGAGCCTTCATTCTCCCAGCTGGTGCACCATCACCTCTGGGTTTTTTTTTTTAAAGAAGAGTTCGAGCTCAATTAAAAATGTAACGCTTAATCCTGATTCAGCTGACTCTAGGCCAGGGCGGGGTATTATATTTACAATATAAACAAGCCCCCCCCCCCACCCCCCACCCCCGGGCAGCGATAAAATTGTCAATCCTTGACCGGTCCGTGGTGATAAAAAAGTTGGGGACCACTACTCTATATTACATCAATCCAGAAATCTTGAATAGTTTTAACTGAAGACATTTCATTAATATTGATGCACTTAAAGTACATTTTCCTCTTGGACATGAACTTTACCAACAGGTTAATTGTGGCTTTAGAAGCTTTTACCTATTTTAAAAGAGCCTTCATCAATGCACAGTATGTCCAAAACATATTATTTGGAACACCTTGTTCAAATCCATCCTAATGTTAATAGTTGTGTATGTGTGTACTGACAGACAAATGGCTTTTTTTTATGACTTTTTATGGATGTTGCTAATTAAATATAGTTTGCAAGATTACATGGCTGGGTAGCTTGAATGATTCTCCTATTTTAAGAAATTACAAGCAGTTCTTACTGGTGCGTGTATCCAGATGAGTATGCTCATGACGTGAATTCTACAGTGTAGTTTAAAAAGTTCTAAGTACGTACTATAGATAAAATGATGGCTCGGGCCAAAGCCTGTCTCTTTCACAATTTCTTTCAGCTTTTACCTATTTTAAAAGAGCCTTCATCAATGCACGGTATGTCCAAAACATATTATTTGGAACACCTTGTTAAACAGTGCAGCTAACTGGGTTATCAAAGGCGGGCCATGTCTCTCACTGTCTATGGTGAGAGGCATGTAAAAGAACCATTGCTGACTTTCGTAAAGAGTAGCTGCAAAGTCATCAGCATGTTTCTGTCCCTTGCTAAAAAAGGGTTGTGACAGGAAGGGCATCCGACATAAAAACCTCTGCCAAATCAAAGTTCAAATCAGATGATTCGCTGTGGCCACTCCCGAGTAAAAGGGAAAAAGCCGAAAGGAAGACAGACAGACAGACAGCTATAAACAACCATTGTCCCACTAGACATTTTTTCCTTATCGAAATCAATGATTTTGTTACCAGGAGAAAGTGACAGCCTCAAAACAGATTATTACAAACTACTCACACTCCTTTTAAACATGCTGAATAAAATTTGAAACAGCTAGTTAGTCTAATATGCATGTCTTTGGGCTGTGGGAGGAACTCAGAGTATCCATAGAAAAGCATGGGGAGAACATGCACTCTTCATACAGAAACACTCACACCTAGATTCAACCCAGGCGCTGCTTGCTGTGAGGCGGTTGTGCTAACCACTACGCCACTGTGCGACCCTGCTGTGATTTAAAACAACTTAAACCTGTTGAAGCCCATGAAAGCCCACTGCATGAACAACTTGCTTTATAGAGTTAAGACAACAATAAACAGTGTCTTTATTTACTGTCCTTACATATAACAGCAGCAGACACTTTCTGGCTTAACTGTGCAGCCTAATCTCAGAGTGATGCTACTATTTTGTGTTTGTCAGGGTTGGGCAGGGGAACAGAGATACTTAAGCTCCAACCTGTCATTCTCTTAAGCTCTAAAAGACAGTTTACTGCTTCTGGGGGTTGCACTGGACAGTCTACTAGAGCTGTGATGCAATTATCAAGGGATCTTCATGAGTACTTGCCATCTACGCCATCATTGATGGCTATGTAATTTATCATTTTTGCTGGTTTTTAGCTATCGCCAAGGTGTAAATACATTGTGTCTTGTATAGCCTGGACAAATCAAAGAGTTAAATAGTGTCACAGCTGGCTTTCGGGGATCTACAAAAGTCACATTAGTGGAAAACACTGGTACTGTTTCCTAAAAGATATGTCCTGGAGTGAATCAGTCTATCCCGTTGACTGTTATCTTCGAACCTGTATCATCCATGAACATCAGCAGTTGCCCCACGATCTAAAGTCTGCTTCTCTTGGTGGAAAAGCCTCCAAACGGAACCATTCATTCATTCTTTTGTTGAGCTGTTTAATCCCACTAGAGTCATGAGGAGGCTGAAGCCCATTTCAACTACCTCTTGGCGTAGGCAGGGCACATCTCCAACAGCTCACTAGTCCATTGTGTGGTTAATGCACACACACACACACACACACACACACACACACTTCCATTCAAATCAAAATAAAAGCTTCTACCAGAAGTCTGACGATTAATGTAAATACCCTGCACTCATTCGTAATGCGAAGAAAATTACCTGGACTGAGTTTGTTCGGATAATTTTGAGTACAGTATACTATCAGATCACAGTGAAACAGAGTGTAGCCCCAACAAAAATGCCTGCATTCTCTTCTCACATAGAAGAAAAAAACTGCCATACATTACAATTTCACATCTGGTTTCCATTGACAAAAGTATGCAGTCAACTTCAATGTGCCAAAGTAGGTTTTGGATAGTCACTGCCTAGAGAATGCAAGAAAAACAGTCTTTTCTACACACTGCTGTGGAATTTGTCGGTAAGAACTTAGTTTGCAAAAGGAATGCAGAAATAGGGAGGGATGGACAGAACGAGGGGAGGAGGGTGAGGAACGTGTACAATAAGCTAAAGTACTAATGACATGAAGAAAATTATCTGAAATGAGAGAAGCATTCTTAGGATTGAGCAGGACCGATGAGTGGAGTAGCTGCAGGAGGTCTCCATGGTGCAGGAGTTAAGGGGGTTGTTCGGGGCAACTGTATGACTGTACTCGGGGTCACGAGTATATTATTCCACTCAGAATAAACAAACATGACCCTAATCCTATGAGACCATACTCTCCTCCCTTTCCCACTAGCCATACAGAGCAGATTTATGACCAAACATGGCCATTGTCGTCACTGTCCTCTATTTGGCATTAACCTACCACAAAATAATAAGCTTGGGTTTCTAGCTCTATGAACTATAAGCCCTGACGCTTTCTGGGGTTGTCTGCAGCGTGCACTAGCACAGTATTTTCACCTGTAACATGTCTTAGCTCAAACTGATTAGTGGGTTAAATGCACAAGTGTTGCATGAGATTTAATCTTAGGTTGGTAACAAATGCTTTAAGTGGTGTCATGATTTTGCCTGAGGTGCAGTGGTGACCTAGTGGTATAGGTGCTGGATCGCTGATCCTAAGGTTGGGGGTTCAAGCCCCACTCACCACAGGTTTTCACTGTCACCCCCAGTGCAGCTAACTGGGTTATCAAAGGCCAGCCATGTCTCTCACTGTCTATGGTGTGAGACATGTAAAAGAACCATTGCTGACTTTCGACAAGAGTAGCTGCAAAGCCGTCAGAGTGTTTTTAATCTGGAGTCGGAGTCCCCTGAGGCAGTTTGTTCACAGTAATGTTCTGGTAACTCCTGCAGCGGCACTGGAGCCCAGTCGTATCGGCACTTGCCCTTCCATTGGATCCTTCCAGTGGCCCCGAGTGGGAGGGACTTGCTGCTTGGGTAACAGCCTGTCCTCCATTACTCCCTACCCCGGCTCTGCGCACTGGAGAGTATCACCAGGCGGGATACCAGCCAGACCGCAGCCATAGTCCTTCGGGACTGACGGAGGCTTACTACTAGTAATCTCACACAGGCCACATTCTGCCCCACATTGAGTGGAATTGAGGGACTGTTTTGAAACCAATCATGTGTGTAGGTCAATATTATGTACTATATTTAAATACAGTGGTACCTCGCCTTACGAAATTAATCCGTTCCAGAAGTGGTTTCGTAACCTGGATAGATTTTTCGTAAGTTGAACCACATTTTGCATGTAAAAAACATGATTCGTTCCATAGCTCCCAATACTACCCCTAAACCCTTTAAAAATGATAAAAGTATACCTTTTAAGGCCTCCTTCTGCTTCAATATCATACCAATGGTAGACGGGTTTGGCCATATTCCTTTGCGTTATCACTCAACCGCATGCCACGAGCCCACTTCTTCTTTTCACTCGCACCGGGAATCACACGCACGTGTGTGTGTGTGTGTGTGTGTGTGTGTGTGTGTGTGTGTGTGTGTGTGTGTGTGTGTGTGTGTGTGTGTGTGTGTGTGCGCGCGCGCGTGTGTGTATGTGCACGTGTGTTGACCATGTCTACTTAGCAAAGTTATAATCTTACAAATGTTGATGCAAGGTTAAAAGCCTGAGCCAAAAAATAAAGTTGCAATGAGCACACTTGAAAAACTCACGAAACAACAGTAACTCTGTCCTTTACACGAAAAGCATCATGGGTATTATGTGATCATGGGAGATGCAGCTCCATAATAGCCAATGGAAGGGAATGGGAAGCCAGCGGGGCGGGATGTTGGGAGATAGCCAATGGGAGAGCAACTTGCGCATTGTTTGAATTTTTGAGATGGCGCTTTCATAACGTGAATTTGTTTCGTATCCAGAGATGGAAATTTTAGGTAAATGCGTTTTGTAACCTGGATTTTTTGTTTGTTGGGACTTTCGTAAGGTGAGGTACCACTGTAACGCATTTTAATGAGACACATGAGAACATCATTATTTGATATACTGACAATATGAATGAGCAGGTGAGTGCTAGCATGAGGGAGAAAGAAATACATATTAAAGCCTATTTCACTTGAAAAATACCTCAGTCCCTATCTTTCCCACAGAAACATCATATGTATTAAGAGATATTTAATAGTAAATAACATTTAATTGGACTAAGAGAGAACTAAATGACCAATGGGTCTGCTATAATCTGTTGTAAGGGCTATTGAAGTGGCCAGCTGTATTTCCTGTCAACAGCAGGGTCTGAAGAATTAAGCGTGGCACTGCAAGGGTTTGGCATTGCTACATGTCTGATGTGAGGCTCTACCCCTCTCAAACACTGGCCAAAAAATAAATACACAGTGTAGTGGTCTGGCACGTGTGAGGGGTATTTGTACACCATTTCCTAGCGCCAAGGGTGGGCTTCTAAATTTGAGTGGTGGTTTACTACATAATATATCAAAGAGCTTTTTAACCCCAAAACACTTGCCATGATGGTGTGCCTGTGTATGTTATAGTGAAATGAGGTTTAAACTAATGTATACAGAGTATTCCAAGACCCAAGACAAATAAATTGGAACACTGAAGATGAATGATTAGTGTAACAGGCTGAATGAAGAGCTGAACTTAAGCCCAGCTTTTAAGTGTAACAATGACCTTAAGCTCTGCATGACAAGTTTAGATGGATAGAAAAACAGCATAATTGCAGGGTTTAAATACATCCACCCATGTTGAAAAATCCTGGGAAGTGCTTCAAGGAAAACAATTTAGTTCTTTCTCTCTCCCTTCTTCTCTCTGCCTGTAACAGGGAAAATACTGGTGCCATTCAAAATCAAATGCTATATGACCATAATTATTAGCATTTAAGAACCACTTCCTCAATCTTAAAGCAGAGGAAAGTACTTGCTGACTATATAATACTTTTTTAAAATGCATGTAAAAGTCCTACATCCTTCTGGTTTTCTTAGCACCCTCCCCAAAAAAAAAAAAAAAAAGTTAAACTGATATGTTATGCTAAATGGCCTGTATGTGTGAACGTGTGTGTGTGTGTGTGTGTGTGTGTGTGTGTGTGTGTACAAGTACAAGGTGCACTGTGATCACCTGTGTTACTTGGATAGGATACAGAGCCTTTTAAATATTCATTTGAAAGAACAACAAAAAACTAGAACTACTGCCTTTGCAGTTAGAGTTCTACATGAGGTTTATAAAGTAGACAGTAAAACTACACTGTTGGGTTAAATATAGTGCTGGAAAGATATTATTTTTAGAAGGTATAGAAGTATGTTTTTGTATTAAGCCTTTGGATTAATGCTAGTCAAGTGTATAGAGGTCCATGTTTGCAGATGACATTGTGATCTGTAGTGAGAGCAGACAACAAGTGGAGGAAAATCTAGAGTGATGGAGGTATTCCCTGGAAAGGAGAGGAATGAAGGTTAGCCTCTGTAAGTTAGAATACATGTGTGTGAATAAGAAGGACCCAAGAGGAACGGTAAGGTTAAAGGGAGCAGAGATAAAGAAGGTGGAGGATTTTAAATACTTAGGCTCAACAATCCAGAGCAATGGAGAGTGTGGAAAAGAAGTGAAGAACAGTGTGCAGACAGGTTGGAATGGTTGGAGAAAAGTGTCCGGTGTGATGTGTGATAGGAGGGTATTGGCAAGAATGAAAGGAAAAGTGTACAAGACTGTTGAGGCCAGCGATGTTGTATGGTTTAGAAACAGTGGCCCTGGGGAAAAGACAGGAGGCAGAGCTGGAGGTAGCAGAGATGAAAATGTTGATGGACGGATAACTCAAAATTGTAATGCCTCTACTGTTGGCTTTCACAATCATGAAGGCATAAAAATGGAAACAATATACTAGTCAAGGGACAGCCACCAAGAATTGATAAAGGTCCAGTTTTATAGAATTCAGTGGTTAAAAAGGCTGGAATAACATCTGGTACAGAAACACAGTGACAACATTTATTATTATTGTTTAAAAGAAAATAAGAGGAAATCGTTCCAAACGCTCATGTTACACTGAAAATATGTATTTTTCATCATTGTTTTCTTACATATATGAAGTAATCTGCCAAAATGTGTTCAATAGTTTGCATTCATCTGCTGAAAAGGTCACCATTTGTAGTCCGTTTTACTCTTGTAAAAGTGTGAGATCATGAAAATAGGACGTAGACGCATCAGTTCCAATAAGGCAAGAAAATGGCAAAAATAACAGTATGCAGGTAATAAACTATAAAAGCAGATATAAACTAGTGAACTTCTAAGTAAAATAAAGTTAGGCACATACTACACATAATGCACATTACATTTACATACATCAGACAAGCATTTGCTGTGTACATGTATGCATAGTATACAGTTTAGTAAATTTAATGCACTACACATCTGCATTTAACATTACTTCTACATGAATCAGTTTCTACTTTTATCTGTACAGTGGCACCCCCCTGTGTGAGGATTTATTACTCCTTTTTATTTTATATACAAAGCTTTTATTAATCCTTTTTAATGTATACAGACACAAACTATGCAAGCAAGCTTTTATTACCTTCGGGTTCAATTCTCTTTAAATATTAAGGATTAGTTTATAGCTGTAAATAATATATAGATTTAGGCCCTGCCAAAAAAGCAAAAATGCAAAGCCCTTGTCTCTATTGATAGAAGTCTTAGTCTGCATTGGCTTTTCACTATCATGTCAGCTTCCCAGCCCTTTTTTTCTTTATTTATTTCATTTATTAATTCCGTAAGGGAAATTATTTCCTCCGCATTTAACCCATTTGTGTAGTGCATCAGCAGTGAAGACCTCATCTACAAGCAGGCAAAAGTAACTCCGGAGTAGGACTCCTGCTCATACTGTGCCTTGTGTTGCTTGAGGACACATGGCTGAGAGCCTATCTAGTACTATAATCAGTGAAATAACAGAGATGGTTCAAGACTTGTTTAGACCTTGCTTAGCCTTGAGGTAATTGGCATATTTGTCTCCGTAGTCTGTTTTGGATTTGGACCTCTGTATGCTCTGTTACTTGAGTAATTAAGAGCTTTTTGCTGTTATCTTACATTGTTGCCTTAATGTCTCTGCCATAGCAGCTTATTAATAAAGTGGCTGCACTATGTCTACCTCTCTGTCTCATTTCTTCTCTGTACTTTTTTGCAGGATACCATGACACCTTCATTTGTCTTCTCAGTTTCATTATCAGTTAAATGGTTTTGTGATCTATCAAGCTTCTGATTTTGGTGATGCAGCAGCCATATTGGGTTTCTTGTAGTAGGTACACGTGGACATGGGAAAGGACACAGGGCAGCCATCCAAGTTATTTTCCATGCCTATGGTGCTCAACTCCGAAGCTCTGACATAACTACTACTCTGTCCATTCATCTTTGAACATTTTATTTTGAACATATCATGCAACTTCACTAATCAGATTTCTGTTCTGAAGTACTGTCTCTCGTCCTGTAGCGATGCTTAGGTAATCTCTACTCACCATCAGTGAATTTCAGGCTTTTTTCATGTTGATTGCTTTACTATTTCTTTAGTATTTCTTTTCTCAAGTGATCTGCTGAAACACTTTTTTGGGTCTACATCTGGATTGCAGTTCACCTGTTGATGCCTGCTGTGTTAAGACTTTCACAAAGAATGACAATAAATCTTAAACAGTGGTGAAAATCAGTCTTAATCGGTTATGATTCAAAAAACATTGATTATCACCCCAAAATGGGTAAGACTTAGCCACAGGGAACATGCAGTTAGTTTAGTTTGGACTCCTCATCAGGCACTGTGGGCTCAGTCTTAATTCTGATGTATAAGCGATAATACAGGAAATACTGAGGATCAGACTCGAGCCAAAAATACAGCAGTTGCCTGGTCAGCAAACTGATCATCTGATGATGCACACAAGCAATCACATACAACTGGAAGCAATTAGCACTGACACATAGCTACTGGAAGAAACTGTAGATAAAGCAGGGACTGACCTTTTAGTTAATGCACCAGAACTGTGGTGAGCCTCTACTTCATCATTTATTTTTCCCTTTCTTGGTCTCCACCCCCCAGTCTCTCTCAGGGACTGGTCATTGCATCTTTTCTGTAAGCTTTAATTCAACCCTAAATGGCAGTATCTCTCTTCTTTTCTGCACTGTTTTATCTGTTAGTACTGAAGCAGAAGACAGAATGGCCTACCCAGTTAAAATGAGCTGCCCGATAAAAAATGATAACATATAACAGAAGGTTTCATGCCAAATGGGAAGTGACTAAGGATGAATAACCAACAGAAGTCATTTCCAGTATTTCTTGCTTTTTCTCAGCTTATGACTCTTCCCTTTGGAAACATGTAAACAATTCCTACCCCCCAAATGTAATGAATGCAAAGCAGTGACCTATTTGTTCAGCATCCCTGCTTAGAGTAGTTAGAGAAGCATATATCCAGTAGTATTATAGCTCTGACACACACACACACACACACACACAGAGAGAGAGAGAGAGAGAGAGAGAGAGAGAGAGAGAGAGAGAGAGAGAGAGAGAGAGAGGACTGGTTTCAACCTCATTTCAAATAAAATGAAACTGTAAGGCAATTAAAGAATGTTGCCTTATGAATTAAAATGAAGATTAAATTATAGTATCAGAACTGTTTATCAAGTCTGTATTTTTATGTACATGGGACACCACACAGGGGCAATTCATTATTTATGTGGAACTATGGGTCAATTAAGGTGTGGTTTGGTGTGTTCAGTGCTCATGCAATGTTAGGCTAACCAATTTCCTTTAAAATCAAAGTATTGGTACATAGAGAAGATATAAGAAACCTAGAAAATGATTTTATGATTTGGAGCCATTTTACATAATTTTCTGCGTATTTTTGTGACCGCATTTTGTTGATTTTGCAGGATTCCGAATCAGTAACCATGAGAACCATGGATTTTTGGTTCGCCATTTTGACTCTTGATCATTATCCATAAGTATGATATGGACTCTTGGATAAGAATGATATGGAGAATTATTCAGTTGAGGGGGGGTTTATCTACCAAGGCCGAAGGCTGAGCCAGATAAAACCATCTAAAACTGATAAATTTTCCATATCTTACGAAAGTCAAATTCTGCAACTATTGTTCAGTGTTAACTATGTTGCGCTTGCCATTTGTACTCATTAATTGATGGCAACAATTCAATAATTAGGTTATTCCATTACAATGATTAAATACCAAATATTATTTGATGGCTTTCCCCAAATCAGAAATGAGAAAACCTTTGAATGAATAATAATGTTTATTCAAACAGAGTTGGCAAACCAATCTGTTTGCCCCATTCCTGTATGGCATACACTAAGGTAAGCAACTGATTAAATAATCTAGAATTTTAAAGGTCTTGACCACTATTTATACTCTATTTAACATTAAAAAAAATCGCTTTCCATTAGCTTTCATGACACTCCACTCTGTCTCCAATACAGGAGACATCTGAAAAACATATTCAGACATCGAAAAATATGCAGTCTATAATTAATACAAATAACTAAAATACTCACATGCAGACTCAGAGAAGAAATACAGACATGTTCATTGTTTGGTTGCAACACAAAAATAAACAGTAGCTGCACGAACACATCGAGAAGACAATGAAGGAGTTGTTCAGAAAGCCATCATGACAACAGCTGGTTACACCCCTCCTCCAGACCCTTTGTTTATGTCTCTTAACAATGCCTTTTTGCTGAGTCTTGCAGGAATATGCATAGCACAGCTTCATTTGAATTATCAACATCATCACAAACAGGCTTCACGCACACACTTTCCTGAAGCAATGATGAACATGCAGAATAAATTTAAATCAAAGTTGTATTAAATCAACACTGACCACTTATCCAAATGGCAAAACAAGCTATGGTATTCAGCACATGGTTTATCTTATGACTCACCGTCTTAAGGATAGTGTGTCTTCCTATGAGTAGCTTCCACTGAGAACAATAACACCATGAACACCTCCTGATTACTTCCTGTTTTCTCCAGCTCCTGCTCCAGCTCTGGATTCTCCATTGCACTTTATCATTGTTTGCAGCTGCACCTAGTGTGTCACACCTGTGTCAAATATTTATATCCATCTCTAAAGTCTCTCCTTGTGAAATTTTGCATGTGTAGACTGTAGTTCTTTTTTAAAATCTAAATTTAGTTTATATTTTGTTTATTTATTTATTTATTTATTTATTTTTTATTATTGTTTTGAGCTCTGGCTGTGTTTACGGAATTTACATTTGGTTATGATGGTCTGCTTGTGACATGATCTTCTCAGGTTTATGACCACAATTCTTATAAAAATGTTTAAATAGACTTTAGAACTATCCAGGGTGCATGCTGGTTTGGACATGTACAGAGGAGGGATAGTGAGTATGTTGGCAGTAGGATGCTGAGGTTGGAACTACCAGGCAGAAGGCCTCGAGGAAGACCAACGAGAAGATTTATGGATGTGGTGAAGGAAGACATGAAGGTCGTTGGAGTCAGAAAAGAAGATGCAGAGGACAGGGTGAGATGGAGGCGGATGATTTGCTGTGGAACCCCTGAAGGGAGCAGCCGAAAGTAAAAGAAGAAGAAGAAGACGCTACCATCGCCCAGTTTTGGCTGAGATGGGTGTCTGCTTCCCTGCAACCCTAATCAGGATTAAGTGGTTCACAAAATGAATAAATAGACTTTGTTTTTGCATCTGACTATCTCCACATATTTATATTAGGTCACACTTTTGATCTTCCGACAAATGTCATATTAGACCCTTTACACAGTCAATTCACGGCGGAAATGTTGTAACGTTCTGTGCAAATGGTCTAACTACATAATGAGGGCTTATTAAATTTTACCCAGTAAAGTCTATTCAGGAGTACAGTACTTGACTGGAGGATCTGACCGATAGTTGAACCTCGGATTCAGGAGGAACAATGTGGTTTTCATCTCAACCAACACCCTCGGTCAGCCCTTGATACTCTACAGGATTCTGTAGGGGGCATGTGAGTTGGCCAAATCTGTCCACATTTGTCATATGGACTTAGAAATGGCTTTTGCCCAAGCCCCTTGGGCTATCTTGTGGGGTGTACTCTGGGAATACGGTGTACCAGATCCGTTGCTGTGGGCCATTCGGTCTCTGTATTCCCAGAGCCAGAGCTTGGTCTGCACTGGTAACAACAGGTCGAATTAGTTTCCAGTAAGTGTTGGAGTCTGCCAAAGCTGTCCTTTATCAGTGGTTCTGTTCATAATGTTTATGGGCAGAATTTCTAGGCACAGCTGAGATATTTAGAGGTTCTGCTTTGGCAGACATAGAATCTCATCTCTGCTTTTTGTGGCTGACCTTGTCCTTTTGGCTTCTTCACACTGGAACCTCCAGCTTTGGCTGGAGCTGAGTCTGAAGCAGCCAGGATAAGAATTAGCATCGACAAGTCCAAGGCCATGGTTCTCAGTTGGGGAAGGGTGGAATGAGGCCTGTACCAAGTGGTGGAGTTTAAGTATCTTGTTAACAAGTGAGGGAAAGATGGAACAGGGGATCGTCAGGTGGATCAGTGCGACCTCTGCTGTGAAGCAGAGCTTGTACCAGTCCGTCATGGTGAAGCAGAAGCTCAGGCAGAAGCTAAAGCTCTCAATTTAGAAGCCGCTTTACGTTCCTACCCTCACTCATGGTCACAAGCTTTTGATAGTGAACAAGATAGCAGATAAAAGCGACTGAAATTAGCTTCCTTCGCAGGGTGGCAGGGCTCTCCCTCAGAGATGGAGTGAGAAATGTGCCTCCTGAACGACTCCCTGGTGTGAAATTTTAGGCCTGTCCAACCCGGAACTTTTTCGAGACCCTGCTGGAGGATCTGTATCTCATGACTGGTCTGAGATGTCACATTATCCCCCTGGAAAAGCTTGAGGAAGTGGCTGGGGAGAGGGCCGTCTGTACCTCACTGCTTAGAATGCTTCTCTACAACCCAACCCCGGATTAAGCGGAAGAAGTTGAGACGAGATGAGAATGAGACGATATGGAACAGGCATGGAAGAGGTGACATTTTGACGTTAATATTTTTCTTTTAAAAACAAATTCAAAAATATCACTACCATTTATGGTGTTTAAAGTCCAAGCACCTTTCTTCTTTGAATCAGTGCTCAGGTTTCAGTCTGTACATTTAATTGACATTTATGGTGTCGATAGTGTTTCCATATTAAATTTCTGTCCTATGGCGTTTAAAGGCATGCACAAAATATACCCTGCATGGTCAACTCCATGGTTTTTGAAAGACATCATTATTTACCAAAACCAAGTACAGTATTCTCTTTCCAAAAGAAAACTGTAATTACTTATTTCTCAATTTTACACCAATAACTGGTTATAAAAGTGTTTGAGAACTTGCAGGGTAAGTTTAAAAATTTACTGTTAACTTTCATGCATGCCCTACAAAGGCCTAGCGAGCATGCAGAGTTGGCTGAGCGGGCACCAGACTCCCCGCGGCCCTAATTAGGATTAAGCGGTTTACAAAATGAATGAATGAACTTTTGTTCATGAAAATACTCGAATAATACCAAAGTTACACACAGTTCAGTGACACTCACTTTGGGTGGTTAAATGCAGATTCAATCTTTTGCAGGATTAATATACTGTGTGTGTGTGTGTGTGTGTGTGTGTGTGTATATATATATATATATATATATATATATATATATATATATATATATATATATATATACAGATATACAGTTGGCCCCCAACTTACAAAATTAACCCATTCCAGAGCCCTTTTCATATAGTGGGGATTTCGTAAGTAGGGGTCGCATCTTACATGTTATTTGTTCCAATTCGTTCCAAGGCTCCAGTCTTTGGACTGGATAAACCCCATAAACCCTTTAAAAATGATAAAAGCACACCAATTTTGGATGAAATATGTGTTAAAAGTAAAAGAACATTATTTATTAAACCATTTAAACATTTTATTAACATATTAAACCATTTTATTAACATATTTATTAACCATTTTATGAACATATTTATTAATTAAACCATTATTAAACCTTTTTTATTAACACACACACACACACACACACACACACACACACACACACACCTCTCTCTCTCTCTCTCTCTCTCTCTCACTCTCTTTTTCTCTCTCTCTATCTTTCTATCACTCTCTCATGCACGCGCTGCGGGCCACGCCCACAAGATGTGGAATTCAATGCGCACTCCCTGCTTGACAAACTCAACTTTAATTTGATTCCTTGAGGGATCAGAATTCCAGATGAGCTCAAATGCACCCACATTTATTAAACATTTACTGAATTAAAACAACTTAAAAAACTAAACTAAAAACTAAAGTGTTATTCCTTCTCTCTCTCTCTCTCTCTCTCTCTCGCGCGCGTGCGCGCACGCTGCGGGCCACGCCCACAAGACGTGAAGCCAAAGTGCATTCCCCGCTTGACAAACTCAACTTCAATTTGATTCGTTGAGGGATCGGAATTCCAGATGAAATGCACTCACATATATTAAACATTTACTGAATTAAAACAACTTAAAAAACTAAACTAAAAACTAAAGAGTGAAGCTTCCTTCTGTCTCTATCTGGGAGGCAAGCGGGGTGGAATGTTGACAGACAGCCAATGAGAGTGCAACTAGCACGTGAAATTTTGATTGGCTCGTTTGAATTTTGAATTTCTTTTCGTAAGAGGGGGTTGTGTCGTATCTCACTCAGGAAAATGTTTTTCATAACCCGGGGATTTCGTACACAGGGGTATTCGTAAGTTGGGGCTGAGAGCTGTATCAAGGCACCTCAGCGGGACGTCTTTGGGAAGGAAAAAGTGTGGCAGGCTGCACAACCAGAAGAGGTGACCGGACCCTGAGGAAGATTGTGGAGAAGGGCCGATTCCAGACCTTGGGGGACCTGTGGAAGCAGTGGACTGGGCTACAGGTGCTGCATTCCCCAGGTCAAGCCACTTTTGAAACAGAAACAGCGGCAGAAGTGCCTGACCTGGGCTACAGAGAAGCAGCATTGGACTGTTGCTCAGTGGTCCAAAGTACTTTTTTGGGATGAAAGCAAATTTTGCATGTCATTCGGAAATCAAGGTAGCAGAATCTGGAGGAAGACTGGGGAGAAGGAAATGCCAAGATGCCTGAAGTCCAGTGTCAAGTACCCACAGTCAGTGATGGTCTGGGGTGCCATGTCAGCTGCTGGTGTTGGTCCACTGTGTTTTATCAAGGGCAGGGTCAATGCAGCTAACTATCAGGAGATTTTGGACCACTTCATGCTTCCATCTGCTGAAAAGCTTTATGGAGGTGAAGATTTAATTTTTCAGCATGACCTGCACCTACTCGCAGTGCCAAAACCACTGCTAAATGGTTTACTGACCATGGTATTACTGTGCTCAATTGGCCTGCCAACTCTCCTGACCTGAACCCCATAGATTGCCGCCATGCCATGCCACATTGAAGCAGTCATTTCTGCAAAACGATTCCCGACTAAGTATTGAGTGCATAACTGAACATAATTATTTGAAGGTTGACTATTTTTGTATTAAAAACACTTTTTTTTAATTGGTCGGATGAAATATGCTAATTTTTTGAGATAGGAATTTTGGGTTTTCATAAGCTGTATGCCAAAATCATCAGTATTAAAACAATAAAAGACCTGAACTATTTCAGTTGGTGTGCAATGAATCTAAAATATTTGAAAGTTTAATTTTTATTAGGGGCAGTGGTGGTCCAGTGGTATAAGGCGCTGGATCGCTGATCCAAAGGTTGGTGGTTCGAGTCCCACTCTCCACAAGGTTGGAGACCCCCCAGTGCAGCTAACTGGGTTATCAAAGGCCGGCCATGTCTGTCACTGTCTATGGTGTGAGGCATGTAAAAGAACCATTGCTGACTTTCGACAAGAGTAGGCTGCAAAGCCGTCAGCATGTTTCCACCCTGTGATGGCCTGGCGAGCTGTCCAGGGTGTACTCTGCCCTCGCCCTGAGTTGGCTGGGATGGGCACCAGCCTCCCCGCGACCCTAATTAGGATGAAGCGGTCACAGAAAATGAACTGATGAACTGAATTTTTATCAGTACATTACAGAAAATAATGAACTTTATCACAATATGCTAATTTTTTGAGAAGGACTAGTATTTTGCGGTGTTCTCTTGTTAAATGTCCAACAATATGAACCACTAGAAACTGCTACAGCAAAACTATGGGATGTTCTGAATGAATGGCGCGTTGAGCCAGATATGGACTTATCAGAAAGTGATAACAAGTATTTATCACCCATTCTCCTGCTGACCTCATACATTTAAAGACGTTCCTGGCCATGTGCTTTTCAACTTGCTATGTGCTAAAGTTGACCTTTTGTGTGTTCAACGTGCCATGTGCTAAAGTTGAAATTCATGTTGATTGGCTCGATTTTACATCGGGGGAAAATATTTAAAAGGACTGCACCGGGAGGGAAAATTAAAGGGTCTGTTTTTTTTTAATTATTCCACCTATTGCACCTTATTACCCATATGGTAATAAGCACTTACCGTCCCAGACCACTTTAATAAGCGCCCACCCACTCCAATTTTTTAAGCTCCCTGGGCGCTTATCACATCGAATACGGTAATAATAATAATAAATTCTGATTGCACAATCATAATGCTTAGTGACATGCAGTTCCCCTACCATTACTTTTTTGCAATCAACACTGAGTATGTGTGGAGTATTCGTATTCACAACAGTTGCAGGCATGAAGCAGTGTCACTCATCAAGTCTCTGGTCGCTGCATTTTGAGTAAAATAACTTACTGCTTACTCTATGCTGGCTTTGTTTGGTTCAGTGTAAACAACCAAACCAACACATTGAAGGGTTTTCTTAATGGAAATATTATGGACACTACTTTTCTTCCTAAAATGGACACAGCCTATGTTTTAGATATGTGACCTTGTCTGGGAAAAACCAGGCCCAAAAAAATATTTTTTTTTTCATTTTTTTGCAGTTTTAAGAAACATGTCGTCCAAAGAACAACTCTTCCAAAATGTTCCAAATTTCAGCTGCCTCTCTTCAAGATTCCGCATAATACTGGAATGTGAAGTTTTCATGAGTTGAAGTCTAATGTCACATGGTTATTGTCACAATGATATTATCAATTGGAAATAATCAACATCTTGTCAGAACATGTTCTTATCTCAGAGAAATAATTACTGAAAGCTGACCCTGGCCACCGTGCTCAAGCTGCGCTCGCACCAGTCTCACAAATCTAACCTGCTTGCAAATGTGTGGATTGATATGGATTCCAATACATTAGAAAATTATTGAAATGTAGTTCACTAACCAAATTAGATCAAACAATACTGGGTTTCTCCGAGGTGGATGTAAACACAATGATGCTGTTGTAACAGTCACAGAAATGTTTCCAGTGAATTTTTATAGATGGTATGGATTCTTCTGTTCATGAAAATCATTCTTGATGGGGCACCCATCACTTTCTACAGTAAAAATCAATTTATATTAAATCTCTGTTAATGGTATACACACACAGACACACACACACACACACACACACACACACACACACACACACACACACACACACACACACACACACACACACACATACTGTGAACAATGAATGGTGAATTTGATCTTTCTAATAAGCCTATCCTTACACACCAGTAGTACACACAAAACCCACCAGAAACAGCAACAGTGGGCAGCAAACCTGCACCCAGGAGGCAGGTGACGGAGAGGTGCATTGCCCAAGAGGACTAACTAATGTCCAAACTGATTCCACTTAAAGCATACAGTAATTTGACATCGTAAGTGTATTTCATCAATGTGATGGAGGTTTCCAGAACGGTTTCTCCTTTTCTCTTTAAAGTATTTCATTTATCAACCATTATTGTAGCCTATTACCACATTACTAACTAGTGTAATAATAAAAACAAATCTGATCCTTAAAAATCAGCACTTACACTTCTGTATACAGTCCCCACACAAGCAGTTATATAAACAAATATTTCCTTTAAGCATTACTCCAAGAAAAACACAACTGGTGTTCTCTGAATGTCTCTCCTTGTGTTCTTTTATGAGTCTCAGCAGACCCATCAAAACTGGACCACCGTCCTGTTTTTCCCCCGTACTGAAAAAATAACATCTTAGCAAGTTAAACTATTTAGAATATTGTCAAAATGATCCAGTGTTTCTTAATAGAGGTTTACAGGACACAAGATTTGAGATTATTAAACCTATTTTTATATCCAAATCAGGCTATTCCAAGATTACTTATCAAGTCAAATGATCTGTCCATGCAGTAAGACGCTCTCAATGGCAATAAATCATTTTCTCCTCAGATTCAGTACCGCATCCTTTTTGCAGTGCTTTGCCACAGTTGACTTTGATTTTCACAGAAATTCATATCTTTTGTGGAACATTGAGTGCTGACGAAAAGTTAGTTTCTATTAAAAAGGCAGATATATCTTATATGGATTCCCAGAAATTGAGGATGTGTGAATTCAGGCTGTTTTTGAGGGTCACTGATCGACATGGGTCTTTTTTCCCCCGATCCTGTACAAGTTGGCTCTGAAACACAGAACGTCAAGCCTTACAGTTGGAATGAACTCACTTCAAAGATGCCTATAAATCAAGTTGCCATGTTCCCATCCCCCTTTAATTCCCTCTGTCGTCCCGCAGTCTAAGACACAGAGCCACGTGTGTGCCAGTGAAAGACAGAGACATTACCTCATACACACAACGCTCTGGCTCATGGTTTCTCTGTCTCTATTAATGGCAGTGGGACCTCCACCACCTTCTGATTGATCTATGCCATCTTGGGATGAATAGAAATACAATAAAGCCACCCAGAATAATCCCAATTCTTAACAAAATCACAAACATTTATTAAAACGGACAGAGGGAAACTTCACACATGCCTGGAGATCCTTGTGGGTGTATATTCCTGTGCACATGCTGTGCGTGCAAATAAAAAATGGTAGGATAGTGATGAGGACTGAAGTTATATTTTCATGTTCAGTACTTTGGAACTGTTGCCCTGGCTAAGTAGTTTTTAAATATTGATTTCATAATTTCATTCGTGCACTTTCAGTCTTTGATACTGTAAATATAATACAGATACACCTCAATTTAAGTTGTTTCGAGCTAAGTCGTTCTCGATTATATGTTGGTTTTCAAAAAAAATCTGGAAAAAGTAAAAAAAATGAAAATAAAGTTTACGTCATTATAATCGTATATTATATATTACATTATAAATACCGTATTTTCCGGACTATAAGTTGCACTTTGTTCATATTTTGGCTGAAGGTGCGACTTATACTCCAGAGCGATTTATATGTGAAATTATTACATATATTTCTGTTTGTCAGAATAATTTCACATGTTTGTTATTTTTACACTCACAACTGCAAGAGGGCACTCTAGGCTTGGGTACCAATACCTGCTCATCCTATACCACTGACTAAATGTCCCCAAAAAGAAAATCCTTATCTGTGGATTGTTCTGGCTGTCCATCAATACGATGACTGTAATGCAAGGAGAGTTAAGTTCTGCAAAACCGCAGGCGGGCTGCCAGGCCAACAGCAAAGTCGTTCAAGGAACGACAAGCGAACCCTGTTTTTGGCAAGGAATGTCTCATTTGATGTCCATGTTCATATTCTCTTTAGCATTTCTCTTCAATAGCTATCATTGATTTCCTCACAGCTGCTCTCCAGAGACTTCTATCACTGGCATCTTGTTTCCAACTGTTGTAATTGATTCCAGTGCACTTCATGTGCCTCTTCAGCACATCCTTCAAACGGAGCTTCTGCCGCCATGTGATCTCCTTCCCTGAACAAGCTGGCTATAAAATACTGCTTTTGGGAGTCTGGTGTCCAGCATGCAATAAACATGCCCTGACCGGCGGAGCTGTGATGCTGTAATTAATGCCTCAGCGCTAACTGTATTGGCTTCTTCCAGCACATCAACATCCGGCACCCTGTCCTGCCAGCAAATCCCCATGATTTGGCGCAGATGTTGAAGCTGCGTCACGGTTAGTTTTTAGGTAGAGAGTCATGTACTCTGTTGAGTAGAGAAGCACTGGCAGGACTGCGGCATTATACAGTTGAACTTTGGTTTCTCTTGATGTCATGTCTCGACCACAGCTAGCCTAGAGACAAGCTAATTCAATTTAAGTCGTTTTTCGACTTAAGTCGTCTCTCCTGGAAACAATTAACGATGTAAGCCGAGATACCTGGATGCATCTTCAGATCCCACTGAATATTAAACATCAACCAATGCACTTTTGTCTGACAATGGAATTATTTTCTTTTTCGAGAAGGTCATTGGGTTGCCATCAGCGTGTTTATGCCCTGTGATGAATTAGCGAGTTGTCCAGGATGTACTCTTCCCCTGCCCAGAAACAGCTAAGATGGGCACCAGACTATCGGCAACTCTAACAAGGATCAATTGGTTCAGAAATGACTTCTCATTGTCTGTATAATCTTAATTTACCATCTTGCAGGAAAAGTGTATGTGTGTGCCATTACAGTTCTATAGCTACCAATACGTTTTGTTTACTTTCTGGGTAATCAAAACAGTCTAGGTGACACACCGGTGTCTTCACTCACCTGGCAAGCTTATATACAGAATTCAAGATAAAAAAAATCATTACTTTGATTGCTGTAATAGAACTTAGGTGAAAGGCAGTGTTTCTCTCTTTTACAACAGACATTAATTCACGTGATGATCATCGTATGGCACCTCACTGGGACAGACTATTTTTTTAGTGTCTTTCGTCTGTTTGTTGAAATGCAAATTTTTCTGTGGGATTAATAAAAAAAAAGTCGTTCGGGCTTTTTACACCCAAGCCATAGTAGCTCATAAGGCCGGTGCTTTTCACCGGTTTCCATAGCGTGAAGCGACCAGGAGTTCAACTCCTCCTGGATGGGACGCTAGCCCATCGCAGGTTACCTTCCCAGTATATTTTTACTGGTAACCATTTATACTGCTGGGGGAACAGATGCACACTTGTGGTTGAGACCTTGCCCAGGGGTCTTAGCACAGTGAGGGTCTAACTGGGATTTGAACACACAACTTCCCAGTCATGAGCACAGCACCCTAACCACTACACCACCGGATCTATTGTGGGATTAATAAAGTAATTATTTATTTATCATCTCTTCTCTAGGCTCCAAAATGAACAGAAATTATCATATGTAAAGCATTTCAATTGTGAAAGCTGGAATGTTAACATGGGTTAATTTTTCTTAATTAAGACTTCTGAGGTGGAGCACAAGTTGAGGAAGGCATTTTTCTCTTTGAGGGAACAACGCTGCATCTATCATCTTGTTATCTCTCTGTGTCACATGGCATACTCTTTATCATTCAGCAATGCAAAACACCATTTGTCACTGGCTACACTGATAAAGTACTTTTTGTCTGACCAGTGAACAAAGATAACAAGGCTAAATTATGTACATGTCCAGGCTGAAATTACTGCTAATCAAACACAAATGCCCCTTCTCTAAGGTCACTATATTGCCACAATACTGTCTTAACCCTATTTTCTACATGCACTGGAGATTAAATTCAGGATGGATTACACTGGTGTTTACGTTTTAATAAAAATATTTACCACTCCTCACTTCCATTCATCCAGCAGTATCTATACTGCTTGTTCATCATGATCACAGAGGAACCTGGAACCAATCCAAGCTGACTTTGGGTGACAGGCAGGGAATACAGTGACCATAACAGGTCACTCATCTAATGTAGAGACAAACAACCATTCACACCCAAATTCAGATATACTGCCATTTCACAGTAAGCAGTTGAATGCCAGTTGTGTGTGAGGTGACAGTGCTGCCTCACTTCTTAATCTGATTTACTTAACAATTTAAATTCCATATTGCAATGTTTAGCAATAGAGCAGCTATATAATCAATAAACACTGATGATGTCTACTGTTACTACTATTGTATTGTTACTATTACTACTAATAATAATACTAACAGCTACAAGAACAATAATAATAGGAAGAAGAAAAGAGGAAAAGGAAAAAGATGAAGATGAAGAAAAGAAGTCTGATATGAGGAACCACACAGCATCAGCTTTTGATAAAGGACTATGGACCTCACTGGACCAGTCAATGGTTTCTCTCATGGAGTGAAATGAGATTAGATTAGATTAGATTCAATATTTTTGTCATTACACATGTATTAATTCAGACTAATGAAATACAATTCAACATCCAATCAGAAGTGCAGAGAGCAGCAAGTGCAATATATCTAGTATGTGCGCTATGTAGAGTTAGAAACAGTTATGCACAGATAAGGGCAGCGTAAAAGGTGAGATACATGAGCATTAATTTACATTGGAGCAATATACAGATGTAATATACAAATATTCAGTATGTATATATGTAAAATGCAAATATACACATGTGCTATGTGAGAATACAGTGTGTGTATATATATATATATATATATATATATATATATATATATATATATATATATATATATATATATATATATATATATATATAGGGTCCCTCGCTACTTCGGGCTTCAATTAATGCTGCTTCAGTGCATCAAGGTTTTGAAAAAATAAAGAAATATTCATCGAATTAAAAAATAAGGAAATTAAGAAAGAATAGAGGAAAAAGTTAAGGAAAATGCCACAAAAACAATGGCAATTATGCAAAAAAAAACCCAACAACAACAACAACAACAACAACAACCACAAAAAACCCTAAACCAACACAAAACAAAAAACAACCCAAAATACCCCATCAAAACCATCTGGAAATACGAGGTCAAAAGTGAAAGTGAAATGAAATAGAAGAGCAAATAGAAATAGAAATGGAATAAAATCTATAGAAAGATATATCATAAATACGGTGGTACCTCACCTTACGAAATAAATTCGTTCCAGAACCTTTTTCTTAACCTGGATTTTTCGTAAATTGAACCGCATTTTACATATAAAACGTGTGATTCGTTCCAAGGCTCCCCAATACAGTACAGTGATACCTCTGCTCACGAACATAATTGGTTCCC
This sequence comes from Plotosus lineatus, assembly GCA_024760905.1. Lineage (NCBI taxonomy): Eukaryota > Metazoa > Chordata > Actinopteri > Siluriformes > Plotosidae > Plotosus > Plotosus lineatus. The sequence goes on along the minus strand of CM045728.1, from coordinate 32,214,496 downwards.
AGAAAGTGTGTGTAAGGCGAAAAGTTCGTCTTCCGAACATTTATTTCCCATAAGAAACCATTAAAATGAGAATAATCCGTTCCCAGGTCCCCATAAAACATAATTTTCTACTAAATAAGCCTTAAAACTACACAAAAATATACCTTATTTTATGTATAATAAATGTGCTATGGTATTGTAATTAAAGAAATAAACTGTACTGTATAACAAAGTCGTTTTATTTACCTTTGTGATGGTAGTTGATGGCTTGATGGAATGGAGTGGGCGGAGGAGGCAGGGAGGGACTTACTGTTTGGAAGGAGAGTTTGGAAACGCCTACTGTTTGGAAACACCCTTAGCCACACACGCACCCTTAATAGCTTCCTTGTTCTTAAGGATGGGAGCAATGGTAGACTTAGCGTACTGGTACTGGGACGCTAAGTCACACAAACGCACACCTCGTTCGTGTTTTTCAATGATCTCCGCCTGTGGTGGGGTCTTTTTCGGTCGCATAATAGCAAAAGTACACTCAATATGGTCCAAAATGTCGAGCAAACACAAACCACTTCCGCATTCAAAGAAAGGGGGTGACGAACCGTGACGCCGTGAACGTGCGTCAGCTTCTCGTGGCCGCCACCGTGGCGCTGTTCGACCGTGTGGTTTGATTCGTCCGCCGAAAACTAGTTCGTCAGCAGAGACTATATGCTCGCAAATTTAATGTTCTTGAGGCGAAAAGTTCGTGAGCTTAAGCGTTCGTCAGCGGAGGTTTTACTGTACTACCCCTAAACCCTTTAAAAATTAAATACCTTTTAAGACCTCCTTCTGCTTCAATATCGTATCTAAGGATTGACGGGTTTGGCCATATTCCTTTGGGATATCAGTCAACCGCATGCCACAAGCCCGCTTCTTCTTTTCACTCGCACCGGAAATCACAAGCGTGTGTGTGTGTGTGTGTGTGTGTGTGTGTGTGTGTGTGTGTGTGTGTGTGTGTGGGGGCGCGCACGTGTTGACCATGTCTTCTTAGCAGAGTTATAATCTTACAAATGTTTATGCAAGGTTAAAAGCAATGAGCACACTTAAAAAACTCATGAAACAACAGTAACTCTGTCCTTTACACGAAAAGCATTATGGAAGATGCAGCTCCATAATAGCCAATGGGTGGGAGCTGTGTCATCCCTCCTAGCCAATGGGAGGCCAGCGGGGCAGTATGTTGGAAGATGGGACATTGGGACATATTCAATGGGAGAGCAGCTCGTGCATTGTTTGAATGGCGCGTTTTAATGTTTGAATGGCGTGTTTGAATGTTTGAATGGCGTGTTTGAATGTTTGAATGGCATGTTTGGCACGTTTCGTAAGGAGAACTTGTTTCGTATACAGGGACAAAAAATTTTGGAAAATGTTTTTCGTAACCTGGATTTTTTGGCTTGCTGGGACTGTCGTAAGGTGAGGTACCACTGTATAAGTATTAAATATGATTAAACATCATCCTGAGGTACGCTTAATACTAGGCTCCAGCAGAGGGGAGTGGCTTACACGGAGGTCCAGGAAGAGAAGCAGAACGATGCATTTCTGAACTCGCGCCAAAACTTCCAAAGAAGAAACAAATTGACTCCAGTATTATAATGAACTGGATAAGAGTGAAACTCTCTGTAAATCTGATCAGATCAGCTGTGCTGTGCTTGAGAGGAACCAGGAGTTTAAACACGGGACATAATAATATGTACAGATGATTATGGAGAGAGAAAGAGAGAGAGAGAGAGAGAGAGAGAGAGAGAGAGAGAGAGAGAGAGAGATTGTATATAGTACAAACTCGTATAGGTTACTTATACAAGGTTTAAACATACGTTCCCCTCTAAAGGATGCCCTAAACGACTTACAAACAAATTCATCTAACTGGCCGGAACCTAACTCGTTTGTAAGCTGGGGAGGCTCTGTACTTACATTGTTGCATCTGTGTGTTCAAGCGCATCTGTGCGCATGCGTGCACGCGCGCGTGTATATGTCTCTCATTTTGTTCTCATGCAGTTCCATCTGCATGTGTGTGTATATATTTTATTTACATCTTATGTTATTTTTTTATGTTTAATTGGAATTATAAACATTTATAGCATTGAATATGTATTCATTGATATTATATACACATATACACATACGTATACGTTAGTGGGGGTGATCCTACTTCGCAGATTTCGATGGTCGTGTAGGGTTCTTGGTCCCAATTAACCGCGGAACGTGAGGAATCCCTGTATACATATATATATATATATATATATATATATATATATATATATTATCAGTTAATTTTCTGTTACAGCTTAATCCTAATTAGGGTCGCGGGGAGGCTGGCGCCTATCCCAGCCGACTCCGGACGAGGGCAGAGTACACCCTGGACAGCTCACCAGGCCATTGCAGGGTGGAAAGACGCTGACAGCTTTGCAGTTACTCTTGTTGAAAGTCAGCAATGGTTCCTTTACATGAACCTCAAACCATAGACAGTGGGAGACATGATCGGCCTTTGATAACCCAGTTAGCTGAACTGGGGGTACAGTGACAACCTGTGGTGAGTGGGGCTTGAACCCCCAACCTTAGGATCAGTGGTCCAACACCTATACCACTTGGCCACCACTGCCCCTATATATGTATATGTATATGTATGTGTGATAAGCGCCCAGGGCGCTTTAAAAATTGGAGTTGGTGGGCGCTTATTAAAATGTTTACCAGCGGAGTGGAACTGTAAGTGCTTCTTACCATCGAGGTGGAAAACATGAATAATAACAGAACAATAAAAAAGTTTTACTGGTATTTGTGTTATTCATTTTGTGGTATCAACCAAATTACTTACATGAAAGATGAAAATAAACAGAAAACAGTATAAATTTTAAAAAAAAAGACTTTTCCTTCTGTTACTTTTCCCTCCTGGTGCTGTTCCTTTCATCATTTCCTTTAAACATTTTCCCAAAAGTAAAATGAGCCTATCAAGAATGCCAACTTTAGCATAAATGTATTTAAATTTATGAAGTTAGTGAGCAGGCGAATCGGGTGAAAAATATTCGTCATCACTTTCTGATAAGTCCATATCTGGCTCATCGCTCCATTCATTCAGAGCATCCCATAGTTTTGCTGTAGCAGTTTCTAATAGTTCATCAGTTGTTGGACATTTACCAAGAGAACACAGCAAGATATTTTCCTGTTTTCAAAAACATGGGGGAAGGGGCTTATTGGAGCTCTTATTACGCCAGATACGGTATGTGTGTGTGTGTGTGTGTGTGTGTGTGTGTGTGTGTGTGTGTGTGTGTGTGTGTATGTGAGACCATTTCCCACAGGTTTGATATACATTAGAAAAAGGTAGCATTACATTTATGACTTCAGATTGAATATGCTCCACTCTTGTTGCTTAAAAGTTGTTTGTGCTGTTCAGTGAATCCAGCACCCTATTTGTACATTATCTATACCGCTCATCCCCCATATTGGAGTGAAAAGCTTGAGCCAAGCTCATCTGACTCTGAGTGAGAGATGGGGTACACCCTAAACACGTCACCAATGTCCCATTCAGGATTACTCAGTGAATGACACACTTTATGAGAAAGTATTTGAGCAAAATTTTCACCATGGTTAAATAATATAGCACATTGTGGAGGTGGAAAGAGCCATTTAAATAATACCACAAACAAGTTTATAGGTTAAATATTTCTGAATTGTTGGGCAGTGATGGCTTGGTGGACAGGTGCTGGATTACTGTTCCCAAGGTAGGGGGTTCAAGCCCCACTATCAACAGGTTGTCACTGGTGTCCTACCAGTGCAGCTAACTGAGTTATCAAAGGCCGGCTATGTTTTTCACTGTCTATGGTGAGATGCATGTAAAAGAACCATTGCTGGTTTTCTTCAAGCATATGCTGGATAGTCTTCAGCATATTTCTGCCCTGCAATGGCCTGGTGAGCTGTTCAGGGTGTAATGGGCGCCAGCCTCCCCACAACTCTAATTAGGATTAAGTGGTTCAGAGAATTAATGAATGAATGAATTCTTCTCAGATATATCATTTGATTTTTAAAATTCATCACCCTCGATTCTGTAGAGAAATAAAGAAGACAGTTGGTTTATGTGTACATAGTAACATTAGCCTAAACTATGAGGAGTGTAGTGAGAACTACAGGAGGAGTACAGTGATTCCCTCTTTATGTCCTCCTCAAATGTTTAGTTGGAGATGGAGCGATTTCCTATGATTGGTCAATGAGAGAAGCAGATATCATCAGCGTCTTGGTTAATGCAGGGCCTCCTGTGCTCTGAGGATTTTAGGAGATTCATATCTCTCATTGCAGAATGGGAATGGAAAGGATACACTACTCGATTTTAAGGAGGCTGAAAAAGCAAAAATCAATCAAAAGATAGATAATTTCTTCTTCTTCTTCTTTTACTTTCGGCTGCTCCCTTCAGGGGTCGCCACAGCAAATCATCCGCCTCCACCTCACCCTGTCCTCCGCATCTTCTTTTCTGACTCCAACGACCTTCATGTCTTCCTTCACCACATCCATAAATCTCTTCTTCGGTCTTCCTCGAGGCCTTCTGCCTGGTAGTTCCAACCTCAGCATCCTACTGCCAATATACTCACTATCCCTCCTCTGTACATGTCCAAACCATCTCAATCTAGCCTCTCTGACTTTGTCTCCAAAACATCTTACGTGGGCTGTCCCTCTGATATACTCATTTCTGATCCTATCCATCCTCGTTACTCCCAGGAGAACCTCAACATTTTCATCTCCGCTACCTCCAGCTCTGCCTCCTGCCTTTTCCTCAGCGCCACTGTTTCTAAGCCATACAACATCGCTGGCCTCACCACCATCTTGTACACTTTTCCCTTCATTCTTGCTGACACTCTCCTATCGCACATCACACCGGATACTTTTCTCCAACCATTCCAGCCTGCCTGCACACGCTTCTTCACCTCTTTTCCACACTCTCCATTGCTCTGGATTGTTGAGCCTAAGTACTTAAAATCCTCCACCTTCGTTATCTCTGCTCCCTGTAACATCACCGTTCCTCCTGGGTCCTTCTCATTCACACACATGTATTCTGATTTTCTGAGGCTAACCTTCATTCCTCTCCTTTCCAGGGCATACCTCCACCTCTCTAGATTTTCCTGCACTTGTTCTCTGCTCTCACTACAGATCACGATGTCATCTGCAAACATCATAGTCCATGGAGATTCTTGTCTCACCTCATCTGTCAGCCTGTCCATCACCATAGCAAACAAGAAGGGGCTCAGAGCTGACCCTTGATGCAGTCCCACCTCCACCTTGAAATCGCCGGTCACACCGACAGCACACCTCACCACTGTCTTACATCTCTCATACATGTCCTGCACCACTCTAACATACTTCTCTGCCACTCCAGACTTCCTCATGCAATACCACAGTTCTTCTCTTGGCACCCTGTCATATGCTTTTTCCAGATCCACAAAGGCACAATGTAGCTCCCTCTGACCTTCTCTGTACTTCTCTATTAACATCCTCAAGGCAAACATTGCATCTGTGGTGCTCTTTCTTGGCATGAAACCAAACTGTTGTTCACAAATGCTGACCTCTGCCCTTAGTCTAGCTTCCACTATTCTTTCCCATAACTTCATCGTATGGCTCATCAACTTTATCCCTCTGTAGTTGCTGCAACTCTGCACGCCTCCCTTGTTCTTAAAAATGGGCACCAGCACACTTCTCCTCCACTCCTCCGGCATCTGCTCACTCTCTAGTACCGTGTTGAATGTTCTTGTCAGAAAATCTACTGCTACCTCTCCTAGACACTTCCATACCTCCACAGGTATATCATCAGGACCAACTGCCTTTCCATTCTTCATCCTCTTCAATGCCCTTCTCACTTCACCCTTACTGATCTTTGCTACATCCTGCTCCTCAATGGTTACCTCTTCTACTCTTTTTTTCTCTCACATTTTCCTCATTCATCAGCTCTTCAAAGTACTCTTTCCATCTTCCCAGCACACTTCTGTCATTAGTCAATAGAGTTCCCTCTCTGTCCTTTATCAATCTAACTTGCTGCACGTCCTTCCCATCTCTATTTCTCTGCTGTGCCAACCTGTATAGATCATTTTCTCCCTCTTTACTATCCAACCTATCATATAAGTCATCATATGCCCTCTGTTTGGCCTTAGCCACTGCTACTTTCGCCTTACGCTGTGTCTCCCTGTACTCCTGTTTACTCTCTTCGGTCCTCTCAATGTCCCACTTCTTCTTAGCTTAACCTCTTCCTTTGTACACACTCCTGCACTTCCTCATTCCACCACCAAGTCTCCTTATCTACTTTCCTTCCAGAGGACACACCAAGTACTCTCCTACCTGTGTCCCTGATCACATTTGCTGTGGTTGTCCAGTCATTTGGAAGCACTTCCTGGCCACCCAAAGCCTGTTTCAACTCCTCCTTGAAGACAACACGACACTCTTCCTTTTTCAGCTTCCACCACTTTGTCTTCTGCTCTGCCTTTGCCTGTTTCACCTTTCTCACCATCAGAGTCATCCTGCACACCACCATCCTATGCTGTTTGGCAACACTCTCACCCACGATGACTTTGCAGTCACTGACTTCCTTCAAATTACATCGCCTACACAAGATGTAGTCTACCTGTGTGCTCCTACCTCCGCTTTTATAAGTCACCCTATGCTCCTGTTTCTTCTCGAAGAAAGTATTCACCACAGCCATTTCCATCCTTTTTGCAAAATCTATCAACATCTGTCCTTCATGCTCCTGTCCTGGATACCAAACCTGCCCATCACTTCCTCGTCCCCTCTGTTTCCTGCACCAACATGTCCATTGAAGTCTGCACCAATGACCACTCTTTCACCTCTGGTGGTACTCTGCATCACTTCATCTAAATCACTCCAGAATCTCTCCTTCTCTTCTAGCTCACGTCCTGCCTGTGGGGCATAAGCACTAACAACATTGAGCATTACACCTTCAATTTCTAACTTGAGACTCATCACTCTGTCTGACACTCTTTTCACTTTTAGAACATTCCTGACAAACTCCTCCTTCAAGATGACTCCGACTCCATTTCTCTTCCCATCCACACCGTGATAAAATAGCTTAAACCCTGCTCCTAAGCTTTTAGCTTTGCTACCTTTCCACCTGGTCTCCTGAACACACAGTATGTCCACCTTCCTCCTCTGCATCATGTCAACCAGCTCTCTACCTTTTCTGTGCACAGTTCCAACATTCAAAGTCCCCACTCTCAGTCCTAGACTCATGCCTTTCCTCTTCTCTCTCTGCCTACGGACACGCCTCCCACCTCTCCTTCTTCGACGTCTTCGACCAACAGTAGTCCAATTTCCATCAGCACCCTGTTGATTGACAGCACTGATGGCGGTCGTTGTTAACCCGGGCCTCGACCGATCCGGTATGGAGGTAATACTTTTGATTTGCATTTTAAGTAATTGGCATTGGTTTTACGTCGGATGCCCTTCCTGACACAACCCTCTGCATTTCTCCGGGCTTGGGACCGGCATGAGGGGGAGAGACACTGGTTAGTGCCCCCCCACCTCATGGCTGCATTCAAAAGATAGATAATTTATTATGAGAATTATTTTATTGTCTCCAAATATGGAGGATACATTGTTAACTTTATTAGAGTAATCCTCTGGCTTACGCCCTGCTGAAGCTCAACTGTAGTCACCTACTGATGGACATTACTTAGCACAGTCTACTGAACATGCTCAAGCCAGTACTGTCAACAATTCAACCTTTTCCTGTCCTGGTACACAGATCTATGAAGCCCTCCTGAAAGCAGAAGGCTTCTGTTCTAGATCAGATCCCTCTCACAAGCCATCATCCTTTTATAGACACATAAAGTACACTTTCTCCCATTTATGGGCTCCTCTAGAAAGCCAGGGAGAGGAAGGCTACTATCAAGGTGTCCTAGCAAAGGAGACAATTACTATCTCTGTGTTTCCACAAACTATGGCATCATCCAAATCTTTTATCCACAGTGCTATCTCATGTCCAGAGATTACCGATAATCACAAAATCCAGTGTGTTTATGAAGAGTACTGGGCTTACTCATTATTACAAGTACTGCTCAGTGAAGATCTCAATCGTCATAGCAGTGCTGACCTGTCTGAGCCACATGCCTGTGATGCACATTTATTATCTAGAATGTGCACAATGTATGATAATTTCAAGTCAAGAACAATTACATTTACAACACTGTACTATTACGATAATGCCAAGTACTCGTGTACTGCTGTACACCAGTCTGTGGGTTGGCTGGATTTTTTTTTTAAATTAACATGGGGTGTCTGTTGTTAAAGTCTTGGTTTGTTTGGGGCTCCAAAAAAACAAAACAAACCATGTCCATAGGCATACACACACACACACACACACACACACACACACACACACACACACACAAATATATACACATACTCTCTCTATTACAAAATGGAAACATGTACGCATGCAGCTTGGTCGATTATGCCTCATCTCCGATGATGTAAGAGTCATTTGCGCTTGTGCCATACAGATGTGGAGGTTAATTAAGTGTTAGGAAGTCATCATGGCTAATAATTCTGTCTTGGCACTTATTCCAACTGAATCTGTGCAGAGGGAGGCTGATTACTCAAGACACACAACAGTGATTCTAGTGCTACCGCATAACAACTGTAAGACTGAATAAGATTACACCATACACACACACACACACACACACACACACACACACACACACACACACACACACACACACACACACACACACACAGTGTGTATGGCAGCACAGTGGTGTTGTGGTGTAGTACTGTATATAGGGTGGCACAATGGGGTATTGGTTGAGTAGTGATTAGCATGTCTGCCTCAAGACAAGAAGATCCTAGGTTTGAGTCCTGGGCTCAGCAAGTTTGTTTCTGTGTGGAGTTTCTCTCGGTGCCCACATGAATTTCTTCTGGGCATCCGAGGACATACACATTATTCTAATTGGCTTTCCTAAATTACACCTAATTGTGAGTGTGAATGCCTGTGTGTGTGTTGGGTTTGAGATGGACTGACAAGCTGTCCAACTTCACCCAGAGATCAGCTCTAGGATTAAGAACCTGGAAAAAAAAAACCCCACACAAACATCTGGAGAATATGTAGACTCCACACAGAAATTCCCTCACCGGACATGATGCTCAAAAACAAGACGTACTTGCTGTAACTCAGAAATGCAAACCACTATGTCGCAATATAATTAAAGTCTTTCTTATACTGGAATACATTGGCTAGCTTAATGAGTGGGGCAGTAGTGGTCCGGTGGTAAAGGTGCTGGATCACTGATCCCATGGTTGGGGGTTCAAGCCCCACTCACCATGGGTTGTTACTGTCCTCAGTGCAGCTAATTGGGTTATCAAAGGCTGGCCATGACTCTCACTGTCTATGGCAGGGGTCACCAACCTTTTTGAAACTGAGAGCTACTTCATGGGTACCAATTAATGCGAAGGGCTACTAGGTCGATACACACCTCTGAAATTACAAATTTGCTCAATTTACATTTAATTAGATTTAATTAGATGTTATTATTAATAATTAATGATATTCATCTATGTGAAGATATTGACTTGATTTAAAAATATATTCAAAAAAATTATATGCAGCTCAATGGAGAGTGGCGCTGTCCTAAAAATGGGCCTGTCCTAAAAATAGCAGTGAACAGGTCCGCGGGCAACTTATATTGTCCTTGCGGGCTACCTGGTGCCCACGGGCACCACGTTGGTGATCCCTGGTCTATGGTGAGAGGCATGTAAAAGAACAATTGCTGACTTTCGTCAAGAATAGCCTGCATAACCATCAGTGTGTTTCTGCCCTGTGATGCCCTGAGCTGTCCACGGTGTACTCTGCTGTCACCCCGAGTCGGCTGAAATGGGCGTTAGCCTCCCTGTGACCCTAATTAGGATTCAGTGGTTCAGAAAATGAATGAATGGAACTTAATGGGTGAACTGACTCTACTAACACAGTACTTCTCAAATAGTGGGGCGCGGTGTGATGGCGGCGGGGGGTGATGCCGGGAGGAGCGCGTATGACCCTGGGGAACATGCTTTTTTGGAATAGCGTATGAGAATTAAGTGTTATCACACCTCCACTCTAGTAATTGGCAGTGGTGCTCTCATTGTTGCACTATGGTGTGGCGGTTTTTCGCACAAGCAAACAATATGAAGTGCAGTAAACAACCCCTCAAGAAACAACACAAACATTTTTCTAACAGGAACGAAGAGAAAGGTGGAGAGAGAGAGACGGCGATATTAAGAGGTAAATAAATGAGTTTAAATAAGGATGTATTTTTTTTTTATTTCAGACACATTGGTGCACGTTAAATCTTTTTCTGTTACAGATTAAAAAATGTTAATGACGTTTTTTTGTTTATAATGCTAAAAATACAATGCTATGCAGAGGTGTATTATTTTCGGTGGCGCCCCTCTAGGAAGAAAAAACATTTCACGCCCCTCACCACCCTGCGAGCAACTATAAATGCTGTAGTCTATATAGTCGCTCGCGGGGCGGTGAGGGGGGGTGGGGCGGTGGTAGTGTTTTTTTCTTCATAGAAGGGGTGCCACCAAAAATAATTGAGAAGCACTGTACTAACATCAACTTTCTGTTAGCGCTTACATTACCTACGTTGCTAACGGCTAAGCTGAAAACCACCTAGCGGCATAATGTTGCCACTGAAACATTGTCTGGTTAAAAGTAGTGAATCTTCTTTTACTTTCGGCTGCTCCCTTCAGGGGTCGCCACAGCAAATCATCCACCTCCACCTCACCCTGTCCTCCGCATCTTCTTTTCTGACTCCAACGACCTTCATGTCTTCCTTCTTCTGTCTCTGCCTACGGACACGCCTCCCACCTCTCCTTCTTCGACGTCTTCGACCAACAGTAGTCCAATTTCCATCAGCACCCTGTTGATTGACAGCACTGATGGCGGTCGTTGTTAACCCGGGCCTCGACCGATCCGGTATGGGGGTAATACTTCTGATTTGCATCATAAATATTTGGCATTGGTTTTACGTCGGATGCCCTTCCGGACACAACCCTCTGCATTTCTCCGGGCTTGGGACCAGCAAGAGGGGGAGAGACACTGGTTAGTGCCCCCCCCCCACCCCCCACCCCCCCACCTCATGGCTGCATTTGGTTAAAAGTAGTGAATAAGAATGTGTAATTTCTCTCACACTTACAGTGTGAAAATGTTATAGCTTGTGGTCAGTGGAATTTTTTAGACATTCTCAAAATAAAAATGAAGCCAAGAATGGGTGATAGCAATCATAGAAATACTGCAGTGTTGATTCGGAATGATAGAGCTTTATTTTGACTCAGGGATACGGAAATGTCATGGATGAGCAAACAAGAAAAGCACTCATGTTTACTGGAATTGAAAAGACAACATAAGGTTAAAGTCGACTGTAAATTCATACTTTTTTGGGTAAACAATCCCAGGCAAGATAAGGTTTGTACTATGTCTGTATCCGTATTCACGAAGTGTAAATGTAAAACAATGGCTAAAATCTAAACAGTAGACCCACCCTTGAGTAACAGTCATATTCAAACCTAACTCAGGTTAAAAATATTATTTAAACATTTCATATAATAATACACTACACCACCATATTTACGAAAGACACTATCTAAGGACTTCAAGTTCTGATTCATTTGAACGGAGCCCAGCATGAACAATGCATCGGGTAATCCTGTAGCAATTTGTACTGGATTAGTCCCCATGGTATTTCGACCATGAATATTATTTGCTTTGGCCTTCACTTGTATAGCACGCTGCTGAGATACAAGGAAGTTTTTACAATGTATTGGACAGTACTACGTGTAAAAGTGGCAAGCAGGCAAATTTTTCCATTAGGGGCCAGAAGGGCATTTGTATCCTAGTGTTGTATACAATGTTATGTTCACTCGCATGCAAGCTAGAGCACGTCCCTCTGATGATAAAATAACGAAGCCGCTTCCTTTTGGCTCAGAGTCTCTTCTGAGAACAAATCTCTCTGAGTGACTTCATGTCTTTTCTGTCACAAGATCAGCAGGATATGTCTCTCAGGGCTAGTGGGGTGAGTCAGGGCCTGGACATGGGCCATGCCTAGCTGAAAGAGATCTAAGAGGAGGTAAGAACTGCACATGATCAATGTAATGCCGCCGGGGCTGAAGAAAAGACACCATAACTTCACATGCATAATTACATGTGTGGATGTCAATTCTATGAAAGTCTGTCCATTACTTTTTTTTTTTAGTCATGGGTTTCCCATTGGCAAATGACATTTCAAGCTGTTTTCATGTTTAAATAGAGATCATTTTTAAGTCATGGCAAAAATGGAAACACAAAAAGGGGGTACAAGTTTTAAAACAGAAGGGAAGCAACCCAAACTCCAATCCAGCTAGTGTCCATATTAACATTACAGCTAGCAAGAGGAAGTGAGCAAGGAGGAATAAACAAACAGAAGCTCAATGACCGAGACTAAGCTGCACACTGCCTCTTATGAGGCCATGTTTCAGAGGATCTAATTTCACCCATTCATCCCCTTCAGCCGGGGAGGAAGCCACCGACTGCTCAGAGCTGAACTGCACCACCTGGAATCCCCACGAAGGAAACCTGAGGTCACTTCCCAACATTCAGTACACACAGCAGGTTCTGAACCACCAGACACCACATGTCTGGATACAGAAAAGGAAATGGAGTGTTGGGCTGCAGAAATTAAAATCTGTAATTTCTTGTTTCTGTGCATTTTTTTTTTTTTTTACCAGGTATAATAAGCATACTCCTTACACATATACTCTCTGATTACGTTTACGTGCATAATCTGATTATGAGATGTCTAAATTATATTTAAACTTGAGTTTAAAATGATTTAGTTTAATTGATTGTGAACACAGACAATATTTGTTAACTGGGCGCTACTGTTCTCAGTTGCCTCTGAATTCATTTCAAGTCTGAACCAACTTGTTCATCATAACAAGTTCAGCTTTGCACTGATGTACTGTGGAATTTACAAGGACACAGACAAGCCGGCTACAAGCAAACACATTCCCAGCTAGTAATATGTCTCATTGATTGTCTTTCTCACAAGATACCGAGCGAGAGAGAGGGAAAAAAAAAACAAAAAAAAAAAACACAGGCACCATCAGTACTGTGAAACCCAGAAACCCAACTCCTCACCACCTGCTAAGTCTAGACTCAAAGCAATACAGTACGTATGTATATATATATATATATATATGTATAATTTATAATTAGAAAAGGGGTAAAGGGAAGCCTGTATTACCACTTCGCTCTCTTTTTAGTCACACCACAGATGGCAGTATTCCAGTGCCCAAGAGAGGCTAACCTTAGAAAAACACACTGCTCTGAAAGAATGTGACCATTTCAAGGCTCACTGGAGTCTCCGAGCCTCGACACTGGATTCAGGGGGAAAGAAAATGCAAACAAATGCATTTTCAACCTCCCTCAGCCTCTGTCAGCATTCAAATACCAGACACTAAAATTACATGGGGGATAGCAGGATTGAGATTTTATAGACTTTTGGACTCATTACCCCCACTATGGAGACAGTGAGAGAGGAGAAAAGGTTCATCGTCAAATAATAGCGTTAAAATAGCCGCCACCACAGAAAAAAATGCTCAGACACTGCTTTCCATAAAAGAACACTGACGAGAGTAGTCTGGAAAAAAATGTAAAACCTCTAAAACTCACTTTACACATACAGAGTCCCATACGGCCAAGTCACATGGTTGCCACATGTCCTTGAGTGTGTAAGAAAGAAAAAGCTTTTGCTCGTCTATGCACTGCTGTGACTTACATCCCACAAAGTTCTTATTTATTAGACTTTATATGAAATATATATATTTTTATGCAAGAGTGTTGTACTAATGAGAAATCTCAAAAGAAATCCACCGATCTGAAACAAGAGAAAAGGCCAATTTTGTACAAATAGTGTTCTAAATAGGGGCATAAACCTTCCAGCCAATGAAAAGCCAGTTGTGTTTTTTGACTCAGAGTTTTTTCAATAATTCTAAATCATATGAAAACAAACGATACAACTTAGTTTCAACAGTTATCGCTTATAATAATAATAATAATAATAATAATAATAATAATAATAATAATAATAATAATAATAATAATAATAATAATAATAATAATAATAATGCCAAATTGCATTAGAATGTGTTTAGTGAAGAAAAGCAAGTTGTTTGCTGACCTTAGGCAAAGGATGCACCTGAACAGTGGCTCGTCTCCAAAAAAACTTTTTTTCTTTCTTTTTTTTTTTTTAGGGGGGGGGGGTCCCTGAAGTAAACAGGTCAAAGCTGCTCTTGCTCTTCATCAGTTCCAGCTAGTTGTATTAGTTATTAGTTGTTTATAACTGGAACGTTCTCGCTATATGATAATATCACTGCTTTTTTATTCTGGGCTCAGGGATAACTGTTTATTAGATCTGTTAAATGATTTAAATTATAGGTTTTGGGCCTCAATTATACCGTGCAACAAGTCACTTTTGATTCGCTGAGGTGCAGCTTACTGTTGCTCATGAGTCATGGGTGAGTTGTAAAAACTCAGTGCTTCAAATCCAGGTGTGTCTTTATAAATGATTCAATCCAAGTTGAACATCATTTCATGAGCATGACTCTTCCATATCTGTCCGATGTCCAGGAAGTGTATGCATGAAGCATGAACAATTATACTGCACAGGAAGTTGCAACACAACCAACCAATCAATAAATCAATTGGTGACTGTCAATCACACATTCTACAGAATTCCATTTACTATCAGATCTCAAGCTATTCATCACATCATTACTGATTTCATTAAAAACGATTACCAACTGTTTCTTACACGTACTCTACTATGTCTTCAGTAGATGTGTTTTAGCTTCAGTTGAACTTTAAGATCAAATGGGCCTCACCATAAATAAAACGTCTTGTCCACAGAATAGCTATAATCACAAGTTACTGGTGAACAAACAAACAAACAGACAAACAAGCAGTATTCGCTTTGTATGAGGCGAAGATACAGAGTAAATTAGTTCATTTTTTAAGAGTCACAGTAAAAGGGATGAAAGAGAGAGAAAGAGAGAGAGAGAGAGAGAGAGAGAGAGAAAGAATGAGAGAGACTGAGAGAAAGAGACAGACAGACAGAGAGAGAAAGAGAGAGCATGAGACTAGAGAGAGGGGTAGAAAGAAAGAATAAGAGAGAGAGTGAGAGAAAGAGAGAGAGAGAGAGAGAATTACAGTAGAGAGAGTGGTAGAAAGAAAAATGAGAGAGAGAGAAAGCAAGACAGAGAGAGAGAGAGAGAGAGAGAGAGAGAGAGAGAGAGAGAGAGAGAGACAGATAATGAGAGTAGAGAGAGGGGTAGAAAGAAAGAATGAGAGAGAGAGAGAGCGAGAGAGAGAGAGAGACAGAGAGAGTGAGAGACAGACAGACAGAGAGAGAGAGAGAGACAGACAGACAGACAGAGAGAGAGAGAGAGAGAGAGAGAGAGAGAGAGAATGAGAGTAGAGAGAGGAATAGAAAGAAAGTATGAGAGAAAGAGACAGACAGACAGAGAGAGAAAGAATGAGAGTAGAGAGAGGGATAGAAATAAAGAATGAGAGAGAGAGAGAGAGAGAGAGAGAGAGAGAGAGAGAGAGAGAGAGAGAGAGTAGAGAGAGGGATAGAAAGAAAGAATGAGAAGGAGAGAGAGACAGATAGCCAGAGAGAGAGAGAATGAGAGTAGTGAGAAAGAAAGAATGAGAGAGAGAGAGAGAGAGAGAGAGAATGAGAGAGAGAGACAGACAGACAGAGAGAGGGAGAGGAGGGGGTAGAAAGAAAGAATGAGAGAGAGAGAGAGAGAGAGAGAGAGAGAGAGAGAGAGAGAGAGAGAGATTACCTGGTAGAGATCCTGAATCGAGTGGCGTGAGTGGAATGATGGAAGACGATGACCCGGCTCGAGGGTCGCAGCTGTGACGGAAGCGGCCGCTTTGCTCGAGCTCTTATCCCGGCGCGTGCTGCGCGCTGTGCGGAATCTCGGGGTTGAGAGCGCTCTGGGTTCCGGCGCGATTCAGCTCCATGCGTTACTACAAACCGACTGAGGAAGTCCGTGAGTCACAAAGTTCCCGCCCTCATTCAACCGCCTCGTGGCTTTCTTCCTTCGCAAACACCGCCGCAATCAAACGCTTTCTGAAGTCCACTGCACCTCATTCCACCGACTTCGTCTACATTCAGATTCTCCGTGTCTGCGGGGAACTGGCTCTTCACAGCCCGTTCCCTGGAGGGCAACATTTCAGGAACTGTACAGTCTCTGAGCCCTAGGATGGACCAAACCTACAGAATTCCTCATGATAATATTGTACTCCTATCTATCTATCTATCTATCTATCTATCTATCTATCTATCTATCTATCTATCTATCTATCTGTCTGTCTGTCTGTCTGTCTGTCTGTCTGTCTGTCACACACACACACACACACACACACACTGTATGAATAAATGTATATGACCAGCCGTCCAGGGAGTACCCCACCCCAGAGTCGGCTGAGATGGGTGCCAGCCTCTCCGCAACCCTATGGTTAAGTTTCAGAAAATTAATGAATTTTATATATATATATATATATATATATATATATATATATATATATATATATATATATATATATATATATATATATATTCTTCTTTTACTTTCGCTGCTCCCTTCAGGGGTCGCCACAGCAAATCATCCGCCTCCACCTCACCCTATCCTCCGCATCTTCTTTTCTGACTCCAACGACCTTCATGTCTTCCTTCACCACATCCATAAATCTCTTCTTTGGTCTTCCTCGAGGCCTTCTGCCTGGTAGTTCAAACCTCAGCATCCTGCTGCCAATATACTCACTATCCCTCCTCTGTACATGTCCAAACCATCTCAATCTAGCCTCTCTGACTTTGTCTCCAAAACATCTTACATGGGCTGTCCCTCTGATATACTCATTTCTGATCCTATCCATCCTCGTTACTCCCAGAGAGAACCTCAACATTTTCATCTCCGCTACCTCCAGCTCTGCCTCCTGCCTTTTCCTCAGCGCCACTGTTTCTAAGCCATACAACATCGCTGGCCTCACCACCGTCTTGTACACTTTTCCTTTCATTCTTGCCGATACCTTCCTAACACACACACACACACACACACACACACACACACACACACACACTCACCTTTAGGGCAATTTGGAAAAGCCAATTAACCTACTGTGCATGTCTTTGGACTGTGGGAGGAAACTGGAGTACCCAGAGGGAACTCACACAAGCACGAAGAGAACATGCAAACTCCATACAGAAACAAACAAGCTGGGAATCAAACCCAAAACCTTTTTGCTGTGAGCTGGATGTGCTAACCACTACACCACAGCACACGCACGTGCACATGTGTGTGTGTGTGTGTGTGTGTGTGTGTGTGTGTGTGTGTGTGTGTGTGTGTGTGTGTGTGTGTAGTACAGTGAAAGGTTCAGATGGAAATAATTGTGTGTCCCATTGCACTCTGATTACAACTTTGAATGCAAATAGGTTTTCAGAGTTAGGGGTACAGAGGAGAGGAGCATAACTTCAGAGGAAAGAAAACATTAACCTGGTGACAGAACAGGTGTTACCTTTCACGTCAGCTAAGCAAAAGGTCCTGTGACGCACCGATTTCGTTTCACAGGAAATTGTGTGTTTATCAGACCACAAGTGTGTGATTGGTCCCAGTAAGTCATTATCATTTGTATGAGTTATATATTGTGTGACCGATTGGAAATTTCCTGCCTGTGTCAATGTAATGACTATTCCTCTTTTCCTGTCGGCTTTTCACTTCAGGGGTCACCACAGCGAATCATCTACCTCCATCTCTCCCTATCCTCTGCATCTTCTTCTCTTACACCAACTACCTTCATGTTCTCCTTCACCATATCCAAGAATCTTCTCTTTGGTCTTCCTCTAGGCCTTCTGCATGACAGTTTCAACCTTAGCATCCTACTACCAATATACTCACTATCCCTCCTCTGTACATGTCCAAACCATCTCAATCTAGCCTCTCTGACTTTGTCTCCAAAACATCTAACGTGCTGTCCCTCTGATGTACTCATTTCTGATCCTATCCACCCTCATTACTCCCAAAGAGAACCTAAACATTTTCATCTCTGCTACCTCCAACTCTGCCTCCTGTCTTTTCCCCAGGGCCACTGTTTCTAAACCGTATAACATCACTGGCCTCATCACTGTCTTGTACACTTTTCCTTTCATTCTTGCCGATACCTTCCTATCACACACTGGACACTTTTTTCCAACCATTCCAACCTGCCTGCACATGCTTCTTCACCTCTTTCCACACTCTCCATTGCTCTGGATTGCTGAGCCAAAGTACTTAAAATCCTCCACCTACTTTATCTCTGCTCCCTGTAACCTCACCGTTCCTCTTGGGTCCTTGTCACACACATGTATTCTGTCTTACTGTGGCTAATCTTCATTGCTCGCCTTTCCAGGGCATACCTCCACCTCTCCAGATTTTCTTGCACTTGTTCTCTGCTCTCACTACAGATCACAATGTCATCTGTAAGCATCATAGTCCATAGGGAATCTTGTCTAACCTCGTCTGTCAGCCTGTCCATCACCATAGCGAACAAGAAGGGGCTCAGAGCTGACCCTTGATGCAGTCCCACCTCCATCTTGAACTCTTCTATCACACCGACAGCACACCTCACCACTGTCTTACATCTCTCATACATGTCCTGCACCACTCTAACATACTTATATGCCATGTCAGACTTCCTCATGCAATCCCACAGTTCCTCTCTCGACACCCTCATCATCATCATCATCATCATCATCATCATCATCATCTTCCGCTAAGTCCAGGGTCGGGTCGCGGGGACATAAACCTAAGCAAAGAGGTCCAGACCCCTGTCATATGCTTTCTCCAGATCCACAAAGGCACAATGCAGCTCCTTCTGACCTTCTCTGTAGTTCTCTATTAACCTCCTCAAAGCAAACACTGCATCAGTGGTGCTCTTTCTTGGCATGAAACCAGACTGTTGTTCACAAATGCTGACCTTTGCCCTTAGTCTAGCTTCCACTATTCTTTCCTATAACTTCATCATATGGCTCATCAACTTTATCCCTCTGTAGTTGCCACAAGTCTGCACGTTTCCCTTGTTCTTAAAAATGGGCACCAGCACACTTCTCCATTCCTCCGGCATCCTCTCACTCTCTAAGTCTTTGTTGAATGTTCTTGTCAGAAAATCAACTGCTACCTCTCCTAGACACTTCCATATCTCCACCGGTATGTCATCAGGAACAACTGCCTTTCCATTCTTCATCCTCTTCAATGTCATCCTCACCTTACCCTTACTAATCTTTGCTACTTCCTGGTCCTCAACGATCACCTCTTCTACTCTTTTTTTCTCTCTCATTTTCCTCATTCATCAGCTCTTCAAAGTACTCTTTCCATCTTCCGAGCACACTTCTGTTCTTCTTCGGTCCTCTCAATGTCCCACTTCTTCTTAGCTAACCTTTTCCTTTGTACACACTCCTGCACTTCCTCATTCCACCACCAAGTCTCCTTATCTACTCTCCTTCCAGATGACACACTACCTGTCTCCCTGATCACATTAGCTGTATCTGTCCAGTCATCTGGAAGCACTTCCTGACCACAGAAAGCCTGTTTCAACTCCTCCTTGAAGACAACACCACACTCTTCCTTTTTCAGCTTCCATCACTTTGTCTTCTGCTCTGCCTTTGCCTTCTTCACCTTCCTCACCATCAGCGTCATGCTCCACACCACCATCCTATGCTGTTTGGCAACACTCTCACCCGCTACTACTTTGCAGTCACTGACTTCCTTCAAATTACATCACCTGCACAAGATGTAGTCTACCTGTGTGCTCCTACCTCTGCTTTCATAAGTTTGCTCCTGTGCTCCTGTCTCTTCTGGAAGAAAGTATTTACCACGGCCATTTCCATCCTTTTTGCAAAATCTATCAACATCTGTCCTTCTGTGTTCCTGTCCTGAATACCAAACCTGCCCATCACTTCCTCATCCCTTCTGTTTCCTGCACCAACATGTCCATTGATGTCTGCACCAATGACCACTCTTTCACCTCTGGGGGTATTCTGCTGCAGTTCATCTAACTCACTCCAGAATCTCTCCTTTTCTTCTCCCTCACACCCTGCCTGTGGGGCATAAGCACTAACAACATTGAACGTCACGCCTTCAATTTCTAACTTGAAACTCATCAATCTGTCTGACACTCTTTTCACTTCTAGAACATTCCTGACAAACTCCTCCTTCAAGATGACTCCTACTCCATTTCTCTTCCCATCCACACCATGAAAAAACAGCTTAAACCCTGCTGCTAAGCTTCTAGCCTTGCTACCTTTCCACCTGGTCTACTGAACACACAGTATGTCCACCTTCCTCCTCTGCATCATGTCAGCCAGCTCTCTACTTTTTCCTGCCATAGTTCCAACATTCAAAATCTCTGCATTTACCTGGGCTTGGGACCGGCGTGAGGGTGGACATTGGTTGGTGCCCTCCCTCACGGCTGCATTTGTAAATGTAATGACTAATGTACTTTGTAATTGAGAGCTTACAGAAATTGTACTAAAGAAAAATAATATAATGATAGTTGTTACAGTTACATAGACATAAATGTTCCTCTAACACTGGGATCTAATTGGATAAGTTTAACTTCACCTTCAAATTAGACAGAACATGTGAGTGTCCGAGTACACATAAAAAGGAAAAGGTCAATGGACACCAGGGCTGTAGTCGGGCGTCCATGTGAGTATACGCTGTATACTCGCTTATTTCAGCAAGCATGTAGCCTGTACGCACTTATTTTGCCTTGCGAGATCATTTATAAGCTTCGCTGTCTGGGTAGGCTGCCGAAGCAGCCTCATAGTATATCCACTTTTTTTTTTTTTACCACTACAGCACTGATGGACACGTGTGTGCCCGCTCCACCAGTCATTACAGCTGCTACAGCATACAGTACAAGTCAAAAATAGCTGGACACATCCATTTATTCTAACTGTGATTTGATGCAGAATTTTGATACAGAATTTTAACATGGATCTGTTTATTGCTATCTGTTTGCGGGGACTCATCATCATCATCATCATCATCATCATCATCATCATCATCACCATCCAGGTTTCCCACTTGTGCTTCATTTCTGACTTTGGGTCCGTTTGGGTCCTCTGAAACACCACTATCCAGGCATCCCTCGCTACTTCATGCTTCAATTAATGTGGCGTCAGTGCATCGTGTTTTTAAAAAAAAAATAAATAAATAAATATTCATATTCAATAAGGAAATTAAGGTAGAATAGGTGGAAAAGTTAAGGAAAATGTCACAAAAACAAGGCCAATTAAGAAAAAAACAAAACAAAAAACCCTAAACCAACACAAAACAAAAAACAACCCAAAATCTCGAATCAAAACTATTGTTGCATCTGGGTATTTGTGTCTGCGCAGACACGCCCCCTCTACCAGAGCCTAGTATTAAGTGTACCTCAGGATAATGTTTAATCATATTTCATACTTATATTTATGATCTATCTTTGTGTAGATTTTATTCCATTTCTATTTCTACTTGTTCTTCAGTTTCATTTCACTTTCACTTTCACTTTCGACCTTGGACAGCTTGGTATATTCGGATGTTTGAAAAACGAATGTTGGTAAGTTGGAGAGCGTCTGTATTTATATTTTATTTACATCTTATGTTATTTTCTTCAATGTTAAATTGTTATTATAAGCATTTGTAGCATTTGATATGTATTTATTGATATTAAAATACATATATACATGTACGTATATGTCAGTTGGGGGTGCGGGGGATCCTACTTCCACGGATTTCAATGGTTGCGTGGGGATCTCGGTCCCAATTAACTGCGGAAAGTGAGGGATCCCTGTACTTTTTTTTTTGCATTAATTTCCTTATGTTGAGTCTTTTTCTGGTACATTTTCATGTTCCACACATTTCAGCCATAACATAATTTCTTAAAAATGCATTCATAAGACGACCAATATTAAATTCCTATGTTCACATAATGTTTCCTGCCAGAATGCAATAAACATTTTGGTAAAATAGCAACTTTTTTAAAGTAAATTTAAAAAGTGAGAAAGTGTTTGCCAAATCCAATTAAAGTTTGATTGAATAGACAAATATGAGGGTGATTATTTCTGTTGACCTCAATTTTAGGAACAATGTGGTTCAGGCCAAGATATGTGTAATACCTATTCCAGTGAAGAATGGACAAGTGAAGCTGTTGTGTGAACTGCAATTATTACAGTGATTAACTTTTAATTTAAGATTGACCTTGCAGCTGAGAAATAGATATATGGATCCCTCACTTTCTGTGGTTAATGTGGACCAAGACCCCTGCGCGACCGACCGCTGATTTCCATGAAGTAGGATCGACCCCCCTGACTGACGTATACGTACTATGTACGTGTGTAAACAATATCAATAAATACATATTTGACGATATAAATGCTTATAATAACAATTGAAAATAATACATAAGATGTAAATAAAATATAAATACACACACACACAGACGAGCGCACACACACAGATGTGCAGCTCACATGTATTGGTGGGTTGTTTTTTGTTTGTTTTTTGTTTTTTTGCATAATTGGCCATGTTTTGCAGCATTTTCCTTAACTTTTCACCTACTTTCCCTTAATTTTCTTATTTTTTTTATTTTTCGATGAATATTTTTGAAAAACCCACAATGCACTGAAGCCGCAGAAACTGAAGCACAAAGTAGCGAGAGATCACTGCATATTTGTAGATAGCACAGTTTCCATTGGTGTCCTGAAATTCTGAATAAAATTATATTTATTTGTTCATTGTACATGAAATTTGTCGCAATCCAGTGCCACACTGTCTTTCCATTTATGCATTCACCCCTAAAGGCACTGCACTTCCCAAAATCCCCTGCGCCAATCCCAGTCAGTTGAATTCAAATTTAGATGTCCTGACAGTACAGTACACCTGTTCCCAATCAATTTACAGGATCCATTAAAGAAATACTATTTGGGATGCTCTTTGTGAAAGGATTGTGCCTGTGAGCTTATTCTTCAGGTTTACAGAGTGTACTGTATTCAGTTTGCTAACATGTGTATTACTTTACTTTTGTGTATTGTCTGTGCCCAAGTCTGTTTCTGTGCCAGATATCTGCCTGTTCATTTAACAATCTAGTAGATGAACTGTCAGTCTTATATATCAAGACTTCTGGCTACTAGTGGAACCAAGAATTTAGACTATGTTATTAAGATAAAACTGTCTGCCTTTAAAAATCAGATAACATAATTTTAAATCATTTTTAAATGCAGACATTTAATCTTAATAACAGCAGCTATTGTGATGTACAAAAAAGATTACAAGTACAGTATATCATATATAAAACCTATAGAAAATGGGCAGTGGTGGTCTAGTGGTATAAGGCGCCGGATTGCTGATCCAAAGGTTGGGGGTTCGAGTCCCACTCTCCACAAGGTTGTCACTGTCCTCCCAGTGCAGCTAACTGGGTTATCAAAGGCCGGCCACGTCTCTCACTGTCTATGGTGTGAGGCATGTAAAAGAACCATTGCTGACTTTCGTAAAAAGAGTAGGCTGCAAAGCAGTCAGCGTGTTTCTGCCCTGCGATGGCCTGGCGAGCTGTCCAGGGTGTACTCTGCCCTCGCCCTGAGTTGGCTGGGATGGGCACCAGCCTCCCCGCGACCCTAATTAGGATTAAGCGGTTACAGAAAATGAACTGAAACCTATAGAAATAAGACATTGCAATAAAGCACAATTTTTTAGTAATTGTGTCCGTATATTAAAAATATATATGTAAGACAGTGGTGAGGTGTGCTGTCGGTGTGACACAAGAGTTCAAGGTGGAGGTGGGACTGCATCAAGGGTCAGCTCTCAGCCCCTTCTTGTTTGCTATGGTGGTGGACAGGCTAACAGACGAGGTTAGACAAGAATCTCCATGGACTATGATGTTTGCAGATGACATCGTGATCTGTAGTGAGAGCAGAGACCAAGTGGAGGAAAATCTAGAGAGGTGGAGGTATGCCCTGGAAAGGAGGGGAATGAAGATTAGCCTCAGTAAGACAGAATACATGTGCATGAATGACAAGGACCAAAGAGGAACGGTGAGATTACAGGGAGCAGAGATAAGAAAGGTGGAGGATTTTAAGTACTTAGGCTCAACAATCCAGAGCAATGGAGAGTGTGGAAAAGAGGTCAAGAAGCGTGTGCAGGCAGGTTGGAATGGTTGGAGAAAAGTGTCCGGTGTGATGTGTGATAGGAGGGTATCGGCAAGAATGAAAGGAAAAGTGTACAAGACGGTGATGAGGCCAACGATGTTGTATGGGTTAGAAACAGTGGCCCTGGGGAAAAGACAGGAGTCAGAGCTGGAGGTAGCAGAGATGAAAATGTTGAGGTTCTCTTTGGGAGTAACGAGGATGGATAGGATTAGGAATGAGCACATCAGAGGGACAGCACATGTTAGACGTTTTGGAGACAAAGTCAGAGAGGCTAGATTGAGATGGTTTGAACATGTACAGAGGCGGGATAGTGAATATATTGGTAATAGGATGCTGAGGCTGGAACTACCAGGCAAAAGGCCTAGAGGAAGACCAAAGAGACGATTCATGGATGTGGTGAAGGAGGACATGAAGGTCGTTGGTGTAAGAGAAGAAGATGCAAAGGATAGGGTGAGATGGAGGCAGATGATTCGCTGTGGCGACCCCTGAAGGGAAAAGCCGAAAGGAAAAGAAGAAGAAGATTAAAAATCTGAGAGTTGAGAATGTAAATTGTAAATTTCAATTGAAATATCGGTAGGAAGAAAAAAAAAATCTGGGCAGTTTATGACCCTCTTGGGAGCTGTCCTTTCTGCCACTGTACTGCTGGAATACTACGTAGAAATGCTGTGCTTCAGCACATTTTTGATGGAGCAGCAGTAGAAAGACACCAGCAACTTCTCCTGGCAAGTGTATTTCCTGAGGTTCATCAGGAAGTAGAGCATTGCTGTTCCTTCTTGACCGTCGCTGTGATGTCCCTGGTCCAGGAGAAATATTTTGCCACATTTCTGGCCAGAAACTTGAAGGAGAGAGAATCCTTTCTACACAGTCTCTGCTGTATAATGTGTAGTGGACTGTGGTTTATCTCGTCCCTCCGGAAAACTATGATGGGCGCTCTTGTTTTGGTAGAGTTTTAGAGCAAAGTTATTCATAGAGCACCACATTGTTAGTCTTTGGACTTCAGCTCAGCTGTGTTGTCTCTGCCTGAGATGAGATCAACAAAAGTCATGCCATCTGAGAACATAAAGGTGGGGTTGGAAGAATGCATTCTGACAAGACATGTTGGAAACACTTTATTCTGTTACAGACTTCACTGACCCCTGTAAACGACTGACTTGTTCTTTGAGCGCCAATTAATGATAACATTGGATGATCTGCCCAATGACAGTAGTGATAATTTTAGAATTATCTGGAATGTGAACATGACAGATCAAATGTTTTTGAAAATGCCAACAATTATAAAAACTTATATTAAATTAAAATGTTTGAATTTGGGGCAGCTGTATCCTAATGGTTAGAGACTCGGCTTTGGAACCAAAAGGCTGCTGGTTCGATTCCTGTACCAGTAGAAAAAATGTGGGGGTGGGTGTGCAGCACCTTCTCTTCCTCCACATAAATGGTTTAAGTGCTCTTGAGCAAGACACCTAATCCCCAACTGCTGTTCACCTCCAATGTGTGTGTGTGGCAGCCCACTGCTCGAAGTGTGTATGTGCTCACCTTGGATGGGTACGCTCCCCGAATTACGTTCATCCATTTTACGTTTTTCAATTTTACGTTTTTTTTTTTTTTTCCAAAAAAAAAAATTATGTGAAATTCTGAGTGCAAGACGTACCTACGTAGTACGCTGATGTAATGACCCAATGATGTAATGACGCTGCATCCATTGTTTACAAACGACAGACTGAATGTGCCCTGCTGCTTCCCAGTTTACTGCATGTAACCCTTGTGTTAAGACATCTTCTCTGTGATGTTTGTGTTTACACTGTTTTGCGGACTTTTGTAACCTTAAGCAAATATGGTTGGTCAGAAGCGTAAGCGTCCGAGCATGGATGCAAGTTTTGCGGCATATGCCGGAATTTCGGGTTTTCCCAAGACTGAGTTAACTATCTACTCTGATCGGCGCAATCTACCATGCATACTCAGTTAAGCAAAGAGAGTTGTAAAATGAATGAAAACCCAAATCCAGAAAAGAAAGAGAACATTCTGCACTGCTGGTGATTCACATCAGTGCAGGCTGAGTACTAAACAAGTATTCAATGGTGCCCTTGCTCACTTGAAAAACCGGAAGTCCGTATAATCTGCGCTTTGTCTAAGCACAGTAAGTACACTACTTTGGGTGTTGAGCGCCTCACATATTAGTGTGACTCGGCTTAACTTCATATAAAGTGACCATCTGTTGACCATTGGAACCATTTACAAGCAGAAAGATTGTATCATAGAGAATGTTAAAGGTTATATTTGATACTATATTTGATATTTGATGATTGAATTTGATTTATCTATTTGAAATTATTCTGCCTGAATTTAATTTATTTGAAATTAATGTTGATATTATTTGATATATTTGATATTATTTTACAATGTTATGTTTATAATAATTGATTTAGGGGTGTTTTATGAGATACGGTAATGGTATTTATGGATGTATAGTGCAGTAAGAACATCATACGTCACACGTCATATGTCATACATCACTGTAACAACTTACGTTCACTTTCAACTTACGTTTGGCCGTCCGGAACCAATTAAAAACGTAAGTCGGGGAGCGTCTGTATTACAAAAACGACTTAGAACATTGATTCATCTGACCACAATGTATATTTCCGCTATTCGATTGTCCATCCCAGATGCCCTGAAGCTAGAAAAGTCTGAAAACTCTGGTTTAATTAGTGTTTATGAATGTTACTCAGAGCATTTGCCATGTAATAGTGCGTGATAAAGGTTTACCAAAATAATCATGAGCTCATTTTGTTGTGCCATTTATAATAAATTTTGATGCAGTGTCACCCGTGAGATTAGAACTCAAGGATGTTCAGCATAGGCTTGTGCCTTTTGTCTTTATGTACTGAAATCCTGCATGATTCTC
>CM045728.1:32089849-32182349 GCA_024760905.1 Plotosus lineatus | reverse complement strand
AAAAAAAAAAAGAAAAAGAAAAAACATTCCTTTTACATGTATGCATTATGAGAGCTGATGAGCCAAATTTCAAATTTCCAAATTTTGTTTTTAGCATGTTCGTATCAGCTTATTATCTTGAATAACTGAACCAAGTACTCTTCCTGTTCCTTTTTTTCTCAGACCGAGAGTCAGCAGAGACTCACTCCAGCCTCCTTGCGACACTAATGGGATTAAGAGGTTCAGAAAATTAATGAAGGGATGAATATTACTTATTAATGATATTGTTATTAAATGAACACAAACTGCTACTTGTACATTCCAAAATATGGTGAAAATTCTTCTCAGATGTGATATGATAGTCAGGTGTTTGTCTTCTTTTCCTTTTGGCTGTTCCCTTTAGGGGTCGCCACAGCGAATCATCTGCCACCATCTCACCCTATCCTCTGCATCTTCTCTTCTTACACCAATTACCTTCATGCCCTCCTTCACCACATCCATAAATCTTCTCGTTGGTCTTCCTCTAGGCCTTCTGCCTAGTAGTTCCAACCTCAGCATTTTATTACCAATATACTCACTATCACTCCTCTGTACATGTCCAAACCATCTCAATCTAGTCTCTCTGACTTTGTCTCCAAAACATCGCACATGTGCTGTCCCTCCGATGTACTCATTCCTGATCCTATCCATCCTCATTACTCCCAAAGAGAACCTCAACATTTTCATCTCTGCTACCTCCAGCTCTGCCTCCTGTCTTTTCTCAAGTGCCACTGTTTCTAAACCATACAACATCGCTGGTCTCATCATCGCCTTGTACATTTCCTTTCAGTCTTGCCTATACCCTCCTATACACATCACACCGAACACTTTTCTCCAACCATTCCAACCTGCCAGAACACGCTTCTTCACCTCATCCACACTCTCCATTGCTCTGGACTGTTGAGCCTAAGTACTTAAAATTCTCCACCTTCTTTATCTCTGCTCCCTGTAAGCTCCCTGTTCCTCATGGGTCTTTCTCTTTCACACTGTCTTACTGAGGCTTCATTCTTTTCCTTTCCAGCACATACTCCACCTCTCTAGATTTTACTCCACTTGTCCTCTGCTCTCACTACAGATCACAATGTTATCTGCAAACATCATAGTCCATGGAGATTCTTGTGTAACCTCGTCTGTCAGCCTGTCCATCACCATAGCAAACAAGAAGGGGGCTCAGAGCTGTTCCTTGACGCAGTCCCACCTCCACCTTGAACTCTTCTGTCACACCGACAGCACACCTCACGACTGTCTTACATCTCTCATTCATGTCCTGCACCACTCTAACATACTTGTCTGCCACTCCAGACTTCCTCACACAATACCACAGTTTCTCTCTCGGCACCCTTCTCCTCCATTGCTCCGGCATCCTCTCACTCTCTAAGACCTTGTTGAATGTTCTTGTAAGAAAATCTACTGCTACCTCTCCTAGACACTTCCATACCTCCACCGGTATGTCATCAGGACCAACTGCCTTCTGACCAACTGACCAATCAACAAACATAATATTATCAGTAAGCAATAATAGCTGAACACTGTCAATCAAACAAAGTACGAGTGTGAGAATAAAGCACAGTTTCTTAGTACCGCTTCCGGTTCCTGCACGTGTTAGAACACAAACATTGACGCACAGAGAATGAATGGCTAAAATAATCATAAGCCATCCAGCCTGTATCTGCAGCCTAATGCTCAGTACTTTTATAAAATTAATAGTATGTCTTTGTGCTGTAAATATGTATTAATATTTGTTTGTGCCTTTGAATAGATAAATAACTTCAGCTCAATTTGTAAATGTATTTAGCACATGTACTTGCAGATGTAGTTTGAAATATATTTAAGAATGTTTTTGTTTGAATTACTAGTATAATAATTGATTGCAGTTTACCCCTCTATAGACAGCCATTTTTTAAAGTTTATAATTCTACCCACGGGTGTACCTGGTTCCCCCAAAGTGCTGAGTAAAATTTATTAAATTGCGAAAATTATGTGAAAGATTATGTGAAAGTGCAAATGTTGTGAAATACATTTAATTGTTTTTGTAATTTAACTGTAAATACATCTTTGTTAAATTGTAGTGTGTAGTGTAACTCTGGTGCATTGAGATTCATTAGTGTTGTATAATTGTATAACATCATTTATAAGACCTGTATGCCAATTTTAATGATGACCCAAATTATGTATATAATTAAAACAGTCTGGTGTTCAATTTGTTCTTGTGTTTCTCTACACTTCTTTAAGGCTTAGGCCTATAGCCCCTGGAACTCGAGTTTCGGTCAACCAAGATGTTCACCACCCCACGGTCAGACCAGCCTACACCCTTGCAATGACCACTCTTTCACCTCTGGGGGTACTCTGCATCACTTCATCTAACTCACTCCAGAATCTCTCCTTCTCTTCTAGCTCACATCCTGTCTGAGGGACATAAGCACTAAGAACATTGAACATCACGCCTTCAATTTCTAACTTGAGACTCATCACTCTGACCAACCCCTCCTTTAAGATGACTCCTACTCCATTTCTCTTCCCGTCCACACCATGAGAAAATAGCTTAAACCCTGCTCCCTAAGCTTCGAGCCTTGCTACCTTTCCACCTGGCCTCCTGAACACACAGTAGGTCCACTTTCCTCTTCTGCATCATGTCAGACATCTCTCTAGCTTTTCCTGTCATAGATCCAAAATTCAAAGTCCCTCCTCTCAGTCCTAGACTCACACCTTTCCTCTTCTCTCTCTGCATATGGACACGCCTCCTGCCTCTCCTTCTTCGACCAAAAGTAGCCCAGTTTCCATCAGCACCCTGTTGGGTAACAGCAGTGATGGTGGTCGTTGTTAACCCGGGCCTCGACCGATCCTGTTTGGAAGTCACACTGATGATCCGCATAGTAAATTTGGCACAGGTTTTACGTTGGATGCCCTTCCTGATACAACCCTCTGCATTTACCCGTGCTAAGAACCGGCGTGAGAAAGAACACTGGCACCAAAATCTTATAGAGTTTTAATTTGGTATTAACGTTTTAAAATAAATAAAGTGTTATTTGGGCCACACAAAAAATAAAAAACAAAAATCAAACAACATAAAACCTTCCTTGGTGGAGGTAATAACAACATCCATACATTTAAGGATTATTGACTTACTTTATTCTGGGCAATTTATTTATATTTGAAATTCATGGTGATTAGCAGAAAATTCTCTTCCTAACATATAAATTAACACTTGTGATTCTGGTGGAATTTTTTTTCCATTTGCACTACAATATGAAATTCTTGGCAACCATAAAATATTCAAAATGTCTGTGTAAATAGTTCATGAATTGCACAGCTACTAACAAATGCCTCACTGACTGACTGGAAATAGAGACTGACTCACTTCTATCCCAGATGTTGCAAGAACTTTTATTGCTTTATAAAGTATTTCACATGATCGGTCAAGTTCTCTGTCGTGCTGCAAACATTTTGCTAAGTCATGAACTGGATGCTAGCTAACAGGAAAAGGTGCTATGATCTTGTAGATGATGATTATCTTTCACTAATACACAAAATCAAATGGTTAATACTGTGCTACAGTAAAAAGAAGGTGATAAGCATATGCTGAGTAATTACTTCACTCTTATACATTAATATTTTTTACCACATTGGGTCACATAGAGACATTTCAGTGTGTTAAAGACAAGGTGAAACACCACTGTTGGATGTGTGTGACCTTCAAACCTTCAGGTGGCAGTTCCTGACAAACTGTCAAGATACTATGACAAATACAGTTGCATGGGTTTCAGCAGTGCTTTGCATTGTCACATACTACAATCCGCCAGTGCATGGAGAAAAGCAACCGAAATCCTCATTATCCAAGTAAGAAGATATACATTGATTCTATTTAGAAATACCACTGAATTTTCTAGACCCTCTCAAATGAGTGAAAGACAATGGAACCATGTGCTGTGGTCAGATTAGTCCACATTTCTACTTGGTTTTAGAAAAATGGATCAGGGCAGTGGGCAGGTCTTTTGGACCTGTGATGGGGTTAGACGTCCTAGCCATCACGAGTCTCCACTGTCATGTGTGTATGCCACAAGACAGTCGGCAAGAGTAGGACCTGTATACGTACGCATATGAGGACTGGGTCTGGCTGATTGTGTGGGAAAAAACACCAAATTGGTTCAGTGGATAAGAAGGCAGACCCAGCAAAGCGTCGTGGAGTGCAACTAGGGCACAATGAGTTACAGGAGGACACTGCTGTCCATCCACTGCATCCTGATCTATCTCCAGCCATCTCGACTATGTCGTGCCACTGGACTCAGTTAGACCGGGACGAGAGAGTGAGGCTGAGGAGCTGTGCAACTCTCCCAACTTGAATCCAAGGAGTGTACCCATACCGCAGATCATCGATCTGATCTGAAGTCATGGTCATCTTCGACCTCGAAGAACGAACAACAACAACAATGGAGGTGCATCACTGCCCATGGCATAGGTGACGCATAAATATTGGGATTTTCAGTCACTTATTTGCTAAGTCGCTTAATCTTATTTGGGTAATTGGTAGGCTGGAACCTATCTAGGTTGATGCAGGGCAAAGGCGTGAACACCCTGAATAGCTTGCCAGACCATTTCAGTGCCAACACACACACACACACACACACACACACACACACACACACACACACATTCACACTTAAACTCACACTTAAGGACAACTTGTAACGACCATATATTGGGATTTACTGGAGACAAATATTGTCATCAGGCAATGTTTTGCATCTTTGATAAGGTGAAATATGTCTCTTTCTGTGAGATCTATACTTATTTTAATAGGAACATACCAGGCCACATCCTACATTTGGCTTAAATGAACTGGTCAGTACATATGAATTAAAGTGTTTTTCCTGAGCATATGAGTTTGATGGCCTTTACCACAGACCGGGGGAATGTGAGAGATGAGGCCCCTGTGATGATAATGGTCTTCCCCCCTTGTTTGGGGCAGAAGGAACATTTCTGTGGCCAACAGATACATTCCATTGTCATGAGCTCAACCACTGCCCAACAGCATTATGTCATTTTTCTTAAACTTCCATTAAAGAAACCAACCAGCAATATATCTAGCACGAGAATGCATTCCAGACACTCTTGCCCATCACAAATCTCCAACTAAAAAAGCTATTTTTTTTCAGCCTTTGTTTAACATTATGTTTAACTCAGTGTTCACCTTTCTACAAAATATTGGTGGATCTTTTCACATAATGTGCACTTACACCATTGGAGCATGGTGAACCAAAAGATAGTCAACATTGATGTTTGATTTCATACATATTAAGAAATATTCTGAGAGTGGAAACCCTACAAACCCCAAGTCAATCTTTTATGCATGTATATATTAAAATAAGTTGTCACAAGATGGAAAAAGTGACACACTGAGGGTTTCGTTCACCACAGAACATTCTGCATACTGTGCAATCATTAGAAACACAAAGTAAATTCTTATCAATTATGAAAAGTGGTGTCGGAAAAAGAGAGAGAAAAGCCCAGATGAGATGAGATACTGTGTGTATATTCTTCTATTTGCTTGCTTTTGTTTCCTTTCCCAGTTACAGCAATGATTTTTTTGTAGATTATAGGAAGAATAAATGCATATTTCTTTATTCAGTCAGATTTCTTCTTTTTCTTCTTCTTCTTTCGGCCTTTTCCCTTTCTTGGGAGTCGCCACAGCGAATCATCTGATTCGCACATTTGATTTGGCATAGGTTTTTACGTCGGATGCTCTTCCTGTCACAAACCTTTAGCAAGAGACAGAAACACGCTGACGGCTTTGCAGTTACTCTTTACGAAAGTCAGCAATGGTTCTTTTACATGAACCTCTCACCATAGACAGTGACAGACATGGCCCGCCTTTGATAACCCAGTTAGCTGCACTGGGGGTCAGTCAGATTTAAACATTGTTTTTATCTTTAACTTTTGTAAACCACTTTACTCATGAAATCACACCAGAAAGGGTAAATAAAAATTTAGGCACTGCCTAAAGGTGGAGTTCCTGGTAAATGTCTCGATGAATGGGCGTCCACGGGTTATAAGAAGAGGTAGAATCAACTTCAGCCCTTTAGGAAATAAATTAGTAAGGCTCCTCTGCCTGTGATGGCCTTGCGAAGTCTTCAGGGTATATCTCACCTTTGCTCAGTGTCAGCTGAGATAGGCATCAGCCTCCACACTTTCTTCTTTCGTAGGATTAAGCAGTTCAGCAAATGGGTTATAGGTGAAAGAGTCTTCTCTGGGTTTCTGGGTTTCAGTCTGAGGCGAAAGAAGGAAAGGTTTGCACTGAACTTTCTGTTCAGTGCCTTTTAATAGCTGAGTTCTGCATTCGTTTGTATCACCCGTCTTTTTCGCTTAATTATCCATTTAACAAGTTCATGTTCTGAGTTGCCGCCAATATGTCGTGTTATTTTGCTCAGTGAAAGTTTGTCTGCATTCCTGTTAATTTAGAACAGTGGTTCTTAACCTGGATTCGATCGAACCCTAGGGGTTCAGTGAGTCAGTCTCAGGGGTTCGGTAGAGGTCAAGCCACACACCCGACTCATATTCATGACAACACGCCCCGCTTGGCCATCACTGGCTCCAGGTGATCACGCTACATTGCTTGGCCAATCTGTGCTGCAGGAAATTTGGTGCACTCAGTAGTCGACTTGTGACTGTTGTGATGGTACGTTGTGTGATTTCTTTCTTAAAGTTTTAATCCATACTATGTTGAGCAAAGAAAGAAAGTGGTCGGACAAATATGTACAACATGGATTCACATATATAAAGGAACGTGATGCTAGTCAGCTTCCTATCTGCATGATTTGCGAAGTAGGATCAACCCCCGCTGACTGACATATACGTACATGTATATGTGTATATAATATCAATAAATACATACACGCATTTATAGTATTGAATAATAACGATTAAACATTCAAAAATAATGCATAAGATGTAAATAAAACAAAATATACACACACATACAGATGCATGCACACACAGATGCGCAGCTCACAGAAAAATGTAAGTACCGTAGTTGTGATGGGGGGAGTTCATGCATTGTATTGCTTTTGTTCTTTGAACACAGTGATGTGAATACACGCTTCATTTTGGTGCCCCAGTAAAAACATATACCTATGTCTTGAATTTGAAAAAAAAAAAATCATATTTTATTTTTCAATGAAGGAGGGTTCGGTGAATAAATGTATGAAACTGGTGGAGTTCAGTACCGCCAACAAGGTTAAGAACCACTAATTTAGAACATACTGAATATATGGATGCTGCCTTATTTTCATAACCCTATTACCATCCCGTGTGTGTGTGTGTGTGTGTGTGTGTGTGTGTGTGTGTGTGTGTGTGTGTGTGTGTGTGTGTGTGTGTGTGTGTGTGTGTGTGTGGTGGGGTGATAATGAATACTGAAGATTGATTATGTACTGTCCATACTGGTTACTGGTGTGATGACATGCTTCTGGCCCTAGCATGTATCCGCTCTCTCTTTGTGAGGGCAGAATCCCTCCTGGACAGCTCACCGGCCATCACAGGGCAGAAACACACTGAGGGCTATGCAGTCTATTCTTGACGAAAGTTAGCAATGGTTCTTTTACATGCCTCTCACCATAGACAGTGAGAGACATGGCCGGCCTTTGATAACCCAGTTAGCTGCACTGGGGGGGACAGTGACAACTCGTGGAGAGTGGGGCTTGAACACCCAACATTAGGATCAGTGATCCAGCACCTTCATCACCAGGCCATCAATGCCCTAAATGTCCATACTCCCAGCACCTCTGGAATAAAAATATTTAAAATGTAAGTGTTTAATACTTAATATAGAAAAAATAGGATATCTCTACATTGCATAAAGAGTGAAGTTAAACATTCAGATCAGTTTAAGTCATCTAAAGCAACCTGTTTTTTTTTGTTTTTTTTTTTACAAAAACCACAGACAAGGAACACTGTGAGGAACCTCTTTATTTAGTCTGGCCATTCCTTATTTGGGCTTGTGTTTGGCTTTAGTTTTGTTATTATGCAAGCTATATGTGACAGCCAGTCAGCATCATGGTACAGACACGGGACAGCCAATAAAGTTATGTTCCCATGTCTATGCGGTCTGCTCATTCATTCATTTATTTTCTGAACCGCTTAATCCTAATTAGGGTCATGGAGAGGCTGTTGGCCATCTCAGCCAATTCTGGGTGAAGGCAAAGTATACCCTGGACAGCTCACCAGGCCATTCTAGGGCAGAAACACGCTGACAGCTATGCAGCCAAGTCTTGCAAAAGTCAGCAATGGTTCTTTTACATGCCTCTCTCTCCATAGACAGTGAGAGACATGGCTGGCCTTTGATAATCCAGTCTGAGGGGGGGACAGAAGTGACAATCGTTGGCAGTGAGGCTTGAACCCTCAACCTTAGGAATGGCAATCTAGTACCTTACCACCAAAAATAATTTGAAATAACGCTACAAGTCTCAGAAAAAAAAAAAAAAATATGACTTAGTGTCTCTAACCTTGTGGCTAGTATCTGATCCACTGAGCCTCAGCTGAATAGTTTAAATAAATAAATACCGTTGGCTACAACAAAGTGTGAGCTAGAGAAGTTGCATTTGTTCATATTTAGAAAAAAATTGGTCACTTAACTAGCTCGAGGGTTTTTTTTTTAATAGTTATTTCCTGTGTTATTTGTTCAGTGAAATATTTTGCTGGGTGCACATCCTGACTACAGTTCCGCCAGGTGTTGACCCCGGTCATGAAATTGCCCTTTTTTCATACGGGTAATTCTGTAAGATACCTACCTGCCCTTTTTCATACGAATGAAAGAAATGAACATTGTAGGTCTTACTTTGATAAGAAAGGAAAGGATAATTGTTATATATATATATATATATATATGTATATGTATATGTCTTGTTATATATGTCTGTCTGTCTTCCTTTCGGCTTTTCCCCTTTTACTCGGGAGTGGCCACAGTGAATCATCTGATTCGCACGTTTGATTTGGCAGAGGTTTTTACGTCGGCTGCCCTTCCTGTCACAACCCTTTTTAGCAAGGGACAGAAACACGCTGACGACTTTGCAGCTACTCTTTACGAAAGTCAGCAATGGTTCTTTTACATGCCTCTCACCATAGACAGTGAGAGACATGGCCCACCTTTGATAACCCAGTTAGCTGCACTGGGGCGGGGGGGGGGGGGGGGTAGTGACAACCCTGTGGAGAGTGGGACTCGAACCCCCAACCTTTGGATCAGCGATCCAGCGCCCTATACCACTAGACCACCACTGCCCATGTCTTGTTATATATGTATGTATATGTATATGTATATGTGTTGTTTTGTCACTGCATAGTAATTTTCCATGTTCATTCATACTCATCATTCATTTTCTGTAACCACTTAATCCTAATTAGGGTCCCGGGGAGGCTCGAGCCCATCACAGAAGACTCCGGGCGAGGGCAGAGTACACCCTGGACAGCTTGCCAGACCATCGCAGGGCAGAAACACGCTGATGGCTATGCAGCTACTCTTGTTGAAAGTCAGCAATGTTCTTTTACAGCCTCACACCATAGACATTGAGAGACATGCCCGGCCTTTGATAACCCTGTTAGCTGCACTTGGGGTAATATCCATGTTTTCCGACAGAATTGGAATGAATGTGCATCCAGATGTTGAGATCTGTACAGGTGTGTGATGTCTCTGAGGTCCCTCAAGCTGATGTGCAAACTATCTGAATGATAGTAGGGTTAGAGGGTCGGCGCCACATGATACAAAAAAAAAAAAAAAAGAGAAAAACAGAATTATTACATGTTAGTGTTAACCAATCTCTTTGGCAGATGTAGGCTTTCATTACTGTGACCAAAGTGACTCCGGAGTGTCAACACTGCAGCCAAGACATATAAACTGAGTGGCTCAACACTCTGTGTTTGTTATGGAGTGCTTCCCTAGGCTCCAGTTTATGCAACACAGCTGAGAAAGTAAATTCCCATGATGAATGCTGCAGATCAAATGGCCATATAAAGTGAATGCACTCCTGCATGCATAGTGTCCAAGTGTTCTGAAGAGATGTAGACATTTGGAGAGAGATGAGTCAGAGCAGCTGTGGCAGGATTAAATCAAAATGTGCAACAGTGAAACAGCTTCATATACAGTACAGTCTAACTGGCCATACATGGTCGCTAATGTATGTGCTCTTGATTTGAAGTAGGGAGGTTTATGCCCTCTGCTGACGAGGTCACGGAACTGCATTGTTTATTTAGAAGTTAGAGTAACACATGCCTGGTTCAAGGATGTTGGGCTTGCCTGGCTTCCTTCCGGGTACTCCAGTTTCCTCCCACAGTCCAAAAACATTCACAGTATGCTATTTGTTTGTTCCAAATCGCTCCTGGATCGGCGTGTGAGTGTGAATGCTTGTGTGTGTGTTCACCCAGTGATGGCCTGGTAAGATCTCCAGGGTGTATCCAGACCTCGCCCAGAATTGGCTGAGATGCGCACCAGCCTTCCTATGACTCTTATTCTTTTCTTTTTGGTGTTACCTCTTTTATAGGGGTCACCACAGCGAATCATCTGACTGGCATGCTTGATTTGGCATAGGTTATTACGTCAGATGCCCTTCCTGACACAACCAAGGGGCAAAGGTTTAGCAAGGGGCAGAAACACGCTGACGGTTATGCAGCTACTCTTTACAAAAGTCGGCAATGGTTCTTTTACATGAACCTCTCGGCATAGACAGTGAGAGACATGGCCCGCCTTCAGTAACCCTGTTAGCTCCACTGGTGGGGACAGTGACAGCCTCGTGGACTGTGGGACTCAAACGCCCAACCTTAGGATCAGCGATCCAGCACCCTTTACCACCAGGCCACCACTGCCCCTGCCTTCCCACTCTATTTGGGATTACGTATCTTAGAAAATGAAGGAATGAATTTCCGGCCTCACAGTTCAGAGTTGCTATGAGCTATTCGGTCGCTGTATCACCGGAGCCAGAGTTTGGTCCGTATTGGTAACAGCAGGTCGGTTTCGTTTCCAGTGGGAGTTGGAGTCCGCCAAGGTTGTCCTTTGTCACCGATTCTGTTCATAATTTTTATGGACAGAATTTCTAGGCGCAGTCGAGGCGATGAGGGGTTCTGGTTTGGTGGCCATCGGATATCGTCTCTGCTTTTTGCGGATGATGTTGTCCTTTTGGCTTCATCAAGTCGGGCCCTCCAGCTCTCATTGGAGCGATTCGCAGCCGAGTGCGAAGCAGCCGGGATGAAGATCAGTACCTCCAAGTCCGAGGCCATGGTTCTCAGTCGGACAATGGTGGAATGCACCCTCCGGGTCGGGAATGAGGTCCTGCCCCAAGTGGAGGAGTTTAAGTATCTTGGGGTCTTGTTTACGAGTGAGGGAAGGATGGAGCGAGAGATCGACAGACGGATCGCTGCAGCCTCTGCTGTTAAGCGGTACCTGTACCGGTCCGTCGTGGTGAAGAAGGAGCTGAGCCGCAAGGCGAAGCTCTCAATTTACCAGTCGATCTACGTTCCAACCCTCACC
This sequence comes from Plotosus lineatus, assembly GCA_024760905.1. NCBI lineage: Eukaryota > Metazoa > Chordata > Actinopteri > Siluriformes > Plotosidae > Plotosus > Plotosus lineatus. The sequence continues at coordinate 32,170,825 of CM045728.1, read as the reverse complement.
TATGGTCACGAGCTTTGGGTAATGACCGAAAGAACAATATCACGGATACAAGCGGCTGAAATGAGCATTCTTCGCCGGGTGGCGGGGTTCTCCCTCAGAGATAAGGTGAGAAGCTCCGCCATCCGGGGAGAGCTCGGCATAGATCCGCTGCTCCTCCGCATTGAGAGGGGCCAGTTGAGGTGGCTCGGGCATCTGGTCAGAATGCCCCCCGGACGCCTCCCTGGTATGGTGTTTCGGGCATGTCCAACCAGGAAGAGACCCCGGGGTCGACCTAGAACACGCTGGAGGGACTATGTCTCTCGGCTTGTCTGGGACCGCCTCGGTGTCCCCCCGGGAGAGTTGGAGGAAGTGGCTCGGGAGAGGGACGTCTGGACCTCTTTGCTTAGGTTGCTGCCCCCGCGACCCGACCCTGGGCTAAGCGGAAGATGATGATGATGACAGTTCAGAGTGTCAGGATCGGTTCCTGTACCGAGTGATGGCCTGTAAAGGGTTTATGTGCAGTTTTATCGCTGTAGCTGTGTTTTACTTCTGGGGTCTCTGGTCTCCTCTCAGTTCCCACTAACCTGCTAGAAGGCAAATATCTTCAAATGTAATAAGTGTGAGAGTGAATGTGAGTGTGAAGATGTGCATGAGTGAATGTGTGCATGAGGAGCTGTGTGAATGAATGACAGAGTGAATGAGTGCATGAGTGATGAGTGAGGAAATGAGTGTGTGAATTCTATGCATGAAGGAGTGAGTGGATTAGTGTGTAAGTGGATGTGTGAGTGAGTGGACTGGTGTGTGAATGTCTCAGTGGAAGAGTGTGTGAGTGATCCAGCCATTCATTTTCTGAACCGCTTAATCCTAATTAGGATTGTGGGGAGGCTTGTTTGCGTCCATCTCAGCTGACTCCGGGTGAGGCCAGGGTACACCCTGTTCAGCTCACCAGGCCATCGCAGGCCAAACACTCAAACAATCATGTTAATGAATGTTTGAATGACTAAGTGTGTGAATGTGTGAGTGAATGAAGGTGTGCATGATACCCTACACTGGAATAGCGACACAATTTTCACACACCTCCCAATCCACTAGATGGCGGTAATACACTATTGCGTTACACGCCAATATGCGCCGAAGAAAAAGACCCACACGGGTGTTGACACGATTTTGTGTAGCACTGGAGTTACTTTAGCTGAACCTTGGAGTAAGCAGTGAGATCATAAACCCTGACAGTCATGTCTTCATTTCGAAAAGCACTGAAATCTAAACAGCGGGATCACAAAGAGAGAGCTCAGGTAATATTTAATGTTTAATTCCCCAGTGTGTTTCCTGGTGTAGCCGGATTAGCTTCCACTGAAGCTGGGTTTGCTAGCTCTGTACTCTCGAGATGCGAATAAGACCTCAAGCAGAAGCATAATATTATTAAATATTAAAAAGTTTGAAGCACGTGAACTTGATTTGTTTGAATATTGTACAGTCGAGGCGAAACATCTGGATAGAATAAGGGCTAAATCACTTGCATTAAGTGGAGATGAAACTGAGAATACAGGCGATTAGCATTGTGGGTAATGGAGGCAAAAACCATTGCAGCATTCGGCAGATAGTCCTATCCTCTCTCTCTCTCTCTCTCTCTCTCTCTCTCTCTATATATATATATATATATATATATATATATATATATATATGAGTGTGTGTGTATATATATACACACATACATACACACACACATACACACATACTAGTGGGCAGTGGTGGTCTAGTGGTATAGGGCGCTGGATCGCTGATCCAAAGGTTGGGGGTTCAAGTCCCACTCTCCACAAGGTTGTCACTGTCCCCCCCCCGTGCAGCTAACTGGGTTATCAAAGGCGGGCCATGTCTCTCACTGTCTATGGTGAGAGGTTCATGTAAAAGAACCATTGCTGACTTTCGTAAAGAGTAGCTGCAAAGTCGTCAGCGTGTTTCTGTCCCTTGCTAAAGGGTTGTGTCAGGAAGGGCATCCAACGTAAAAACCTCTGCCAAATCAAACGTGCGAATCAGTTGATTCACTGTGGTGACTCTCGAGTCTGTCTGTCTTCCTTTCGGCTTTTTCCCTTTTACTCGGGAGTCGCCACAGCGAAACCTGTGTGGTGACTCTCGAGTAAAAGGGGAAAAAGCCGAAAGGAAGACAGACATACATATACTAGTCCTTCTAAAAAAATTAGCATATTGTGATAAAGTTCATTATTTTCTGTAATGTAATGATAAAAATTAAACTTTCATATATTTTAGATTCATTGCACACCAACTGAAATATTTCAGGTCTTTTATTGTTTTAATACTGATGATTTTGGCATACAGCTCATGAAAACCCAAAATTCCTATCTCAAAAAATTAGCATATCGTGAAAAGGTAGTCTAAACGAGCTATTAACCTAATCATCTGAATCAACCAATTAACTCTAAACACCTGCAAAAGATTCCTGAGGCTTTTAAAAACTCCCAGCCTGGTTCATTACTCAAAACCACAATCATGGGTAAGACTGCCGACCTGACTGCTGTCCAGAAGGCCATCATTGACACCCTCAAGCAAGAGGGTAAGACACAGAAAGAAATCTCTGAGCGAATAGGCTGTTCCCAGAGTGCTGTATCAAGCCACCTCAGTGGGACGTCTGTGGGAAGGAAAAAGTGTGGCAGAAAACGCTGCACAACCAGAAGAGGTGACCGAACCCTGAGGAAGATTGTGGAGAAGGGCCGATTCCAGACCTTGGGGGACCTGTGGAAGCAGTGGACTGGGCTACAGATGCCGCATTCACCAGGTCAAGCCATTTTTGAGCCAGAAACAGCGGCAGAAGCGCCTGACCTGGGCTACAGAGAGGCAGCACTGGACTGTTGCTCAGTGGTCCAAAGTACTTTTTTCGGATGAAAGCAAATTTTGCATGTCATTCGGAAATCAAGGTGCCAGAGTCTGGAGGAAGACTGGGGAGAAGGAAATGCCAAAATGCCTGAAGTCCAGTGTCCAGTACCCACAGTCAGTGATGGTCTGGGGTGCCATGTCAGCTGCTGGTGTTGGTCCACTGTGTTTTATCAAGGGCAGGGTCAATGCAGCTAGCTATCAGGAGATTTTGGAGCACTTCATGCTTCCATCTGCTGAAAAGCTTTATGGAGATGAACTTTTTCAGCACGACCTGGCACCTGCTCAGTGCCAAAACCACTGCTAAATGGTTTACTGACCATGGTATTACTGTGCTCAATTGGCCTACCAACTCTCCTGACCCGAACCCCATAGAGAATCTGTGAGATATTGTGAAGAGAAAGTTGAGAGACACCAGACCCAACACTGTGGATGAGCTTAAGGCCGCTATCGAAGCATCCTGGTCCTCCATAACACCTCAGCAGTGCCACAGGCTGTTTGAATCCATGCCACGCCGTATTGAAGCAGTCATTTCTGCAAAAGGATTCCCGACCAAGTATTGAGTGCATAACTGAACATAATTATTTGAAGGTTGACTTTTTTGTATTAAAAACACTTTTTTTTTTATTATTGGTCGGATGAAATATGCTGATTTTTTGATAGGAATTTTGGGTTTTCATGAGCTGTATGCCAAAATCATCAGAATTAAAACAATAAAATATCTGAAATATTTCAGTTGGTGTGTAATGAATCTAAAATATATGAAAGTTTAATTTTTATCAGTACATTACAGAAAATAATGAACTTCATCACAATCTGCTAATTTTTTTAGAAGGACCTGTGTGTGTGTGTGTGTGTGTGTGTGTATGTATATATATATAAATATACACACATCTCAGTTATATAGTATGTTTCCCTTGTAATATGGTTGGTCAGAAGTGTAAGCCTACTAGCATGGCTGCAAGTATCATACACAGAGATGAATTAAATATCTGCACGGATCGGCGCAATCTACTATGCATACTCGGTTAAGCAAAGGGAGTTATAAAATGAATGAAAACCCGAATCCAGAAAAGAAGGAGAACTCTCAGCTCTGCTGGTGATTCACATCGGTGCAGGCTGAGTACTAAACGAGTTCAACGGCGCCCTTGCTCACTTGAAAGACCGGAAGTCCGTTTCACCCGCAGCAAATGCACTACTTTCGGTTTTGAGCGCCCGTTCTAAGCTTAATGTAAAGTGAGTCGGCTCAGTTTCATGTAAAGTGACCATCCGTCGACCATCGTAACCATTTACAAGCAGAAAGATTGCATCATAGAGAATGTTAAAGGTTATATTTGATATTGTATTTGGTATTTGATGAGTGAATTTGATTAAACTGTATCTATTTGAAATTATTTTGCTTGAATTTAATTTATTTGAAGTTAATGTTGATATTATTTGATATATTTGATATTATTTTACAATGTTATGTTCATAATAATTGATTTAGGGGTGCTTTATGAGATACGGTAATGGTATTCATGGATAGTACAGTATGAGCGTCGTCACTGTAGCAACTTACGTTCACTTTCAACTTACATTCGGCCGTCCGGAACCAGTTAAAAGCGTAAGTCGGGGAGCGTCTGTAGAGTCATTCAGGGTGGAAGTGAAGGTTTATGTTGTGCTTAAAAGCATGGAATTGATTAACTATCACCTGACTTGTCTGATAATTCTTCCCCTCCCCCTCACTGCAGCTTGGATCCAGAAAGCATTTAGGACTCCTCGAGAAGAAGAAGGACTACAAACTTCGTGCAGAGTGAGAAAGCTTTTTCTGTAACCATGACTATGCTGTGTGGTCAAACTGTAGCCATAATGTTCGAAGCCTACAACTGTGTATTCAGGGGTCAAGCCCAAATCTAATCCTGAACCCTTTGTACGGTACATATCAAGGTTCATGAAGTTGTGATTTCGAAGATTAGATTAAAGAACTCGGGTAGCCTGCACAGGGCACTGAACACCTTTGGGTTGAACTGGAACACTGACAGGACTTGAAGCCTCCTTGGCTGACCTCGCCAATGCTCTTCTGGTTGAATGTCCCCTATCCCTTGGGCACACTGGGGCTTGTTATTAAAACGATTCCAGGACGTTTGCTCACAGGACAAATGCTCACAACCTTAATGAAAAAACAGACATTTGCTCACAACATAAGAAAATTGTTCAATTTTAACCCTAATGTATAATGAGTTAATTTAGCATTATGTATTTATAAGAATAAAGAATTTTTAGAACACATTGTGATCTTTTTGTATTATGCATTTATTAGAACAAAGAAAAAAAGATGTTGTGAGCAAATGTCTGTTTTTTCATTAAGGTTGTGAGCATTTATCCTGTGAGCTAATGTCCGTGCACCATTATAATAGCAAATGGGAATAAACATAGAGTGGTATTTTAAAAAGCACAAATATACGTGTAAATATGTGGAACCTTTGGTCTCATATGTATATTTTGTTGGTTCTTGCTGTATCGATCTATTACCCTAAATTTTAAAATTTTAGTTTCTAGTATTTTAGGCCAAACAAAATGACGTGTGTTGGAACCCAGTACAGGGATCCCTCACTTTCCATGGTTAATGGGGACCGAGATCCCCCCCCCTTGACCACTGATTTCCGCAAAGTAGGATCAACCCCCTGACTGACGTGTACGTATATGTGTATATAATATCAATAAATAAATATTCAATGCTATCAATTCTTATAATAACAATTAAACATTCAAAAATAATGCATAACATGTAAATAAAATATAAATACACACCTATACTGACGCTCATACGCACACATTCAGATGCCCACCTCACATAAGTAGTTTTGTTGGGGGGTTTGGGGTTGTTTTTTGTTTTATTTATTTATTTATCTTTGCATAATTCACCTTGTTTTGCGTCATTTTCCTTAACTTTTCCCCCTATTCTTCGTTAATTTCCTTTTTTTTTTTTTATTATTATTTTTTTGATGAATATTTTTGCACTGAAGCCACAGAAACTGCAGCACGAAGTGGCGAGGGATCACTGTACTGCAATTCTAAACCAGGCTCATCAGTTTTATGATAAAAGGAACATGTTATTAATTTTCTTATTATAAACGATTTTTGTTCATCCTGTAACGTTGGGTCTGTGGTTATGTTTTGTTGATGGGCATGTATCAGCGTCTCTGTGCATTGTTGATGATATGACTGCAGCAGTATCACAACTGTTGTTTATGACCAGATTGAATTTAAATACGGAAACATGGTGTTTTGTGCTTTTTGGTTTATGATAGTGACTACCATCGAAAACAGAAAACCCTTAAGGCCTTACGTAAGAAGGCTCTGGACAAGAACCCGGATGAATTCTACTACAAAATGATAAGCACTCAATTGAAGGTATCTATCTGTCTGTCTATCCGTCTGTCTTAATTGAATATTGTTAAGCCATTGTTTCAAATCAGCTTGACTGAAACGCCGATGTAAATTTACATCTGTAATCAGCAATTTAAAGCCTACTGTGTGAAGGAAATCTTTCTGGGACATGATAAAGAACCCTTCAGCAGATCCATAATCAAATGAGAACTTCTGTGTGATGGTGGGGTTCGACCCCATTACAGTGTACAGGTGGAGGGAAAAAAAAACCGGATGTGCGTGCCGTGTGTGTTGAGGCGCTCTTCAGTAAGTGTGTACCGGGATTAGTATGGGAGATTTATGGGATGATTACAGCGAGATTTCTGATGATACTGTCCAGGTGACACACGGTTGAATGGTCCTTAGGGTTGCACCATCAAGAGCATCACAAAGGGAGCAACACGTGCAGTCAGACACATTTGTTGTTTATAATTAAAACTAGAACTTTATTGGCGTACACCATGTTTACTGATATAAGGGTTGTGCATGGTTTTAAGTCGCCAAAAATAAAATGTAAAAAAAATAAAAAGACTTGAATGCAAAACCCATCACACAGGGTGTAAGCATCTTTATCGCTTGCATTTTCTTTCTGCTGCTGATTGGCTGATGCACCTCTTATACTGTACCCTTTATCCGTGAAAATATTTGTCTACAACAACAACAGGTCCTTCATGTATCCATTTTCCTTTTCCCGGGGATTTAGCTCAATTGGTAGAGCGTCCGCTTTATCCTCCGGGAGGTCGGAGTTCGAATCCGGCCGCGTCATACCGTAAGACGTTAAAATGTGGGAGTTGTTGCTTCCTGCTTGGCGCTTCGCAATAACTGGCGCTGCATGGTGGCGACAAGCGCATTGAGCATACGTGTGTATGGAGTATGCGTTATACAAGCATCCATCATAATAATAATAATAATAATCCTTAATACAGGAAGGGGATGTAATGTGTGATGTTTTATAATTTATCCTTCATCCGTTGCTGAGCTCTGTGCGGTTGTTTATGGTTGTTATTCTTTCATGCGTTAAAGTGACGGGACTTTAAGGTTTTTAAATAAATGCTGTTCAGACTAATTACGAAATGAGTATGCCTAATGTTCAATTTGTCTGTTGTTAGGATGGAGAGCATGTGATTGAACAGAAAGCGGATCAGATGACAGATGAGCAGAAGAAAATCATGAGAACACAGGACATTGGATATGTAGAAATGAAGAGAGTCGCTGAGTCGAAGGTAAAGAAGGAATTTTTTTCACTATTTAATATTGGCAAAGTTACAGGGATCCCAGATCTCCGCTATTTCGCGGAATTCTGCTATTTTTCAGCTTCAGGGGCCGTGCGGCCCTCTTGATCGCCAGTTTGAAATATTTAATTTCCTCTATTTCTGAACCTGTTTCTTCTATTTTTTTTAAACCTTGCTGGGATCCCTGAAGTTAAGAGTTTACCACTGGATTTTATAAAAAGTTATTTTATTTTGGTGAGACTGTGTACATATAAAAACTACAAGGATAATGTTTCATTTTTCTGCAGAAAATCGAAAGATTAAAGTCTGAACTGCATTTTCTGGACGCTCACGGGAAACCGCAAAACACGCACGTGTTTTTTGTCGATACTAAAAAAGATGGTAATGCATGAAACTCCGAGAATGCTTGGGAGGCTGATTCAGCTTTGTATTTTTCCTTCTCCAGGCCAGGTTTTAGTATAAATGAAAGTATTTGTCCATTTCTTTCCCTGACAGTGGAGGAGTTTAACCTGGCCAAGCACCTGAACACAGTACCTGAGTTAGTCAACAGAACCTACAACAGACCGACATTGGACACGCTGATAAACAAGAGCATTGTGGGTGCTGTGACCCCACAAAATATAAAGGTTAGTAGCAATATAAAATGCTTCCAAGATTTGGGGAGGGAATATTTTTGGGAAAATTCCATAAACATTTTTATTTTTTATTTTTTACATTTTTCTTTCAAAGGGTCAGCCATCTTTAGTTTCATCACAGCGCATGAGTTGTGAATTCACGTGTCTCTGTTGAAAGGTCTGTTCTTGAGATATGAGAAGGGAAGAGTAAATCACTAAACTGTAAATCTTGGACGAGATGATTACATGTCTTAGTTATGAACATTTTTGTCATTGCTTCCTGGTTGTTTGTGGAGCTGGTGGCGTAGTGGTTAGGGTGCTGCGCTCATGATCGGAAGGTTGTGTGTTCAAATCCCAGTTAGACACCCACTGTGCTAAGACCCGGGCAAGGTCTTAACCACAAGTTCACCGAGCAGTATGAATGGGTACCAGTAAAAATATACTGGGAAGATAACCTGCGATGGACTAGCGTCTCATCCAGGAGGAGTTGTACCCCTAGCCGCTTCACGCTATTGAAACCGGGGATAAGCACTGGCCGGATGAGCGACTAGGCTCGGGTGTAAAAAGCCCAAAGGACTTTATCCTTCCTGGTAGTTCAAAAACCAGGAAAATAACAAAAAGTGTATTGCTGACGTTCGTAAAGAGTAGGACAGTGAGTTTCTGCCAGCATGTTTCTGCCCTGTGATGGCCTGGCAAGCTGTCCCAGGTGTACTCTACCCTCACCCACAGTCTGCTGAGATAGACCCCATTTTCCCTACAACCCTAATTCGGATTAAGCAGTTTGAAAAATGAACGATGAATGAAAAGTGTTTGCTCGCTTTGTGAGGCCCAATGTGATGCGGGGGTGCGTGGCATGCATGGCCTTGGGGAACATGCCTTTCTGGAATTGTGTACGAGAATTAAGTGTAATTGCACCTCCACTCCACTGGTTGGCATTGGCACTCTCATTGTTGCGCTATGGTGTAGCGGTTTTTCACAAGAGCAAACAATATGAAGTGCAGTAAACAACCCCTCAAGAAACAATTAGGAAAAATTTTGAACAGGAACAAAGAGAAAGGTGGAGAGAGACGGCGTTATCAAGACATAAATAAGTTGAATGAGTTTAAATAAAGATTTTTTTTTAAATCCCAGGCACATTGGTGTACTTTAATTTTTTTCTGTTACAGGTTAAAAAACAATGTTAATGAAGGTTATCTTTATTTTAAGTTGAACTATATTTCTTTCTTTTTTGTTTGTAATGTTAATAAAGATACAATGTTATGCAGATCTGGACTAAGAACAATTTTATAGACAAATACTATTTCTAGTAACTCATGGGGGGGGGGGGGGGTGAATTTTTTTTTTAAATTTTCTTCCTAGGGGGGGGCACCACAGAAAATAATTGAGAAGCACTGGTTTAACCAAATAGACTTGCATGGAAAACACATGACCTTCAGAGTCACAAACAATCAAATATGTTTCACAGACAGAACTGAAGTATACAGTGCGCTTTCGAACATAAAATACACAGAGCATAACTTTACATGAAGATATCTAAACCAATAGTATTAATTTAATTTAGTAGTAATCTGAATGAACAGTATTAATCAGTGATGTTTTAAAAAAAAAAGTTTATTATAACCAAATTTTAACCAATAACTTCATACATTTTTGTTAAAGATTCAAATGTAAAGTAGTATTTTAGAAAATGGTGATAATTATGGCTGTGCAATCCTCTGTCCAGAAATGTTCATACTCATTTATTTGTCTCATTGCACTTATGTAAGCAGCTTGTTGTGCGTTCTTGCATTAGCTGCCACTTTTTAGCTTCTTCTTTTCCAAGCAATCAAAACACAGGATATGTGGCAGTAGATTTTCATGTAGATCCTGATGGACCCGTCATGTACGTATTCTTTACTGGTATAGTAGAGATCTTGTTCGCAAATGTAAATTGTAGCTTTTTGTATAACCTGTTTTTATAATTGGGTCAATATTCAAAATATCACTCATGTCAATGATTAAGGAGTGTAAATATCTGTGCTTGAGAGTTGGTTTGAATTGACATCGTGGGCATCGTGGTCTTGGAGTAGTGCACTATAATTTTACTTCTCACAGTATCTGTTTGCTATTGTTGTATTTATTGCATATTTGTGATTTTTTTTTTTTATTATTATTTTTTTTTCTTCTTCTTCTTGATTTATATGTGAAATGCTGCAGAAACTGGCCAAACAGCGACAGTTTCGGTACAATGAACTGTCTCAGCGTATTGATCGAGAGAAAAAACTATTCGTCATCAGCCAGAAGATCCAGACTCGGAAAGACCTTCAGGTGAGCTTCATGTGACATAAATATTTAGCACATCAGTGTAATACATTCAGTATCAAGCTGTAAAATTCAGAGCGGGGGTGGGGGGTATGGTGGTGGTGCATATCTGCTAATGCCTGAACAAGGAGTCGAAGTCAGCACAAAAGAAAAGCTCTTCATATTCTCTAAGGTCCCAGGTCCTCATTTGTGTTCTCTCCTGTTCTGCCTACATCACGTTTCAGTGGGTTTTATTTCAGTGGATCGAGGTGGCCATGTTCTAGGCCTGAATCTGTAGTCATGAGCCATTTTTGTTTAGATTAGGCATGTGATTTGGATCAGTCCCCTGATGGAAGATCCACTTATGCCCCTGATGTCTTCCCAGAAAGAACTAAATAATCCCAAAATACCTGCAGTGCAAAAATGACTTGATCGTTTTTCAATGCCAACACACTTTTCACTCATAATTGGGCTTGTTTTGCGGCATTTTCCTTAACTTATTTTTATTCTTATTTTTTCATTTTTTGATGAATATTTTTGAAAAACCCATGATGCACTGATGCACTGAAGTCACAGAAACTGAAGCACGAAGTATACCAATTTCTATGGCAGATCATGCTACAGAGGCCAAATCTGCTACATACAACGGCTTAAAACCTACCCGAATAAATACTTTTATGGCATTCGAGAGACAACTTCTGAGAGAGATTTTTCGGCTTTTAATATAAAACTAAATTTTATTAAGGTACAGTAGGCCCTCGTTGTTTGCGGGGGTTGGGTTCTGGCCCCTCCCTGGAATGAAGGTAATCCGCGAGTTCCGTACCCGTAAGTAAAACCCCATGTATCACATGTTGCACTCCCCATGCGACTTGAAGAAAATTGCACTTCTTCCAAGATCATGAGTCCTTAGCAACCAAACATGTTTATGCACTTCAGCCATACAGTATAAACTTTTAGAAAACATGTCTAGGAAGAGTTTTAGGAACAGATGATAAGAAAAATCAGCCTCGTTTTAATCTGACAGGCCCTTTTTAAACCCATCAGTCACTGTGGTAACCCCCCAAAATTGAATTAAAAAAAAACATACAGTCGGCCCTCTACTTATGAAATTAATCCGTTCCAGAGCCTTTTTTGTAGCCTGGGGTTTTCATAAGTAGAGGCGCATTTTACATGTAAAACACGTGATTCGTTCCAAGGCTCCCAAGATTACCCCATAAACCCTTTAAAAATGATAAAAGTACACCAATTTTGTATGAAATATGTATGAAATGTGTGTTAAAAGAAAATTGTTTATTAAATCATTTAAACAATTATTACCATTTATTTATTAAACATTTTTTTATTAACGCATATACACACGCACACAACACTGTCTCTCTCTATCTCTCTCTCGCTCTCTCTCTCTCACACACACACACACACACACACACACACACACAACTCCCTTTCTTTGTCGTGTTTTGCTGAATGCGGGCTCCGCCCACACGCAGCCCATAGCTGACGGAGAAATTGTATTTAAATGTTTAAATGGACAGGATGTTGTATTTAAAGCGGAACTACAGTACCTGTTTGAAAGATCAGAGGTCCTGATTCAATATTAACTTGCTTCCTTGCGAGATCGGAGGTCTTGTCCCACGGAGCACTTTGTTTTCATGCTTATTCTGTTTCAATATCGTTCCGAAATAATCGCCTCCGTCACTGTATTTCCGCTTTTCTGTATTTTCCGGGTCCATGATGTATAACGAAATATAACACTTCAATGATCAATCTCAAAATAAACTCTCGAGCCAACATTCCTGTTCAACACATGTGACAAACAGGAAGTATGGGTACAGGAAATATGCGTACAGTTCAGCTGCCTCCTGGCCAATGGGAGGCCAGCGGGGCGGGATGTTGGGAGACAGCCAATGAGAGAGCAACTCGCGCAGTCTTTGAATTTGTGAATGGCGCATTGAATTTTTGAATGGCGCGTTTGGCGCTTTTCGTAAAAAGAGGTTGTTTTTCGTAAAAAGAGGAGGAAAATTTAGGAAAATGTTTTTCGTAACCTGGATTTTTTGTATTCATGCCGGTCCCTCCCCCTCATGCCGGTCCCAAGCCCGGAGAAATGCAGAGGGTTGTGTCAGGAAGGGCATCCGACGTAAAACCAATGCCAATTACTTAAAATGCAAATCAAAAGTATTACCTCCATACCGGATCGGTCGAGGCCCGGGTTAACAACGACCGCCATCAGTGCTGTCAATCAACAGGGTGCTGATGGAAATTGGACTACTGTTGGTCGAAGACGTCGAAGAAGGAGAGGTGGGAGGCGTGTCCGTAGGCAGAGAGAGAAGAGGAAAGGCATGAGTCTAGGACTGAGAGTGGGGACTTTGAATGTTGGAACTATGCACAGAAAAGGTAGAGAGCTGGTTGACATGATGCAGAGGAGGAAGGTGGACATACTGTGTGTTCAGGAGACCAGGTGGAAAGGTAGCAAAGCTAAAAGCTTAGGAGCAGGGTTTAAGCTATTTTATCACGGTGTGGATGGGAAGAGAAATGGAGTCGGAGTCATCTTGAAGGAGGAGTTTGTCAGGAATGTTCTAAAAGTGAAAAGAGTGTCAGACAGAGTGATGAGTCTCAAGTTAGAAATTGAAGGTGTAATGCTCAATGTTGTTAGTGCTTATGCCCCACAGGCAGGATGTGAGCTAGAAGAGAAGGAGAGATTCTGGAGTGATTTAGATGAAGTGATGCAGAGTACCACCAGAGGTGAAAGAGTGGTCATTGGTGCAGACTTCAATGGACATGTTGGGGCAGGAAACAGAGGGACGAGGAAGTGATGGGCAGGTTTGGTATCCAGGACAGGAGCATGAAGGACAGATGTTGATAGATTTTGCAAAAAGGATGGAAATGGCTGTGGTGAATACTTTCTTCGAGAAGAAACAGGAGCATAGGGTGACTTATAAAAGCGGAGGTAGGAGCACACAGGTAGACTACATCTTGTGTAGGCGATGTAATTTGAAGGAAGTCAGTGACTGCAAAATCATCGTGGGTGAGAGTGTTGCCAAACAGCATAGGATGGTGGTGTGCAGGATGACTCTGATGGTGAGAAAGGTGAAAAAGGCAAAGGCAGAGCAGAAGACAAGGTGGTGGAAGCTGAAAAAGGAAGAGTGTCGTGTTGTCTTCAAGGAGGAGTTGAAACAGGCTTTGGGTGGCCAGGAAGTGCTTCCAAATGACTGGACAACCACAGCAAATGTGATCAGGGACACAGGTAGGAGAGTACTTGGTGTGTCCTCTGGAAGGAAAGTAGATAAGGAGACTTGGTGGTGGAATGAGGAAGTGCAGGAGTGTGTACAAAGGAAGAGGTTAGCCAAGAAGAAGTGGGACATTGAGAGGACCGAAGAGAGTAAACAAGTTAGATTGATAAAGGACAGAGAGGGAACTCTATTGACTGATGACAGAAGTGTGCTGGGAAGATGGAAAGAGTACTTTGAAGAGCTGATGAATGAGGAAAATGAGAGAGAAAAAAGAGTAGAAGAGGTAACCATTGAGGGGCAGGATGTAGCAAAGATCAGTAAGGGTGAAGTGAGAAGGGCATTGAAGAGGATGAAGAATGGAAAGGCAGTTGGTCCTGATGATATACCTGTGGAGGTATGGAAGTGTCTAGGAGAGGTAGCAGTAGATTTTCTGACAAGAACATTCAACACGGTACTAGAGAGTGAGCAGATGCCGGAGGAGTGGAGGAGAAGTGTGCTGGTGCCCATTTTTAAGAACAAGGGAGGCGTGCAGAGTTGCAGCAACTACAGAGGGATAAAGTTGATGAGCCATACGATGAAGTTATGGGAAAGAATAGTGGAAGCTAGACTAAGGGCAGAGGTCAGCATTTGTGAACAACAGTTTGGTTTCATGCCAAGAAAGAGCACCACAGATGCAATGTTTGCCTTGAGGATGTTAATAGAGAAGTACAGAGAAGGTCAGAGGGAGCTACATTGTGCCTTTGTGGATCTGGAAAAAGCATATGACAGGGTGCCAAGAGAAGAACTGTGGTATTGCATGAGGAAGTCTGGAGTGGCAGAGAAGTATGTTAGAGTGGTGCAGGACATGTATGAGAGATGTAAGACAGTGGTGAGGTGTGCTGTCGGTGTGACCGGCGAATTCAAGGTGGAGGTGGGACTGCATCAAGGGTCAGCTCTGAGCCCCTTCTTGTTTGCTATGGTGATGGACAGGCTGACAGACGAGGTGAGACAAGAATCTCCATGGACTATGATGTTTGCAGATGACATCGTGATCTGTAGTGAGAGCAGAGAACAAGTGCAGGAAAATCTCGAGAGGTGGAGGTATGCCCTGGAAAGGAGAGGAATGAAGGTTAGCCTCAGAAAATCAGAATACATGTGTGTGAATGAGAAGGACCCAGGAGGAGCGGTGATGTTACAGGGAGCAGAGATAACGAAGGTGGAGGATTTTAAGTACTTAGGCTCAACAATCCAGAGCAATGGAGAATGTGGAAAAGAGGTGAAGAAGCGTGTGCAGGCAGGCTGGAATGGTTGGAGAAAAGTATCCGGTGTGATGTGCGATAGGAGAGTGTCAGCAAGAATGAAGGGAAAAGTGTACAAGATGGTGGTGAGGCCAGCGATGTTGTATGGCTTAGAAACAGTGGCGCTGAGGAAAAGGCAGGAGGCAGAGCTGGAGGTAGCGGAGATGAAAATGTTGAGGTTCTCCCTGGGAGTAACGAGGATGGATAGGATCAGAAATGAGTATATCAGAGGGACAGCCCACGTAAGATGTTTTGGAGACAAAGTCAGAGAGGATAGATTGAGATAGTTTGGACATGTACAGAGGAGGGATAGTGAGTATATTGGCAGTAGGATGCTGAGGTTGGAACTACCAGGCAGAAGGCCTCGAGGACGACCGAAGAAGAGATTTATGGATGTGGTGAAGGAAGACATGAAGGTTGTTGGAGTCAGAAAAGAAGATGCGGAGGACAGGGTGAGGTGGAGGCGGATGATTTGCTGTGGCGACCCCTGAAGGGAGCAGCCGAAAGTAAAAGAAGAAAAGAAGAAGAGGCTTTTGTAAGTAGAGGGCCGACTGTATATCCTGTTTATTCCAATAAGATCAGTATGTAGCTTTTTGACCATTTATATAAAGCTTCAAATGCCTTCAAATGGTACTAATTAAAAAAAAAAAAAAACACTATCAGGTTCAAACAATCACACTGAAATTAAGAAAACTAATGTGTGTGTGTGTGTGTATATATATATATATATATATATATATATATATATATATATATATATATAAAATAACCATATAACAAAACTCTCTGATCTCTTTATACAAATAAGCTTCATCAACTCTGCCCCCAGCATTATCATCTTAATCTATATCCTGCTCAGCAGATAAGATCACATCTTCACAAACTCCAGTCATCACACTTTTATTAACAGATGCCTCTTCTTCTTCATCAACATCAAAATCTTCATCATCACAGCTGGTTTAGTCATCATCACTTTGTTTATATGTAAAAGGACTGAAACATTTAAGTATTTTTCAGGTCTTGACCAGTTTTAATACAAAACTAAACAACCCACGATCCAGCATGTCCAGACCAGACAAGATTACACACAAATCAAATGATCAAAAAAATTCCATAATCGAATTTTACATGCAGAGAAAAATACTCACCGGCAAAATGATCTTCAAGAACGCTAAGCATTCCGGCATCTTTAAAGCTCAATTCTCGCATCGAATTTAACATCTATACTGATGCTGCTGGACATCACAGATGACATTTCACTCTCCTTTTCCAGAAATTGTGTATTCACAATCTTATAACTAAACTTAATGACTGTTATTGAAGAGAAAGACGGAGATATTATTCTGCATGGAGTAAACTAGAGTCAGGAAGTAAACCGGAAGTTAACCTGTGACGGGCACTGAGCACGTGCAAGCTCGAGCTGACCAATCTGTGTGTTCATTTCAGATCTTCCTTAGCAACCAGCCTGCATTGTTTATGAGCATATCGTCTTCATAACCTTCATAACCTTTATTTTATTCACTGAAACGGCATTTTAATATCAAAACAGTATCCGAAATGGAGAGACTACTTCACGACCGTTCTTCTGGTGTATAGATTATAGTGTGTCTTGTACCGAACTCGGAAACCAGTAAGTTTGCTACTGTTTTTATCTAGTTTTATGAGGGTACTCGCCAGAAAAATGGGGGGGGAGGGGGACATTTTTAGTGAGTTTTAGTCGATTTCACATGAGCAAGTGATGGTTGAATACTTGTTTTAATAGTTTATGCTAAAAATTCGATAAAAATGGACCACTTTTACTTTTCTAGCCTTTATCTCAAAAGTGGTCTGTGCGACAAATGCCTACTTTCGGTGGAGCGTCTCACATATTTGATATTATTTTACAATGTTATGTTTATAATAATTGATTTAGGGGTGTTTTATGAGATACGGTAATGGAATTTATGGATGTATAGTACAGTTTGAGCGTCATGGAACATTTTTATATATTCTTTGCACACATGTGATTGCCTGAATTGTGAATTCAAGTTTTTTAGTGTGTTTTTAATGATTATTTAAGCCCTATGATGTCTCTCGAACTCCCTGCATCTTCTTTAACTTCTGGTAAGGCGCCTAAGCGCTTTATTTATTCATAAATATTATCACAGTACAATATTTAAAAACTTTATCCTTAATCATTACTATATTTTACTGGATTATTACTGTATTCATGAGTAAGACTGTCTATAGAATGTGTTTAAGAAACATATTTTAGTGTATGTAATATCATACATAGGGTTTTAAAACCGTGTCAATAATTTGCGGATTGTCGCGAATAACGGGGGGGTTGCTGTACTAAGGTACTTAAAGGGTACCTGAGGTAAATTAGTGTTATTAGCTATTTAAAACGATCATTTTTGACATCAGTGGGTCCTTCCGACGACAACATACTGACAAGGTGTGTGTGAGTGCTGCAACACTGGGGGTGATCAGAAACATGTTGCTGAGCTGCACAGAACTCGTGGAAAACATTTCTTTTTTGTTCCTAAACCAACTGATGACAGGAAAGCTGAGTTGGCAGAACATTAGCCGCATAAGTCATTTGCAATCACGCACATCCCTGGCAGCATCTTCACAGTCACCTTAATGTGATTTCTCACTGTCTCCACAAGACTCCTCCCTCTCTGGTTAAAATGTAACCATGGTATCCATGTAACCTGGTAACCAGGTGCGCCATTATCCTTGAAATTGCTAGCCCTAGTTGATTCTTGAACATTTTTTTTTAAAATCACCTAAATTGTCGCTTGCTGAATATATATGCTTGTTTATTTGTGCCGCATATCTCTGCCCAACGAGTTGACGTAACTTGTGGGGGGAAAAAAATGACCACTTAGTGTCGGATGAGCCTCATTTGTATTCCAGGGATAAAATTTCCCAGGTTTTTTTTTTTTTTAATAAATTGTCTTTTATCTTAAAATAAGTGACTGTATTGCTTAAATGTATTACATACACCTACTTTGCTTGTAAGGATGATCAATATAAGTACTCTTCATGCACAAAGACATAATTCATTCATAGCTGTTCAAATAAGCATCTTTTGCTAAAGGATGCCAATATTTATCTAGCAAACTTACATTATATATTGATTTTCTTAAAAATGTCATTGGATTGATCTAAATGTTTTCTGATTAATGGTTGTGTTTCATTAATAATAGGACAAGAACAAGAAAGTAAAGGTGAAGAATGAGACATCCTCTTCTCCGGCCATCTACAAGTTTGAAGCCAAAAGGAAAAGATAATCCAGGTTTCACACACCACTAGGAGAGTGTTACTTTCAGGAGAGACTTTCACTTGCTTTTGAGTTGATATGCAAGCATTTCATCTACTGCATGTTGGCAAGTGCTGGGAAAATAAATAAATGGAAGCTTAATGGAGTTTTTTTTATTAATGCTGTCCGCTCCTGACACATTCAAGCAGAAATCTGGATGCAACCTTCATGTTAGAAGACCTGCTGTTATTTGTACGTATCATCACTAATAGAGCTCACTATGGTTGTAGTTGATACTGAAATAAAATCCTGGGGAAAAACATTATGCAGTTATTAAGAATTATCAATAGGTGGCAGTAGCATATCTTGCTGGCATAATAAGTGCGTGCTGATGGAGACAAATGGAGAAGGAGCATCATTTCTTCCCTTTTAGAACTTTGGTCCGATATTTATTTCTTCATTTCAAAACTATAAATTATTATTATTGTGATTATTACTCTTTTAATGAGTATAGTTTTATGACTTGGATGCATAGACCATGGAGCCCTATAAAGATATTTTTATAGAGATGCTGAGCTAGTAAACATGTTAGCAATATTTCAGTAATTTTTTTTTTTTTATGTTTTAATAATGAATCCCAAGGAGATGGAATTCATCCTAGTTAGCTGTGTTAATCTTATACAGTCAGTGCGACTAATTATTATTGTGTTGTATAATTAAATTGGTGTAAGGACTTAGTTTATTTACAAAAAATATGCACCTTATTACCTTGCACAAAGTGGTTTATGAAAATATTAATATATCCATGATGGAAAGCAGATAGTGGAAATGTTCACTTTTAGAATGTGCCTTTCCCCAAAAATTCATGAGTGTCTTTATAGCTATAGCTTTTTTTTTTTTTTTTTTTTTTTTTTTTTTAAACCAGACTTGGGGAATTTTTTTTTTTTTTTTAATGCGATTGTAGAAAGAATCAAATCTACTTCTGGGAGGTTAGAGGCATTTTCGTGCAAGCAGCTTGTAATACAATATTAAAAAAAAAAAACCTCTGCAGCCAACTTCACACACCAGCAAAGACAAGTAGCTGTAAAAGTATCGGGAATACAATTGGCTTTAAAATAGAGTAATTTTAGCTTTCTTGTGTAACTTGACCATTAATACATGTTGAGTATTTTCAACTAAGTAAAAGATATACAGTAATAGAAAAATTTCAGGCAAACAAAAACCAATACAGTAGAAAACTTAAAGGATTCCCCCATGCCCGTGTCACTACTTTGTGGAAACACCTTTTGCCTTGATAATAGCTATGAGTCTGTTTACTTCTCTACCAGCTCTACACATCTAGTCTAATCTGTGACTGTAATCTGGTGACTGTTGGTGGACTGTGAGTCATTCCACAGATGCCAAATAAGGTTTAAGTCTGGACTCTGACTAGACTATGCAAGGACATTCATCTTTTCACATTTACCTCCATCAGACTGTGTGTGCTAGAGGGCAGCAGATTTTCTTAAATATTTTTTTCCCTTATGTCTTGACAAGAGCCCCAATCCCTGCTGTAAAGAAACACCACAACAAAAGTACATGACCACCACATTGTTTACTGTAGGTGTAGTGTTAATGGATAGTAAGTTGTATTGGCTATTTGCCAGAGGTATGCTTGGCACAGAGGCCATATCGTTCGATTTTTATATCTTCTAACTGTAAGGGAACACACACACACACACACACACACACACACACCCACACCCCAAACACATTTAGCCTCTAGGTCAGGGGTCCACAAACTTTTTCCTGCAAGGGCCAAATGGCCACATAACTTTTCCCTTCTCTGATGGGGGGCCGTGGTCAGTTTGTAACAGAAAAAGTGTGACGATCGCAAGGCTGCCTAAATGTAAACATTTATTGTTTTCCAGTAAGCCACGCGTAACGAGATGTGAGTAATCCTTTCCAGGAAATTCACAGAAAAAAGTCAGGAAATAAATAAACAAACACTGGTGGCTATCAGTTGACCAACCTGAAAGTTGCTCAAACAGACGACTGGTTCAGCCGAGCCTGGCGTACAAATGTATTCTCCTGAGCTGACAGTCCACGTTTTAGCCTAGAGAGTTTGTCTACTCACATTTGGCTTTATAGGGGCAGTGGTGGTCTAGTGGTATAAGGCACCGGATCGCTGATCCAAAGGTTGGGGGTTTGAGTCCCACTCTCCACAAGGTTGTCACTGTCCCCCCCCCCCAGTGCAGCTAACTGGGTTATCAAAGGCGTGTCATGTCTCTCACTGTCTATGGTGTGAGGCATGTAAAAGAACCATTGCTGACTTTCGGAAAGAGTAGCTGCAAAGCCGTCAGCGTGTTTCCGCCCTGCGATGGCCTGGCGAGCTGTCCAGGGTGTACTCTGCCCTTGCCCTGAGTTGGCTGGGATGGGCACCAGCCTCCCCGCGACCCTAATTAGGATGAAGCGGTTACAGAAAATGAACTGAACATTTGGCTTTGCAAGCGATCATACTCGTCTTTGTGACGGGTTTCAGAGTGTCGGCGCAGATTGAATTCTTTGAATATTGCGACTGTCTTGACAGATGATGCAAACAATATACCGTATCTGTATCTGGCCTGCGGACCGTAGTTTGGTGACCACTGCTCTAGGTCTTCAAGGTGTATTTTGGTACAGATTTAGATTTATTTATTTATTTGTTTTGCATCCCTCTTTTTGTGATATTGACACATGCACATAATTGACCATTAAATGCCAAAAATTCCTGTAGCTGCCCTTAAGTTGCTATTGGTCTCATTGTAGCCTCGGTGAGCAGTTTATACTTCAGTGTTCCATCTCGTTTGGAGGGATGGCCTAATCCAGGAAGGGCCCAAGTTGTATCAAATTTTTTCCACTTCTTGATAATGGATTTTACATTAGCTGTCTTCATAGAAATTGGTAGACCTTAATCATTTTTGTATTCATTTCCTGGCTGGTTCTGGTCCACAACTTTATCTGTGAGATTTTTTGCATGTGCCTTGCCAACCATAGTTGATAATATGATTTCAATTGCACTTGTAAGCACTGGAGTGCTCCATGAATAGCTGTTTTTTTTTTTTTTATGAACTAATCAGAATAATTAGTTAATCACAGATGGAATTGTTTTGCAATTAAGGTGGTGTATAATTTCACATAACTGTGTTACAGGGAGTGAGTACAGAAATTGTGTTTTATTTATTTTTTTTAGTTATTTTTCTAAATGTTGCCATCTTTTTAGTTGACTGTTATAAGTTGCATAGGCTGCATAGCCGTCAGGGTGTTTCTGCCCTGCAATGACCTGGTAGCTATCCAGGGTGTACTCTGCCCTCGCCCGGAGTCGGCTGAGATGGGCGCCAGCTTCCCTGCGACCCTAATTAGGATTAAGTGGTTACAGAAAATGAATAAATAAATGTTAGAAGTTGCATGTAAATACAGCTGAGATAAGCTCCAGCCTCAGCTATCTGACTAGAATTAAGCAGTTTGGTAATTGAATAAATGATTCTATAGCCACTGTACAAATATATTAACGCTGGACCTGTGTCCTGACTCACTAGGTTGATCTTGTACTGTAGACTCTGTATACACGGTTGTGTGTTTGAAAGGCCAACTCTGTGTAAACTCTTTCTGGATGCAGCAGTGTTGCCACACCACAGCGCAGATCCTTTCAGAATCAGCCTGGAAATCAAGACATTGGGTAAACCTATGAGGGCTTGGGTTAAGTTTTAGGTTAAGTGTTAGAATGGGTTCTTAATTATAAAATATATCCTGCTAAGAGCTTATGTTGAAGCTGAATTGTAGTTTGAATTCTGTTACGGTTGCCCGTAATTATTCCTTATAAATGTGCCACAAAGTTCGTAACAAAACATTTTCAGATTTATTTCTATGCTTGAAATAATCAGGGTGGATGTGGAATGTTAAAGATGGATTTTAACTGGCCATAACCATTCCTCTGAGAGTGTGTAATTCTATTTCAATGTTCCTGAGCTGGCTTTGCGGGCTGCAGGCTGAAGGCTCAGACTGCTCTCTCCTCTGTGAGGCTTGATCGATCACACCCCTGGCAGCGGCTTCATAAACAAGCCCCATCCATCAGCCTCTCCTGGGATGGAGGAAGAGGAAAAGCCAACGACATGGAAATGTCACCATGTTGAGGAGATGAAAGGGGCAAGAGCACCACAAAATATGTGTGTGCCAGAAACTAAAAGCATTCATCTTTTCTTGGGTCCAAACCGCATTGGCTATGTGTAACATATTAAAACAGTAAATGTGGACGCAATAATTGATGGCTCGGTAGATATATTTTTTTCTTATTATTTCTTGTTTTTTGAATAGAGTAATGAATGCATGTTCAATTGAATGAGTGACAGACATGCGCATACACACAACCCCAGTGATATTTAGCACGGAGCCCCTTGGTGACACATCGATATCGACCTTGTGTGTTTGCTCGGTTTTCTACCCAGAGATAGCAAGACGCCCCCCCACCCCCCCACCCACCCCGGCCGTGGCCTGCCCGTGAGTGTGTACGTCACTGTGGTTCCCTCAGTGCGGGTGGAGGGGTCAAACAGCTGTGTGCGCAGTTCCACAATGCTTCCGCCTGCTGTTGCACAGTTGGTCCACTGTTCAGAGTGAAGTCTGCCTTTCATTCATGTCCACTTGGAATAAGAAACCGTGACGGGGTCAGTCACTGACCCCAGATTTTAAAGATATAAGTCAGAAAACACGCATTGTGATGTAATATTGTGCTCATTTGCTGCTTTGTAAAAAAAAAAAAAAAAAAAATCCTGATTTGTTAAAGAATCTATTCAATGTTCTATTCTTAAAGTTGATGTCTTGGAAGTAGGAAAAACGAGCAAGCGTAAAAATCTAATTAACGTGGACAAAATCCACAGTGTGATCGCGAAACTATTGAGTCTACCTGCAAAACGACAGGTTTTTCAGGGTTACCGAAGGTGATCCAAAGAAAAACAACCAGTGAGACAGAAAGAGTGCCAAGGGCGACTAAGACTTATTGATGCACGTGAGGAACGGCGGCCTGATCGCACAGGAGCTACTGTAGCACAAACCGCTAAACCTGTCAATGCTAACTATGGTATCAAGTGATCTGAAACCTTTCTGTGTTGCATTTATGAAACTCGTCAGGTGGTTTTAATGTCATAAGAGATTAGTGGGCATCTCTTGATCACATGACAAAGTCATGTTTGAATGGCTGCCCACCTGTCTGTTTATATACAGTTCAGTTCCCTCCATGATTTTTGGTAACGTTTGTAAAGGTTTGTCTTCTTTTTTCATTTGTTTGGAGAAGTAGCTTCATATAAAAAGAAAAAGGGTTGTTTTAACAAAATGAGAGACATGACCATTGTGTGTGTGTGTGTGTGTATGTGTGATTTATTTACTAAAGCTTTTAAGTTTATATGCACCAGGATTAGCCAGAAGATTAAAACCACCTGCTGGATATTGCATAGGTCCCCCTGTGCCTGCAAAACAGCGTTGAACATATAAAAGTATGGAGGTCACAGGACCTCTGAAGGTGTTCTATAGCATCTGGCATCACAACATTTGCAGTGGAATCTTAATAACTTGTAATTGTTGAGGTGGGGCATTCATGTATTAGAACTCTTTGTCCAGTGCATTCCACAGATGTAAGACTGAGATCTGAGGAATTTGAAGGCTTAGTTAACACCTTGAGACATTTTAAGTTCTAACTGTTCAATTGCAATCTAACATACCCCACCCCCTGAGACATGCCAGGGCAATGAGATAAATCAATGTCAGTTTAGCCTAGAGAGCAAAATGCTCAATAGAATCTTTACACTTTTCAAGGTAAAACTCTCACCCATGATTAAAAAAAAAATCCTTTGAATGAGTTTTAAAATATTAAATTTGCAGCATGAAGTGCACGTGAGCATTGTAGTGAAGCAGGGGGCTCGATGCGGTGGGTCATGTCAAGGGAAACAGCACCTAACTCTTGCTGAGGGCAGTGGTGGTCTAGTGGTATAAGGTGCCGTATCGCTGATCCAAAGGTTGGGGGTTCGAGTCCCACTCTCCACAAGGTTGTCACCGTCCCGCCCAGTGCAGCTAACTGGGTTATCAAAGGCGGGCCATGTCTGTCACTGTCTATGGTGAGAGGCATGTAAAAGAACCATTGCTGACTTTCAACAAGAGTAGGCTGCAAAGCCGTCAGCGTATTTCCGCCCTGCGATGGCCTGGCGAGCTGTCCAGGGTGTACTCTGCCCTTGCCCTGAGTTGGCTGGGATGGGCACCAGCCTCCCCGTGACCCTAATTAGGATGAAGCGGTTACAGAAAATGAACTGAACTCTTGCTGAATGGTTGAAAGGCTTCAAGAGTTTGGGGTTGATGAGAATACACTCATGAGTTCAGGTAGCGCCAAGAATACTACTACTAATAATAATCACAATAATAATCACGAGGAGCAAGGTCAGTGCAACAGACCAACCACCCAACATTACCACACAACTAGAACATCTAGAATCCAAGAAATATCCTCTTAGCACTCCCAATCATCTTAGATCTGATCATACCATACTGTCATGGTGTTAAAACCAGACAGAGAGATCTCCAAGCTGAAGGTGTTCAAGGTGGAGCTGGGCTACCAACAGACTAATAACCCCATTCCACTGGACTACGGCATGCAAGGATCGTGTTGCAGAAAGGCGCGGCACGCAGTCTACAGAAGAGCTTCGGCATTTTTACACGGAAAATGGGTGAAAATCCTACGGAAAAGTGGAAATTCTTACACTCTCGGAACGTTCACAGCATGTGCGGAACAGGTACGGCAAAGTACGCCAAAGTGACCCCGTGGAACACTCACGGAATTTTTCCCATGAATGTGCTTTTGAACATATTTTGGCCTGCCGGAAGCATACGGAAGTACATTTGCGGATGACAACATTTTTGCTGGGGCAGTGATGGTCTAGTGGTATAGGGTGCTGGATCGCTGATCCAAAAGGATGGGGGTTTGAGTCCTACTCTCCACAAGGTTGTCACTGCCCCCCCCCCAGTGCAGATAACTGGGTTATCAAAGGCCAGCCATGTCTCTCATTGTCTATGGTGTGACACATGTAAAAGAACCATTGCTGACTTTTGTAAAGAGTAGGCTGCAAAGCTGTCGGCGTGTTTCCGCCCTGCGATGGCCTGGCGAGCTGTCCAGGGTGTACTCTGCCCTCGCCTGATGTTGGCTGGGATGGGCACCAGCCTCCCCGCGACCCAAATTAGGATTAAGCGGTTACAGAAAAGGAACTGAATTAACTGAACGTTTGCTTTCGTAAGTCTGTCGTGCTTCAGTGAAATGGGGGTATTAAGCCCCACCTCTAGTGTGTCAAGTTTCATATGTACAAATAATAATTAATAAAAATGGTATTGAATGAAGTTTCATATGTGAAAATAGTCATTTGATTGTCTTTTATCGTTTTCAAAATTACCTCTGAAATGTGGGAGGGTTGCTTTGGGTCACCAACAAGTATAAACAATACATCCAGCTCAGGCTTGGTGTGTCTCTCTGTCTTCCTTTTGGCTTTTACTCGGGAGTCGCCACAGCAAATCCCCTGATTCGCATGTTTGATTTGGCAGAGGTTTTTACATTGGATGCCCTTCCCGTCACAACCCTTTATAGCAAGGGACAGAAACACGCTGACGGCTTTGCAGCTACTCTTTACGAAAGTCAGCAATGGTTCTTTTACATACCTCTCACCATAGACAGTGGGAGACATGGCCCGCCTTTGATAACCCAGTTAGCTGCACTGGGGGGGACAGTGACAACCTTGTGGAGAGTGGGACTCGAACCCACTAGACCACCACTGCCCCCTGGTGTGTGTTGCTGAAAATTTCTCGAGTTGTTCTGTCTTTGGAAATATTCACTTAACGTTCACCTCAACGTCAACAAATAATTGCTTATTATTAACGTCACCTGTTGGCAGTGGTGGTCTAGTGGTATAGGGCACTGGATCGCTGATCCAAAGGTTGGGAGTTTGAGTCCCACTCTCCACAACGTTGTCACTGTCCCCCCCCCAGTGCAGCTAACTGGGTTATCAAAGGCGGGCCATGTCTCTCACTGTCTATGGTGTGAGGCATGTAAAAGAACCATTGCTGACTTTCGTAAAGAGTAGCTGCAAAGTCGTCAGCGTGTTTCTGTCCCTTGCTAAAAAGGGTTGTGACAGGAAGGGCATCCGATGTAAAAACCTCTGCCAAATCAAACGTGCGAATCAGATGATTCGCTGTGGCGACTCCCGAGTGAAAGGGAAAAGGCTGAAAGGAAGACAGACAGACATAGCATCTGAAGGCGAGTTACTTCTAAAAATGAGACCGTTTTAATTTCGAAATGTATTATTCTGTGAATATCTCCTCTGTGTGACGATGTAGCTAAAAACCACCAGTAATGAACTTCTAAAGCTGCGCTGTCAATTAACTGAATGAGTTTAACCTGTGCTGAGGCCGCTGCTCGCATTGACGTGATGGGTTTGCTTAAAATATCTGTAGTATCTTTCAAAAAAAAATATGGCAGAGTATTATAATGAGTTAAGATTGAAATATTACCATAAAACTAAATGTCACGAATAAGAGTATAGACTGCAGTTATTCCTCCTAATATTAAACTATTTCAGGCCTGTTCCTGAGGATGAAGGTCTCCATTGAGCGGAAAGACTACCATCCTAACCTCTCAAGTGCCTCAAAAGGCTACCTACATCCAGAGTGCTCAAACCCTCACTAATCGATTCACCAATTACTGAGAAGGGAGATGAACAAGTGGCTGAGGGAACAAGGACTCGGTGGAGAGCAACTCATATCTGGCCCCTTTAGCTGCTGTGTGGTGAGTCACTTGGCTTTTGAAGTAGATGACTATAAAAAGACGAGGAGGGGGTATGGTCTTTGAGCCAGGAGGAAAATGTATGAAGGAAAATCTTTACACCTCAGAGTGTGTGTGTGTGTGTGTGTGTGTGTGTGCGCGCGCACGCGCGCGTGTGCATGAGTGAGGTAGAGAGGTGGGATCACAGAACCTCCTTTAAATTGCCACTAATGAGCCAAGAGGCTGGTTTGGATAGAAGCACTTGAATTGATTAAATTTGCATGGGAGCCTAAATCACAGTCAGGCCTCCTCTTCCCTATTGGAATTTGACCCTGCTGTGCCCCCCCCTACCTGAAGAAGCCTTTGTAGGTGAAATGAGATAGATATAGTGTGTGTGGCAGCACTCACCTACCAGCATGCGTATTACTGTTGATCCATCATTCTCCTGTTGGTGTCCATTCACACAAGGGACATATTCATCATGCTTTAAATACGGGGTCTAACCTTGTTGTTCCACTCCAGACTACATCTGTCTGTCTGTGTCTATAGCATCTCGCTCATCACAACAACACCCTTCCCGTTCACACAGTGTTGATTGAGCTACATACAAACCTCGATGAAGTCTAGTTTGAAAGAAGGTTGCTGATTGTTTGATATAGCGATTGCTTATTCTCCAATTCGGTCTTTTCTTGCTGTTTAGCTTATCAGTATTCACATCTCTCTCTCTCTCTCTCTCTCTCTCTCTCTCGCTCGCTCTCTCATTCGCTCTTGCCGTCACTCTCTTTTTTCCCCCTCTTTGACTGGTCTTAGAAGGCTGTGTGATTACTGTAATCAGATCACTTGGTTAATCAGTGTGTGTTCGTCAGTGTCCTGATGAGCGGCCCTCGCTGATTGTGATGTGGTGCCTCTGCCTCAATGGCACCCCTCCTCTTCATACTCATCCTTTCTTGGTCTACACACCACCGAACAGTGGCACATCGATGCCAATAACATTACTGTTATGACTGGACAAGTATTTCATACTGGGGAGAAAAAGGACGAAGTGGATGTCTCTAGGGACAGCAGGGGAAACCTGAATGATGCTATAACGTCCTATGTTGGTAGAACAGAAGGATTTTGAGATTGACAGTGTTTTATCTCCACTGTACATTTTTTTTTTTTTTTTTTTTTTTTTTTTTTTTTTTTTTGTTAATGCGGAGTCCAAGCACCAACACTACAGCGGCAGCCTCATCAGCTTCATCCCTACAAGGGCTGATACAAATTAATTAACCTAATTAGAAGCTGTGATTGCAGGCATGATTGTCGGGGTTTGGGGACGGAAGGAGGGGGCTGTGCTGCCAGCTATGGATCTGAGGCTAGAATGAGCCAGAA
The DNA here is from genome assembly GCA_024760905.1 of Plotosus lineatus. Classification (NCBI taxonomy): domain Eukaryota; kingdom Metazoa; phylum Chordata; class Actinopteri; order Siluriformes; family Plotosidae; genus Plotosus; species Plotosus lineatus. The sequence continues at coordinate 32,142,492 of CM045728.1, read as the reverse complement.
GGTGTGGGATAGAATCCAGAGTGCTCTGCATGGCTAATGAGTGCTACAGATATATATATATATATATACCCCCCCTCCTCCTCTTCTGCAACTTCCCTCTTTCCCAGTCCCTCTACATTCTAGTAAACCTCTGTACTGTATTTCCATGAATTGAAGTGGATTTCCATGTCTGTCTTTTGCAACCATCTTTATTTTTTTCTATTTTATTTCCGAAATGATATACGTAATCCATTTTTAATTATTTTAACTCATTTTAACATTTCTTTTCATTAAAAAAAAAAAAAAATTAGCATTTTTCGTCTCTGCCGTTGTCCACAGTAGTGAAACCCCAAGCTTTCTCCGCGCTTCCTGTTTTTCTACAGTAGTGTCTTTTATAATTTAATTTATTGCACTCTACCTGTACTTTCTTATGCTAAAAATAAAGCATGACCCATACCTCTGTTTGCTACAAAATCTCCATCTCTAATGTGTGTGTGTGTGTGTGTGCCTGAAAAACTCCTCATAGTGTATGCATGTGAAGACACCCACACAAAGCAAGCACAATATTGAAATTCCCAGCTATTTGTTTTGGAAACAGAACAAAGCTTTTTTGGAAAGCAAAGCAAAATGCTTTTTCTTGCCTGTATCAGCACTTCTAATTATCCTAATGAGTTCGAGGAGAAAGGCTAGGAGCATTCATTCATTCAATTTTTTTTTCTTTTTCTGAACTGCTGAATCCTAATTAGGGTCACTGGGAGGCTGGTGCCCATCTCAGCCGAGGTGCCCTGAACAGCTCTCTAGGCCATCACTGGGCAGAAACACGCTGACAGCTATGCAGCCTACTCTTGATGAAAGTCAGCACTTCTCTCACTATAGACAGTGAGAGACATGGCCTGCCTTTGATAACCCAATTAGCTGCACTGGGGCGATTAGCAGTGACAACCTGTTGATAGTGGGACTTGAACCCTCGACCTTCCATGATCCAGCATCATACCACTGGGTCACCACTGCCCTCGGCTAGAAGCATTGTCTCCCAAAAAAAGAAAAGTGTCGTCTATAGCCCCCTGGTAGTGACACAGTCCATGTCCTACACTTACATGATAGCAATGGCTGATGCTTACTAGGAGTTCATGCTATAGTAAAATATTATGGACTATATGGCTATGTTTGGGTCCATATGTCATCATTCTCATGTACAGTAAACAGTCATTGGATATAATTATCAAAAAATGGAGGTGTCATAAATTAAAAAAAAAATCCATAAAAGAAAAGACCAGCATTGGATTGATGCCCACAGTACGCTTTTTAAGTTCTTCAGCTGTGGGAGTAACAAAGGAAATAATTAGCATAATTCAAACTGCATAGCAAATTGATCTGAGGGTCACAATATTAATGACATGTTTGATAGACTGTACTGTTCTCTTGATTTGTTTTATATATATATATATATATATATATATATATATATATCTATATATATATATATATATATATATCATCTTTGTTATGCACAAAAAATAACTTCTAAATCTGAAAAGGAATTATTTAAAAGGTTCCTTTGGTAAATTGTAAATGTGTGGCTCTTACGTTGAGCACAATGCCCCAGTGGTTATCACTGTCTCCTCACAGAAAGAAGGTCCAGTGTTTGAGTCTTACTGTTTGATTCTCTCTGGAGTTTGCATGGGTTTCCTCTGGATCGTTCAGTTTCCTCTCATTGCCCAAAGACATACAGTACACATTAACCCACCTGGCTATTTAATGTTGATCATAGATGTGCATGGCTGTGAATGGTTGTTTGCATTTGTGTTCGCCCTGTTATAATAAACCTGCAATAAACCTATGACCCGTTTAAGGCTGAGTTAATAAAAATTTTGTCCAGAAGGATTAGAGCCTGCGTTGATTTCTAGCTCATATGATATTCTGGAACACACTCGGATCAAAATGTACATGCTGGAAATGACACAATATCACTCTTAACTTGCGCCTTTGATGATTTTAGCTGTCAAAACTGGAACCAGTATAAAGATAATACATTAATCGGTTAAAAAAAAGTTTACATGGTTTAACATTTTATAATGCTTGAGATCTGCTCAATGCCACATAATTGTAGAATTAGTACATAGCTCCCAGTACGAGGCTACAAACATAGAGTTCACTGGATTAAATAACTTGAATTATTGCTGTGTGTGGACATTGATTTATGATAGACGGCCATTGTTTTCACACTAGCTCAATGCTTCTCAATTTTTGTGCTTCTCAAATATTTTCTGTGCCCCGCCCCTCCAGAATAAAAAAAAACAAAAAACAATTCACTCCCCCACACCGCCCCGCGAGCAACTATAAATAGTATTATTTGTCTGTAAATTTGTTATTAGTACACCTCTGCATAAGATTGTATCTTTATGAACATTAAAAGCAAAAAAGAAATATCGTTCAACTTACAACAAATAAAAACTTCATGAACATTGTTTTTAATCTGTAATAGAAAAGATTTAAAGTGCACCAATGTGCCTGAAACTAAAAAACAAATACATACTTGTTTCATTTATTTAAACTCATTTAACTTATTTATGTCTTAAATCTCCGTCTCTCTCTTAACCTTTCTCTTTGTTCCTGTTAGAAAATTTTCTGAATTGTTTCTTGAGGGGTTGTTTACTGCACTTCATATTGTTTACTCGTGCAAAAAAACGCTACACCATAGCACGACAGTGAGAGTGCCACTGCCAACTAGTGGAGTGGAGGTGCAATTTACACTTAATTCTCGTACACAATTCCTGAAAAGCATGTTCCGCAGGGTCATACACGCTGCCCCTGGCATCACTTCCGCCCTCACTATTGCGTTCTAAGAGGTTTTTTTTTTTTTTTTTTACTCTTGACTTTGCTAGCAGCCACAGATGTCGAGTTTATCACAAAACCAACATGATGCCCAGACACTGTGAAAAATATCCACATTTCAGTACTTATTTTTTTCTTTCTCACAATGAAACTTTAAGGTTTTACAAAGCAGAGATTTCACTGAAGAATTCACAAAAGCAACTTAGGACCACGGGGAAAAAGTTTTTTCATTAAGCTACTGCTTACTGCTGAGTCAGATCAGTGACTGGCACTTTATCCAAGTCAGTAAACTGATAGATAATTCGGAGTTACTCATTTTGGTGTATGCTAAATGTGTACATGCCTTTAGCCTTGCTATATCTAATTCACACTCAAAATTTTCCTGAGAGCTACAACCATGTTTGCATCCCTGTCTGAATGTAAAAAATGGCAATTGTGGTGTTAATCTTAATATATTCTACTGAACAATACCTCTCGCCCACTTCACAACCCTCTGATCAGTCACAGAAGCAGGTTCTATGAGAGACTGATACCATCTAAATGCTCTACTGAACAACACAGGAAATCATCCCTACCTGTGGCTATTGAACTGTACAACACCTCCATACATACATTCATACATACATATACATATACAGTGATCTCTCGCTACTTCGTGCTTCAGTTTCTGTGGCTTTTTCAAAACTATTCATCGAAAATAAAAAAATAAGGAAATTAATGGAAAATAGGGAGAAGTTACGAAAAATGCTGCAAAGCAAGGTTAATTATGCAAAAAAAAAAAACAACAACAAAACTTCTTACATTTTAATGTGAGGTTCGCATATGTGTGTGTGTGTGTGTGTGTGTGTGTGTGTGTGTGTGTGTGTGTGTGTGTGTATATATATATATATATATATATATATATATATATATATATATATATATATATATATATAGTGATCCCTCGCTACTTTGTGCTTCAGTTTCTGCAGCTTCAGTGTATCGTGGGTTTTTCAAAACTATTCATCGAAAATTTAAAAAATAAGGAAATCAATGGAAAATAGGGAGAAGTTACGAAAAATGCTGCAAAAGAAGGTTAATTATGCAAAAAAAAAAAACCCCACAAAAACAAAAAAAAACAACCCAAAACCCCCCAACAAAACTACTTACATTTTACATTTTAATGTAATATATATATATTGAGATGGTTTGGACATGTACAGAGGAGGGATAGTGAGTATATTGGTAATAGGATGCTGAGGCTGGAACTACCAGGCAGAAGGCCTAGAGGAAGACCAAAGAGACGATTCATGGATGTGGTGAAGGAGGACATGAAGGTTGTTGGTGTAAGAGAAGAAGATGCAAAGGATAGGGTGAGATGGAGGCAGATGATTCGCTGTGGCGACCCCTGAAGGGAAAAGCCGAAAGGAAAAGAAGAAGATATATATATATATATATATATATATATATATATATAAAATGTGATTTTCTGAGTAGATCCTTCCGTAGGAGAGTGCTCAATACTTTTTGGTAGAGCAAATAACAGTAAAAATAAAAGGACAGGACAAAGACTTTCTATTGAAACTCCATTTATCACTACAGATCTGTTTCGAGGGGTGGTGAAACCATCCTCTCTCTTCAGGTGATTATAGAAGAATTATATATAATTTATGTCTGTGTGTGTGCGTGTGTGTGTGTGTGTGTGTGTGTGTGTGTGTGTGTGTGTCAATAATTGTCATTTTTCTGAAAAATTTTTTATCAAGATTTTATCTCATTCTGATTCTTATCTGATTCTGATTCTGGTGGTTTTAAGTATAACACAATCATTCCTTTGTTACACCATACAGCTGCATTAATTATATGGCATTTGGCTTTGCTTCCATTATGGTAAGTTGTATGAATAAATTGCAGATAGATGAATTTCAAACCTACATTAAAAGTACCCCATAAGAACCATCCTTTTAATAAGTTCTGATGAAAAAAAGGTAAAATTAGGAAACATAATTACAGTCAAGATTCTAACTGACTGACTGACTATGCATGTCTTGAAAACACATTGGTAGTCAAAAACCAAGATTAGTACCTATTACATTGGAAACGTTCAATCTGATTGGCTCATTAACTTGTAGATATTGGATGTTATCCTGAACAGATACTGCTTGAATCAAATTGATGGACACTTCCAGTTTTTCGTGGTCAGTTGGAGAGAGCAGCATCATGTCTTGTGTGCTTTAAAAATGGACAAATAAACCATAAAAAAAAAATCTGTTTTATTTTTCAATATATTTCCATATAATTGAATAATTATTAATAGTGCTTAAAGAGATGTTGTTCCACAGCTCTTGCTTGCGCATGTGATTGGAGCTCACCTGTGTCAATCATTATTAAAATGTACATAAATAAAGCATAAGATTTTCATTTTAGTGTGGTTGTTTATTTTTTGTTTATATTCATATGTGCTATACACAGTATACTAACTATCGTTCATCATTCATTTTCAGAATTGCTTAATCTTAATTAGGGTCAATGACATTGTTATCTTTAGGGGGTTCTGGGTGGAGTTTGTATGTTCTTGTGTCTGTTTGGGTTTCATGGTTTCCTCCTACATTCCAGACACATGCATAGTAAATCAACTGACGATTCTAAATTACCCAAATCTATAAATATAAAGTTTCTTCCATAATTATTGGCACTCTGGGTTAATCTGTGTTAAAAGCCTTAAAATTATTTCAGTTTTTATTGCAGAAGCTATTCTCACAGTGAAAATTGTACAAAAAGTAACCTTCAGCTCAAGTGAATTTTAAGGGGGAAAAAAATTCCCTGACTGAGAAATAATTATCTTTTCCAAAATCGCCTGGTCCACAATTATTGGCACCCCTAACAGTTCCGAGGAAATAACTGTAATTGAAATATTTATGTTATTCCTGCAGTAGTTCACAAAGTTGATCAGAGTATCTAGGAACATTTACTTAGTAAAGTAATCACTTCCTGTTTCTCTGAGGTATATATGATATGACACAGAGACCTTTTTTTCTAATCCACTCTTCAACTTGGGGAACGACAAAGGAACACATCATTCAGGTAAGGCAGTGTTATGTTGTGACCTTCACAAGTCAGGAAATGGCTACAAGAAAATAGCCTCTCGCCTGCACCTGCCCGTGGGGCCGGTGGTGTAGTGGTTAGGGTGCTGTGCTCATGATTGGTAGGTTGTGAGTTCGAATCCCACTGTGCTAAGACCACTAGGCAAGGCCTCAACCACAAGTGTGCCTCTGTTCACCCAGCAGTATAAATGGGTACCAGTAAAAATATACTGGGAAGGTAACCTGTGGACTAGCGTCCCATCCAGGGGGAGTTGAACTCCTGGTCGCTTCACGCTATGGAAACCGGGGCTAAGCACCGGCCTGATGAGCCATGAGGCTCGGGTGTAAAAACCCAACAGACTTTACCTGCACCTGCCCATGTCTACTGTCAGAGGAATCATTAAGAAGTTTAAAACAACCGCAACAGTGGTAAACAAGCCTGGATGAGGATGCAAGGTTATTTTGCCACCACGCGTAGTGAGAAGCATAAAAAGAGAAATAAAAACCTTTTCTCACTCACAATCATAAACATAAACATCTAGAGTTTGCTAAGAGGTACTGGGACTTCAACTGGGACCATGTGCTTTTGTCAGATGAGGTCAAGATGTAGCATTTTGGCATCAAACACCGGAATTGGGTCTGGCGAAACACAAAAGATGAGTATGCAAAAAAGCAGGTTATGCCCACTGTGAAGTATGGCGGAGGATTGGCGATGTTGGTGGCCTGTTTCTCTTCCAGATACCCTGGGTACCATGCTCGGAATTATGAATGCTTTGAAATACCAGGACATTTTCAGGACATGAGGGCATTGACCTCGCCCTGAAAGCTGAAGATGGGTAGTCACTGAGTCTTTCAGCAAGATAATGATTCTGAGCATGGTGCCAATTCTACTTAGAAATGGTTCACCAGACACATTATCAAGCTTCTCCCATGGCCATCTCAACCCCAGATCTTAACCCCAGTGAAAACCTGTGGAGTGAGCTGAAGAGGAGAGTACAGAGGAGAGGACCCAGGTCACTGGATGATTTAGAGAGATTGTGCAGAGAGGAACGGTCCAAGATCCCTCTTTCTGTATTCTCCCATCTTGTGAAACTTTATACAAGAAGATTAGGTGCAGTTTTGTTTGTAAAAGAGGGTTGCGCAAAGTATTAACATCAGGGGTGCCAATAATGTCGGATTTTTCCCCCAATTGAATCAATGCACGTGACTTGTATTAAGGGTTGGATTTTCCTGTCTTTTCCTTGTGTTCCAATATTATTTAGGAAAAAAAACCCTGAATTTATGAGGAACTAAAGAACACATCTTAACCAGGATTTCTATGGTTTTCGCCCAGGTAGTTTTTGCCCAAATTGTGAAGACGTGTTTTTCACCCAACTTAATTTTGTTTTTCACCTCTCACAAAGGGAAGTGTTAAAACACTGTATGCCACCAAACTAACACATAATCTTTAACCCTAACCCAAGCCCCAATCCCTTACCGTAACCGTAACCCTAACCCTACTTCATATCCTAAATAAACTTTGTATATACTGGATGTGTATATATGTTTACGTTACTTATACTTTTCCCACCATACAAAAAAATATATATTGAAAAAAAGTTGGGTGAAAAACACCTGGGCGAAACCCAACAGCACCCTTCACCAGATGTGACAATAATTATGTTAGCCCTGCAATGGATGGCCTGTTCAGGGTGTACCCTGCTCCTTACAAACTGCAGCTGCCTATAGTTTCCATGCAACCCTGATATTTAAGCAAGTGGGGCAGTGGTGGTCTAGTGGTATAGGGCGCTGGATCGCTGATCCAAAGGTTGGGGGTTCGAGTCCCACTCTCCGCAAGGTTGTCACTGCCCCCCAGTGCGGCTAACTGGGTTATTAAAGGTGGGCCATGTCTCTCACTGTCTATGGTGTGAGGCATGTAAAAGAACCATTGCTGACATTCGTAAAGAGTAGCTACAAAGTCGTCAGCGTGTTTCTGTCCCTTGCTAAAAAGGGTTGTGACGGGAAGGGCATCCGACGTAAAAACCTCTGCCAAATCAAACATGCGAATCAAGATGATTCGCTGTGGCGACTCCCAAGTAAAAGGGAAAAAGCCGAAAGGAAGACAGACAGACAGCTAACGGATGGATGGGTGGGTGTTCCTGTGGCACTGACACCTTACCACTTACAATTTGGACTATGGCAAAGGTACACTGAAGCATATCAAAGACCTTTATTTAAAAAAAAAAAAAAGCGAAGGAAATCAATTTCGCTTTGATACCGGCCCTTTAAACACCAGCTTAAATGTGACAATTATGGAAGGCTCCTTACAGCTCTGTCTATCTCTTTTTCTCTCTTTTACTCTCTCACTCTTGTTCTTTTTTCCTCTCTTATTTGTAGATAAGCAATCAGGAAGAAGCAAATAAAGCTCTTAAGGATTCTTCTCTCATTTAGCGGTCACACTTAAGCTTTAATTAAGCTGAGAATGATACCGCTGCAATGTGCCGATGCTATCGGGGGCAGTCAGGGCACACAGAAAGATGAGGGGCTGAGATTCGGCTCAACCTAGTAAGTGCTTACTCCAGAATTGTGTGTGTGTGTGTGTGTGTGTGTGTGTGTAAGTAAAGGCTTAGCATTGCTCTCAGAGCTAAACAGCTGTAGATCGGCTGCTATCAGATATTTATAAGAGGCTCATGAATATGGATGCCTAGTGAGATGGGACTGATGTTTGTCCTCTAAGAGGGGATGAAAGGAGAATACGCTCTTTTCCCAAAGCGACCCAGCCAGGGCCGCTTAGAGAGAAGGGGGAAGGAGAATGGAGGGAGGTGTACAGGAGAACAAGGAGTGGTAGTGGATTGTACTCAAGACCTAAAACACTTTCCTAGCAGCCCGACTACTTTATCTGTATGCTTAGTTGACACTTTTCCTTGACAGTAAATACAGAATAAAATTGTCACTTGGTATAAATTGGGTAATACTTTACCACCATTCAGCAGGAAAACATCAAGCTAAAAGCCACTCACTGAATTATATAATGTATTCTGATTTTAATTTAAGTAGCTTAGATGAGAGATGATATGGCTTGAGTGAGCACAGACATGGCCATTCTTGGTGTGGCCTGCAGAACCCGGAATACATGCGACCTGTACCTCTCATCTTTCCCGTCATCATCTGGTCCATTATGATTAATTGCATGGAGCAACGCTACCTAAACTCACATTAGATGATGCCAATTACCATGATTGCAACATTTTAATATGGGTAATAGACTGAGCTGACCTTGCCCATTTACTTAGCAGGTATGCAGTGTGTAATAGTGGAGCCATGTGGAGTGCATGTATTTAGAATGTTAATGGAGAAGCTTGTAGATTCATGACTATGATGGAGTGGGGGAGACTCAAGCCACTATGGGGTCTCTACAGAAAACCGCATTTGAAACCAACAGACTGGCTAGGACGTAAAAAAGCAGCAAATGGACGTAACCACAATACAGAGCATCTTCTGTTCTGTTGTATTTGTGAACCCAAACACAAAATGGCACTATGGTTCAGACTCTGGCCATGCAACCTTTGAAATACCTTTGTTCTGATTTTCACTGCGTAGGAGCACTGGAGAGACTGCAGCAAAAGACGTCAGAGTGGGCGCAAAAGCGATGGTGAGGGGTGGGGGGGGGGGACAGAATTTGAAAAATGCACCCCGAAACACTGGAGAGGTCAACGTTTTAGTTTTTACTTCCTTGGTGGAGTGGACAAATGATCCCCAATGTTGGACAATAATGTTTTTATGGGACTAAAAATCTTGAGATGAAGTAGTTCTTTGTGGGAGTGAAATAACCAGCACGTGCCGAAGCCTGAACTTTTGTAGCCCTGCATTGTGTCTGAAAGCATAATGGCGAGATAGGCTTTGGCCTTGGAGTCTTTTACCCCAACAAGCAGCCACTTTGTTCCTGAGGGACAAGAGCCACTCTGAGAATAAATTACCTAGAGGAAAGTTTAGCCTATGCCAGCACAACCCTGCTGGGGACAGTGCTCTGGTTCTGGTCTGAGAAATAATGTTTCTCTCTCGTCTGGGACATTCCTCCCACAACGGAGATCTTGGAGTACAAAGAACCGCGCAAGGAAACTGCTTTAAATCTTCTTCTTCTTCTTCTTCATCTCACGTTCATGTGAATTATTGGTGTTAAAATTATTCTAATCTTTACCATAAACATTTTTCCTCATTCTCATTCCTCAAGCTTACTTCAAATTCTTAATACCAGAAAAATACATCAAGAAAACAGAATTTTTATTTTTCAAATGCTTTTGAAACCAAACTGCGTTTGCTTCAACATAAATGGCATGAACATGTATAAGAAACCAACACAACAGAAGAGACAATAACCTAAAACGATTGAATTATATCCCTCAGATAGCATAGCATTAGAGCAATGGTGGCCTGGTGGTAAAAGGTGCTGGATCCCACTCTCCACAAGGTTGTCACTGCCCCCCCCCCCCCCCCCATCCAGTGCGGCTAACTGGGTTATCAAAGGCCGGCCATGTCTCTCACTGTCTATGGTGAGAGGTTCATGTAAAAGAACCATTGCTGACTTTCGACAAGAGTAGCTGCAAAGCCGTCAGCGTGTTTCTGCCCCTTGATAAATGGTTTTGTCAGGAAGGGAATCCGACGTAAAAAAACCTACGCCAAATCAAATCAGATTATTCGCTGTGGAGACCCCTGAAACATAGAAGAAGAAGATAGTCTGAGCTTTATCCAAGTTACAATAATAAATAAACAAAATGTTTAACTAATAATTCACAAAATATTGTAATCGTTCATCTTTTTGTTGCTGGTGAGAACAGTAAGAGGTCCTCAGGATTTATCAATTGGTCGAAGCTCCTCTGCAGCAGTAACCTCAAGCATTCATCTGGCAGTTGTGGATCAGACGTGCACAATGTTTAAGAGAAAATGTGGATATTTTCATTACAGAACTGCTTCAGTTCAGCCATATCTTCCTAGTGTGATCATGTTCTCTGTTGGGTTAAGGTTTGGGCTCTGACGGTCCAGCCTTTTTCTCCTCACCCTCTTCTTGGTGTATCCTGTGTTTTCCAGTCCCCTGTGTGTGTCTTTCCGAGTTGTGTGTGTGTGTCTCGAGGAATGGGTATGGCTTCTTGATTACTCCACTCGGCTGCTCATTCAGCACACCTACTTACGTCCTGCAGTGTAAAATCTGGTTCCTTCAGTGGCTCTGCCAGTTTGTCAGTTCAGTAAGTAAGGTAACGACTAGGCAAAGTAAAACTCTCTTCACTGCTTGCCTTGAAACTTCCATGTTGTCTTGTCCTTCCTGTAAAGTTTTCCCTTGCTTATTGGCCTTGTCTCGTCCAAAATTAATTTTCAGGGTGTTCTCCAGTGCCTTCTACAGAATACCCTGGAGCTCTGCTGCCCTCCAGTCCTTCTCAGCCGAGGAAAGACCTGTAACAGAAACACTCATCGGTGTAAATGCCAGCCCTCGGCTTCCCCTGTAGTCAAGTGTTCAGGAAATCACTCCTCTGGTGATCTGCTGCAGTTGGTCTTTCTCCTACGCAAAAGCCCCCAAGGACTTTATTCACAGTTCCCTTTAGCCTAGGTTGTTAATAAAGAATTCTCTGTTAAAATACAGCCTGTGTTTCTCTGAGTACTGCATTTGGGTCAAGCCTCTTGGTACCCCATTAACAAAAGATTTATTTTTTAAAGCCATTCTGTCATACATTTGCTTCCTTATTTGTCCCTTTGCATCACCCAGCATATATCCAGGTTCAGCAAGTGGTCAGCCACCCGAACAGAATACAGTGGTACCTCACCTTACGAAACTCCCAACAAATGAAAAATCCAGGTTACGAAACGCATTTACCTAAAATTTTCGTCTCTGGATATGAAACAAATTCACATTACGAAAGCGCCATCTAAAAAATTCAAACAATGCACGAATTGCTCTTTCATTGGCTAACCCCACTGCCCTCCTATTGGCTAACTCCCAAAATCCCGCCCCACTGGCCTCCCATTGGCTAACTCCCAACATCCCGCCCCACTGGCCTCCCATTGGCTATCTCCCAACATCCAGCTCCACTGGCCTCCCATTGGCTAGGAGGGATGACGCAGCTCCCTTGAGCAGCAGCTTGTTTCATGAGTTTTTCGAATGTGCTCATTGCAACTTTATTTTTTGGCTCAGGCTTTTAACCTTGCATTTGTAAGATTATAACTCTGTTAAGAAGACATGGTCAACACAAACACTCACACACACACACACACGCACGCGCACATGCGCACACACACGTGCGTGTGATTCCAGGTGTGAGTGAAAAGAACAAGCAGGCTTGTGGCATGCGGTTGAGTGATATCGTAAAGGAATATGGCCAAACCTGTCTACCATCGGTACGATATTGAAGCAGAAGGAGGCCTTAAAAGGTATACTTTTATAATTTTTAAAGGGTTTAGGGGTAGTTTTGAGGGCCTTGGAATGAATCAGGCCTTTTACATGTAAAATGCTGTTCAATTTACGAAAAATCCAGGTTACGAAACCACTTCTGAAACGGATTCATTTCGTAAGTTGAGGTACCACTGTACTTTGTACAATTATTCCCTCATCTCCCGTGTCATTCCGTGTGATTCCTCAAGTCTCCCTCCACTACCGTATGCTTCCGGCAGGCCAAAATATTTTGTGAACGTGCTTTTGAACATGTTCAAAAGCAAGTTCATGGAAAAAAAATCTGTGAGTGTTCCGTGGGGAGACGATTTATGGATGTGGCGAAGGAGGACATGAAGGTAGTTGGAGTAAGAATAGAAGATGCAGAAGATAGGGTGAGATGGAGGCAGATGATTCACTGTGGCAACCCCTAAAGGGAACAGCCGAAAGGAAAAGAAGAAGAAGAAGAAGAAGAAGACGACATCTTATTTATTGGACTCCAGGTTTGCGAACTCCGCAGCTTAATGTTTGTTGCAATTAAAAGTTGGTGTTCCAATACAGTTACTCTGTCAATGCTTGAATTATGTATTCAATATTGACAAAAGTAAATAACGTACAAAACAATAATTTGTGTGTTATTAGGTGAAACTAGTTGTTTACTCATTTTGATAACTTTTATGATGATCAGACCATAGTTTTAAGAAACATTATGCATTAAAGGGCAGCCGTGGCCTAATGGTTAGAGAAGTAGGTTTTGTGTGTGCGCTCACTTTGGATGAGTGAATGCAAAAGTTGAATTTCCTTTGTGGGATTAAATATAGAATACCAAATTTTTCCACTGTATATTTTATCTTTGAATGAGAGATCGTAGCCCTATAATCTTATTTCTACCAGATGACTAAACATATATTATATTGTCTAAGACTACATATTGCAGTTATAATTTTAGTAGTCTATTTTTTTCTTAATCCTATGAACCTCGTTGTTTTCATATTACTCTGTCCCAAGCTTCATGTTCCCTGGAAGGTCCTATTTGTGAACTCCCAGTCTTCACCCATTTCCACATCCCTTATCTCATTTAATACAAGTAATAACATTTAGGTTCACTTTATTTTTTTTAATTGCATTAATTCCACATGGGAAATTTTGTCTTCTGCATTTAATCCATCCAAGGAAGGGAAAGCATAGCTCACTCCATCATATCTCCATTACAACACCACACACTTTTGGTCCCAAAGCCATGTCTATCCATTAGAATATGACTCTGCATGATTGAGCTTTCATCAACTGCTTTCTGTTCGCTGTTATACAACTATTTGCCCCAACATTTGACTCATACTCTCCAACTGGGAGTCTTGCCAATTCCCACCTACTGGATAACTGTCCCCTATGACATAGGGAAGGGTGGCGAAAGCACGTGCTTTCTATGAGGCATGAGAAACAAACCTCTACCTCTTTTTCAGCTGCGCTCATGCTGAGTCATAGGGAACTGTGAAACACTTGGAGGAAAGCACTCTCTACATCTTCAAAATGCATGAGCTCACAGACAGCCACAATTGGCTACTCTCATTCTGACTGACTGAATGACTAAGGAGAGAGAGAGAGAGAGAGAGAGAGAGAGAGAGAGAGAGAGAGAGAGAGAGAGAGTAGGAAAGGGCAGTGGTGGCCTAGTGGTATAGGGCGCTGGATCGCTGATCCAAAAGGTTAGTCTCCATATGGTTGTCACTGTCCTCCCAGTGCGGCTAACTGGGTTATCAAAAGCTGGCCATGTCTCTCATTGTCTATGGTGTGAGGTTCATGTAAAGGAACCATTGCGGACTTTCGACAAGAGTAGCCTGCAAACCCGTCAGGCGCCCCCCCCCCCCGCGATGGCCTGGCGAGCTGCCCAGGGTGTATTCTGCCCTCGCCCGGAGTTAGCTGGGATGGGCGCCAGCCTCCTGCGACCCTAATTTGGATTAAGCGGTTACAGAAAATGAACTGAGAGAGAGAGAGTAGGGCCGCCATAGCCTAATGGTTAGAGAAGCAGCTTTGAGACCGAAAGGTAAAAGAGGTAGAGTCCTCTGGGCTTTTTACACCCGAGCCTCGTGGCTCATCAGGCCGGTGCTTATCTCCGGTTTCCGTAGCGTGAAGCGACCAGGAGTTCAACTCCTCCTGGATGGGACGCTAGTCCATCACAGGTTACCTTCCCAGTATATTTTTACTGGTACCCATTTATACTGCTGGGTGAACAGAGGCACACCTGTGGTTAAGACCTTGCCCAGGGGGGGGGGGGTCTAGCTGGGATTTGAACACACAACCTCCAGAACATGAGCCCAGCACCCTAACCACTACACAACCGGCCCCACTGAAACCAAAAGGTTGCTGGTTCAATTCCCGAACCAGCAGGTGAAATGTGTGGCAGTGGGCAAGTGAGCAGTACCTTCCTTCACATGAATGGCTGAAATGTGCTTGAGGAAGGCACATAGCCTCCAACTGCTCTCTCTGGGTGCCCCAATGTGTGTGACAGCCCACTGCTCCAAGTGTGTACTCACTGTTAAGCACGTGTGTGTGTGTGTGTGTGTGTGTGTGTGTGTGTGTGTGTGTGTGTGTGTGTGTGCTTACTTTGAATGGTGTAAATGCAGAGGAATTAATTTCCCTTCTGGGATTAATACAGTATATCGAAAAAAATCAAGTGTTTTATACACAGAGAGCACAACCAATGTATCCTCTGTATGACTCCTGGCCAAGGATGGGGCTTCAATTTGTTGTGCTCCCAATAGAGCAAATACTTTTCTGTTATGTCCCTCAGGAAACCTTATGTTTGTCACATTGCGTGATATTTGTTTCCGCTTAGACTGTATAATCTTCTCAATGAACCTCACTTTTGCTTTTATTATGGATGCATCCGGGGGCAGTGGTGGTCTAGTGGTATAGGGCGCTGGATCACTGATCCAAAGGTTGGGGGTTCGAGTCCCACTCTCCACAAGGTTGTCACTGTCCCCCCCAGAGGAGCTAACTGGGTTATCAAAGGCCGGCCATGTCTCTCACTGTCTATGGTGTGAGGCATGTAAAAGAACCATTGCTGACTTTCGACAAGAGTAGCTGCAAAGCCGTCAGCGTGTTTCCGCCCTGCGATGGCCTGGCGAGCCGTCCAGGGTGTACTCTGCTGTCGCCCGAAGTTGGCTGGGATGGGCACCAGCCTCCCCGCGACCCAAATTAGGATTAAGCGGTTACAGAAAATGAAATGGATACATCCCAGTAATGCTCAAGCCAATCTCAGGTGACAATTTAAATACATGTACAAGAAAAGAGACAGAAGTGCTGTTTACTGATCAGAATGAGTATTTATTCCTCCATTGCCTTTTCTTAAGATTTTTGTCATATCTTCTATTAGCCTGACAATAATTAATGAGTAATGCTACATAATCAATTAATCTTCTTCTACTTCTTCTCTTCTTCTTCTTCTTCTTCTTGTCATTTCGGCTTTTCCCTTCAGGGGTCGCCACAGCGAATCATCTGCCTCCATCTCACCCTATCCTCCGCATCTTCTCTTCTTACACCAACTACCTTCATGTCCTCCTTCACCACATCCATAAATCTTCTCGTTGGTCTTCCTCTAGGCCTTCTGCCTGGTAGTTCCAACCTCAGCATCCTACTACCAATATATTCACTATCTCTCCTCTGTACATGTCCAAACCATCTCAATCTAGCCTCTCTGACTTTGTCTCCAAAACGTCTCACATGTGCTGAGCCCTCTGATGTGTTCATTCCTGATCCTATCCATCCTCGTTACTCCCAAAGAGAACCTCAACATTTTCGCATAATCACTTAATCTTTCATTCATTTTCTGCACCACTTAATTCTATTTACGGTTGCAAGGAGGCTCCATCTCAGGCAACTCTGGGTGTGGCCGGACTACACCCTGGACAGCTCGCCAGGATGTCGCAAGAGCAGAAACACACTGATGGCCATGTAGCTACTCTTGACAAAAAGCAGCAATGGTTCTTTTACATGTCTCTCACCATAGACAGTGAGAGACATGACCGACCCATGGTAACCCTGTTAGCTGCACTGGGGTGCAATCCATTGATAGTGGGGCTTGAACCCCCACCTTGAGATCAGTAAACCAGCACCCTACTACTTTCTATATGTTAAACAGACCACTGCTGTATCATTCATAAGTTTTCTTCGTTCTTGATGAGGTTTCTGGAGCACAAACTCAAAATGTGATACATGCCTACCAGAGGACCATTGTTCAGATGGATGTCTCTTCAATCCCATCACCTTGATTATAAAATATTGCATGTTAAAACATGGGTGTAATGATGGCACAGTGGTCAGCATGTCTGCCTCACAGCAAGAAGACCTGGGTTTGATTCACGGCTCAGGATGTTTAAGTGTGGAACTTGCATGTTCTCCATGCGCTCATGTGGGTTTCCTCAGGGTACTCCAGTTTCATCCCAAAGTCCAAAAACATGGACAGTAGGCTAATTGGCTGCTCCAAATCACCCCTAGGTGTGAGATTAAGTGATTGTGTGTGTGGGTCCTGCAATGGTTCGGCAAGCTGTTCAGAGTGTACCCTGCCTTTGCTCAGGGTCGGCTGAGATAGACGACTTCCTTTCCTCAATCCCAATTAGGATTGAGCAGCTTAAAAAATGAATGAGTGTCAGAATAAACGAATGATGATTTGGTAATTGTAGGTTATAAGTCATTACTATAACCAAAACTGTAGTAACTAGTTTACTAGTGGCACAGCAACAATCTTCCTGGTCCAAGCTTCAACTCAGCTAACTACCTAGGTATGGTTTTACATGTTTTTCCTGTGTATGCATGGGTTGCATCTGGGTTCTCTTGTTTCCCCAACATCCCAAAAATATGCCAGCAGGTGGCACAGTAGGCTAACTGGCTGTTTCAAATTGTCCCTAGGTGTGAGAGTCAGTGTGTATATGTGTGTCTGGCAAGCTGCTCATGGTGTAACCTGCCCTCGGCCAGAGTCGGTTGAGACAGGTGTCAGCCTCCCACCAACCCTTATAGGACTACGGAGATAAGAAAATAATTAAGTGAATTAAATGTATGCACTGCGATGGCCTGGTGAGCTGTCCAGGGTGTACTCTGCCCTCGCCCAGAGTCGGCTGAGATGGGAGCCAGCCTCCCCCCAACCCTAATTTGGATCAAGCAATTCGGAATATGAATGACTGGATGAAATTAAATGAATAAACAGGTGATAATAGATAGGCCTCACAATAGTATTGAGCTGAAAAGGAAATTGCTGATATTTGTGTGTAGCAAAGAAACCAGGATCGCTGTCTCTCACAATAAAAAATGGCACAGGGGACACCCGAAAGCAAAGAGAATAGGGACGATAATAATGAAAAGCCACTGTAATGGCAACAGAGAGTGAGAGAGGGATGATGGGACAGAAAGAGGGGGCATTGTTTTGAGTGTACACGCTTAGCTTGTATGTTCTGCCATCTTGAATTCCAACCATTCAGATGGCAGGCCTGCGTAGGCCTGAACTCCAACGCATTTCCCTGCTGCATTTACAAGAGACACATTGAAATGGCACTGGCATGAGACAGCTGCACCCAGTCACTCTCTCCGCTCCCCACAACACATACAAACTTGCACACATACTATGTAACCATTGTATGTCCAACCAGAAGCTGCATCACCGCCAAGACAAGCCAAAAGACATGCCTGTTGTGTGCGTATGCCCAAACCCAGTGTACGTTAACTGGGTTGAAGGTTGAGTGGGGCGGGGAGTCTTGCAGGCTGCTGATGGGGGTGTGATAGGGCAAAGTTGCATGGGGATGTGGAGCTAAGTGCTGACCCCTAGCATTCCTCTAGCCCTCCTTGTTGCGTGGTGATGTGGGTGGGCTGCTCGGCCTCTGAACCCCAGGGAGAGCTGTGTGTTCATTGTTCTAGAGGTGCACTATCATTTTTGTAAATCTGATGAAACCAGATATTATGTAACTAGCATAATTACCTAATTACATAAACTAGCACGGCACACATGGTTTCTAAAAACAAAAACTAATAGACACAAAAACGGTTTTTACCCACAAGCTGTTAAACATGTAACCCCACCAGCGTTACACACACTGACTGAATAACCATCATTCAGACCATCTTCCTGGACAGTTCAGTATCATTCATTCATTCATTCATCATCTGAAGCGTTTAATCCTAATTAGGGTCGTGGGGAGGCTGGCGCCCATCTCAGCCGAATTCGGGCAAGGGTGGGGGTACACCCTGGACAGCTCACCAGGCCATCACAGGGCCAACTTTCACACAACCATTCATATTCACACTCACACCTACGGGCGATTTGGAACAGCCAATTAACCTACTGTGCATATTTTTGGATTGAGGGAGGAAACGCACGCAAGCACGGAGAATATGCAAACTTCACAGAGAAATGCCTGAGCTTGGAATCGAACTCAGGACCTTCTTGTTGTAAGACAGACACAGTGCAAGATTACTCTTCTAAGTGCAATACTCATGGTAAAAAGTTTCAAGTGCAATATTTATCTTTAGAGCGGGTCTCGAACAAAGAGTAGGCTCATATATATCTTCTTTTCCTTTCGGCTTTTCCCTTCAGGGGTCGCCACAGCGAATCATCTGCCTCCATCTCACCCTATCCTTTGCATCTTCTTCTCTTACACCAACGACCTTCATGTCCTCCTTTACCACATCCATGAATCGTCTCTTTGGTCTTCCTCTAGGCCTGGTAGTTCCAGCCTCAGCATCCTATTACCAATATACTCACTATCCCTCCTCTGTACATGTCCAAACCATCTCAATCTAGCCTCTCTGCCTTTGTCTCCAAAACGTCTTACATGTGCTGTCCCTCTGACGTGCTCATTCCTAATCCTATCCATCCTCGTTACTCCCAAAGAGAACCTCAACATTTTCATCTCTGCTACCTCCAACTCTGCCTCCTGTCTTTTCCCCAGGGCCACTGTTTCTAACCCATACAGCATCGTTGGCCTCAACACCGTCTTGTACACTTTTCCTTTCATTTTTGCCGATACCCTTCTATCACACATCACACCGGACACTTTTCTCCAACCATTCCAACCTGCCTGCACATGCTTCTTCACCTCTTTTCCACACTCTCCATTGCTCTGGATTGTTGAGCCTAAGTACTTAAAATCCTCCACCTTCCTTATCTCTGCTCCCTGTAATCTCACCGTTCCTCTTTGGTCCTTGGCATTCATGCACATGTATTCTGTCTTACTGAGGCTAATCTTCATTCCCCTCCTTTCCAGGGCATACCTCCACCTCTCTAGATTTTCCTGCACTTGTTCTCTGCTCTCACTACAGATTACAATGTCATCTGCAAACATCATAGTCCATGGGGAATCTTGTCTAACCTCGTCTGTCAGCCTGTCCATCACCATAGCGAACAAGAAGGGGCTGAGAGCTGACCCTTGATGCAGTCCCACCTCCACCTTGAACTCTTCTGTCACACCGACAGCACACCTCACCACTGTCTTACATCTCTCATACATGTCCTGCACCACTCTAACATACTTCTCTGCCACTCCAGACTTCCTCATGCAATACCACAGTTCTTCTCTTGGCACCCTGTCATATGCTTTCTCCAGATCCACAAAGGCACAATGCAGCTCCGTCTGACCTTCTCTGTACTTCTCCATTAACATCCTCAAGGCAAACACTGCATCTGTGGTGCTCTTTCTGGGCATGAAACCAAACTGTTGTTCACAAATGCTGACTTCTGCCCTTAGTCTAGCTTCCACTATTCTTTCCCATAACTTCATCGTATGGCTCATCAACTTTATCCCTCTGTAGTTGCCACAACTCTGCACGTCTCCCTTGTTCTTAAAAATGGGCACCAGCACACTTCTCCTCCATTCCTCTGGCATCCTCTCACTCTCTAAGACCTTGTTAAATGTTCTTGTCAGAAAATCTACTGCTACCTCTCCTAGACACTTCCATACCTCCATGACATACGTATGTCATCAGGACCAACTGCCTTTCCATTCTTCATCCTCTTCAATGCCCTCGTCACTTCACCCTTACTAATCTTTGCTACTTCCTGGTCCTCAACAGTCACCTCTTCTACTCTTTTTTCTCTCTCATTTTCCTCATTCATCAGCTCTTCAAAGTACTCTTTCCATCTTGCCAGCACACTTCTGTCATCAGTCAATACATTTCCCTCTCTGTCCTTTATCAATCTAACTTGCTGCACGTCCTTCCCATCTCTATTTCTCTGCTGTGCCAACCTGTATAAATCATTTTCTCCTCCTTACTTTCCAACCGAGCATACAAGTCATCAAACGCGCTCTGTTTGGCCTTTGACACTGCTACCTTTGCCTTACGCTGTGTCTCCCTGTACTCCTGTTTACTCTCTTCAGTTTTGTCAATGTCCCACTTCTTCTTAGCTAATCTCTTCCTTTGTACACACTCCTGCACTTCCTCATTCCACCACCAAGTCTCCTTATCTACTTTCCTTCCAGATGACACACCAAGTATTCTCCTACCTGTCTCCCTGATCACATTAGCTGTAGTTGTCCAGTCATCTGGAAGCACTTCCTGACCACCCAAAGCCTGTTTCAACTCCTCCTTGAAGACAACCCGACACTCTTCCTTTTCAACTTCCACCACTTTGTCTTCTGCTCTGCCTTTGCCTTCTTCACCTTCCTCACCATCAGCATCATCCTGCACACCACCATCCTATGCTGTTTGGCAACACTCTCACCCGCTACTACTTTGCAGTCACTGACTTCCTTTAAATTACATTGCCTGCACAAGATGTAGTCTACCTGTGTGCTCCTACCTCCACTTTTATAAGTCACCCGATGCTCCTCTCTCTTCTGGAAGAAAGTATTCACCACAGCCATTTCCATCCTTTTTGCAAAATCTACCAACATCTGTCCTTCATGTTCCTGTCCTGGATACCAAACCTACCCATCACTTCCTCGTCCCCTCTGTTTCCAGCACCAACATGTCCATTGAAGTCTGCCCTAATGACCACTCTTTCACCTCTGGGGGTACTCTGCATCACTTCATCTAACTCCCTCCAGAATCTCTCCTTCTCTTCTCGCTCACATCCTGTCTGTGGGGCATAAGCACTAACAACATTGACCATCACACCTTTAATTTCTAACTTGAGACTCATCACTCTGTCTGACACTCTTTTCACTTCTAGAACATTCCTGGCAAACTCCTCCTTCAAGATGACTCCGACTCCATTTCTCTTCCCATCCACACCGTGATAAAACAGCTTAAACCCTGCTCCTATGCTACTAGCCTTGCAACCTTTCCACCTGGTCTCCTGAACACACAGTATGTCCACCTTCCTCCTCTGCATCATGTCAGCCAGCTCTCTACCTTTTCCTGTCATAGTTCCAATATTCAAAGTCCCTACTTTCAGTCCGAGACTCATGCCTTTCCTCTTCTCTCTCTGGCAACGGACACGCCTCCCGCCTCTTCTTCTTCGACGTCTTCGACCAACAGTAGTCCAATTTCCATCAGCACCCTGTTGGTTGACGGCACTGATGGCGGTCGTTGTTAACCCGGGCCTCGACCGATCCGGGATGTCATTCTTTCTTGTGATTCGCATAGTTTATTTGGCATTTTTTTTACGCCGAATGCCCTTCCTGACGCAACCCTCTGCATTTATCCGGGCTTGGGACCGGCGTGAGGGAGAGACACTGGTTTGTGCCCCCCCCCTCACGGCTGCATTATATATATATATATAATATATATATATATTTATGAGAGATTTCCTTTTGGCCTTTTCCCTTTATCAGGGGTCGCCACAGTGAATAATCTGCATGTTTGATTTTGCATAGGTTTTTACTTCGTATGCCCTTCCTGACACAACCCTTTAACAATGGGCAGAAACACGCTGATGCTGTTCAGGGTCTATCCAGCCTTTGCTCACTGTCAGATATGATAGCCTCCAGCCTCCCTGCATAACTGTAGTGTAAACTCGAGTAAAGTTTCAGAAAATGAGGGAATGAGTGAACATTTTATTTTATTTCCGATGGAGAATCTTTTTAGTAGAACATCTTCACAATTGTCAAACTTTTTTTTTCACGAGGGAAATAATCATTCCAGCTAAAAATGTATTGGCAGTAGAAGGGGTAAATAAGCATGTACTTTAATGGCCATACCAATAAACTATACAAACTAATGCTGAGTAAGAGCAATTATCAATCATAAGTAATATTGACTGAAATCTCAGACAGTTGTTTTACTTTTCCCAGTAATTACCACTTAACATGCCTATTCAACTCCACAACTCAGAAACCGGGAGACTGTAAGCAGTGCAGCCAAATTCCACTTTTGCACAAATATATTATGTAATCATATTGATTTAAAAATATATTTCTGTAAATCTAAGATGGGCAGTGGTGGCCTAGTGGTATAGGGTGCTAAATCGGTGATCCTAAGGTTGGGGGTTCGAGTCCCACTGTCTGGTTGTCACTGTCCCCCCAGTGCAGCTAACTGGGTTATCAAAGGCCGGCCATATCTCTCACTGTCTATGGCGTGAGGTTTGAGGTTCATGTCAAAAAAACATTGCTGACCTTCGACAAGAGTAGCTGCAAAGCCATCAGCGTGTTTCCGCCCTGTGATGGCCTGGCGAGCTGTCCAGGGTGTACTCTGCCCTCGCCCGAAGTCAGCTGGGATGGGCGCCAGCCTCCCCGCGACCCTAATTAGGATTAAGCGGTTACAGAAAATGAACTGAACTGAACTAAATCTAAGATTTTGCTTTAATAAAACACAAGACTTAATACTCAATATGTATATACCTTTGATCTTTGAAAATATCATTATTATCACATTTCTCTGATTGGTCTCTTCTGGGGGGTTTTGGCCTTTCATGTAGCAGTGGAGAGAAAGAACACTGGAGGCTGCTGAAGAGCTGTTCATCTATCGAACTTAGCGTGATTGATGGATTGAAAAGGGTGATGAAGAACAGGTCATTGGCTGATGACATGAACACACTGGACTGGTGGAAACATGTGCTTGGTCTAAAGATGGACGTTTGAAAGCAGATATACAAGTGCTTGTCTTCCACCACAGGAGGCATTTAGGCATCTACTGTGATAGATGGAACCTTAGTAGGAATTTCTTGAGTTCGCCAACATACCAACAGGGGCAGTGGTGGTCTAGTGGATAGGGCGCAGGATCACAGATCCTAAGGTTGGGGGTTCAAATCCCCACAAAGGTTGTCACTGTCCCCCCAGTGCAGCTAACTATGTTATCAAAGGCGGGCCATGTCTCTCACTGTCTATGGTGAGAGGCATGTAAAAGAACCATTGCTGACTTTCGTAAAGAGTAGCTGCAAAGTCATCAGCGTGTTTCTGTCCCTTGCTAAAGGGTTGTGACAGGAAGGGCATCCGACGTAAAAAAAAACGATGCCGAATCAAATGATTCACTGTGGCGACTCCTGAGAAAAGGGAAAAAGCCGAAAAGAGAAGAAGAAAAGTCTACATACCAACAATGGAGAACTGGGAGAAGTAATGGATCTGAAAATCACTTTACATTTTAGATGGGTTGTGTAGGAAGGACATCTGACATAAAAACCTATGCTTAATCAAACATGCAAATCATTAATATGACTTCCATGAAGATGGAGGCAGATGATTCGCTGTGGCAACCTCTGAAGGGAACATCCGATAGGAAAAGAAGAAGAGGAAACTCACTGGCATTGACCACATCTTGTATTAATTACCATGATGATCATCAGCATGAAGTTTATTGTTTAATTAGATGGCATGATGTTTCTGGATCACATGACTTACTTGGCATGTAGCGCAAATATTTGTAACCACAATTTGTTAATTGATGGCTTATATTTGGTACTGGCCCCAACTTCAGACTAAGTACTCTCCAGTCTGATTTCTATTGCCAGATAGCCCTCCACTCGATGGTCCTTTTGAAGATTACTTGAAGAACCCTCTGAGAGCTCAATTTCTGGCCACAAGTCAAGTCCCTCTGGTGTATTAGCAGGCCTGGGTGGTTGAAAGAAGCCTTTAGCCTCCCTCCTTCACAATCTGTTTATCCTGGGAGGCACACAGAACCCCCAGAGGAGACCTGTGGATAACCTGGCTGCCGTCTTATCCCAGCCTTCAAACACAGAGCCAGACTAAGGCAGCCAGTGGGATGGCAACAAAGGCACATGTGAGCAAAAACTGAACCTGTAGAAGTGGAACCTCACTAATTGACGGCTTGAGGGAGTGGAAGCGATGGAACAAGAAAGCGAAGAAGGAAAAGAGAAAGATGTGAAAGCTGTCAGCTCACCCCCACAAACCTTCTCCTCCTGGCAAATGCACACTTAAAACACATGATGTCTTTTTCAGGGTGCATTTGTTACTTTTTTCCTCTCCGTATAAGTAGACCCAGTAGGCATTTGAAGTCTGTTTTACTTAGTTGCCCTAGGTCTTTCCACTGAGCCCACTTGTCAGTCTTACCATCAAGAAACGCAGTGATCCATGGTCCCTCACTCCAACTGGTTAACTGCATGTTAAGAACACATAAAGCCTCGGGCCAGAAATGAATTACTGTGCCCATACACTAAAAAGCCACCTGTCTATGATATGTATCTGAGAGATTATATTAGAGAAATTAACTAAGTACGTCCCTGAGCATGATGAACATAGTGTTCATTGAACCTGATTTGGATTACATTCAATTACAGCAACCCTGAGGAATTTATGCTAAACTATTTACCAGTTTATTAACTCGAATAAATTTCTGTAAACACATGTACATGCACTGGTATTTGTGTGCTTTCCAGCAAGGTTGTACTGTGCACATCGCTCATTGTTTTGGAATGTGTGTGTGTGTGTGTGTGTGTGTGTGTGTGTGTGTGTGTGTGTGTGTGTGTGTGTGTGTGTGTGTGAGAGAGAGAGAGAGAGCATCACATGAGGAGCATTGTAAGGCTTGCAGAGGGAACCAGTCTGTAGAGCAGATAATGGCTAACATATTTTTTCACTGAAAATTCTACAACACTAATTAGGATGAAGCTTTTCAAAAAAAATGAAAGGATGAAGGAATGATGCAATATATGCTCCAATATGTATGAACTTTGTATTCACACCCACTCGGAATTTTTGCTATCATGTATAGTATTAGGGGGCAGTGGTGGTCTAGCGGATAGGGCGCAAGATCGTTGATCCTAAGGTTGGGGGTTCAAGTCCCCACAGGGTTGTCACTGTCCCCGCAGTGCGGCTAACTGGGTTATCAAAGGCAGGCCATGTCTCTCACTGTCTATGGTGAGAGGCATGTAAAAGAACCATTGCTGACTTTCGTAAAGAGTAGCTGCAAGTCGTCAGCGTGTTTCTGTCCCTTGCTAAAAGGGTTGTGACAGGAAGGGCATCCGACGTAAAAACCTCTGCCAAATCAAACGTGTGAATCAGATGATTCGCTGTGGCGACTCATGAGAAAAGGGAAAAAGCCGAAAGGAAGAAAGAAAGAATGTATAGTATTAGAGACACTCAATAAAAAAGAGATGAAAATAGAATAGGAACTTAGCAGTGGGAGCCTGGTGTTGAGATTTCCTTTCGGCTTTTCCCCTTTATCAGGGGTCGTCACAGCGAATAATTCGCACGTTTGATTTGGCAGAGGTTTTTACGTCGGATGCCCTTCCTGACACAACTCTTTTAGCAAGGGACAGAAACACGCAGACGGCTTTTCAGCTACTCTCTACGAAAGTCAGCAATGGTTCTTTTACATCAACCTCTCACCATAGACAGTGAGAGACATGACCCGCCTTTGATAACCCAGTTAGCTGCACTGGGGGAAGTGGTGGCCTGGTGGTAAGGTGCTGAATTACTGAACCCGAGGTCAGAGGTTTAAACCCCAGTATCAATAGGTTGTCACCACTGTCTCCCCAGTGCAGCTAACTGGGTTATCAAAGGCCGACCATGTCTCTCATTGTCTGTAGTGAGAGGTTCATGTAAAAGAGCCGTTGCTGATTATTCGTTGAGTAGGCTATATAACCATTAGCGTGTTTCTGCCCTGCGATGCTTGCTGAGCTGTCCAGGGTATACTGTGCCCTTTCCCAGAGCCAACTGAGATGTTTGCCAGCCTGCACTGTCCCTAATTAGGATTAAACTGTTCAGAAAATGAATGAATGAAAGAAGTATTAAATAAGAAGAAAACAAAATTGGCATGTTTGCATTGTTAACAAATTCAGTTTGTTGTTTTTTTTTCTTTCTTTTGGCTTTTGTCCCCATTTTCAGGGGTCACCACAGCGAATCATCTGATTCACATGTTTGATTTGGCGTAGGTTTTTACGTCGGATGCCCTTCCTGACACAACCCTTTAGCAAGAGGCAGAAACACGCCGGAGGATTTGCAGCTACTGTTGTCGAAAGTCAGCAATGGTTCTTTTACATGAACCTCTCACCATAGACAGTGAGAGACATGGCCGGCCTTTGATAACCCAGTCAGCTGCACTGGCGGGACAGTGACAACCTTGTGGCGAGTGGGACTCGAACCCCCAACCTTAGGATCAGCGATCCAGCACCTTTTACCACCAGGCCACCACTGCCCCATTTATAAATGCAGTTAAATGCATAACAGAAAATGTTTCCTGAAGTTTGTTGAAATATAGAGTTTGAGGATTGTAATTAAGTTAAAAGTCAAAAAGTTTCAGATGTAAATTTAAAAATATGCAGAGAGTATATGTGAAACATAAAAATAAAGAAAAGTAAACTTTTAATAGTGAGAGCAATATTAAAATCAGTTTGATTAATTATTTGAAAATATCCCACACTCTTACTCATTCATTTGCCAAATTGTTTAATCCTATTAGGGTCACAGTGGGGTGGGGTGTGTGTGTGTGGGGGGGTGTGGGGGGTGGAGGTTGGCTCTCAGTTGACACTGGGCAAAAGTGGGGAACGTCCCCGCTGAAGCGTGAGTTCGAAATCAGGACCTTCTTGCTGTGAGGTGCATGTTCTAATTACTATGCCACTGTGCTGACTTTTTTTTTAAAAAGTATTTTATACAATGGATCGACCCGAGGTTGGGTGTTCAAGCAACACATTCAACAGGTTGTCAGTGTCGACCCAGTGCAACTAACTGGGTTATCAAAGGCCGGCCATGTCTCGCACTGTCTATAGTGAGAGGCTGTAAAAGAACCGTTGCTGACGTTCAACAAGAGTAGGCTGCATAGCTGTCAGCGTGTTTTAGTCCTGCGATGGCCTGGCAAGCTGTTCAGGGTTTACTTTGCCTTTGTCCAGAGTCAGCTGAGATGGGTGCCCACCTCCCCATGACCCTAATTAGGATTAAGTAGTTCAGAAAATGAATGACCGAATGACAATGGATCTACACAAAATAATCGAAATTGCTAAGAAATGTAAAAAATAAAAATAAATAAATAAAAGAACTAAAAAGTGGTGCTCATGTGTGCTTACTTCTGCTGCCCTGAGTCCATGAAAGAGATCCTATCAGATTTGGCAATTACCTTCAGAAGTCATATAATCAGTTAAATAAGATCCACCCATGTGCAAGCTAAATGTCAGGGAAATATATATATATATATATATATAGGGGCAGTGATGGTCTAGTGGTATAGGGTGCTGGATCGCTGATCCAAAGGTTGGGGTTCGAGTCCCACTCTTCACAAGGTTGTCACTGTCCCCCCCAGTGCAGCTAACTGTGTTATCAAAGGCGGGCCATGTCTGTCACTGTCTATGGTGAGAGGCATGTAAAAGAACCATTGCTGACTTTCGTAAAGAGTAGCTGCAAAGTCGTCAGCGTGTTTCTGTCCCTTGATAAAAAGGGTTGTGACAGGAAGGGCATCCGACATAAAAAAAAACCTCTGCCAAATCAAACGTGCGAATCAGATGATTCTCTGTGGTGACTCCTGAGTAAAAAGGGAAAAAGCTGAAAGGAAGACAGACATATATATATATATATATATATATATATATATATATATATATATATATATATATATACACACACATACACACACACACATATATATCAATATATATATATATATATATATATATATATATATATATATATATATATATATATATCAGTGGTTCTTAACCTTGTTGGCGGTTCTGAACCCCACCAGTTTCATATGCTTATTCACCGAACCCTTCTTTAGTGAAAAATAAAATATGATTTTCTTTCAAATTCAAGACACAGGTATATGTTTTTACTGGGGCACCAAAATGAACTGTGCATTAACATCACTGTGTTCAAAGAACAAAACCAATACAATGCATGAACTCCCCCATCACAACTACTTACATTTTTATATGAGGTGTGCATCTGAGTGCGTGCGCGCGTGCGTCTGTATGTGTGTGTGTATTTGTTTTATTTACATCTTATGCATTATTTTTGAATGTTTAATCGTTATTATAAGTATTTATAGTATTGGATATGTTCATTTTCTGTAACCGCTTCATCCTAATTAGGGTCGCGGGGAGGCTGGTGCCCATCCCAGCCAACTCAGGGCAAGGGCAGAGTACACCCTGGACAGCTCGCCAGGCCATCGCAGGGTGGAAACACGCTGACGACTTTGCAGCTACTCTTGTCGAAAGTCAGCAATGGTTCTTTTACATGCCTCTCACCGTAGACAGTGAGAGACATGTCTGGCCTTTGATAACCCAGTTAGCTGCACTGGGGAGGACAGGGACAACTTTGTGGAGATTGGGACTCGAACCCCCAACCTTTGGATCAGCGATCCAGCCCCCATACCACTAGACCACCACTGCCCTGTATTGAATATGTATTTATTGATATTATATGTACATATACATGTACGTATATGTCAGTCAGCACAGGGTTGATCCTACTTTGCAAATCATGCAGATAGGACGCCGACTAACATCACGTTCTGTTATACATGTGAATCCATGTTGTACATATTCGTCCGACCACTTTCTTTTTTGCTCAACATAGTATGGATTAAAACATTAAGAAAGAAATCACATGATGTACCATCACAACACTCACAATTCGACTACTGAGCACACCAAATTTCCTGCAAGCACAGATTGGCCAAGCAATGTAGCGTGATCACCTGCGGCCAGTGATGGCCAAGCAGGGCATGTCGTCATGAATATGAGTCAGGTGTGTGTCTTGACCTCCACTGAACCCCTGAGACTGACTCACAGAACCCCTAGGGTTCGATCGAACCCAGTTCAGGAACCACTGATATATATATATATATATATATATATATATATATATATATATATATAATAAAACTAAAAGGACAGGACAAAGACTTTCTATTGAAACTCCATTTATCACTACAGATCTGTTTCGAGGGGTGGTGAAACCATCCTCTCTCTTCAGGTGATTATAGAAGAATCTTTTTTTGGTATATATATATATATATATATATATATATATATATATATATGTATATGGCTTCCACGAACCAAGAGGCACCATCAAGAAAGTGACAAAGACCAAGGAGCTCTCAAACCACAGTGTTGGGAATTACATATGTTTAGAGTTTTCAAGAAGACATCTTGTAGAAGACATTGGAGAACTCCCCAAACATGTGGAATAAGATCCTCTGGCTAGATAAGACAAAAATAAAACTTTCTTATCATGAGGGAAAACATGATCTTTGGTGCCAACCCAACACAGTGAAGCATGGTGGTGGTAGTGTCATGCTGTTTGAGTATTTTTTGTCAAGGACTATTAAACTGGTCCAAAAGAATGGAATGATGGATGGTTTTAAATACAGGGACAATTTTGTGGAAGATAAATAGTTTTGAAGGTGCTGGAGCAGTTTACTTTGAAGAATAGGCAAAAATCCGAGTGGCGAGATGTGCCAAGCTCATAGTGTGCCAAGTTCATAGAATGCATTCTGAGTAATGGGCAGCATTTCTACCATCAGCGTTGAAAGCTCCTGATAATAAAAAAAATGCACTATGTATTCACTCAAGTTTGTTCCCGATGTAAGCTCTTTAATCACCTGTTGGCCGTGAATGCTCTGTAAATTTATATCATCGCAATACCCAAGTGCCTCGCCTTATCACCTCTGACATTACGTGGTTCCCTTGCTCCTCTTGCCATAACACTTAGACCACTTGACTTTGAATGAGATTAGAAGCAATAATAGGGCTCTTTGACTCTCTTTCTCTCGCACACATACACACACATGCACTCGCACACATACACACGCACACTCACATACTGAGCTCAGAGCAAGACGCAGCTTCTGCTGACCTTTGTTCTGATCTAAAAATCAAAGAGGTGGAAGCAGTGGGCCAAGGGAGTGCTGGGTATGGTGTATGTGTGTGTGTGTGTGTGTGTGTGTGTGTGTGTGTGTGTGTCTGTGTGTGTGTGAGGGGGGAGGGGGGTGGGGGGTGTCTGAATGACCTCTGACCCTTGGAGGCGTGCTGTGGGAGAACAGTGGGCTCATGGCCCTGAATGTCAGCCCCCTGGGCGCAGGCATGGCAGGCCATGTAATGATTTATGGGGCAGGGGTGCCATCGATGGCCGCGTAGCCCTAGGGAGGGTCTAAATGGTAACAGTGACATCGCTGAACGTAGAGGTTAAAGGTGATCGATAACAAGGCTGGTGAAGGGAAGAGAGGGAATGTGGGAGGGAGCGGGGTGGAGGAAACTTGGTATTTTCTTAATTGCTTCACTCATTACTGGTTGCTTTGTGTCTGCTCTCTTCTTTTATGCATCAGTAAGTTGCAAGCAGTATTTGGCCGCTTTTACTGATGAAAAGAAGATGCAGTGGGCGGATGCAGGCACTGGATGGTGGACTTGCACAGCTGTTTGTGTTCTGATGCTTTCTTTGTGCATTTGCTCTTCTCCCGTCTGTCCACTCTTTCACTGTCCAGTGATTTACTGATCTGTTAGTGTTTTTGAGTTCTCTCAATGGTTTACTGATTTCCTAAAGACTGAATACAAATGCAACAATATGTTGAGCGCGAGTTAAAAATTAGTGCAAAACCATTCATTCATTCTCTGAAGCCTTTGAACTGAGGTTTCTGAGATGGGGTGCCATGCTCCCCACGGGAAAGTCCAGGTATCCCTCGCTACTTCGCGCTTCAATTCATGCGGCTTCAGGGCATCGCGTTTTTTTTTTTTTTTAATATTTATCAAATTAAAAATAAGGAAATTACAGAAGAATAGGGGGAAAAGTTAAGGAAAATTCTGCAAAAACAAGGCCATTTATTGAAAAAAAACCCACAAAAAACAAACAAACAAAAAAACCAAACCCTAAACAAACAAAAACAAAAAACAACTCAAAATCTCCCATCAAAACTAGTTACTGTACATTGTTGTGAGGTGCGCATCTGAGTCTGTGTCTGTATGTGAGTGTGTATTTATATTTTATTTGCATCATATGCATTCTTTTTTTTTATGTTTTATTGTTTTTATAAGCATTTATAGCATTGGATATGTATTTATTGATATTATATACACATATACATCTACATATACGTCAGTCAGGGTTAGGATGGGGGGTTGGGGGGGGGGGGGGGGCGATCCTACTTCGTGGATTTCGGTGGTCGCGTTGGGGGATCTCAGTCCCAATTAACTGCAGAAAGTGAGGGATCCCTGGGATATATATATGTAAATATAGACTGATGTATACATTCGCACATGTATATGTATATATAATATCAATAAATACATATTAAATGCTATAAATGCTTATTATAACAATGAAACATTAAAAAAGAATGCATAAGATGTAAATAAAATATAAATACACACACATGCAGATGCGCACCTCACATAAAAAGATAAGTAATTGATGGTTTTTTTTTTTTTTTTTTTTGCATATTTGGCCTTGTTTTGTGGCATTTTCCTTTACTTTTCTCATATTCTTACTTAATTTCCTTATTTTTTAATTTGATGAATATTAAAAAAAAAGAAACGTGATGCACTGAAGCCGCATGGATTGAAGCACGAACTAGCGAGGGATCCCTGTGTGTACTGTAAATATATAGTGAGAGAGAGAGAGAGAGAGAGAGAGAGAGAGAGAGAGAGAGAGAGAGAGAGAGAGAGAAAACAATGTTTAAAAGTTTTCATTCATTAAATGATTGAATCAAATGAATTCTCTTTCTCTTTAGTTATAAATTCAAACAGCTACTTTCCAAAATCTTGTGGAAGACGTTCTGGTAAGAGTGTGAGTCATTATAACAGCAAACAGTGGACCGGGCCATATGTCCACAAATTTTTCGAGATGGAGGTTAACTGTATTGTTCTCATATTTTTGGCTTAAAAGTACAATTTCTGTGTACATGGGATACACTTGTTCAGATAAAAAGAATTCAATGGTCAAAAACCCAAATTTCTCAAAAGAAAAATTCTGTAACTTAATGGGAAAAAGTTGATATTCTCCAAAATATTTTCACCTATTTTAGGTTGCATTTATCAAATAGGTGGTTTTCAGCTGTTCACTGAATGTGTTCTGTGCCTGTATCTGTGTCTTTGTCTGTGTAAAGTCACCAAAGTCCTCTGTTCACTAACACATCTTCCATTAATATTGCTTTTGTGAGT
The DNA here is from genome assembly GCA_024760905.1 of Plotosus lineatus. NCBI lineage: Eukaryota > Metazoa > Chordata > Actinopteri > Siluriformes > Plotosidae > Plotosus > Plotosus lineatus. The sequence goes on along the minus strand of CM045728.1, from coordinate 32,109,761 downwards.
AGGCCTGTCCGTCTCTCTGTCTCTCCCCCACTTTTTTTTGAGTGTCTTGCTATTTTTGAGTAGAGTGTGTATATATATATATATATATATATATATATATATATATATATATATATATATGTGTCTGTGTGTGTGTGTGTGTGTGTGTGTGTGTGTGTGTGTGTGTGTGTGTGTGTGTGTGTGTGTGTGTGTATGTGCTCCCCATCTCAGCTTCACTCCCACCCCATGCATGTATGAGAGGCTCTCAGAACTGAGCTGATTAAGATTAAGACTGGGCTGCTTTCCCTAATCAGATCTCTGCATCTAAATCATCTGTGTACATTTCTAATTACGCAGTCGCGCGCCACGTCCTTGAGCTCAGCGGCAGGTCTCCATTTCATCTTGCACCATTTCTCTCCCGCCTTCTCTCGTTTCATCTTCCTTATTTATTTCTTTTTTGTTGTTGTTGTTATTTTGGCTGTTGTGAGTCAAAGGACTCATTTGCACTTGTCTCTTCTCTCCAGTGACAGTGTAAGAGAGGGCAAGCCAGGCATCCCAGGCAAAAATAACTGACTCTGAGACTCAGATTATCCCTGTATGAAAAAAAAAAAAAAAGAAAAAAGATGACAATCTCCTGTTTGAGTTTCAGTCACTATATTTCCCGTATGCACCTGTTCTCTCTCGCTGTACAAGATCATTTCAGGTGCAAACTATATAAGTAATATCTATGATAAATATAGTATAAAAAATAAATTAATAAAGCACAGTAAATTTAACATTAAGTGCTGCAGAGAAGTGCATTTCACAGAAACGGCTTGCCTGCAGTCAAGTGAAGAAATAAGAACGTGCCATAGAAATGGTTAGATAACTCAATAAGCACATACTCCTTTAATACAGTGAATACCGATAAGGGGTCAACAGTTCTTCTTGTAATCTTTTCACTCATTTATTCAGAAAAAAAAATAGAAATAGAAAATATTTTCAATGGAGAGGTTGGCACACCCTTGGCCTCAGTAGTAGAAATAACTTATTGTAAGTATTCTGTATGACTGCTCACCAAATTATTGAACACTGTAAACCACATTACTTTCTGTTGCAGGTTTTTGAGGGTTTTCTTGCATGTACTGCCCTTTTAAACCCCCCCCACCCAACTCCACACCCCAAGACCCACGTTCCAATGTGGTTCGCCTCACCTCTGGGCTTTCACTTGACTATTCCATAACACAGAATAATTTCTTCTTTTTAAACTATTCTTTCTCTGATTTGGTGGAGTGCTTAGATTATTATCCTTTTGAAAGATCCATTTTTGGTTTATCTCCAACTTTTGGACACATATTTTCACATTATCTTCAAGTACTCCTTTATATGATGCTCAACTGACAGTTGAATCAATGACTGCATGATACCCAACCATAACATTTCCAATATCAGGCTTCGCAGTTGGTATAATATTCTAGCTTTGGTTTGCTCCATACGTTGATACTCAGAATCTGGTCAAACAGCTTTGAAACATCTCTCATCTGTCTGAAGCACATTACAGATGCACCCCAACTTACGTTTTAGTTCGGTTCCGGATGGCTGAATGTAAGGTGAAAAAAACCCATAAGTTGTTACTGTATGTTCCAGTGACGTATGACGTTCATACTGTACTATACATCCATCAATACCATTACCGTATCTCATAAAACACCCCTAAATCAATTATTATGAGCATAACATTGTAAAATAATATCAAATATATCAAATTATATCAACATTAATTTCAAATAAATTAAATTCAAGCAAAATAATTTCAAATAAATAAATTTTAATCAAATTCACTCATCAAATATCAAATGTAGTATCAAATATAACCTTTAACATTCTCTGTGATGCGATCTTTCTGCTTGTAAATGGTTCCGATGGTCGACGGAGCCATTTGGAAGAAACGTGCAACATTTACGTGTTTTTCACCAGCATCGATTTTCTTGATAATAGCCATCTTCGTTTCTAACGAGATGACTTGCAGCTTTTTCTGATTCCCACTATCACTAGTAGGCTTACACTTCTGACCAACCATATTTGCTTAGGGTTATAAAAGTCCGCAAAACAGTGTAAACACAAAGATCACAGAGACGACGTCTTAACACAAGGGTAACACACTGTGAACTGGGAAGAAGGAGGGGCACGTTCAGTCTGTCGTTTGTAAACAATGGACGCAGCGTCATTACGTCATTGCATCATTACATCAGCGTACTACGTAGGCACCTCTCATACTACAGAGAGCACGCTAAACTCAAAATTTGACATAATTTTTTTTTTTTAAAAACATAAAATTGAAAAATATATTAAATGAATTAACGTAAGTCGGGGAGCATCTGTATTCCAAAAGGTCTGGTCTTTACTAATATGCCCATTGGCAAACTGTAGTCTTACTCTGACATTATTTTTGAACAACAGAGGCTTTTTTTTCTTGCACATCTCCTATGCAGGTCACATTTGTCCAGTATCGTTCTCATTACATACACTTTCAAAGTAACAGCTACAGCGTCACCTACAGATTCTGTGATAAAATTTTGTTTTTGTGGAGACTTTTTCACATCAGAAAGTCTGTACTCCGGCGGAATTTGCTATTACAACTATTCCTGGGTTTTTGACATCCATGCCTTGTACATGATTTCCTTTACAATTAAATGGTCTGGTACCGTCCGAGTCGTAGTACGACTCTTGGCGACTTGCCAAGAAAGATAACACCTTGATTATCATCTTCATGGAGGTTTTCTTGGCAAGGATAATGCAGTGGTTTGCCATTGCCTTCTGCACGATGCGGCCCTACGGGAAATTTAGAATGGCCAATTAACCTACCGTGCATGTTTTTGGACCATGGGCAGAAACTGGAGTACCCAGCGGAAACCCACGCAAGCATGCGGAGAACATGCAAACTCCACACAGAGACGCTCAGGCCAGGAATAGAACCCAGGCCTTCTTGGTGTGAGGCAGACATGCTAACCACTACGCCACTGTGCTGCCTTACAATTAAATACTTTATATATAAATGGAATTATTATATTTAAAAATTATTTGCCAGATTCATTAGAATCCCCGAAGGCTTTATCGAGTTCTTCAGCTCTCGGATTGAGGACACACTCAAGAGCAGAGAGAAGACCAGAACCAAGGCACAAGGTTTAAATAAAACCAACTGCACCTGCAGGAGGTTCTAATCAATGGAACCTAATCTGGAACACTGATTATGATTTTATGGACACAAAGGTGTCATACATATACATATAAGTGTGCACACCACCCCACTACCCTCATGTACTTCTGTTAGTGTCCCTTCCAGGAGGAGTTGCAATCATATTCACATTAAGGAAACTGGGAATAAACTCTAGCCTGATGAACCAGTTGGCTCGGCATAAAAAGCCCAACCTGACCCTATTAAAAATGGTGAAACGTCTGCTTGTCAATAAACAACAATTTATATGGTTTACTTTTATGGTGTACTTATTGTTTTTACATTGTTACATAAAACGAAACAAGTGGATATAATGTGTTTCAATAAATAATTATAATGATTAATTGAGATGCAAAAAAGTGTGCAATCCTGATAATATTTGTTTATTATTTATTATGTGCTCTCATAATCAGTATTCTGATACTGCAGAATTTGTACTGTACTTGTACTTGTACTGAAAAGAAAATTGTTCTGCCCAGGGACATTAAAAAAGTAAAGAATAAATATGAATCATATACAGTATTAAATGTTTAAGCACTGAGGATTGATGGCATGGGCAGCACAGTGGTGCAGAGGTGAGCACTCTCATTGCACGGCCCAAATGCTCTGGGGTTGAATCTGGCAGATGACTGCATCCTTTCTATGCTATGAGTGGATGAATGTGGATCTTCTCCCCTCCTGCTATGGTTACCTCCCACAATCCAAAGTCAAATCAGGTTGTGTAGCTACTCTAAATTGTTCATGGGTTTGAATGTGAATGTGAAAGCTTATTTTTCTCTGAGTTAGACCTGCGGTTGGTGACCGACCCAGGCTGCATCCTGTTTCTCTGCTGAAGTCAGCTGGGATTGGCTCACCCATAATCCCTGTGTTGATAGTGGTTGATAATGGGCAGATGATGTTCGGAGTTTATGGTAGTTACGATAAATGCACTCTAATAAACAGTGACCTGTCAGGTCAGGTCTTGCCCTGCTACTGCTAACATGTACACCAGTACAACCTGTTGCATGGGCGAGTGGTCGGCGACTAAACCGGCTCCCCCATCAGGTTCCAAATTTGGTGAGGAGGGTGGCTAGCAACCCAGTAGGAATAAAATCAAGACCTATCAAAGGGCGGATGAACTTTTAGAGTCAACGGCCAGCTAGCTAGAGTTGGGTCTCAATAAAAACACCCTGCAGAAAGAACTTTGGGCTTGTACTGCGGATTTTTTTGCCCTTCGTATACAGTCATCATGACAAGAAGAACCAAAGAGAAGGCTGGCCGCCTATGCCAGATTATGGAACGGCACCCAGATTGATTGTATAAACATTGATAAGTAAATAAATAAATAAACCCTGAATGTGCATTGGTCTTAGCAATTTACTTTTTTCTTTAATGCATCAAGAATCTGTCACAAATAATATAAAAATTGATTTTCATTTTTTTTTCTGAGCTGAATAAATATTTTGAAAATGATAAATAATAGACTCTTCTGACATTGATTTAAAGACCTTGACTATACCAACAAAATGCATACAACCTTCCCATTGTCTAGGATTTTATTCCTTTAGAGACCCTAGCAGTTTTTATTGTCATATCTTTTTCAAGATTCACCCTTGTGATTTATGCGTTGAAACAGGCGCCCCCAGGCTGACCATCACAAAAAAGTAAGGCTTGAAGGTGAAGTACTGGACAGCCTATAGCATTGACTTCATACTATGTTTAAGATTTTGGCCTTATGGGTGAGTTATTAACTATGCAGCCTTGAGCAGTTTTCAAGAGGAGAGCAGTAGTGGAGAGCAGTGGAAGATCGCAATGAAAGCTATGCAAACTCACAGTAAAATAAATAAATAAAATAAAATTAGATACCAAATATGTCAGCAAAAATATAAGTGAAGATTTTTGTTATTATTATGATGACTTGTGCATTTTCTCTCTGTACTCACGGGTAGGTGTATAATACCTGTACATGATACATTATATATAATATATAATATGATATGTAATAGAATTCAAAATACTCCACATTAGTTTCATTATTATTGTCTCGTCTAACTGGAGATGATTTGAAACAACAAAAACAAATTTCACTTTTAAACTGGGAGATATATTTGGCCCCAATGGCATAGTGGGTCATGTAGCATGGTGATGTAGTGTTTAGCGCGTCCACCTTATCGCGAGAAGGTCCTGGGTTTCAGTTCTAGCCTGGACTCGTGCATTTCTTTGTGGCATTTGCATGTACTTCCTGCGCATGTATGGGTTTCCTCGAGGTACTCTGGTTACGTCCTCCATTTCAAAGACACATTCGGGTAATTGTGTATTTCAAAGGATGGCAAGGTGTGAACTGTGGTTGGTCCTACAATGGATTGGTGAGCTGCTCAGTCAGCAAAGAATAGTGGTTTGGCAAATGAATGAATAAATGACTGAATGAATGAAATGGAAGAGGTGAAGAAGCATGTGCAGGCAGGTTGGGATGGTTGGAGAAAAGTGTCCGGTGTGATGTGTGATAGGAAGGTATTGGCAAGAATGAAAGGAAAAGTGTACAAGATGGTGTTGAGGCCAACGGTGTTATATGGTTTAGAAACAGTGGCCCTGGGGAAAAGACAGGAGGCAGAGCTGGAGGTAGCAGAGATGAAAATGTTGAGGTTCTCTTTGGGAGTAATGAGGATGGATAGAATTAGGAATGAGCACATCAGAGGGACAGCACATGTAAGACTTTTGGAGACAGTCAGAGAGGCTAGATTGAGATGGTTTGGACATGTACAGAGGAGGGATAGTGAGTATATTGGTAGTTGGATGCTGAGGTTGGAACTACCAAGCAGAAGGCCTAGAGGAAGACCAAAGAGAAGATTCATGGATGTGGTGAAGGAGGATATGAAGGTAGTTGATGTAAGAGAAGACGATGCAGAGGATAGGGTGAGATGGAGGCGGATGATTCACTATGGCGACTCCTGAAGGGAAAAGCCGAAAGGAGAAGAAGAAGATTGAATGAATGGGGGATGGGGGATGCGCCAAAGCCCAGTTAACCTGGTGATAAGAGGTATGCATAATTGCTGGAGGGGGCAGTGGTGAGCCAGTGGTAATGTGCTGTATTACTGATCCTAAGGTCAGGGGTTCAAAGCCCACTTTCTAAGGGTTGTCTCTGCTGTCCCACCAGTGCAGCCAACTAGGTTATCAAAGGGCGGCTACGTCTCTCACTTTCTGTGGTGAGAGGCTTGTAAAAGAGCCATTCCAAACTTTTGTCAAGTGTAGACTGCATAGCGCTAAGCATCTGCTGAGATGGGCACCAATCTTCCCACGACCCTAATTAAGATTAAGCAGTTCAGAAAATTAATGAACGAATAATAGATCAATGGATGGATGGATGGTTTATTTAAAAGTACAGTGATACCTCAGCTCACGAACATAATTGGTTCCCAGAAAGTGTGTGTGAGGTGAAAAGTTCGTCTTCCGAACATTTATTTCCCATAAGAAACCATTAAAATGAGAATAATCCGTTCCCAGGTCCCCATAAAACATAATTTTCTACTAAATAAGCCTTAAAACTACACAAAAATATACCTTATTTTATGTATAATAAATGTGCTATTGTATTGTAATTAAAGAAATAAACTGTACTGTATAATAAAGTCGTTTTATTTACCTTTGTGATGGTAGTTGACGGCTTGATGGAATGGAGTGGGAGGAGGAGGGAGGGAGGGACTTACTGTTTGGAAGGAGTGTTTGGAAACGCCTCCTGTTTGGAAACACCCTTAGCCACACACGCACCCTTAATAGCTTCCTTGTTCTTAAGGATGGGAGCAATGGTAGACTTAGCGTACTGGTACTGGGGCGCTAAGTCACACAAACGCACACCTCGTTCGTGTTTTTCAATGATCTCCGCCTGTGGTGGGGTCTTTTTCGGTCCCATAATAGCAAAAGTACACTCAATATGGTCCAAAATGTCTAGCAAACACAAACCACTTCCGCATTCAAAGAAAGGGGTGTGACGAACTGTGACGCCATGACGTGCGTCAGCTTCTCGTGGCCGCCACCGTGGCGCTGTTCGACCGCGTGGTTTGATTCGTCCGCCGAAAACTAGTTCGTCAGCAGAGACTATATGCTCGCGAATTTAATGTTCTTGAGGCGAAAAGTTCGTGAGCTTAAGCGTTCGTCAGCGGAGGTTTTACTGTACAGTGTTTTATCTTTTTCAAGCTGTTACCTAAGATCCATATCTATTCTATTTGTCGAGCTCAGTAAACTAGTGCACCTTTTTGGTAAGGCGTACCAAAAGTCAACTTATTACCCATACTGCATGCATTTTTTTTAATCACCAACATTTATAGGTATCAAGGTGGCATCTTGGATGTAACAGGTTTATGTGCTATTAAGGATGGTAAAATGTATTTTTTAATAAACATTAAAATTAAAAACAGAGGAAGACTTGATGAAAAGCTTTCCAAACCATTGCATTAAACCCCATGTATTTAGTTCACAGCTTGGAACCCAAGGAGAAGCCTATACATACAGTCCTGTATCATAAATAACACAGCAATCTCTCTCTCTCTCTCTCTCTCTCTCTCTCTCTCTCTCTCTCTCTCTCTCTCTCTCTCTCCCAAACTCTGAACCTTTTCATATGGTAAATAGTTGATAACTGTGTGGCCACATTGTTGGCCATCTTTCATGTAACTCTGAGGGGAAACCTTGAGCTGTGGAAAAGAAGGAATTTTCAATGGAAAAAAAAAGAATATTTTCCTTTCTACTCTCCACTTCAGCCCCCTATTTTGACCTTAGTTTCTAGGTCATATATTTATTAGATAAATGAGAGGAAGAAAGAGTAAGATGTCGACGGTGAGAAGGGAAATGATAGTGTGAGGAAAGCAGTAGAATGAGACCTGGAGTGCTGACGTAACCACCTGACAATAACACTGTTAATAGTAATCAACTGCTCTGTCTCACTATCTAATGTCTTCTAGTAAATTACAGGCATGACCTTTTCTTTTTTTTTATGCTGACATTCCGAGATATTATGAACAAACCTTTCCCTAACCTACACCAAAAATTAACAGTCCAATCTAACAATGCTTTATGTTCTTTTTGAAACTGTGAAAATCCACTGTTCAATAATGAAATCGCTAATTATCTGTAATCACTGTGGGGTAGTGGTTAGCGCGTCTGAATATTCTGGGTTTGAATCCCACACTCAGAGTGAGTATTTCTGTATGGCTTTTGCTTGTTTTCCCTCCGGTTGCAATTTTTCCTGGGTACTTCAGTTTCCACCTAAAGTCCAAAGTCAGGCACCCTAAGTTAACTGTCTGTTTAGAATTGCCCCTAGGTGTGGCTATGGCTACAAATGTGTGTGTGTGTGTGTGTGTGTGTGTGTGGGTGGGTGATCGTGAGTATCAGTGAGTATTGAGGTAATATGGCATTGTAGAAGGTAGTATTGTGATCTCACCCCTGCATAATCCCAAGTTTGATCATGAGATGATCTTCTCATCTTCTTCTTTTCCTTTCGGCTGTTCCCTTCAGGGGTCACCACAGCAAATCATCCGCCTCCATCTCACCCTGTCCTGGTTCCAACATTCAAAGTCCCCACTCTCAGTCCTAGACTCATGCTTTTCCTCTTCTCTCTCTGCCTACGGACACGCCTCCCACCTCTCCTTCTTCGACCAACAGTAGTCCAATTTCCATCAGCACCCTGTTGGTTGACAGCACTGATGGCAGTCGTTATTAACCCAGGCCTCGACCGATCTGGTATGGAGGTAATATTTGCGATTTGCATGGTAAAGTTTGGCATTAGTTTTACATTGGATGCCCTTCCTGACACAACCCTCTGCATTTTTCCGGGCTTGGGACCAGCATAAGGGGTAGAGACACTGGTTAGTAACCCCCCCGCCTCATGGCTGCATTTATGAGATGATCTTCTCATGTCCATATAATTTCCTTCTAGGTTCTGTTTTTCTACCACCTTTTGGTGCCTTATGACAGTAAACTGCCCCTTGGTATGAATAAATGTTTGAATGATCATGCATGGTACTTCATGATGGACAAGCATTTTAATCAGGGTGTGTTCCCACCTTATAGTACACTGAATGCATTTGATGTTTCATCTGCTGCAACCCTGATCGTAGTAAAGTATTATTGAAGCTCCAGGAATAAATGATTGCATATATGAGATTTCCTTTTGGCTTTTTCCCTTTATCAGGGGTTGCCACAGCAAATGATTCGCACGTTTGATTTAGCATAGGTTTTTACGTTGGATGCCTTTCCTGACACAACCTTTTAGCAACGGCCATGTCTCTCACTGTCCATGGTGAGAGGCATGTAAAAGAACCATTGCTGACTTTTGTAAAGAGTAGCTGCAAAGCCGTCAGCGTGTTTCTGTCCCTTGCTAAAGCGTTGTGTCAGGAAGGGCATCCGACGTAAAAACCTATGCCAAATCAAACGTGTGAATCATTCGCTGTGACGACCCCTGAAGAAAGGGAAAAAGCCGAAAGGAAATCTCATACAACTTGAGCAACTGAGGGTTAAGGGCCATCTCTGACTACCACTTGGTTTCTTTTACCATCAACTTTCCTATTCTATTTAACACTAGCACTCAGTTTTGTTCTCCCACTCGACAAAACCGCCACATTGTATCTCCTTCATGTATTGCTTCCTGTACTTTCTCTTATCTTCCCAACCCAGTGTCCTTTTCTTTCCTATCACTAGAATCTACTACTGACATGTTCCTGTCTTCTCTCTCTCTTCTTCAGTGGATCTCCTCCACCCATTATCTTCAAAATCCAAGAAGACTTCTAGTTCTGCTGCTTGGATCTCAGAGGTGCTCTGAAGCAATTGTGGAAACCTCAGAGCAGTTGAGAGAAAGTGGAAGAAATCTCAACTTGAATCAGAACTGGCTTCCTATCATGTTCTCCTATCCACATTTTCATCTGATGTGACTTCTGCTAAGACAGCCTTCTACAAGAAAAAGTTGGACACTTCTGCACAAGACCCACACACACTCCACAACATATTTTCATCCTTACTCAATCCATCTGCTACACCTTCCCTATCCTCCCTGACTTTGAAGACTTTGCCGACTTCTTTGATCGGAAGATTAAACAGACGTTTACCCCCACTCCAACTCCTACACTACACAGTGTAGAGTCTACTTCATCTTCCCTAGCACAGTTTTCCGATCTCACAAATGAAGACATACAGCAAGTCATCTCATCATGCAATCCTACCACCTGCTCACTGGATCCAATTCCTTCCGCAATACTACAGACTATCTCTCAAGACAATCTTCCCTTTACATCCATTATCATTCACAACTCCATGTCATCTGGTCAGGTACCAACAGAGTTCAAAAGAGCCAGGGTTCTACCCATCTTAAAGAAACCTTCTCTGGATCGATCAGACATCATCAACTACAGACTGGTATCATTGCTTTCTTTTCTTTCTAAAATTCTTTAATGCACTATTTACAACCAAATATCTTTTACAGAATAACCTCCTTGACCCTCATCAATCTGGCCAGAAAGCAGCACATTCCACAGAGACTGCACTCTTGGCTGTCACAGAGAGGCTACATGCTGCAAAATAAGCCAAGATGCCATCAGTCCTCATCCTCCTTGACCTTTTCGTAGCATTTGACCTGGTCAACCACCAGACACTCTTATCTATCCTCAGGAGTCTAAAAATGTGTGGTGCACCATGGCAGTGGTTTGCTTCCTACCTGGAAGGTCACTCATATGAGGTTACATGGAGGGGAACCACATCTTTCCATTGCCGACTTTCCACCGGCGTTCCCCAGGGCTCAGTTCTCGGTCCAATGCCATTCTCTCTTTATACTCGGTCCTTCTGTGATGTCATATCCGCACATGGGTTCTCATAACCTCTACTATGCAGATAACACTCAACTTGTTTTCTCTTTTCTTCGTTCAGACACTGATGCTTCTGCCCAGTTCTCTGCATGTCTGGCAAGTATCTCCTCATGGATGGCAGCTCACCAACTGAAGCTTAATCCAACAAGACTGAACTGCTGTTCATTCCAGTTGACTCATCCCAACATCAAGATCTTTCAATCTCATTGGACAACTCTGTGAGCTCGCCTTCTGGCACTGTATGAAGCCTTGGAGTGACCATGGACAATTGCCTGTCCTTCTCTTCTCATATCACTAATCTTTCTCAGTCATGTTCAATCATGTCGATTTCTTCTCTTTAACATTCAAAGGATTAATCAATTTCTTTCCACTAAGGTCACTCAGATATTTCTTCAAACCCGTCATCTCAAGACTACATTATTGCAACTCACTCCTGACAGGTCTACCTTTGCGTGCTATTCGACCTCTGCAACTAATCCAGAATGCATCTGCACGGCTTATTTTCCACCTTCCAAATTTTTCATACACCACACCACTGCTACGATCTCTCCATTGGCTTCCTGTAGCTGCTCACATCAGATTTAAACAACTTGCCTACATAGCCAAAATGGACCTGGACCTTACTACCTCAAAGCACTTCTTACACCACACACTGCATCGCATTTTCTCAGATCATCTATCACAGCAAGACTAATCCCTCTCTCTTGCAAGGGACAAGGGGAAAATGCATCTGAACTCTGCACTGTTCTGGCTCCAAGGTGGTGGAATGAACTTCTCTGGATGTTTGTACAGCTGACTCTGGGGATTTCAAACTATGGCTGAAAACTCATCTTTTTATGGCATCATATAGATTTGCACTATGCTGTATACAGAAACACACACAACCCCCCCTACACACACACACACACACACACACACACACACACACAGACAAAACACCTAGTGACTGAGTTTGACTGGCTGTATACATTGTCTGTGTTCTAACAAACCGGTATAGCACTGCTAGTGACTTTAAAGCACTTCTGTAAGTCACTAAGAGCATCTGCTGAATGCTGCAAATGTAAATGTAGGAATCCTGTATGACACTGGGTGTGTTTTTGATCTACTACTACTACTACTACTACTAACATATGCTTTCATGTCACTGAAAGACTGGGACAGTCTTAAGTGGGGTTCATTGATTTTTGTCTGGGTCTTAATTGTAATGAAATATGTAAGGTAGGGGATTTTCTTGCAGTGGGCTCAGAAGCATATACAGCATGTTAAAGGGATTCATGTGTTCAGTAGGCTCCTCAGCATCACTTCACTCTCTTTAAGGAAAAAAATAGTTTAAAAATAGCTATAAATGCATTATTCAGGCATAATTACCAGCATTGTTATAGTGTTTGTAATGTCATTAATAATACTGTGCACCCAAATAATGCGCTTAATGTTATTTATCTGTTGGCAGATAGATGCGACTAATCCTCATTCATTTGCTGTGGATCAATGCAAATCCGCTAGTGTGAAACACCCCCCCCCCCTCCGCCCATGAGCCCAAGGTTCCTAATGTATTTTCCCACCATTAACCAGCTATAATCCCTACTAATCATCACTAATCCACATCTCCTGAGTTTGATGATACTCTCCTGATGAAGGAGGTGGCGTCAGGCCTCAAACACTGAGTGTAGCACAGATAGACTATATGGTTGTGCAAATTCTATAAAGAGTGGTTAATATGTTGAGGGGGGGGGGCAGCGAGAGAGAGAGAGAGAGAGAGAGAGAGAGAGAGAGAGAGAGAGAGAGAGAGAGAGAGAGAGAGGAAATCTAAAGCAAGAAACCTACTGCCTTCTATACAGGCTTGATGGCACCAGCTTACCCCGATGACTCTGCCTATGGCAGTGTATAACTATGCATAAACAGCTAATCTGCACTTAGCAGAGATGCACATCTGCTTTATGCTTTCCATGGAGAATCAATGGACCATCCCATGCTCTGTTATTCACCTTTCCATCTTTATTATGTCTCCATACAGTTTCTGAAATCATCCTGCGTTAACTATAGGCCTGTCCTTGTGCAGTTCTAGAGTTAAGCTTACAGAAGCACCCCATGTAAGCAGAGTTGGATTAATAGTTTAAAAATGGCGCACTGACAAGTAAAAAAATGTTTGCATTTTTTCCCTTTCAGCTGCATAGCTGTAGTTATATTACTTAGAACTAGAACTGTTACAAGTGTCAGCATATTCAAAATTGCTATACAGTTTGAACAAATGATAAAATGGATATAAATGAGAAAATATTTCATTCAGACTGTGCTTGGGTAAAAATCATGTCATTTAACAAAAGATCCAAAAGACTCCTCGTAGAAAAATAGAGTGGTAATGCTGATGCTTAAATTTTATCAAAGAATAATTTAACTATTTATATTTTGGACTTTTTTTTATTGGTATTTTTTTTTTTTGGATTGCAGTGAACAGCAGTGAATAAAATAGCATCAGAGTTATTCCAAGCCATTTACGAAAGATGTTTCATATTTAAAACAAAGACATATTCCATATATTAATGAAATATTAGTGTGGGTTCGAATCCCAGGCTCAGTGAAGGCTTTTCTGTGTAGATTTTGCATGTTCTCCATATGCTTGCTGGGTTTCTTCCAGTACAGTTTTCTCCTACAGTCCAAATACATGCACATTAAGGTAAATAGCTGTTCCAAATTTCCCCTGGGTGTGAGTGTGAAAGGGCCTGTTCAGGGAGTACCCCACATTAGCCCAAGGTCGGATGAGATATTCGCCAGCATCCCTTTGACCCTCTGCTCTTATAGTAAATTGTTATTTTTGGTTAATTTATTAATGGCGTGGCAAAATTTTTCTAATGATGACACACACACACACACACACACACACACACACACACACACACAATAATAATAATAATAATAATAATAATAATAATAATAATAATAATAATAATAATAATAATAATAAGGGTTATGGATTTAGGATACTTTATATATATAAATATATTTATTATTTATATGTTCCAGAACATCGATCTTTCAACTGTCAATAAGTTGAAGAATGAAGAGACAGAATATTTAAATAGATCTTTTGTTTATTCATTCATTTATTTATTTATTTAGCCAAATCAAATCAAATCTCGGCTGCTTTTCCCAGAGGCATCGTGGCACAACAGCACTGAAGACTGATTTTGCCAGTCCGGACGAGCTGATGATGCTTTTGGGGAAACTGTAGCCGGAGCGCCTGCACTGTAGGTGCGACATGCATTAAATCTCTTGGCCGGTAGGGGGCACTTTGGCTTCACTATTTCCATCAGAATCTTGAAGAGAACTGGGACTTACTTGATGCCCGAGTCGTGTGGCAGAATATTGGACTGCTTTAAAAGTAAATGGAAATAAATTCATAGAATTTTCAAAATTTTATGTATTTCTTTGTTTTTTTTTTTTTATTTGAACTTTATTTTTGTGTTTATCTCATAATAAGCGAACACACGATTTATAATAACATATAAAAAAACTAAAGAATGAATCCATCCCGAAGAGAACACTTATTAACATCTGTCTATGTAAACTGTATAATCTAATGATACAGACAAATATCTCCTCCAGATCACTGCTGTATGTGTTGCTCTACAATTTTGCAGTTTTATTGCGGATTGCATTAATGCGAAATGAAACACAGTCTGAGAAATGTTTTACTAAAACAGTCAAAATAGCTTCAATTCACTGTAACATGCATCGTGATGAATAAAAATAGCAAACAAGCTTATTGTAGAAATCTGGTGTTTTAATCATCTTTCACAGATCATCAAATTATACTAAACAGAATATCGATCAGATTATTGCACTAAAAATGACTCTACAAAAAACAAACAAACAAACAAACAAACAAACAAACAAACAAAATGCTCTACCGTTATTGTTCAAAAAGACCAACTCCAGTAATGACCAACAACACAATTGGCTTTTTCTTCTTCTTCTTCTTCTTCTTCTTGTTTCCCCCAATATCTACCTTTTGTTATTTATTTCAATTTATTTTAATTTTTATCTTAAATTATTTCTTTGGATGTTCCTGAGTCTATCTGTGTGTTGTTATGTGTGTAATCGCATCTGATCTTCCAGTTCCTCCGAATAAGACCCCTCTCCATGAAGCCCACCTCAGCGAGTTTCCGACGCGGTGCTAAAGTGCGCACGGGAAACTTCTCCATCCACTGGGCAACTTCTCCATACACTGAGAAACCTCTCCATCCACTGGGAAACTTCTCCATACACTGATAAACCTCTCCATACACTGAGAAACCTCTCCATCCACTGGGAAACTTCTCCATACACTGATAAACCTCTCCATACACTGAGAAACCTCTCCATCCACTGGGAAACTTCTCCATCCACTGGGAAACTTCTCTATCTACCTGGAAACCTCTCCATCTACTGGGAAACCTCTCCATCTACTGGGAAACCTCTCCATCTCTTGGGAAACATCTTCATCCACTGGGAAACTTCTCCATCTACTGGGAAACCTCTCAATCTACAGAAAACCCTCTCCATGTACTGGGAAACCTCTCCATCCACTGCGCTTTAGAGCAACTGCACTCAACCGAGCCGCAAAAACACGCCAAATAATTCCAGTGAATTACTGTGTTATTATTATTATTATTATTATTATTATTATTATTATTATTATTATTATTATTATTATTATGGCTAGATATCAGTAATATTTTTATATTAGAAATAAACATTTGGAAGGAGCACATGTCCATCTAAAAGCCCATTTCTTTTCGCATCTGCTCAGTGAAAGCTGATGATGAATGTTCCTCCAACCAGGCAGAGCTCTCCTGAAAGGTTCTGATAGAGTTCTGATACACCTGCTCATGATGTCTCAGTGTATAGTCCCTATTTAAAAGCATGTAGCATCTCTAAACGCTTGTTCCTCTGATTTAATTTAATTTACTTCCTTCCTCAGACATTTATCCATTATTGATGCTCGTGTTTGTGGGACGCGGAGAGAATGAAGTTATTTGGGAGGAAGGTGAAGTTCATTTGTGTGTTGTGCACGGAGATGGATTAGCAGTGCAGTTTTAATTGGCTTGCTTTAGCATTCTGGTGAGAACAATTTCTCTGTGTTGATCTATTTATTTATTTATTTATTTATTTAGGTTTGTAACATTTCCTCGTTGTTCATGTAATCTCACAAAAGCTTGAAACTTTAAAGCCCCAGGAAGTGACAGTAAGTGATAGTTGAGAGAACAACAGAATGTTTTTAGTGTTTTCTTGAGATTTGAGGGCGAAGGGAGCGTTGTGGATCTGATTGTGTTTGGTTTTTGTATATTTATAAAACGTTGATGGGACTTTTTATGTTTAAAAAATGAAAGGATTTTATTTTTCTTTCCTGATTAAAAAAAAATGATGCCAAAAAATGTGATTTTAAACATAACTTCAACAAATAAAGTCAGCAGCTAATATTGTGGAGGTGGAAGGTGGTGATGGTGATGAGAATTAAACTAAACGCACAGGAAGCATTAATCATCCAGCCCATTATTATTATTATTATTATTATTATTATTATTATTATTATTATTATTATTATTATTTTATATGAAAATAGTGAGACAGAAGAAGAAGTCGTGTTCTTAAAAAAGACAGAAGTCAAGTTCTCGAATATACGTTTTATGTAAGTAATAAAATATTACTATAACATAAATATAAACGTGACTTTGCAGTCTACATTTTGCAATCAACATACAACCAATGTAGTAAACAAATAAACAAAAGAAAAAAAAAACATTTGTAATTCACTGAAACATAATTAACAGAGCCAACAGAAAGCTCCAAACAACTTTAAGAAATAAATATATAGATATATAAATGGTCAAATCCATAAATGAAATATTAAAATATCTTCTTGGAATTAGTAAGTGTACAAAACTGCCCGGAAAGAACAAAAAGAAAAATCAAAGTCAAAACAAATTCAGAACAAATACATATGTTTACATATTGGACATATTTACATATTGGAAATAATAATGACAACTATTTATTTAAAGTCTTTTCTTTTCTTTTCTTTTTTTTTGGAAAAGTTGTATATCCCACACGATTTCAAATAACAGAATTGCCAAAAAAAACAAACAAAGATAATAATAATAATAATAATAATAATAATAATAATAATAATAATAATAATAATAATAATAATAAAAATAAAGAAGAACACCTGCTCCAAGCTGCTCACACACAGATGCGTTGAGAAACAACACGAAGCGCACGATATTCATGATCCATCTTTCAGGTTCTGATCTCAGAAAAACAACCAACAATTCCACAGCGGCTCATTTCACCAACACAACTTCTTCCTCTATTCATTTACAGGCCAGTGGGGGACCAGTCCAAGCGGCCACGTCAGCTATGTGCAGAAACTAACAGTTCGGAATAGTACAAAATAGCTCGGTACCATTTAACCTAGGACTTAGTGCACTGCTATGCGGACCGGTTCGGACGGGCACACAGCAGAAAGACTTGGGCCGATCCGTCTCAGACAGAACTAAAGGACTACAGCAGAATCAACGGGCGCTGAAATGTACCTGAGATTTTACTTTTATTTCCATTTTCAGTCTTTCACTGATCACAACTGCTATAGCCTGTTTTTGAAAAAATAAAAAAAAAGGGAAAAAACAAACAAAGAAGGAAAGAAAGGGGGAAAGAAAAAGAAAATAAAAACAACCTAAAATAACCCATTGACACTTTTTAAACTCCATCATGTGGATGGATTACTGAAAATGTAAACAAATCTAGGACGCTTTGATAATAATCAAGGAAAATATAAATGATTGCGAAGTGTGTTAACACAGGAAGGAAGTGCTTCTAAAAAAACAAAAACAAAATAAAATTAAAAAAAAAAACAAACAAACAAAAAAAAACAGGTAAAAATATTTTAACACAGAATGACAAACTGCTGTATTTCCGATGATGAAGGCTATTGATCAGATCCCCCTTTTCTTTTCTATAGTTCAGAGAAAACCAGGCGGTCAATATCTGAGATTTGTAAACAAGATACATCTCCAAATTATGGCTCAGTGGCTTTGACAGAATGTTTGGATCGTGTGTATTTGAGAAATACAAGAAATATCCAGAATGATCAGAAACATGAAAACAAACACAACACTGAAACGTGGAAGGTTGAAACCTCCTGAATAAAGTAAACATGGAAAAATGATCTGACACCTCGATCTGAGCACTGAATCGGTTCATAGTTAGAATGTAGAACACGTGAAACGTCAGAGTGTCGTGACTGACAGCAGATCAGATGAAGCCTGCGACAGCAATGACAGACAAACATCTCTTCTGTGGCATGTGGCTCCTTTTGAGCAGCGCTGATATCAATCCAATTATTATTATTATTACTATTATTATTATTATTATTATTACTACTATTATTATTGTTGTTGTTGTTGTTGTTTCTCCACCAGAACATCTCAAATCAATACTTTTTTAGTTGAAAACTGTTTCCCTACAATGCACATCACTTGAACTTTGCAGTTTTTCATGCATTGTGTTCCCTCTTATCATTTGCGTCCCGTCTACTGCTGTTGCGCCACAGTTTCCGGTCTGCGGCGAGAAACTCTTTCCCCCCAACTTTTCTGCGCGCATTGTCACTCGGGATAGGCCTAGCAAATGCAAATGCAAAAAAAAAAAAAAAAAAAAAAAAAAAGTAAATACTGTGAAATCCCTAGTCCCATTTTTTTAAATTGACGTTCTTGTTTTTTTTTTTGTTGTTTGTTTGTTTGTTTGTTTTTTTTTTGTTTGTTTGTTTTTTTTTTTTCTTCTGTTGAAATAAGAGCTTAAATCAGCAGGACAGTCACTGGACGGGACTCTGGAGCGTGTGATGGAGCGGAGGGGTCTCCGCCTGTGAGTAAACGTCCTCCATGCTCGGATGAGCGACCCCCACTGGGGTCATCCTTTTCTCTTTCTGTCTCCTGTTGCAAAACCACACGCGCACGACCTCTTTCTCCAGCTGCAGCGTGCCGGCCAACGTGCTGATCTCGTGCGCCGAGGGTTTGGGGCACTTCAGGAAGTGGTTCTCCAGCGCCCCTTTCACCCCGACCTCGATCGAGGTCCTCTTCTTGCGCTTGCGCCCCTGCGCTGCAATCTTGTCCAAGTTAGTCGGGCTGCCCGTGTTAGAGTCTGTCTCCTCGAGCCATTTGTTGAGCAGCGGCTTAAGTTTGCACATGTTCTTGAAACTGAGCTGGAGCGCCTCGAACCTGCAGATGGTGGTCTGGGAGAAGACGTTGCCGTAGAGCGTGCCGAGCGCGAGCCCAACGTCCGCTTGGGTGAAGCCGAGTTTGATGCGCCGCTGCTTGAACTGCTTGGCAAACTGCTCAAGGTCGTCGGAACTGGGCGCGTCCTCGTCGGAGTGGTCCTGGTGGTGCCCAAACGGCTGCTGCGGCGACTCGAGCTGATGTTCGTGGCCACCTGCGTCGTCGTGCAGCGGCTCGCGCATGTTGTGATGCAGCGATGGTTGCGGGCTCAGCATCGCATACCCTGTCTGAGAGTAAACCAGTGACTGGTGGCCGCCGGAAGCTGGTGACAGCGGAGACAGGTGATGCGCGGTGCTGCCAGGTGCCCACGAGCCGTGGTGGCCGTTCTGTGCAGCCTGGTGCACCAAATGCGACCTATGGTAGCCACTGGTCAGCTCCTCGCGGCTCGCAGGGACGGTGGCCTTGTGCTCAGGCTGCTGGCCAAGGTGCGTCCCGCTGCTCCAATCTGCGCCGGATGTGGGCAGCCACTGGTGGTGCGTCAAGCTCATCGGATGGCCCGCGTTGGACGCCGCGAGCCCTTGAAGATACTCGTGGTGCATCATCTTCTGCACTTCTCGGTAGGTCGTGCCCTGGTGCATCCGGTCCGA
>CM045728.1:32082349-32084849 GCA_024760905.1 Plotosus lineatus | reverse complement strand
ATTAGGCGGGGCTCTGAAGACGCCGACATGAACGTACGCGCACCGACACGCAATTAGTCGCGAGAGAGCGAGAGAGAGAGAGAGAGATTTCACTCAGTACTGGAAACAGAACCAAACAGTCAAGGTGCTGCTGTTCCTCTCAGCTTTGTGGAGCAGGTTTAAACATGAAGAAAGTAAAGTTTTCATTTATTCTCAGTTTATTTCTCTAGTATTTAATCCAAAAGATATAAAAGATACATATTTAGCATTCCACCCAAATTCAAATTGCAATTGCTAGAGTGCCTATGGAAAGAGTAAAAGAAACACACACACACACACACACACACACACACACACACACACACACACACACACACACCTGCATGCACACACACACACACACACACACACACACACACACACACACACACACACACACACCTGCATGCACACACACACACACACACACATACACACACACACACACACCTGCATGCACACACACACACACACACACACACACACACACACACACACACACACACACACACATAGTAGATATAGTATTTAATCCAAAAGATATAAAAGCTACATATTTAGCATTCCACCCAAATTCAAATTGCAATTGCTAGTGTGCCTATGGAAAGAGTAAAAGAAACACACACACACACACACACACACACACACACACACACACACACACACACACACCTGCGCATGCACACACACACACACACACACACACACACACACACACACACACACACACAAAGTAGATATTGATGTCAAGGATTATTTTTGGAGAATAATTGCTGTTCCTTACAGAAGTTCACAGTTCACTTCCTGAGAGAAAGTATAAGGTGTAAAATTCAGTAGAGTATTCATGCTTTGGTACATTTATAGTCCTGGGCTTGGACTTACTGCAATTTTTACACCTATAACAATACAACATTCTCTGGGTTTAATATAATGTAATGTGGAGAAGACGACCAAAGACATACCGATAAGACTCTCAGTGTGGCCACAGCTGCAGCTACACATGCATTACATGCAAGGCTAACACACACACACACACACACACACACACACACACACACACACACACACACACACACACACACACACACACTGTTTGGTGTTCTAACCTGTGTGGCTGTCACTCTGTCCACTGAGGCCTCAATCCTCCACTTTGAATTCAAGGTGATCTTTATCCTGATGCCCCTCTCGGGTGTGCATTTGCCACCGACTTCCATGAAAATGTGTTTATGTATGTATGTATGTATGTATGTGCAGAAGGGAGGACAGGGAGCTTTTGGAGGAGGCTGGTGAGATAAGCAGTGGAATTTGTGCTGCCTGAATATGGATGGAGGACCTAGTTCTTAGTAAGCAGCTGATAGAGAAGTAAACAGCTAGTGGGCTGAAGTGGTCCGAAGGATGCATCTAAATACATTGGGGCTCTCGTCTGTCTGTCATCTCAACACCTGATCAAATCCCTGTTGTTCCTACGTATTCATATAATATAATCTGCCTAAAATGTTGAAGGGGTAATACCACAGATGCAAAATTATTCTGATTGTTTCAATAATATATATTAACTCAAGAGGGGATTGCAAGATCAACTGTGTTCAAATAATTTCAAGCAAGTTTGACTGTCAGGTCGAGAGATTTGTTCGATATTTATATACATTTAATCAGTGATTTATCCTAATCGTAGCCCATAGCCCCAGGATGTGGGAAAGAGTTTAGTCATGTTGCTCAAAATGTGCTGAAGTTTTACATACCTCAGTGAAGGAGACTTCCATATATTTTAGTTCAGGAATAACTTGAATTCAGTGAAACAAAAGAAAATGAAAGAAAAAAAAAATGAAAAAGCCCCAAACCAAACCAAACCAAAAATGTTTTCTTAAATTGTCAGCATGAAATAAGAATTTATAAAAAATATTACATGCTTCTGGATTATTTCAAATGATATATATATATATACACACATACATACATACATACACACAGTATATGCAGTATATGCAGTATATATATATATATATATGTGTGTGTGTGTGTGTGTGTGTGTGTGTGTGTGTGTGTGTGTATGTATATATATATATATATATATATATATATATATATATACTTTTCCACCTGTATAAATTTAATATATATATGTGTGTGTGTGTGTGTGTGTGTGTGTGTATATGTATGTGTATATATATATATATATATATATATATATATATATATATATATATATATATATATATATATATATATATATAAACTATATAAAGTAATTGGTACTACTTTAAAGCTTGCTAGCAAAATTTAGAACATTTTATTTTCTACTCAATGTGAATTCAAAGTATTTTTTTTTCACGAAGAGTAATTCATAAAAGCGTGACATATTGCGAACAAAAAAAGAACATAAGTGCTTCATAAATTTACAATAAAATTAGAATTTTTGTACTTTTGTTGTATGCTGTCCTTTATAAAACAATATATATATATATATATATATATATATATA
>CM045728.1:32059849-32069849 GCA_024760905.1 Plotosus lineatus | reverse complement strand
TGGCCTGGCGAGATGTCCAGGGCGTACCCTGCCCTCGCCCAGAACCGGCTGAGATGAGTACCAGTCTTCTTGTGACCCTAATTAGGATTAAACAGATCAGAAAATGAATGAATGGATAAATGAAGGGGTGACCAATCATACAGTGTGCCTTGAAGGGATAATAAAACACAAGTAATTTTTAAGTATTTCCCCCCACACTTACATCAGTTGCTAGTTGACAGATTCCTAAATCATCACCAGGGTTTGTGTATTTTAACATTAACTTTGTGGTTAAGGATACACTATTTAGATGTGCAACCCTGTCATTAATCTACTCTACATTATTATACACTCCAACGCCTGAAATCTAACTGTCTTAAATTAGGACAAGATATGCCTGTTTTTGTTACATTTACTGTTCTGTTGGCACACATTTTTATTTAAACTAATACAGGGATCCCTCACTTTCAGCGGTTAATGGGGACTGAGACCCCTCGTGACCGCCGATTTCCGCAAAGTCGGATCAACCCCCCCATCCCGACTGCCATATATGTACATGTATATGTGTATATAATATCAATACTGTAAATACATATTCAATGCTATAAATGCTTATATAACAATTAAACATTCAAAAATAATGGATAAGATGTAAATAAAATATAAATATACATACATACAGACCCGCGCACGCACACAGATGCGCACCTCACATAAAAATGTAAGTAGTTTTGTTGGGAGGTTTTGGGTTGTTTTTTTTTTTTTTTTTTTTTTTGTTTTTGTTTGGGGTGTTTTTTTTTTTTTTTTTTGCACAATTAACCTTGTTTTGTGGCATTTTCTTTAACTTTTTTTTTCCATATTTTTCCTTAATTTCCTTTTTTTTAATTTTTCAATGAATATTTTTGAAAAACCCACGATGCACTAAAGCCAAAGAAACTGTAGCACGGAGTAGTGAGGGATCACTGTATAGCCATCACTTTACTACTTTTTAAATGTTTTGAAACCCGAGTTTTTGTACTGTTACAATCAGAGATTACTTTAGTTTTAGTGCTGGTTTATTAGTAATAAGGAAGTGTATGGAAAGACATTCAGCAACGACAGACCAGAGGTACAGAAATGCAGGTGTCAAAAGCAGACCAATAAAATAAAAAAAAGCTCAGTGACATCATAAAAAAAAACAAACAAAAAAAAAAATCATGTACTAAAAGCAGGCCACTTCTAAAAGAAGAGTAGAAAATACTCTTCTTCGGAATGAGTCTTGGTCAATGTGTGTGGCAACAGAATCGACTCATCCTGACTGCAGAAGAAAAAAAAAAACTGGTTATTTTAATATTTGGAGACCAGTTTAAATCACAAGATTTGCTCTGTAATCTCGGTGCACTAATATGCTGATAGTTTACATTGGCATCACTCCATCTTGGCCCACACTGTTCTAGAGAATTGTATTTATTTTCAGCCAGTTGGCCACAAATCAGTGCTCTGTGTTCATTCATGAACCGCAGTAACTTTGGCAAAAAGAACATTTTATGCAACCGAATTTCAAAATATTTTGGAATATCATGTAGAATGAAAATAAAAACAGAATGTCATGATTTGAAAATCTAATAAATTATATTTTATTCACAAGTCGGCTTGTACTTCCCTTCATGTTTTGCCTCCATTTGGAAATACATTCGATTTGTTTATTGTGTTAACAGCTTGACAGTAAAACTGTTTCACATGGTATCACACTTAGAACATTTGTATGATTTAGTTTGTATGGAAAGATGTTAATTCTAGTATAAGTATAAGTGAAAAAAGCGTGACAAGTACACCGAACCTGTACAGAACACACCCAGAAACGTGCTTACTCATATTTTCCAGTGAAATGCTTCATCAGGTGTATGTTGCACAATCACCTAATTGCATTGGCCTAAATAAAAAGGACTGCATTCCAAGCTAAAATAAACCTTCTATTAACTACATTTATTGCTGCAATATTTACTCAAATGTAATTTATTAAATGTAATTTATTCATAGTTTAAAAGTGGAACACCTTTAACTAGAATTTTGCAAGACTCAATTCATTTCAAGATTTTGCTCATAAGTTTATCCAGGTTATGACATTAACATTGTATGATATTTCTAATAGTCTGATATGTACAAACACCTCACAATGATATGTGGTAGAACTAGACTAGACTGGTTTAAAGGACAAGTCATCCTTTATTTATTTTCTAAGCCACTTTGTGTTAATTGTGGGACCGGTGGTGTAGTGGTTAGGGTGCTGTGCTCATGATCAGGAGGTTGTGAGTTCGAATCCCACTGAGACCCTCACTGTGCCAAGACCCCTGGACAAGGTCTCAACCACAAGTGTGCCTCTGTTCATCCAGCAGTATAAATGGGTACCAGTAAAAATATACTGGGAAGGTAACCTGTGATGGACTAGCGTCCCATCCATGGGGAGTTGAACTCCTGGTCGCTTCACGCTATGGAAACCGGGGATAAGCACCGGCCTGATGAGCCATGAGGCTCGGGTGTAAAAAAACCTAACAGACTTACCTGTTTTCCACTGTCTGTCTCTCTTCCTTTCGGCTTTTTCCCTTTTACTCGGGAGTCACCACAGCGAATCATCTGATTCGCACATTTGATTTGGCAGAGGTTTTTACGTCGGATGCC
Organism: Plotosus lineatus; assembly: GCA_024760905.1. Classification (NCBI taxonomy): domain Eukaryota; kingdom Metazoa; phylum Chordata; class Actinopteri; order Siluriformes; family Plotosidae; genus Plotosus; species Plotosus lineatus. Next base: position 32,067,212 of record CM045728.1, on the reverse strand, counting down.
CTTCCTGTCACAACCCTTTTAGCAAGGGACAGAAACACGCTGACGACTTCGCAGCTACTCTTTACGAAAGTCAGCAATGGTTCTTTTACATGCCTCTCACCATAGACAGTGAGAGACATGGCCCGCCTTTGATAACCCAGTTAGCTGCACTGGGGGGGACAGTGACAAGCTTGTGGAGAGTGAGACTCAAACCCCCAACCTTTGGATCAGCGATCCAGCATCCTATACCACTAGACCACCACTGCCCACTTACCTGTTTTCCACTGTTAGTGTTAATTATGGCATTCATCTCAGCTGACTCTGGACAAAGGCAGGATACACCATAAACAGCACGCCAAGCTACAGTAGGTGACTTGGAACAGTCAGCCTACTGTACTTATTTTTGGACTGTGGAGAAAACTGGAGTACCCAGAGGAAACCACTCACTCTCACACTCACACCGAGGGGTGATCTGGAACAGCCAATTAGCCTACTGAACATGTTTTTGGATTAGGGGAGGAAACTGGAGTACATAAAGGAAACACAAGCTCAGGGGAACCTGCAAACTGCACAAAGAAATGCCCGAGGTCAGGAATCGAACCCAGGCTTTTAAGGACGATATAACGTTAACTGATGTTTGACTGATCCCTTCATATTTTCTGACCAATCTTCGTTTCCTTTCGGTTTTTCCCTTTCTCAGGGGTCGCCACAGCGAATAATCTGATTTGCATGTTTGATTTGGCATAGGTTTTTACATCGGATGCCCTTCCGGACACAAGCCTTTAGCAAGGGACAGCAACACGCTGATGGTTATGCAGCTACTCTTTACGAAAGTCAGCAATGGTTCTTCTACATGAACATCTCATCATAGACAGAGACATGGCTGTCCTCTGATAACCCAGTTAGCTGCACTGTGTGTGTGTGTGTGTGTGTGGGGGGGGGGGGGGGGGGGTTTAGTGACAACCTTGTGAAAAGTGGGACACAAAACCCCAACCTTAGGATCAGTGATCCAGCACCTTTTACCACCAGGTAACCACTGCCCTTCATATTTTCTGACCAACTTTACCCTCTATTAGGACCCCCACCCCCCCACCAGGATCTCCTGGATCTGGTAAACTGTGTAGAGCTGGTTAAGAGCGCTTCAGCCAGGATGAAAACCATATTGTTCTTCCTGTCTCTGAGGTTCAACCATCAGTTGGATCCTCCTCTCCAGTACTCTGAGCGATGTTGAGAGATACAGTATGTCAACCAAGACAGTTCTACAATGTATTCAGGATGGCGCCTTGTCACCAAGAAGCTTTTTAACTAGTGTGACGACCTCTGCCCCCTCTGCCCCTGTGATGGGCAGACCCTATCTCTTCCTCCTCCACAGAAGGTGTGTTGGTGCGATTCAGGATACTTTTTTCTACCTCCCGACAACATCTGCCAACATTCAACAATACCAGTTGAGATGAGCAGCTCTCCACTTCCGCTCTGAAGTGCTTGTAGAGTACTGTTTCTTCCCATGCAGTTTAGATGGTAATCCAATACCTTTTCAAGGCCAACCAGAATGTTTTTCCAGGCCACCATGTAACTCCTTCCACACCTGAAATTTTGCATCAGATGGAAACGTTTGGCATGTTGGTACCTATCCACTGCCTCAGGAGTCTCACAAGCCAAAACACCTATGATCTTCCTGCCACAACTCTGGGCTGTTGCTTCTGTTAGGGGCATGTGTATAAATGGGACTGTGTAAACGGTGTACATAATTAGATTCAGAGTGTGTGGTAACTAGTGTCACATGATATGACTCAGCTGTAAGGGGGTCTGGAAACTTCGAGATGGACCTGGTTGCCCATGCACCCTGGTGGCGGGTCAGGTGATTCAGAAACTTCAAGAATGGAACTTTCTGGAACTTTGGGGAGGTTATATGAAGGACCTGGTGCCGACTGGCTCCAGCCTCTTCCCGTCTCGTACTACCTCTTCCAGTCTCTTCGGGTCTCTTCAGCATGCAGATCATCTAAGGAAACTCATCGCGGCAGCTCATCTCATCCAAGGCGGATCATGGAGAAGCTTCATCCAAGTTTCGTTGTGCAGGACTTCATCTCCAAAGTCCACTGTTCATGCTCAGCCACAGCCAACGCTAGGATTTTAATCATTTGTTTCTGTCTAACGCGGGATAACAAGCCTTTCCTCGCCAGTGCACGCCGCCTCTAAATTTACCATGCTGCAGGTGCTTGGTGACTATGGGACCCTTTGTTTAATTTGTATTTTGGTTGAGCTTTAAGCTGTAAGTATTATTTTGCCTTGCCTTGTTCATATTATTAAAATGTATATAGTTTATGTTGTGGTTTGTCGTGCTTTACTGGTTTTACGGGGCAATTGACTTCGAAATTCCCAACGTAACAAAATTGGGGGCTCGTCCGGGATGGAATTTATTCGGCATACGTAACCCTTCAAGAATAGAAACACAGAACACTATGCCAAACATTTCCAGGTCACCCTAGCTACATGCTTGTGGCTCAGGTCTGGAGGGCAGCCTCCCCCACCATTGGACCCAAATACCAGGCACTCACATTCAACTTCCTCCCCGGAGGCGGACCCGGGAAACCTGTGTCTGGGCAAAGGAAACTGAGTCCTTGCACTTATTTCTCTCATTGGAGTCTTCTAACTGTGTAGAACTTTATTCTAATCTGGAACTTTACTTCGGATCTGTTTGCCTTGGGTGACTCTTCCAGGGGCATAAAGCCCCTGAGAACATACAGTAGCTCCCAGAATAAATAGGACATGCAAACCCCTCCGTCATGATATGGTGGAGATTCAAGGGGTGGGGTTGTTTAGAATCACTTTGCAAAATGTCTCAAACCCAGATCCTCTTTGAAAAGTCATTGTTCGGGTCATACAATTTAGATTTTACAGACAGAGAAGTTTTACTTTTGCAGACTGACAAGTATGTGGAAGAACAGTTATTCACTCATGTGCTAAAGTTATTGGCCCATCCTCACTGGAAAAATAGAATGATACAGGTCTTAAGGAATGGTGGATATAGAATAAGCACTGCAGGTTAGATCTATTTGGAAATGAATTAGCACCTGTATCCAAGCAGGTAAAAAAAGACATACGGACACTACTGAGGACCAGAACAAGCTCACGAGGTGTACTCTCTATCAACAAGAGCACAAAGGAAAGCCACAATTAAGGGTTTAGACGGATTACTCCTGAGTTTCCATCAGTACACATTGGAAAGGTAGCACAGTCAAGACTCTGTTCAGTCCACTAGTGTCTAACTAGTTTACACACACACACACACACACACACACACACACACACACACACACACACACACACACACACTCAACCATTCATACTTATAGTCACACCAAGTGGCAATTTGGAAAAGCCAGGTCACCTAATGTGCATATCTTTGGACTATGGGAGGAAACTGGAATCTTCAGACGAACTAAAATAAGCATGGAAAGAAACTCCACTCAGAAAAGTTCTTGGCAAGTCTGGGACCTTCTTACTGTGCGGTACCACTACACTAGCATGCCACCTTAATAATTATTCATCCATTCATTCATTTTATGAAAAGCAAAAGGCAGTGGTATAGGGCGCTGGATCGCTGATCCAAAGGTTCGGGGTTCGAGTCCCAGTCTCCACAAGGTGGTCACTGTCCGTCCCCGCCCCCCCCCAGTGCAGCTAACTGGGTTATCAAAGGCTGGCCATGTCTCCCACTGTCTACGGTGTAAGGCATGTAAAAGAACCATTGCTGACTTTTGTAAAGAGTAGGCTGCAAAGCTGTCGGTGTGATTCCACACTGCGATGGCCTGGCGAGCTGTCCAGGGTGTACTCTGCCCTCACCCGAATTTGGCTGGGATCGGCACCAGCCTCCCCACGACCCAAATTACGATCAAGCCGTTACAGAAAATGAACTGAACTGAACAAAAGGGTCATGGGGAGGCTGGCGCCCATTTCAGCCAACACTGTGTGAGGGCAGAATACACCCTAGACCGCTTGCCATGCCATTGCATGGCAGAAATATGCTGATGGAGATGAAGCCTACTCTTTAGGAAAATCATCACTGGTTCTTTTTGTGCCTCTCACCACAGACAGTGAGGAACATGACAGGCCTTTGATAACACAGTTAGCTGCACTGAGGATGTAAACAGCATTACGATATTAACTTGTTTTTTTTTCTGTTGATGCTGCTTGTGTTTGCGATACTCTGATCTCATTTTATCAGAACATGGCACAGAACCAAAGAAGTTACATTCCACAAGCATTTCTGAAAAACAAAACAAAACAAACAAACAGCCCCCCCAAAAAAAGAAACAAACAAACAAACAAACACAGAAACAAAAAAACAAACAAACAAAAACACCCCCAAAAAAAAAAAACAACAACAAAAAAAAAAACCAAAACAAAACAAAAAAAAACAAACAAACAAAAAAAAACGGATAACAAAACAAATATATCTGCTGTATCTTTAAAAATTAAACAATCTCCAATGAGTTTTGGGGTACACAAATCAACTGAGATTGGGAGGCATGACAGGATTATGTTTTCAGCTCAAATTCATGACATCTGTCCCAAAGGGAATAAACAAGTTAAACTACCATCCGCACATTTGCTTTGCATTTGCAGAGACACATTTACACTCTTATGCCGCAGCAACAACAAACCACAAGGCCTTTTTTTTCCCACTCATAGAGACTCCACACGGAGAAAAGGGAAATAAAGAATGAGAACTAGGAGCGTGAAGAAAGAACAGGAGATAGAAGTGGAAAAGAAAGGGCTGCATGAGTGTATGAAAGAAAAAAGAGCTCAAGAACAGAGGCGGGTTCATATGATTTCAGTGGAATGTTTGTTGACACTGATTCGTGGCCCGGGGCCTTAGGATAAATGATTGAACAGTGCGGCTGTCAAAGCCAGAGGATTTCTGTAGGCTTCTGTAGGCTTGTGCTGTTCGCTGGAGGGAAGGTAGCAGTCAACTAATTGACACAGAATTAACCATGAAACACACTAAGCACTCCCCCTCCTCTATCACTTGTGCTTCCCAAAAAGCAAGAGAAGAATCCATGTAACTAAAGAGACTAAAGTTGCTCCTCATCCACCCGCCCACACAGGGGCTCATGCTGTAAAATCCAACAAGCCTACATGCTGCACAGTACCATGAACAGGGGAATACATGCTTTTAATTAATCAAATCATATAGCGCTCACCTTTTCCTGTAGTGATGTGATCTAAAACCCGCCCACTCCATCTGCACTGTATCGACATTCACCTCGATCAGGGAAAACAAAGCGTCTGCTCTTTAATAATCGTATATAAAATACTCAGTTCATTTTCTGTAACTGCTTCATCCTAATTAGGGTCACGGGGAGGCTGGTGCCCATCCCAGCCAACTCTGGGCGAGGGCAGAGTACACCCTGGACAGCTCGCCAGGCCATCGCAGGGCGGAAACACGCTGACGGCTTTGCAGCTACTCTTGTCGAAAGTCAGCAATGGTTCTTTTACATGTCTCACACCATAGACAGTGAGAGACATGGCCGGCCTTTGATATCCCAGTTAGCTGCACTGGGGAGGACAGTGACAACCTTGTGGAGAGTGGGACTCGAACCCCCAACCTTTGGATCAGCGATCCGGCGCCTTATACCACTAGACCACCACTGACCCTGTTATATAAAATACTGTTTTATATTATTTTAAAATTGACCAAACACAGTGATCCCTCACTACTCCGTGCTTCAGTTTCTGCAGCTTCAGTGCATCACGGGTTTTACAAAAATCTTCATAAAAAATAAAAAAAAAATCAGGAAAAATAGCGAACAAGTTAACAAGAACAAGGCCAATTAAGCAAAAACAAATAAAATAATTAATTAAAAAAAATACCCCCCCAACTAAACTACTTACATTTTTATGTGAGCTGTGCATCTGTATGTGTGTGTGTGTGTGTGTGTGTGTGTGTGTGCGAGCGTCTGTATGAGTGTGTATTTATATATTTATTTACATCTTATGCATTATGTGGGGCAGTGGTGTCCTAGTGGTAAAGGGTGCTGGATCTCTAATCCTAAGCTGGGGAAGTCCGACTCTCCACAAGGTTGTCACTGTCCCCCCCCACCAGTGCAGCTAACTGGGTTATCAAAGGCCGGCTATGTCTCTCACTGTCTATGGTGTGAGGTTCATGTAAAAGAACCATCGCTGACTTTCGACAAGAGTAGCTGCAAAGCCGTCAGTGTGTTTCCGCCCTGCGATGGTCTGGCGAGCCGTCCAGGGTGTACTCTGCCCTCACCCGGAGTCAGCTGGGAATGATGCCAGACCCTAATTAGAATTCAGCGATTGCAGAAAATAAACTTATGCATTATTTTTGAATGTTTAATTGTTATTATAAGCATTTATAGTGTTGAATATGTATTTATTGATATTATATCCACATATACATGTACGTATATGTCAATCGGGGGGGGGGTCGATTCTACTTCGCGGAAATCGGCAGTGGCGCGCGGGGTGTGTGTGTGTGTGTGTGTGTGTGTGTGTGTGTGTGTGTGTGTGTGGGGGGGGGGGTCCTCGGTCCCCATTAACTGCGGAAAGAGAGGGATCCGTGTATTGTTCTTATTTCGCAGGGAAACTCTATGTAATTAGTTTATATTACAAAGGACTAACACAATCTGATTGGTCTACTGTCTCGGAATTAGAAAAACAAACAAGCAAACAAAAAAATATTATTCTGAGTGGACATTGCTTGAATGAAACTGGTGGACATTTGATTTGTCGCGCAGATGGTGTCATCATTGTTAGGTGTTTAAAAAAAACGTGTAAGCACGAACTTCAGAAAGAGTCGATGCCACTACACAGCACTATTAAGTCGGAGCATTACCAGCTCACCTGAACTGTCTCTATCGTTTTATAAATATGTAAATGTAAACTACGTTCTCATTTATTTTTTTCTTTATGTGTCGGTGTACTAAGCTCTGAATGAAAGGGCGGAACATGTTGGTTGCTAACTGTTGTGCTTAGCTTGGCTTGGAATGCAGATCTCACTTATACTGTCCGGGGCAGTGGTGGTCTAGTGGTATAGGGCGCTGGATCGCTAATCCAAAAGTTGGGGGTTCGAGTCCCACTCTCCACAAGGTTGTCACTGTCCCCCCCAGTGCAGCTAACTGGGTTATCAAAGGCCGGATATGTCTCTCACTGTCTATGGTGTGAGGCATGTAAAAGAACCATTGCTGACTTTCGACAAGAGTAGCTGCAAAGCCGTCAGCGTGTTTCCGCCCCGTTGATGGCCTGGCGAGCTGTCCAGGGTGTACTCTGCCCTCGCCCGAAGTTGGCTGGGATGGGCACCAGCCTCCCCGTGACCCAAATTAGGATTAAGCGGGTACAGAAAATGATGATGACTTATACTGTC
>CM045728.1:32052349-32057349 GCA_024760905.1 Plotosus lineatus | reverse complement strand
GTGTGTGTGTGTGTGTGTGTGTGTGTGTGTGTGTGTGTGTGTGTGTGTGTGTGTGTGTGTGTGCGTGTGTGTGTATTTTGTAAAAATACTGAAGAGGACAGTGATGAGTAAAACAATTATGGTTTGACCACCTCAGCTTCTGAACGTCCTTGTGAAGGGATGGTGTGTGGAGAAGAAGGGTTCCAGGTCAGGGGTTGGTCATTTATTGCTGACTGCTAACCAATCAGAGACTTCTTGACTGTCAAGGACTGTAATGGGAATGAGGAGGTGCACCTTTGAGGCAGACCCCATGGATCAATTATTTCCTGCAAGGCGACATTGCCGGCGAAGCTCCAAATCTCATTTGCACGCCAACGGCCCCCAAACACACACCTGAGCACTGCACTTCTGCCACCCAGCAAAGGCAATTAATGTCTCCCCTCAATGACATGCACATTTCAGTGACAGCTGCTGTACTCTACAGCATGACAAGAGCCAAGCTGGAAACACCCACCAGGTAAACGGACACAGAGATATGAGCACATCTGAGCTTTGGTACAGTGTCTAATTCCAGATGCAGCATGATTCATGTTGTCCTGCATCTGTTTACAGCTGCAAATATGTCGAATAAAGAGTTTAGCCTCTGCCTTGTAGGTGTTTTTGTTCTAAGTGCTTGGTGCTAGCTGTTAATGTGTGCGGAGTGCAGATCTCAGGTCACACACCTCCATCCTAACACACACCTTTTGTAATATTGTCTCGTGTCTTTGCTAGTTCGAGACTGATGATGCTATTATTTTCCTGCATAGTACGTATGTTGTTAAAGCAGTTAACGCATTTGTGTTGGTCTAAGAGCCCGCGGGTGGGTGGGCTGGTCTTAATGCATGCTTTAGTCAGCATTGTCAGTGCACTGTTCATCTGAGGCTGCGGAATGCAAACATGTGATTGAGCAAAAAAAATTCAACCTGGTCTGAGGTCCATTTGCCGAGCCACCTAATCCTACTAGGTTCATCTCAACCACATTTGGGTGAAGCATGGTACACCCTGAATGGCTGGCCAGTCCATCATAGGGCCAACACACACACACACACACACACACACACACACACACACACACACACACACACACACACACACACACATAAGTCCATGCTGAAGTTCAGTTCATTTTCTGTAACCGCTTAATCCTAATTAGGGTTGCTGGGAGGTTGACGCCCATCCCAGCCGTCTCCGGGTGAGGGCAGAGTATACCCTGGACAGCTTGCCAGGCAATCGCAGGGTGGAAACATGCTGACGGCTTTGCAGCTACTCTTATTGAAAGTCAGCAATGGTTCTTTTACATGAACCTCACTCCATAGACAGTGAGAGACCTGGCTGGCCTTTGATAACACAGTTAGCTGCACAGGTGTGGTGGGGGTGGTGGTGGTGGTGGTGGTGGTGGGGGGGCAGTGACAACCTTGTGGAGAGTGGGACTCGAACCCCCAAACTTAGGGTCAGTGATCCGGCACCTTTTACCCCCAGACCATCACTGCCTGCCATGCTTAAGTATTTCATGTTATTTTAGGAGCACTGCATCAAGACAAGTAATATGAGGCAACATAGGTGGGAGCACATGTGCATGTACACTCTGCTTGTTACACGTGATATGCAAACATACAAAAGTTTAAAAATAACAAATATATAATTGAAAAAAAAAAAGATATAATTGGAAATATTCTCATTCATATTATTCAATATCTTCTTCTTTTCCTTTCAGCTGTTCCCTTCAGGGGTCACCACAGTGAATCATCTGCCTCCATCTCACCCAATCCTCTGCATCTTCTTCTCTTACACCAACTACCTTCATGTCCTCCTTCACCACATCCATGAATCTTGTCTTAGAAGGCAAATGTTCATTAATGGCTTTAAAATTCTTCAACCAGTGGGCGGCCTGGATTGGCTGATCGAAGCGACCTGGGCGAGATGTTGAAGGGAGCAGGTCTTTACAGCTCTTCACCCACAGGTGAGCATCTGGTATGTGGACCAACCAGCTTGAGTGTAGCAGAAATGGAGTGCCTGGCAGTTCCATCCTCAGCATCCTACTACCAATATACTCACTAATCCCTCCTCTGCACATGTCCAAACCATCTCAATCTAGCTGACTTACATGTTATATGTGGCATTGGTTTCACGCCGGATGCCCTTCCTAACGCAACCCTCTGCATTTATCCAGGCTTAGGACCGGCGTGAGGGTGAACACTGGCTTGTGCCCCCTCACAGCTGTATAGGGGTAAGTCTGTTGGGTTTTTACACCCGAGCCTCGTGGCTTAGCCTCGTGGCTCATCAGGCCGGTACTTATCCCCGGTTTCCATAGCATGAAGCGACCAGGAGTTCAACTCCCCCTGGATGGGACGCTAGTCCATCACAGGTTACCTTCCCAGTATATTTTACTGGTACCCATTTATACTGCTGGGTGAACAGAGGCACAGTTGTGGTTGAGACCTTGCCCAGAGGTCTTAACACAGTGAGGGTCTCAGTGGGATTCGAACTCACAACCTCCTGATCATGAGCGCAGCACCCAAACCACTACGCCACCGGCCCCACCCACAGCTGTATAGACAGTATGTAATTGTGGTCAAGGTGGGTGGTCTGAACACACACATGCTGCGCTTCATGCATGACCCCCTTATTATTATTATTATTATTATTATTATTATTATTATTATTTTTGCTGATAAATGTACCTTCAATGCACTACTAGCCGTACAGTTGTATGATTAAAAAAGACAGCCATGCACCTTTTAAGTGGTATTCCTCTATGTGCATGGTATCAGGTGTTTGGGTGTCCCTTCTCAGCGTCCTCAATGTACTTGTACCATTTTACCACCTACCAACCACTATGTGTAACCACCTGGTAATGACGTGGTTGGGTTCCCTTATTCTACGGTACATGCTTATTGGTGTGACACTTCAGACGTACATTATTTTCCTCAATAAAGAATTAGAACACTATTGACTCTGTTAATTCTGTACTATTTATAAGCTTTCTTAAGTCGTTCATTTTCTGTAACCGCTGAATCCTAATTAGGGTCACAGGGGGGCTGGCGCCCATCCCATACCCTGGATAGCTCGCCAGGCCATTGCATGGCGGAAACACGCTGACGGCTATGCAGGTACTCTTGTTGAAAGTCAGCAATGATTCTTTTACATGAACCTCACACCATGGACAGTGAGAGACATGGCCGGCCTTTGATAACCCAATTCGCTGCACTGTTCTTAAGTCGTGTGAAAAACCAAACAATGTTCTCATCTCATCTCATTTTCTGTACCCGCTTCATCCTAATTTGGGTCACGGGGAGGCTGGTGCCCATCCCAGCCAACTTCGGGCGTGGGCAGAGTAGACCCTGGACAGCTCGCCAGGCCATCGCAGGGCAGAAACACGCCGACGGCTTTGCAGCCTACTCTTGTCGAAAGTCAGCAATGGTTCTTTTACTTGCCTCACACCATAGACAGTGAGAAACATGGCCGGCCTTTGATAACCCAGTTAGCTCCACTGGGGGGGGACAGTGACAACCTTGTGCAGAGTGGGACTTGAACCCCCAACCTTTGGATCAGCGATCCAGCGCCCTATACCACTAGACCACCACTGCCCCTCCAAACAATGTTTTAGTTGATATTTATGCAGAAATCTAACAGGGGTTCACACATTTTCAGGCGCCATTGTATAAATGTATTTGTAGGTGCAAGACGTGAGGTGTTTACGTGTACAGAGCAGCCATTTTTAAGCATGCCCTTTCGGTGTCCTCATTCTAGATGTCCTTCTCACAACCACATATATATTCCGGGTTTTTCCTTCCGCCTGGGTGTTTTGTTACAAACCCCTTCCTAGTTTTATGGCTGTAATGACTGAACATGCCTTCTATACAGTACTTTGTATGCAGGAATGTTTTTTTTTTTTTTTTTAACTTTCTTTACATTTTAAGGAGTAACTGTGCAACCTGAATGAGTTTGAGAATCAACTTTTTATTTTATATCACCTGCGCTCTTGCTATGAGGCACGATGTCCACCAGTTAGTATGTACCAAGCATTCTTGAAACATTGTCCCTTGTGCCTTAAATCTACTTGACTCAGGGAATAACCTCAGGCCTAAATGCTGGATGTGACTTTTATTTGTGACTTGTTCAAATCATGTAAATTCGCCTTGATTTTCAGCTCAGTATTTCACGTGAATACATACCGATATTAAATATAGAGAAGGTTTCAGATGCAGGTCATTTCTTTATAGCTATTCAAATAATAATGGCCCAGACATGGCTGGCTTGCTAAATTAGAGTGTTGGATGCACTTAATATTTTTCACATTTAGTTTCCTTTGTTTACTTTCTTTTGTTCCACCGCATATTTGTATGACATTCGGCATAACATTCATGAAATATGATAATTATTTGGGACGGCATGGTGGCACGGTGATCAGCATGTCTTTCTCACAGCAAGAAGGCCTGGGTTCCATTCCCAGTCTCTGGCTGTTTCTATGTGGAGGTTGTATGTTCTCCCTGTTCTTGTATGGGTTGACTCCGGGTAATTCCAGTTCCAATCCCAGAATCCAAAAGCTTGGCCAGTAGGCCAACTGCCTTCTTCAGTTCACCCCTAAGTGTGAGTGTGAATGGTTGTGTGTGTTGGCCCTGGTCTCATGAGCTGTTCTGAGTTAGGCGCCAGCCTCCCCGCATCGCTAATTAGGATCAAATTGGCTTTGAAAATGGGGCCGGTGGCGCAGTGGTTAGGGTGCTGTGCTCATGATCGGGATGTTGTGTGTTCAAATCCCAATTAGACCCCCATTGTGCTAAGACCTCTGGGCAAGGTCTCAACCACAAGTGTGCCTCTGTTCACCCAGCAGTATAAATGGGTTCCAGTAAAAATATACTGGGACGGTAACCTGCGATGGACTAGCGTCCCATCCGGGAGGAGTTGTACTCCTAGACGCTTGACGTTACGGAAACCGGGGACAAGCAGCGGCCTGATGAGCCACTAGGCTTGAGTATAAAAAG
>CM045728.1:32042349-32047349 GCA_024760905.1 Plotosus lineatus | reverse complement strand
TAATAATAATAATAATAATAATAATAATATACAGTAATGGCAAGATTCAGGAAAATCATGTGAAATATGCAGACCTTGTCTTTGAAATGTCGCTCTTGTATCCAGTCGTCCTATTCCCCATCGTTCTCGGTGCCCTTGGTTGGGTACCTACTGATCTTTTGACACAGATCAAGAGAGTGCCTGGGTTTGCTACCACGAACACAGCTCTTCTGACAGTCTGGGTAATGTAGAAAGCTGCAGTGTTGGGGAGTCTTCATATTCTCCGGAAACTCTTTGGTGGGTTCGACTAGACAGTGCTTCCTGGGAGAAGTCCCATTCGCTGTCTGGGCTGCGTGTAGAGAGGGTAAGGGCCTTAAGCTGATGATAAGCCTCACAAGCCTGATGTGCTAGGATCACCTGATCCCTCTCTGCTGCATATCATTTTTTAACTGTAATACTACTACTACTACTACTACTACTACTACTACTACTACTAATTATCGTCATCACCATCATCATCATCATCAACAACAGCAACAACATTATTATTATTATTATTATTATTATTATTATTATTATTATTATTATTATTATTTATTTATTTATTTATTTTTATTTTTATTTTTTTTCTTATAAATTATTCATTTTACCTTTATTTGAATTGTAATATTGCAATTTATTCACCACCACCATCATCATCATCATCATCATCTTCAGGGTCGGGTCATACGGCAGCAGCCTAAGCAATGAGGTCCAGATGTCTCTCTCCCTAGCCACTTTCCTCAGCTCCGAGGCGTTCCCAGACTAGCCTAGAGACAAAATTTATCCAGTGTGTTCTAGGTCGATCCCGGGGTTTCTTCCTGGTTGGACCAAAACTCCACACCAGGGAGGTGTTCGGGAGGCACCTGTGACCAGATGCCCAAGCCATCTCAACTGGCTCATTTCAATGCGAAGGAGCAGTGGTTCTATTCCAAACTGTCCCTGGATGGCTGAGCTTCTCACCCGGCGAATGAAGATTATTCTTCAGCCACTTGTATCCACGATCTTGTTCTTTTGGTCATTACCCAAAGCTTGTGACCATAGGTGGGGGTTAGAAAGTAGATCGACTGGTAAATTGAGAGCTTTGCCTTGTGGCTCAGCTCCCTCTTCAGCACAATGGACCGGTACAGGTTCCCCTATACAGCATAGGTTGCAGTGATAAATATGTCGATCTCCGGCTCTATCCTTCTCTTAACTGTGATCAAAACCCCGAGATACTTGAACTCCACCACTTGGCGCGGGACCTCATTCCAGACCGAGAGGGTGCATTCCACCCTTTTCCGGGCTGAGAACAATGACCTCGGAATTGGATGAGCTGATTCTCATCCTGGTCTCTTTGTACTAGGCTGTGATTCGCTCCAATGAGACCTGGAGGTCCTGGATTGATGAAGCCAAAAGAAGAACGTAATTTGTAAAAAGCAGAGATGAGATCCTACGGCCACCAAATCAGAACCCCTGAATGATATGGCTGTTCCTAGAAATTCAATCCTTAAAATTATGAACAGAATCAGTGGCAAAGGATAGCGTTGGTGAATTCCAACCCTCACCAAAAATGAATTTGTTCTGTTGTTACCAATGTGGACCAAGCTATGGCTCCGGCGATGCAGATATAGAGTTTGTCAAGCATGCCGAGGCCAAGATGACAACCACATTGATACTCCTGAATCCGAAGGTCAACTATTGGTCGAATCCTCCTCGCCAACACCCCTTCAAAGACTTTTTCAGGTACGCCGAGGAGTGTGGTAATTGGAATGCACCCTTCGGTCCCCATTTTTAAAAGGGGAAATTCACCCCGGTTTGCCAATCTAGATGTACAGTCCCCAATGACCATGCGATGTAGCACAGACGTATCAACCAAGACAGTCCTACAACATCCAAAGTCCTGAGATATTCAGTGCGGATCTCATCCATCCCAGAGCCCGACCACCGAGGAGCTTTTTAACTATCTCAGTAATCTAAGTTCCAGTGCTGTGTGTACACACAAGCAAAACCTCCATGGTCTTCCTTCTCCCTGGAGGGTGTGGGATTGAGGAGGTCCTTGAAGTATTCCTTCCACTTCCTGACAACATCCCCAGTCAAGGTGAGAGCTCCCCACTTCCACTGTAAACAGTATTTGTGAGGACTGCTTCACCCTGCTGAGGTGTCAGATGGCCAACTGATAATTACTTTCCAGCAGACTTTCACCAAACTCCTCCCACACCTGAGATTTTGCATCAGTGACAAATTGGGCTGAAGCGTGTTATGCCTGCTGATACCTATCTGCTGCCTCGAGAAACCTACAGACCAATAAGACCCAATAGGAATCCTTTTTCAGCTGGACGGCCCCCTTCACCACCGGTGACCATCACTGGGTTATCGCCACAACTGGCACCGATGCCCTTTCAGCCACAGCTATGGGCTGCTGCCTCAATAATGGAGGCATGAAACATGGGCCATTCGGATTCCATATTACCCACCTCCTTTGGGATGAGGTTGTAGCTCTGTCGTAGGTGGGAGTTAAAGGTCCCTCTGACAGGAAACACCGCCAAATGTTCCTAGGAGACCCTAACTACATGCTTGTGCCTGCCAGAGCTAGAGGACGGCCTTCCCCGCCATCTGAGACAGCTCATCATCAGGTGGTGATCGGTTGACAGCTCAGCTTCTGGCTTCACCCAAATGTTTAGAACATGCGGCCGTAAGTCCAGTGACACGACTACTAAGTCAATCATCGAATTGCAGCCTAGGGTGTCCTGGCACCAAGTGAACTTATGGACACCCCTATGTTTGAATGTTTTGTTCATGATGGACAAACTGTGATGAGCAGTGAAGTCTAACAATGAAACACCATTTGGATTAAGACTGGAGAGACCGTACATCCTGATCACACCATTCAAGGTCAAACAATTGTTACCCACATGGGCATTGAAGTTTCCCAGCACAACGAGTTAGTCCCTCAGGGGAGTGTTCTCCAACACCCCTCCCCAAAGACTCCACGGAGGGTGGATACTCTGAACTGTCTTTTGGTGCATAAGCACAAACAACAGTCAGGACCCGTCCCACACCCGAATGCAGAGGCACGCTATCCTTTCATCAACCAGGGAGAACCAAAGCATGTGGGGACCAAGACAGGGGGCAACAAAGATGTTTGTTAAGGTGAGTCTATCTATGTCTTGTCAGTATCTCTCAACCTCCCACACAAGCTCAGGCTGATTCCCTGCCAGAGAGATGACATTCCATATCTCAACAGTCAGAGTCTCTAGCCCAGGATCAGTCTGACAGAACCCATGCCTTCAGCTGCCACCCAACTCACAATGCACCCAACCCCTACAGACCCTCCCACAGGTGGTGGATCCATGGGAGGGCGGACCAATGTATTCTTTTTGGACTGCCCCAGGCCGGGCTCCATGGGCAGAAGCCCGACCACCAGGCACTTGCCTTTGAGCCCCTCCCCAGGCCTGGCTTCGAGGGGGACCCCGGTGACCTGTGTCTGGGCAAGGAAAGTTGTGTCCTTTTAAGTTTCTATAAGGGTCTTCAAACCGCGCTTTGTCTGAACCTTCACCTAGGACCTGTTTGCCTTAGTTAACCCTACCAGAGGCATAATGCCCCCGTCAACATAGCTCCTAGGATCATCAGGACACGCAAACCCTTCCACCACGATACGGTGGTGATTCAAGAAGAGGTCATTTATTCTGGTGGAAACTAAATACCCCATTCATTAAATCTGCATAAATATACTACCACTTGATATGTATTACTTTATTAAAGTGCTCGGTAATTCAGACTCTAAGACCAATGTGAACCTTCTTATTTTATCTTCCAGTGATGTCCCAGATTAAAATAATCAAGATGTAATCTCTTTGTGGATACATGTCCTGTGCAAATGATACCACAAATCACTTCCAAGGACTCTCCAACTGGATACTTGAAATAATTTCAGATGAAGCTGCCACCTGCACCCCAGCCATTGCTCAGAGCCTGTGCCTTCTGAAGCCTTGAAGTGAATGAGTGATTTGAGGTCTTCAGATCTATCTCTCTGAGCCAAAGTCACACACACACAAAAAAAATCTCACACACTAGGGGTTCTTTTGGTTTATCCCTTTGGAAGATCCTTTATAAGTTCTGTGTAGATCACTACAAGGGTTGTTAGACTTTCAGAAGAGGTTCTTTAGAAAGCAGGGACTTCTAAGCTAGTGCTAGGCAAAAGCTACAACCATGCAAAGAATATAGAGTGTGCATTAAAAAAGTCTTACTTCCACTTGACCAGGCAGTACCTGATATTCCAGAAGAATAGCATGAAACTCAAGGGGGTAGCTCACCAAATTGTGAATTTTGGAAAATTTACTTCACCAAAAATTCTCCACAGAGTATTGAACTATTCTTGAGTTCTTGCACTGTCCTCTGAACATTCCCTGTGGTTTACATACCCAAAAATGTATTTTGGACATGTTTAAAATAAGCTTGCGAGTTCCCGAGTGGTGCATTAATAAGGTTTTGGAGATCACGAGTTCGAATTCTGGTTGATTGCACAGTCATCTCTGACCAGGAGTGCATGAGAACTAATTGGCTGAGCTCTCACGAGAAGGAGGGATGGCATTTGATAATTTACCTGTCACTCACAGCAATCACCAGCCAATCATGTGCGTCTCTGAGCTCATTTGTATGAGGAGGCAGATAGAGTTTAAACTCCGAGAGTGTTAGGCCGCCCCAAAATCCACATAAACAGCAGTTTGAAAAGAGGCAGGTGGTAGTATTACATGTCACAGAGGGGGCGTGTGCATGCTTATGCCCCTCCTTGATTGGGAAGAAAACACTTGACAGGATGCAACTGTATTAGACTACAAATTAGGGGAGATATATACTTGGGTGATGCCCCCCCCCCAAAAAAAACAAAAACAAAAACAAAACAAAACAAAAAAACAAGCAAACAAAAAGACCCCCAAAAAAAAAAAAAAAAAAAAAAAAAAAAAAAACCTGTCCCCAATTCTGAAATTGAAATTTTCTGA
>CM045728.1:32022349-32037349 GCA_024760905.1 Plotosus lineatus | reverse complement strand
CGGATTATCTCATCCAAGGAAGATCATGGAAACTTCACCCACGGTTCGTCATTTGGGACTACATCGCCAAAGTCCATTGTCCATGTTCACCCACAGCCAACGCGAGGATCTCAATCATTTGTTTCCTTCGACAGGCGGGATTCCAAGCCTTTCCCCGCCAGCACTCGCTCCGCTTCTAAATTTACCATGTTGCAGGTGCTTGGTGACTATGGGACCCTTTGTGTAATTTGTATTTTGGTTGAGCTTTAAGCTGTAAGTATTATTTTACCTTACTTTGTTAATATTATTAAAATGTATATAGTTTATATCGTGGTTTGTTGTACTTTACTGGTTTAATGGGGCAATTTACTTCTAAATTCCATACGTAACAAAATTGAGGGCTCGTCCGATAGAATCTATTTGGCGTACGTAACAAAATAAAAACAACAACAACAAAACTATTTACATTTTATGTGAGGTGCACATCTGTGCGCGTCTTTATCCGTGTGTATTTATATTTTATTTACATCCTATGCATTACATATTTTTGAATGGTTAATTGTTATTATAAGCATTTATAGCGCTAAATATGTATTTTTTGATATTATATACACGTATACATGTACGTATATGGGGCAGGGGTGGTCTAGTGGTATAGGGCGCTGGATTGCTGATCCAAAGGTTGGGGGTTCGAGTCCCACTCTCCACAAGATTGTCACTGTCCCCCCCAGTGCAGCTAACTGGGTTATCAAAGGCAGGCCATGTCTCTCACTGTCTATGGTGAGAGGTTCATGTAAAAGAACCATTGCTGACTTTCGTAAAGAGTAGGCTGCAAAGTCGTCAGCGTGTTTCTGTCCCTTGCTAAAAGGGTTGTGACAGGAAGGGCATCCGATGTAAAAACCTATGCCAAATCAAACATGCGAATCAGATGATTCACTGTGGCGACTCCTGAGTAAAAAAGGGAAAAAGTCGAAAGGAAGACAGACATGTACGTATACGTCAGTCGGGGGTGGGATGGGTGGGGGTGTCGATCGTACTTCATGGAAATCGGCGGTTGCAAGGGGGGGTCTCGGTCCCCATTAACTATTAACTGCGGAAAGTGAGGAATCCCTGCAGATGTTCAATCATGTGTTCTTAATACTTCTTTAATATATTTGTTATTTTTGTGTTGTCTGCAGAACTATTCATCAATAAAGTTTGAATATTTTGCTGAAAATAGGTACTGAGACAGAGGATCTCTGGATAATTCAAGGAATGAATTGTGAAGATGTGTTTTTTCCTCACTGATGCTGTTTTATTTCCAGCAGAAACAGGGTTTTCAACTCGTACATGAAAATGATGTTCCTTCAGTCAGTTATTGCTCTGTTCCTCTGGACAAATCCTGCTCATAGCTTAAGGCACAGAGAGCAGAAGAGTGCAAGGGCAAGGGCAGGGTCACGAGCGTATGTTTAACCTTCCTGACCTCCAGAACCCCCACCCAAAGAACTCCGTGAGGTCAGAACATTGTAAATGCACTGCTTCAGGCGTTCTCTTACTGGCTCTCAAAACACACAGTGACCTAAACCCATAATTTGCTGATGTAGTGCATATAACACATCCAGATTCCAGGATACAACAGTAACACTTATTTATTACAGCAAAAATCCTCACCAAGTTCTGTAGTTTTAAAAACGTTAAAGTTCCGGGTATTTTATTACTAAAAAAAGGGGACTTTTAGCACTGCAGCACTGAGACTCTGCTCTATTATTGTTTCCTAAATGCTGAGCAATTATGAAAAGTTGCAGATGAAATTTATAAGCTTACTTAAATTTAAATATTGGTCACTGGGATTGAAAATCAATTTCCATTCACCTTAATAATGAACAATTACATTCCTGATGCTCTTAGATCCTTATTTGCATTCTAAGGGCCAGGCAAAAATGCTACTGCAGAGAATTAATCTCCCTCATCAGAAAAAGCTTGTAATTTTTGACAGGTGGGTCAAGGTTCCGGTTCAATCCATCACATAATTCCAGAAATCTGCTGACGGTGTGAATTTTAATCAGCTAAAACATAGTCTCTTTGAGGCAAACTTAATGCCAGACACTCAAGTTAGGAAACGCATGCCTTAGGTCTTGAGTTATGGCATGTCAGGTGGATTGAGGAATGCATGTAACGCTATGCACATTAGGAAACTAAGTTTGTGAGGTGCTATCAAAGCTCCACCATTTGCTTCAGGGTTTGTGAAGTAAGTTCACCTGCAGAAAGTTATTCTACTTTAAATAAAGTGTCAACATATAGAAGATCTAAGTGTAGTCGATCAGAGCCCAACTTATCGCTACGGGATCTTTAGCTGTACTCAAGTTCCAAATTATCCCGAGGCACGGGATGTCTAGACTGTATCCTATATAAAGTCAAATATAGTAATTAACATAAACCTGATCACATATAGCATTACATTCACCATTTTAAGCCTTGAATAGGTGACGTAAATTAAAAACTAGAATGTCAATCAAGATTCATTAAAACTTAAGCACTGAAAATGATGTTGATATTGCAGAATATTCATTTTAGCAACATCCACCAAGCCTGAGACGCATATTTGTTTTAGAATATACCGCATCGACAACAAAACAAAAGTTATGCAAAGATTAGATTATTCTGCTCTGTTTATCAATTCAGTTCACTTTCTGTAACCGCTTAATCCTAATTAGGGTCATGTGGAGGCTGGCGTCCATCCCAGCCAACTCCGGGCGAGAGCAGAGTACACCCTGGACAGCTCGACAGGCCATCACAGGGCGGAAACACGCTGACTGCTTTGTAGCCTAATCTTGCCTAAAATTAGCAATGTTTTTTTTTTTACAGCCTCTCACCATAGACAGTGACAGACATGGCCGGCCTTTGATAACCCAGTTAGCTGCACTGGGGGGACAGTGACAACCTTGTGAAGAGTGGGACTCGAACCCCCAACCTTAGGATCAGTGATCCAGCGCACTAGACCACCACTGCCCACACCTATTTATTAACTTTTGCATATTATTAATATTGATACTCCCAGCAGGGCAGTGGTGGCCTGGTGGTAAAGGATGCTGGATCACTGATCCTAAGGTTAGTAGTTCGAGTCCCACTCTCCACAAGGTTGTCACTTTCCCCCCAGTGCAGCTAACTGGGTTATCAAAGGCCGGCCATGTCTCTCACTGTCTATGGTGAGAGGCATGTAAAAGAACCATTGCTGACTTTCGTAAAGAGTAGCTGCAAAGTCGTCAGCGTGTTTCTGGGCCTTGCTGAAGGGTTGTGTCAGGAAGGACATCCGACGTAAAAACCTACGCCAAATCAAACATGCGAATCATTCACTGCGGCGACTCCTGAAAAAGGGAAAAAGCCGAAAGGAAAATAAAAGGATTAATATTGATACTCCCAATGCAAGCGGCTGTAGAGTTGCTGGGTCTTCAAACCCTTTAGAGTTGTGGTTGTACTTAATCAATAGTAAACTAAAACATTTACAGTTTATAGTATATTCACATATTTTAAACATCAGACTGAGGCATGTCATATGAACTCTGTGGTTTCAGCTGGAAAATAGCGTTGTAGCTAACAGTGTCTTTTTTCGACATACTCATTTGAAGAGCAAAGTCAACCATACTCCGTGTAGGTGTTTAGTAAACTACAGAAAACAATAAGAACAAACTACGAGAAGAAATCTACAGTTTATATTTACACATTTGAATCGGTCCAGTGTGGCAGATCAGGTAAGCTCAATTCCAACCCATTCCATGTTATCATCAGTTCCATTGTATCCTGTTTGGGGTCGTGGGGAATCCGGAACCAATTCCAGCTTATTCTGGCAGAAGTTAGAGTACCCCCTGAACAGCTGAAATTTTACTGTAAGTGCACTGCTTCTGGCTATACTGACCCAAAACAAAATTTATTGATTTGGTGATATAACACATCCAGATTGGGGCAGTGGTGGTCTAGTGGTATAAGGCGCCGGATCGCTGATCCAAAGGTTAGGGGTTCGAGTCCCCCCCGCCCCAGTGGAGCTAACTGGGTTATCAAAGGCCGGTCATGTCTCTCACTGTCTATGGTGTGATGCATGTAAAAGAACCATTGCTGACTTTCGACAAGAGTAGCTGCAAAGCCGTCAGCGTGTTTCCGTCCTGCGATGGCCTGGCGAGCTGTCCAGGGTGTACTCTGCCCTCGCCCGAAGTTGGCTGGGATGGGCGCCAGCCTCCCTGCGACCCAAGTTAGGATTAAGCGGGTACAGAAAATGAACTGAACTGAACACATCCAGATTCCAGGGATATAACAGTAAACTGTAGAAATGTGAATACATTAGAAACACATCGTTAATTGAGTTGAAGTGAGAACCATTGTCAGAGCTGCTGATAGATAAAATTAATGAACACTTTTTGAACAATAATATTCAAAAACATAGTAATCCACAGTGTCCACTGGAAATGTGACGCAGAAATACGTTTTGTAGCGTGAACACTGTCACATCCACAATAGATTTAGTAGCAGATTCCAACCCTGGCAAACACTCACAGCAAACAAGCATGGCTGTCACAAACCGTTTCCTGCTAACCAGAAGTTCAATATGTCTCCGGTGCGGTTTCTAAGCCCGCCTGTTTTGTATAATTGGTAGGTTTTGACCTTTAGCTAGTTATCTGATTTACAAGTTTGGATAATGTTGTTTGTTGTTGTTTGCTGGTTTCTTGACCATCACCTGCCCTTGACACTGAACCGGATCATGTTTCTGGTTAGTGTTTGTAGTTTGCCTGACTGCTTGCCTTGCACTGCCCTCTGTTTACTCTTTTAGATTTGCTTCAGTGAACTTTTCTCAAGTACAGAACTAAAATGCAGTTCTCTTTGTATTCCATTAAATGTGACTGATAAATTAATGTAATGAAAAAAGTATTCAATGCTTGAACTGCTGAATGATTGACAGCACTGTTCAGATCAGCTTTTTAATTTAATGCAGAACATACATATATACATGCACAAAGCAGAACGTCTTTACCTGGGTTTACACTGGGGCATGTGGATTTATGATGATCTTGAAGGAACTTGGTGGATTTATGATAATCCTATGTGATATTAGTGGATTTGTGGTGATCGTGAGGGAACCTGGTGGATTTGTAATGATCTTGAGTGAACTTATTGTATTTGTGATGATTTTGAAGGAACGTGGTGGATTCATGATGATCTTGAGAGAACTTGGTGGATTTGTGATTGTGGCAAAATTTTTGACTGTCCAAAATTTTGCTGCAATTTTTGTGTTATGACTTCACATGAATCCGGACAGAATGCGAGAATCATAAATTAGCACAATGGAGTATAACAGACATTAACAGAGTATAGCAGACCTAGATGCGCTGTATGTAATCTGATTAACTTGGAAACACGATCCCCTCAGGTTTAATCTCTTCGATGCACCCTGCCTCTTTTTTACAACTCAGTCATGCTCTAAGCATGGTCGTAAATTATGGAGCTCAAAGCTTTTTTGAAATCATAAAGATTGTTGACATCGTGGCCCAATGTAACCCAGGGTTAGAAGGAAAAAAACATAAATTAAAAAAATAAAAAAGACACTCGCGTTTAAATAGTGTAAATGGTAATCTAAAGTTAAAAAAAATGTGGTGTAGAAATTTCCTTACATTTAGCATGTCTAGTATGTTGGTTTTCAGCCATAAGCACACACTCGAAGAGAAAGATGTCCTTTCATGATCCTTAAACTTTTTCAGTTCATTCTTTCCATCCTATGAAGCATTTGTTAGATACATACAGATAAAGAATAGTAAAAAAATGTTTCTGAATATAACCTGTTTAAGAAACTAATACCTTTGGTGACTCTCGAGTGGCGCACTAGCAGGGAAGTTTGGCATACAGTACGTTCACCTCTCTGTCACTTACAATGATCATCAGCTGATCATTGGCATCTGTGAACTAAAAGGTGCAGATTGAACTTTCCCTCTGAGTATGTTAGGCCAGCACTGAATGCTCATGTACAGCAGTTCATAAAGATGCAGGTTTGCAGTATCACACGTTACAGAGGGGCCACATGTCTGCTTTTACCACTTTGTGGTAAGTGGTAGTCGGGTTTGAACTGGCTATAGCCAAATTAGTGGAGAAAAATTTAATGGATCAAAAATCATAATAACAGCAATAATAAATAAAACTAATTATATTATACACCCAAAGAACAATTAAGAATAGTTAGTTCTCACAATCGGCGTCTTTTCTAATTGTTTGAAAGCCCAAATAAAGAGAAATGTGTTGTGTCATCCATGGTGTGTCTTCCTGAGGCTCATTTAGCTCATTAAGTTACACACTTGTACATTTTGAAATAGTGCATCTGAGTCATCATCACTGTACACAGAGAGATTCCCAGTTCAGCTTTAGAAACCTTTAGTGTTTCTTCCTCTCAGTAGTTGACTTTGACAAATGTGAAGCACCTCCTGAGATTCAAGCAATGTGCGTGTGAACATCATCAGTAAAACATCCCCCTGGGTGATGCTTTCACCCCCCACTTGACTTCAGTGGCCCGTGGACAGTTAGGTGTGTTCAACCCTCTCCCAATCAATACTGACAAATGCCTGCTTCCTCAGACTGGTGTGTTTGTGTAATAATATCAGTATCACATAGGGAGCAGCATGTCCCACTTGCACTTACACACACACACACACACACACACACACACACACATACACACACACACACGGAGACATAGAGTCAGGCAATAAATTAATCAGGGATAAAGTGGGAAAAGCTATTGATTTTTTTATTGTGTGGAAGCAAGCTTAAGAAGAAAGCACGGATGAGAGCAGTGGGGTGGAACAAACACACTAGAGACAGATGTGTGTGTGTGTGTGTGTGTGTGTGTGTGTGTGTGTGTGTGTGTGTGTGTGTGTGTGTGTGTGTGTGTGTGTATATCTGGCCATATTCCCAGAGTGAAGCTCCTCATAACTTTGCAAACATTCTTATAAGCAGCTCGCAAGCAGTGGTATAGATAGGAAGGAACTTGACAGGGGAATTGGGGGGTTGGGGGGTTTGGAGGGTTGGGGGGGGTTGGAGGGTTGGGGGGTTGGAGGATAGGGGGTTGGAGGGTTGGGTGGTGCTTATGGGGAGTAGAGTAGAGATGTAGCAGTTGATGTCACAGATCATGCCGGAGCCATATCAGCAGGGAAAAGTTCAGTGAAGCACTCGTTTGTCATCTGGAGTTCAAACAGCTAACTAGTAAGATAGACTGTGATACAACGACAGTAGACAATCACAGTGAAAGAAAATAAATTTCTGAAAGAAGATACTGGGATACTTTATGATTTTCCTCCATCTCTGAAAAAAAAAAAAAAAAAAAGGAATTAGTGGATTCAGTCATTCGTTGGTTCATTCATTTATCTAGGAAATACTCCATAACTTAAAAATGAACTGAAATCGCAAGAAACCATTGTGACCCTAAAATAATTATGCGGCGATGCGCCCTGTTTAACGTAATCTATGTAATTGCTTACACTAACAATGGAAGCCATTTACAGATTATTATACTGAAAAAGTTATTTACTCACTTCCTGTTTCTTTTAATAAGCCACGGTGTTCAAAGTGTGTGCAAAGCTTCAGCATAAATATTCTTAAAATGTCACTTTGTTTTGATTTGTTTACCACATTCCTTTTGGTCATTGCTTAGTTCTGTAACTTATTATTATTTTTATTACTATTGGGTGGCGCAGTGTTGAGCACGTCCACCCTACATCGAGCAGGCCTGGGATCAATTCCCGGAATTGGGCATTTCTGTGTGGAGTTTGCATGTTCTCCCTGTGCGTGCATAAGTTTACACCGGTTACACCGGTTTCCTCCATCAGTCCAAAACACGCACAGTAGGCTAATTGGCTGTTCCAAATCTCCCCTAGGTATGAGTGTGAATGGTTGTGTGAGTGTTGGTCCTATGTTGGCCTGGCAAGCTGTCCAGGATGTATTCCACCCCCATCCCAGAGTCGCCTAAGATGGGCATCAGCCTCCCTTTGCCTCTAACTACAATCAAGCAGTTTAGTGAATGATTATTATTGTTAAACATGGATAGAGTAATCAGATATAGAACATATACGAAAGCTTATACACTTGTTATTTTTTTTTCAGACACCTCAACAAAACGATATTTTACAAAAAAATTAATCTGGAAATATTTTTCAGAGTTGAAACTGTTGAGGTTCTCTTAAGGAGTAACGAGGATGGATAGGATCAGGAATGAATACATCAGAGGGACAGCACATGTTAGAGGTTTTGGAGACAAAGTCAGAGAGGCTACATTGAGATGGTTTGGACATGTACAGAGGAGGGATAGTGAGTATATTGGTCGTAGGACCTAACCCTAACCCTAAGGTTGGAACGACCAGGCAGAGGGCCTAGAGGAAGACCAAAGAGAAGATTCATGGATGTGGTGAAGGAGGACATGAAGGTAGTTGGTGTAAGAGAAGAAGATGCAGAGGACAGGGTGAGATGGAGGCAGATGATTCACTGTGGTGACCCCTGAAGGGAACAGCCAAAAGGAAAAGAAGAAGAAGAAGAAGAAGAAGAGGAAGAAGAAGAAGAAGAATCTGGAAACATTTTTCACATTAACGTCTCATGACATGAGATAAATCATTATCAGATTATTTATCATTGGACACTCTTCACCAAGTTTAATTGGAATGACTGTTGCAAGAGAAGAAAATTCAGTTTTAATCTAATAACATCAGTCAATGGAAGACAGATCATTCACAATTAAAAAAAAAATCACTTCTTCTTAGCATAAACATGCTTCATGATTAAGCGGTCTGTCTTCAAGATTCTAAAAATATTTGTTACATTGGTTTTTTTTTTTTTTTCATATAATAAAACACATCATATAAAATACAGATTTTAAGCTTTATTTAATTTGACCTGACTGGGCATGCACCTATTAGTACGTGCATCAATATGTAATTAGATGTGACTACACATGATTTATTTTCTATAAGACCTCCTACTTTGTGCTCCTGCGGCTGAGGTCTTGCCCTGCCCTGCCCAAGTGTGGTGCTCGGGGAGCCTAGGATTTCATGCTTCCTGCCAACTGGCTCATGTTCCAAAGGAAATCCAGCCAGCATCATCTCTGCATGATGCAGCCAGGCCTGGCAGAGCTTCATCCATCCGGCAGATGCTCCATCCTCTTTGCTGTAACACGAATCCACAGGTCTTACAGTAGAATAGAGGAATAGAGAGAAAAATAGAAAGAGACTGTAACAAGGCTGACAACTGGGTCCTCAGAGCAAGTAAAATCCTCAATGTGTTTGATTCCTTGCTTTCACTACAGCCTAATAAACACACTGCATTCCTCCTCCTAACATACATATCTATTATTAACTTTTAAGTTTGACATAAACAAATATATTTAATGAAATCTGAGGCACATACGAGAGTAAATAATTAAAAAGGCTTCAATATAATGAATCAATATGGCCGACAACCACATGAACAGGAATAAGAACAAGAAAATAATAACATGATTAATGCAGGCCAGTAAAGTCACAGATAGTAGTCACATGATTGATGTAAACAAGTTCAGTCAGAGTCAGTATAAAGCAGCTTCTTAAAGCATTTCAAGCAAAAGAAAATATGTACTGCAACAACAACAAACAAACACATTGAAATCCAACAATGCATCAAACTTCATAATCTTCTTCTTTTCCTTTTGGCTGTTCCCTTCAGGGGTCACCACAGCGAATCATCTGCCTCCATCTCACCCTATCGTCTGCATCTTCTTGATATGGTTCCAGGATAATTGCTCACAAGACAAATGCTCACAGGAGAAATGCTCAGAACCTGAATGAAAAAACAGACATTTACTCACAACAGAAAAAAAATTGTTCAATTTTAACACTAACCCCAACCCTAAACCCCAACCCGAACCCTAACCCTGAATCCTAATCCTAACCCGAACCCTAAACCATAACCCGATGCACAACTCGAACCCTAAACCCTAACCCTATCACTAACCGTAACCCGAAACCCTGACCCTGACCCTAACCCTAACCCTAACCCTAACCCTAAAACCTAACCCGAACCCTAAACCCAAACCCTAACCCTGAATCCTAATCCTAACCCGAACCCTAAACCATAACCCGATGCACAACTCGAACCCGAAACCCTATCACTAACCCTAACTCTCATCCTAACCCTAACCCTAAACCCTGACCCTGACCCTAACCCTAACCCTAAAACCTAACCCGAACCCTAAAACCTAACCCGATGCACAACTCGAACCCTAAACCCTAACCCTATCACTAACCCTCATCTTAACCCTAACCCTCACCCTCAACCCTGACCCTAACCATAACCTGAGGCACAACTCAAACCCTAAACCCTATCCCTAACATTAACCCTAACCCTCACCCTAACCCTAAACCCTAACCCTAAAACCTGACCCTGACCCTCACCCTAAACCCTAACCCTAACCCTAAAACCTAACTTAACCCTAAACCATAACCCGATGCATAACTCAAACCCGAAACCCTAACCCTAACATCTCATCCTAACCCTCACCCTAAACCCTGACCCTAACCTAAACCATAACCCAAAACCCTAACCTTAAACCCCAAACCCTAATGTATAATGAGTTAATTTAGCATAATGTATTTATAAGAATAAAGAATTTTTATAATACATTGTGATCTTTTTGTATTATGCATTTATTAGAACAAAGAAAAAAGATGTTGTGTGCAAATGTCCGTTTTTTTTTTCATTAAGGTTGTGAGCATTTGTCCTGTGAGCAAATGTCCGCGCACCTCTCTGTATACATGAGTATAATGACAGTACAAGACCCCATTGTAAACCCAGATGTTCCTAACCTTTTGTCTCAGTACCGCATCTGTATTGGACAGGCCACACATGTGTATTTGTTTGCTTTATGCATTTCTCAGACTTTGTCTTCAGTGGCCAGTGAGCAAGTCGAAAGACAGAAGGGGAAAAGCATGTTCCTCATTCAATCTATTTCACTCCCTTCCTCACCCATTACTCCTACTTCCTACAAAGTCAGGAAGAGAGGAGTCAATATTATCTTATTGCTATTCCCACAGTGGACACGGAGAAAAGAAGCCAGGAGCCTCTCAGGATTTTCAAAAATAAATGTGGATAAAGGAAAGCTGAGGCCACAGCAGCAGTGTGGAATGGAAAAGTGAAGTTTCACATCATGTGTGATGGTATGTTTATGATGGTGTCTTCTTCTTCTTCTTCTTCTTTTCCTTTCGGCTTTTCCCTTCAGGGGTCGCCACAGCGAATCATCTGCCTCCATCTCACCCTATCCTTTGCATCTTCTTCTCTTACACCAACGACCTTCATGTCCTCCTTTACCACATCCATGAATCGTCTCTTTGGTCTTCCTCTAGGCCTTTTGCCTGGTAGTTCCAGCCTCAGCATCCTATTACCAATATACTCACTATCCCTCCTCTGTACATGTCCAAACCATCTCAATCTAGCCTCTCTGACTTTGTCTCCAAAACGTCTTACATGTGCTGTCCCTCTGACGTGCTCATTCCTAATCCTATCCATCCTCGTTCCTCCCAAAGAGCACCTCAACATTTTCATCTCTGCTACCTCTAACTCTGCCTCCTGTCTTTTCCCCAGGGCCACTGTTTCTAACCCATACAGCATCGTTGGCCTCAACACCATCTTGTACACTTTTCCTTTCATTTTTGCCGATACCCTCCTATCACACATCACACGGACACTTTTCTCCAACCATTCCAACCTGCCTGCACACGCTTCTTGACCTCTTTTCCACACTCTCCATTGCTCTGGATTGTTGAGCCTAAGTACTTAAAATCCTCCACCTTTCTTATCTCTGCTCCCTGTAATCTCACCGTTCCTCTTTGGTCCCTGGCATTCATGCACATGTATTCTGTCTTACTGAGGCTAATCTTCATTCCCCTCCTTTCCAGGGCATACCTCCACCTCTCTAGATTTTCCTGCACTTGTTCTCTGCTCTCACTACAGATTACAATGTCATCTGCAAACATCATAGTCCATGGGGAATCTTGTCTAACCTCGTCTGTCAGCCTGTCCATCACCATAGCTTGAACAAGAAGGGCTGAGAGCTGACCCTTGATGCAGTCCCACCTCCACCTTGAACTCTTCTGTCACACCGACAGCACACCTCACCACTGTCTTACATCTCTCATACATGTCCTGCACCACTCTAACATACTTCTCTGCCACTCCAGACTTCCTCATGCAATACCACAGTTCTTCTCTCGGCACCCTGTCATATGCTTTCTCCAGATCCACAAAGGCACAATGCAGCTCCGTCTGACCTTCTCTGTACTTCTCCATTAACATCCTCAAGGCAAACACTGCATCTGTGGTGCTCTTTCTGGGCATGAAACCAAACTGTTGTTCACAAATGCTGACTTCTGCCCTTAGTCTAGCTTCCACTATTCTTTCCCATAACTTCATCGTATGGCTCATCAACTTTATCCCTCTGTAGTTGCCACAACTCTGCACGTCTCCCTTGTTCTTAAAAATGGGCACCAGCACACTTCTCCTCCATTCCTCTGGCATCTGCTCACTCTCTAAGACCTTGTTAAATGTTCTTGTCAGAAAATCTACTGCTACCTCTCCTAGACACTTCCCATACCTCCACCGGTATGTCATCAGGACCAACTGCCTTTCCATTCTTCATCCTCTTCAATGCCCTCCTCACTTCACCCTTACTAATCTTTGCTACTTCCTGGTCCTCAACAGTCACCTCTTCTACTCTTTTCTCTCTCATTTTCCTCATTCATCAGCTCTTCAAAGTACTCTTTCCATCTTCCCAGCACACTTCTGTCATCAGTCAATACATTTCCCTCTCTGTCCTTTATCAATCTAACTTGCTGCACGTCCTTCCCATCTCTATTTCTCTGCTGTGCCAACCTGTATAAATCATTTTCTCCCTCCTTACTT
This sequence comes from Plotosus lineatus, assembly GCA_024760905.1. Classification (NCBI taxonomy): domain Eukaryota; kingdom Metazoa; phylum Chordata; class Actinopteri; order Siluriformes; family Plotosidae; genus Plotosus; species Plotosus lineatus. Next base: position 32,024,440 of record CM045728.1, on the reverse strand, counting down.
TCCAACCGAGCATACAAGTCATCAAATGTGCTCTGTTTGGCCTTTGACACTGCTACCTTTGCCTTACGCTGTGTCTCCCTGTACTCCTGTTTACTCTCTTCGGTTTTGTCAATGTCCCACTTCTTCTTGGCTAATCTCTTCCTTTGTACACACTCCTGCACTTCCTCATTCCACCACCAAGTCTCCTTATCTACTTTCCTTCCAGATGACACACCAAGTATTCTCCTACCTGTGTCCCTGATCACATTCGCTGTAGTTGTCCAGTCATCTGAGAGCACTTCCTGACCACCCAAAGCCTGTTTCAACTCCTCCTTGAAGACAACCCGACACTCTTCCTTTTTCAACTTCCACCACTTTGTCTTCTGCTCTGCCTTTGCCTTCTTCACCTTCCTCACCATCAGCATCATCCTGCACACCACCATGCTATGCTGTTTGGCAACACTCTCACCCGCTACTACTTTGCAGTCACTGGCTTCCCTTTAAATTACATCGCCTGCACAAGATGTAGTCTACCTGTGTGCTCCTACCTCCACTTTTATAAGTCACCCTATTCTCCTCTCTCTTCTGGAAGAAAGTATTCACCACAGCCATTTCCATCCTTTTTGCAAAATCTACCAACATCTGTCCTTCTGCGTTCCTGTCCTGGATACCAAACCTGCCCATCACTTCCTCGTCCCCTCTGTTTCCTGCACCAACATGTCCATTGAAGTCTGCCCCAATGACCACTCTTTCACCTCTGGGGGTACTCTGCATCACTTCATCTAACTCCCTCCAGAATCTCTCCTTCTCTTCTCGCTCACATCCTGTCTGTGGGGCATAAGCACTAACAACATTGACCATCACACCTTTAATTTCTAACTTGAGACTCATCACTCTGTCTGACACTCTTTTCACTTCTAGAACATTCTAGAACTCCTCCTTCAAGATGACTCCGACTCCATTTCTCTTCCCATCCACACCGTGATAAAACAGCTTAAACCCTGCTCCTATGCTTCTAGCCTTGCGACCTTTCCACCTGGTCTCCTGAACACACAGTATGTCCACCTTCCTCCTCTGCATCATGTCAGCCAGCTCTCTACCTTTTCCTGTCATAGTTCCAATATTCAAAGTCCCTACTTTCCAGTCCTAGACTCATGCCTTTCCTCTTCTCTCTCTGGCAGCGGACACGCCTCCCGCCTCTCCTTCTTGGCGTCTTCGACCAACAGTAGTCCAATTTCCATCAGCACCCTGTTGGTTGTGGCACTGATGGCGGTCGTTGTTAACCAGACCTCGACCGATCCGGTATGTCATTCTTTCTTGTGATTCGCATAGTTTATTTGGCATTTGTTTTACGCCGGATGCCCTTCCTGACGCAACCCTCTGCATTTATCCGGGCTTGGGACCGGCGTGAGGGAGAGACACTGGTTTGTGCCCCCCCCTCACGGCTGCATTATGATGGTGTCTATACATTCTGAAACAGTCCTTAAAGAGATTCACAGAAGCAATGTCAAACAAACAAACAAACAAACAAACAAACAAAAATTAACTTGAGAACAAAACTTCAAAAAGCAACAACATTTGGAATATAAGAACTTCACAATAAGAACATTGTGTATTTATATCTATACACTGCCTGGAAAAAATGTAGCGAACGCTAATCATTTCAGGAAGTATATTTATCCTTAGGGGCAGTGGTGGTCTAGTGGTATAAGGCGCCGGATCGCTGATCCAAAGGTTGGGGGTTCGAGTCCCACTCTCCACAAGGTTGTCACTGTCCCCCCCAGTGCAGCTAACTGGGTTATCAAAGGCCGGCCATGTCTCTCACTGTCTATGGTGTGAGGCATGTAAAAGAACCATTGCTGACTTTCGACAAGAGTAGCTGCAAAGCCATCAGCGTGTTTCCGCCCTGCGATGGCCTGGCGAGCTGTCCAGGGTGTATTCTGCCCTTGCCCTGAGTTGGCTGGGATGGGCACCAGCCTCCCCGCGACCCTAATTAGGATGAAGCGGTTACAGAAAATGAAGTGATGATATTTATCCTTGATTACAGCATGCAAGCTCCTCGGCAGTGTTGCTTTAGTTGGCGCCAATATACTTTGTCCTCTCCTGATGGCA
>CM045728.1:31987349-32014849 GCA_024760905.1 Plotosus lineatus | reverse complement strand
TCACTATTATGCCTCCATTTTATATGCTCAATATGGGGGTAGAGTGGACAGAGCACACACACACACACACACACACACACACACACACACACACACACACCCTTTACACAGACAGAGTATATTAATTTAATTTCTCCATACATATACCTAATAATAGATAGAAATAGCTGTTTTTATGTAACTTGGGCCGTCCGTGGGCTCAATTTTTTTCCTAGAGACACAGTGATTGAAATAGGTCCAATATCATTGGTGACTGTGAAATGGCTAGACACTTGAACCCTATGGACCAAACAACCATGTAAAAATAAACTGCTTGTTTTTTGGCACCGAGAGACCCCTAATGTTATTTTATGTCTCTGACAGTGGGGAAGAATTCCTGTATACACCTCTAGCTGTTTACCTCAGTAACTGTAAAGCAAGCGAAAAAAAACAAAAACAAAAAAACTTTTGATTCTATAGTAGTGCTTCTCAATTATTTTCTGTGGCGCCCCCCCCAGGAAGAAAAAAAAAAACATTTCATCCCCCCCCCCCACCGCCTCGTGAGTGACTATAAATAGTATTATTTGTCTATAAATTTGTTATTAGTACACCTCTGCATAACATTGTATCTTTATTAACATTAAAAACAACAACAACAAAAAAGAACGAAATATAGTTCAGCTTACAATCAATAAAAAACTTCATTAACATTGTTTTTTATTCTGTAATAGAAAAAAAATGAAGTTCACCAATGTGCCTGAAATAAAAAAACAATTTATTTGTTCTTGTTAGAAAATTTTCCAGGTTGTTTCTTGGGGGTTGTTTTCTGCACTTCATATCATTTGCTTGTGCGAAAAACTGGTACACCATAGCACGACAATGAGAGTGCCACTGCCAACTAGTGGACTGGAGGTGCAATTCACTTAATTCTCCTGCACTATTCCAGAAAAGCATGCTCCGCAGGGTCCCCCGACATCACACCGCGCCCCCTCTGGCATGGGCGTGCCCCACTATTTGAGAAGCACTGTTCTATAAGCATTGTTTTTTTTTTTTTTTTCTGGTTCTTCCAAAGCATCCCATTCAAAGTATGTAGATGATAATGATACAGGGGCTGCTTTTATGTTCACAAAAAGAAAAATAATGCAGAGCTTGTGGTGTTTTGTAACATAATTTTGGAAATAGACTTCGTCACGAATTCTAAATTAGTAAACAGACAACTCTCTCTCCCTCTCTCCCTCTCTCTCTCTCGCTCTCTCTCGCTCTCTCTCACTCACACACACACACACACACACACACACAGAGTTAATTAGTTATTTAGGCAAACTGACTGCACGATGTAATTTTCTTTTCTGCATAAAAAGAATTCAAGTGTGGGGCGTTTGCTTATTGTAAATTCCTTTTCGCCTAATAAAATGCCCTCAGTTCTGAAGGATCACATTTCTCACAATAACTTTAGACTCCTGATTTGGATAAGTAGGTATTCATTAAGCTTTTAAGAGTTTTTATTTCCACAATGTTTTCTAACACTCACTTTTTATTTAATATTTTATAGATCAGATTAGATGAAATTTTAAATACACTGGTGATGAACATATGCAAAAAAAGTGAGTGTACGCAACACAAGTTTTTACAGATAAGTAGAACTGCAGCAGCAAGCAAAAAATAACGGCGGCCCCACAGAGAGGAGCATATGCAAAACTCGCAACTATATAATAGCCTGCATATATCCCTGGGATATAAAGGGAGAGGCACTGGTGAATACAAAAGAAGGCGTTTGGCCTGGTGCTGAGCAAACCCCTGCGGCCCCTCAGCCCGCTAATGCTAACAGCAGGGCACTGGGGCACGGGGCTGTGAATAGCTGCACCCCTCTGCAGTGGAGAAAGTGAGACGGCCTCAATCTTCCACTAAGCTTCATCCCTTGTGAAAAGGATCACCTATCGTCTCTGTCCCTTATCATAATGTAGGCCGTGTTGTGTTCACCATTACACACGGCCCATTCAATTAGCCCCCATTTCCATAGTAATTGAGGGGAAGGATGGAAGGGTCAGCCATGACAAGGGATATGAGGTACCCAACAAGACTTCGTTGAAGTGCTCTACCTGAGATAGTACGCACGAAGTGTAGCTGACGCTGGCTCTCTTGCTGTAGATAGCGGGTGGTTAGGTGTGAGTGGGCTTATGATGACGGTTCTTTCTTACACACTCTACATGACCTGAGTCAACTTATCAAAAGTGTGTATGGAGGTGAAGGTACCCAAGGTGTTCTCAAGTAAAATACTCAGTATAATATAGTCACAGTAGAACTTCTTCTTCTTTTCCTTTCGGCTTTTCCCTTCAGGGGTAGCCACAGCGAATCATCTGCCTCCATCTCACCCTATCCTTTGCATCTTCTTCTCTTACACCAACGACCTTCATGTCCTCCTTCACCACATCCATGAATCTTCTCTTTGGTCTTCCTCTAGGCCTTTTACCTGGTAGTTCCAGCCTCAGCATCCTATTACCAATATACTCACTATCCCTCCTCTGTACATGTCCAAACCATCTCAATCTAGCCTCTCTGACTTTGTCTCCAAAACGTCTTACATGTGCTGTCCCTCTGATGTGCTCATTTCTGATCCTATCCATTGTCACAGTCGAACAGTTACAAAAAATATTATTGTACTATATGGACTATCTGTCTTTTTTGTACCAGGTAACAATAAGTCGGTTAATTATTCAAAATAAATAATATTAAATATGTATCTAATCACAATAATAATGCAATACAGGGATTTCTCACTTTCTGCGGTTAAATGGGACCAAGATCCCCCCACGACCACTGACATATGCATACATGTATATGTGTATATAATATCAATAAATACATATTCAATGCTATAAATGCTTATAATAACAATTACACATTCAAAAATAATGCATGAGATATAAATAAAATATGGATACACACATACAGGCGTGCGTGTGTGTGCACATACACACAGATGCACGTGCACGCGCTGAGATGCGCACCTCACAAAAATGTTACTCGTTTTGTTGGGAGGTTTTGGGTTGTTTTGTTGTGTTTGTTTAGGGTTTTTTTTTGTTTGTTTGTTTGTTTTGCATAATTGGCCTTGTTTTTGCCGCATTTTCTTTAACTTTCCTCCCATTGGTCCTTAATTTCCTTATTTTGTAATTCGATGAATATTTAAAAAAACAAACAAACGCGATGCACTGAAGCCGCATGAATTGAAGCGTGAAGTAGCGAGGGATTCCTGTATATAGTTGTACATTGACATAATGTTTGAACAATTGCATTGTGGATTTATTTGAACTCGTTATAACTAAACCTCAATTTTTTTAAATTAAAACTCACACTATAATTATTTTTCATTGAAAAATCATCAAGCAATAAACATTATCTAGCCTCCTAAATAAATGCTGTTCTGATACATAGTGCCTGATACTCAGTCTCTGTGAATGTTAATTAATTATCTCAGTCTTGTTAAGTCTGCGTGAACTCATAATTAACAAATTTCTTCAAAAAAAATGTTTTTATTACTTTCTCTTACAGATTCTCTGATACTGATCTGTGTTTAAGGAGAGAATCAGGACCGGACAGGACTGCGCTTTAATGTTTGATGGTCTTTAATGTGCTTGTCAATATCTCTCTGGCATGTACAGGAAAGAGTTAAAGAGAGAGAGAGAGAGAGAGAGAGAGAGGTGGGTGGGGGTGGGGATATGGAAGGAAGAAAACGGGATTGCATGCAGATGCAAGGCCCTTCTCTTTTACAAATATGCAAATACTGTTGTCTTTGTGATATGCAAATGAAAGATTACAGACCGCTAATTAGGGTCAAAAGAACTGCTCACGTCAATTAGTAGGAATAAAAAATGATACTACGATAGACCACCTCTCCATCCAAACCCCCCCCCCCCCCCATTTTGATATACACATATTGACCATAGCTATCATCCTCTTTTGTTTTCACATAGAAACAGAATGCAGGATCAATAGTGGAGGCCTGAATGCAATGATTAGCAGATATATGTTTCTTTTGTCAAGCTTTGGTATTGGATGAAGGCTCGAGTACTTTTAATGTCCAGCTGTACCTTCTGAAAGATCGTCCTCTGTTTCCTCTCCGCCGTGTGCTCCTCTTCCTGTACCTGTCGGCCACGGCGGTAGCAGCAGCATGCTGCAGGAAGAGAGAGGGCAGGATTTGCATCCTAATGACCTCAGCCTCAAGGCCCCTGAGGCATGGCCCCCTGCATCACCCAGAGATCAATTAGAGCAGCCCCGATGCCTGCTTCCTCTTCTCCTCTCTCTCTCTCTCTCTCTCTCTCTCTCTCTCTCTCTCTCTCTCTCCCTCTCTCTCTCTTCCCTTTATTTCTCCACATTCCAAATTCATAACTTACTCTGCCTCTCTCATCCTACTCTACTGTCTTATTAGTCTTTTATATTAGTCTTCTACACCCAGTCCCTCTATCCTGCCTCATCTTTGTCATCTCTTCACCAAGACCATTTTCCCTCAACGCCTCGTCATCTGTTTTTTTCTTCCACTAGTGAGAATAAAGATGACACTAGTAAGAGCCAGAACTGCCTGGTCCTGCAGTCATCCTTCAGTCCCCGGGTCGGCTAATAGGCTTGCTCTTCGTCCTGGCACTGTTCTCCACCAATCACATACCTACCCGAGAGCTTGAACACACAGGCCTGCCATTACACGCAAGTCAGATGTCACTGATCATATGAATCGTTTAAATGCGATTGATGTCATTTCAAGATTCATTATGTCCGAAAAAACGAACTGATCAACATTTGTGGCAAAAAAGTAAAACGATGGAAATTGATAGAGTGAAAAAATAATACACTGACAGAGAAGTGGTCAAAAGTAATAGGAATAGTGGGAATAAAAAGGAAAAGAGGGGTGAAGGGAGGATTAAAAGGTTAGAAAGGGAGCAGACTGCTGTGTGTTTGCTCTGTCTGGCTTTGGCAGCATCATTATGGGAGGCAGACTGTGAGGTGAAGCTGGAGGTCTGGACACTGTGGAGTGAGTCTCCATTAAGAGGGGCTCCCCAGTCCAACTTTGCCCCACTTGCAATTACTGTCCTCTTGCTGACACAGTCACCTCGGAGAGAGAGAGAGAGAGAGAGAGAGAGAGAGAGAGAGAGAGAGAGAGAGAGAGAGAGAGAGAGAGAGCATTAACCTCCTAATCACTTTAGACTAGTTAAAAAAAACCTGGTATATCTTCCTATTAGTGACATTTATTGTAACGTTTTTCTTTTCACCACTGCCCGTTGCAGAGTAATCAACTACAAACTATATCAGTGGACTAAAAGCTAAAATTCAATAATCAAACCACAGCAGATTTATTCATCCGCATTCATTCATTTTCTGAAATGCTAACTCTTAGTCAGGGTCACGGGGAGGCTGGTGCCCATCTCAGTGCACTTTGGGTGAGGGCAGAGAACACCCTGGACAGCTCGCCAGGCTATCGCAGGGCGGAAACATGCTGACGGCCATGCAGCTACTCTTGCCGAAAGTCATCAATGGTTCTTTTGCGTTCCTCCCACTAAAGACAGTGAGAGACATGGCGGGGTTTTTTTAAACCTGCACTGCACTGCACTGCACTGCACTGCGAGGACAGCAGTGAGAACCCTTTGACATTAGAACTTGAACCCCCAACCTTAGGATCAGTAATCCCGTACCTTACTGCCCGGACACCACTATCCATCACCACAACAAATAAACAAATAAGTAAGTAAATAGATAAGTTAGTAAGTAAGCAACTCAGTAAATAATACATTTTCGAAATATTAGATCAAAATAGATTTAAAACAGAGTGTGCTTTATACTTCATTTCTGCATCAGCACCAAAAGAGTAAAACGAGTTTCTGTGCTTGTCATGCCCAGCAGAGGCAAGGATGAAATGAGCCATGCTGAATGGCATGCCTCTGTATGTGTGTTTGCATGATGGTCTGATGAGGGGCGCTGGGCACCAAGGATTTGTGCCCTTATCTTTCCTTTCTCATAATGATCTCTCGAACTGTTGTTCTCTTGCTTCCTAGTACCTGTCAATCAAATGGCAGATGTAGAAGGGGAGGTTTTAGGGTTAAGGAGATGGAGTAGTGAAAAGGGGAGAAAGGAGTTATGGAGGTGGGGAGGGGCATCGTTCATGGATGATGGGCAGTTCATGGCCCACTGAAAATGTGTACCCCCAAAGATGGAGAGGGAGGGCAGAAATACAGAACAAGAGAAAGGATTAGCATAACATAGCCAGTCTCGTTAAAACGAGCACAAGTCTCCCCTGACTCCACTCCCCTGTCTGACCTTGGGTGGATTGTTTTGCTGCCTTACAAACTCCTGGTGTTTTATTACTTGAGCGTTTGCTCGCAATAAAATCCACGACCATTTAGTTGCTTAAACTGTATTTTTCGCAACTTTTTGTTCGATGAGTTAAAATAATTTCTTACAAATATTTGGTTGTAGATTCTGGCTATAATTTCCGATGCTTCATTGATATAATTCATAATTCATTATGTTGGTATGTATTTTAAAAGCTGTGGCCTTCTTGCAGTAGCTTGACACTCGGATATATCATAGATGGAATCTACGTTTTTATTTTTTAAACCCCCCCCCTCCCACACACACACACACACACACACACACACACACACACACACACACACACACACACACACACACACACACACACATTCAAGGATACTGAGTGCACCAGTAGGATCAGCTGTCATGTGGATACTCAGGGCAGGATGCTCAATGGAAATGCTGATCATCTGTATTGATCTGTTTGGCCTCCAGCCGATAGGATCAATAAATCCCTTGTATGCCTGCGTGCCACATGTTCATCTCACTGTCTGAGATCAACGAGCAGGTCTCTTGAGTGAAAACTGCATCTGTTGAGACAGGGAGAGCTTTGTGGACATGCATCTCCAGAGATTTTATGGTTGACTAAAACGGGATTAAAGTACCCTGAGCATGAAATGCAAAAGCATTAAAATATGCAGAACATAAAAATTGTTCTTTTTTTTTTTTTTTTCAAGTAAAATTATTTAGGAATATCTGTATCCTTGGTTACAATCTCTGAATAATAATAATAAACGACTAGCTAATTAGCCAGTCAGCTAGCTTGTTAAAGGTAAACTGGCTCACTGGTTTTCGTGTGACAAGTAAACAGTGGGTGTTCAATATGTGAGCGTCAATGTTTATTACTAGTAGACAAGCTTATTAATTAAATAATCAATTTATTTATTTATGTACAGTTGTCAACATTAGCTAGGTTAGCTTCTTAGCTATCTATGTTTTGGTTAACATCTGCTCATTCAGATTGATTTTGTCAATTCCACGTTATTGGAAGATATAAATCATTTTAGTTTCAAATAACTTTAGCATATTTCAACAACACTATCGACCAGAACTTATGATTTTATCCTGCAGTAACACGAGCTACTTTAGGTTAATTCATTGATTAAATATTTACAGGTCTTATTGTAAAATAGGATAGATCAGAATATTATATACATCACTAAATAACACATTTGGCATTCCTAACAAGGATAAATATTAGAGGAGTACTCAAAGAATGCAAAATACCTCTGCCAGCCACAAATGGATGCTCCCCAGCTTACGAGCGAATTTGTTTGTAAGTTGTTACAGGGCGTTCTTTAGAGGGGAACATATGTTTAAACCTTGTATAAGTAACGTATACGAGTTTGTACGGTATATAATCTCTCTCTCTCTCTCTCTCTCTCTCTCTCTCTCTCTCTCGCTCTCTCGCTCTCTCTCTCCATAATCATCACATTATCAATATTATTATGTCCCATGTTTAAACTCCTGGTTCCTCTCAAGCACAGCACAGCAGATCTGATCAGATTTACAGAAAGCTTCACTCTTATCCAGTTCATTATAATACTGGAGTCAATTTGTTTCTTCTTTGAAACTTTTGGCAGGAGTTCAGAAATGTGGTTCTGCTTCTCTTCCCAGACCATGTCAGCCACGCCCCCCCCCCCCCCCCCCCTCTGCCGGAGACTAGTATTAAGTGTGCCTCAGGATAATGTTTAATCATATTTCATACTTATATTTATGCTATATCTTTCTATAGATTTTATTCCATTTCTATTACTACTTGTTCTTCAATTTCATTTCACTTTCACTTTCACTCTCGACTTCGGACCAGATGTTCGTATCTTCGTAAGTGGGGGAGCGTCTGTATTATAATTTGGCATCGTTATAAGGAAATATCTCCTCCTAGTGGGTATTTCATTTTTCTGCGTATTAAAGAATTGGCTTTCTTTTTCAACATGATTGCAGGCACGGATCATCTTGAAAACGTTCAAGTTCTTTCGAGGCCCCACTCCTCAACAAAGTTTAATGAAATAAATAAATAATGAAATAAGTAGTTTTGGTATAATCCTGTTAAAATAAAAATCCCTAAAGAAAGCTTGAAAAAAATAATAAAAATTATGGGTTCTTGCTGGACCAATATTCCTTACTTTCACCAAGTTAAGTGAAAATCATTTCAGTCAAACAGGCAAACAGACAAGCGACACACATATAAAAACACTTGTAGAAGGCTCAGTGGACATTGCTGAATAGTCACAGAGGCGTAATGTTAAATGAAATATCCACTGAGCGTGAGGTGAATAATTATCTTGTATATACAACATCGGCCCATAAACTGCAAATCGTATCAATATTTTTATAATTTACATGTCTGTCTTCCTTTCGGCTTTTTTCCCTTTTACTCGGGAGTCGCCACAGCGAATCATCAGATTCGCATGTTTGATTTGGCAGAGGTTTTTACGTCGGATGCCCTTCCTGTCACAACCCTTTTCAGCAAGGTACAAAAACACGCTGACGACTTTGCAGCTACTCTTTACGAAAGTCAGCAATGGTTCTTTTACATGCCTCTCACCACAGACAGTGAGAGACATGGCCCGCCTTTGATAACCCAGTTAGCCGCACTGGGGGGGACAGTGACAACCTTGTGGATAGTGGGACTCGAACCCCCAACCTTTTGGATCAGCGATCCAGCGCCCTATACCACTAGACCACCACTGCCCACACTAGACCACCACTGCCCCAAATGTTTTTTGCCCAAATTTTTATAATTTACATATTTTACCCATATCAGAGGCAGGTCAGATGAGCTCTGTGTTCTCTGTGTGCTCCATGAGCACAGGTTCTATGTATCTAAACGTGTCTTTGAACTCAGTTTTCATATATACACCATGCGCCTTATGTATGGCTAGAGACCGTTCATTGATATTGCGCCTTATAATCTGGTGCGCTTTATGGCCCGGAGAATACAGTACTGCACTATAAATGTAAGAAATGTGCACTCTATAAAAGTGTTTATATATTCGTTCAAACTTTTAGCATAAATTATGCAAAAGCACAAGAAAAAGAATCAAAGCAATAATTTTGTTGATTCAAAAAAATGATTTTTTTTTAAATGTACAACAATGCTGATGCTGCCTGCTCTATGTAACACTGATAAATGGTGGTTGGCCAATATGTTGATTCAAGGATTATACACTTGGCATAATGGTTTTAGTACCTGATTGCTGACCAATCACATCACACCATTCCAATGTATTATAACTAATGACTATTATTCTTAATTCAAAATATTTTTGTATTTATGATTTATGGAAGCAAATAATTCTTGTTATCCTTCTGGGAGCTGACTTATCTTGTCATCCTTTCGGGTGATCTTGATGGCTTAATGATTGAGGTGATGGGTTACTGATGTGAAGATCAGCAGCTCAATCCCCATTATTTGGCCCTTGATCAAGGCCCTTAATCCTCAATTGCTCAGTTGAATAAAAATGATCACTGTCAGTTACTCTGAATAAGAGCATCCTCAATCCAAATAATTCTCCATTTCATACTCTACCTCATTCAGCAATTGTTTCCTATCCTGAAAGAGAGAACCAATCAGATTGCTTTATTTATGTGTGGCATACTAATGTATTTTATATACAACATTTGAGCTCATATTGTCTAGAATGTTTTTGACATGCTAGAAAACTAAAATAAAACCTCTGTCTGAGACTTGGTACTGAAGACTCCATAGATGTTAGATTTACAGCATTTGGCAGATGTGCTCATCCAGAGCGACTTACAATTATTTTAATACCCAAGCAACCGAGCAACTGGCTCAAAGGCCCAACAGTGAAGATTGAACCACTGACCTTTGGATCATTAACCCATTGCCTTAACCACTAAGCCACCACTGCCCTGTTAAATAAACACTCTTTTCAAAAAGCTACAAAATACCAACGGATATCAAAATAGTATAAAAGTATAAAATATCAGTAAATATTATACAGATTCCAATTGGCTATTCCAGCAATATGAAAACAAATGCAGATCAAAATCATAGTCACTCAATCAATGTTTGGTGACAAAGAGGGGCAGAATGTGTGGATATCACAGGACACTCACTGTAAAATATGGAAGTGGATCACTAGTGCTTTGGGGATGCTTTGAGCCTGATGGTTCAGAGGCCCTTGTGAAGATTTATAGCATTATAAATTCTGCTAAGCACCGGTATATTTCATCCCAAAACCTGCTTGCTTCTGCCAGGATGTTCCGACTTTGGCCATGCATTGAGATTTCTACAAGATAATGAGTGAAACACACTTGGAATGAACACAACAATGCTTAAAGAAATACAAAATCAGTGTTTTGTACTGGATCTAAACTTTTCATAAAAAGGTGGTCTGAAGTGAGGATGGAGAGAAAGATTGTTGCAGGATCATTTGTTTACAAATATTTTTTTTTCCCTCTTGAATTCCAGCGATAATGCACAATATAAACCTGTGTGTTTAAATGATTGACAGTTGGTTTTTTTTTTTTTTTTTTTTTTTTTTTTTTGGCTTTCGTCAGTAGTTCACTATTTTATACTCAACTAAAGGACAGATGTCATACTTTTTAATGCTATTACTCTCTATTAGAAGAGTTGCTAAAAGTTGTGAGGTACATAATGATTTCTCTTTCAGCTCAGGCATGCTGGAGAAGCATTATTGTCAATGGTCACTCAACCCTGACTGAAGTCAGTGACACATGCCAGTATTATAAAAGAAAAATCCTGGCAGCCAAAATTGACCCGGGAGTCACACAGCACATGCACACATACACAAATGTGTATCCCTACCATGGCCCTGGACTATTGTTTACTTTCTTCGAGCCTTGGGCAGCATCGCTTAAGCAAGTAGTGAATGGTTGCGTTATTGTCTCATCCTTGTGACCTTGTATGCCCTTATTCATTGTCTTGAAAAGCACCATCTGCATGATCCAACAGTCAAGGAGCGAGAGCAACGAGACAACGAGACCGAAAAAGAAAGAGAGGGGAAAAGGAGGGAGGACAAGAGGCAGAGAGTGGGTGGATAGAAGGAAGATGGCCTAACTCCACTGTTTTATAGATGTCCATCTGGTAACACAAATCTTTCTTCACTCTCCCTGAAAACCATTCATCAGTTTGATAACCGATCCCACATGTTTCCGACTTCCAAAGCTTTATCTTCAGTCTCTCTTCTGCTTTGGCTTCTGGTTCCCTGATACCGTTCAACTGTCTACCATCTCTTCCTCTGTTTTTTTTTTTTTTTTTTATGCCTCAGGCGCTATCACCCTTACTGTCCCTCTGTAAGCACACAAAATTGGGGAAGAGCATTCCAGGACCCAGACTGTGATGGAGGCTGTTTTTTCCCATGGGGCCGCAGGTGAAAACTAGGACTCTCTCAGCCCTGTGAGGGACGCCATCTGTCCCCACTGCCTCTCTGCCTGCAGGAGAGGAGCCCCCCTCTCCAATCTTGTCCTCTATCCATCCGTACCCCCCTCCTTCCTTTACCTCATGCCATCTCAGCAGGATGCATCACCCAGGAATGCACCCCTCCCCTCAAGCTCAAGCGGCCCCTTATGCCCTCACTCATTCAGCTAGCAGTCTCATCCCACACTCCTCTGTTTCTCCGACCTTCTGCCACTAACCACTCCCTCCCTGCATGCCTTTTACACACACACACACACACACACACACACACACACACACGCACGCACGCACGCACGCACGCACGCACATATATATATATATATATATATATATATATATATATATATATATATATATAAACATGCGGACAAACCCTTTGTTTCGGCTTTCATTGTCGTGCTGATTATGTAAATATCATTTACTTTTTTCCAGCTATAGTTGGTTTTAATTGAGAGAGAGACAGCTAAATTAATGGATGTCAATGTATGCCTCAGCACCAAATTGTCAATATCCAATTGTATGTGCGTGTGCTAACTGTATGTTGCTGCCAATGTTGTGTGATGAATCATCTCAAGACCAAGAGATACATGATTTTTGTATATAAATGACTATGACTCCCACCATTAATGAAGGACAGCGTGCTCAAAGGTTGGAGCAAACCAGCGTCCTTTCTGAAGGGCTTAATGGGATTAGTTGCATCATTGTTTTTGAATGAGTTGCTCTGTTTTAGGAATGTCCTTACCTCTGAACAGGACAGTGCCAGTGGTAACGGTCAGAGTGTGTGTGAGAGTACTTTCACATGGGAACGCGGGCATCGTGTGCATACAGGCAACTCAGGGGCAGTTAAGTGTGAAGCTCCCAAACTGTCACTCCACAGACGGCCCCCACTTTCCTCCTCCCTCATCTCTGTGCTCATGCTTCACCCACAGTCCCTCACCAAAAGCCAGACACGCACATGAGCATGCATGCTTGCTTTTACCGAGTGCACACACACACACACACACACACACACACACACACACACACACACACACACACACACACACACACACACACAGATTCCCACTCATCACCACCTACATATACATCAGTTACCATGCAATACAGTGGCAAGGAAATGAAGGAAAGTGAGAAAGTAAGAGCAGATCAGTAAGATCTCTCACTGACAACAGTCAACGTGTTGCCTTTTTTAGCTGCCTCTTTCCTCTTTTCTCTTTCTGACAGACAAGAAGTTTAGAAACAAACAAAAAAACCTCATGTGAAAAAGAGAAGCAGAGATAAGGAAGGAGACATCAATGAGAGCAGCAGAGTGCTGGCAGGGCAGTGGGGTTTTCTCAGTGGTCCAGTAGAGCAAAGCTGGAGATATTGCAGTGGGTGGTGGGTTAAACCATCCTCCCTGTCCTCGACTGATTCAGACCCTTTTGTTTACCACTGGCTCTGTCAGCTCTCATTGTTACTGAAGTGGTTAATGGGTAGAAAATAGAAGGGGTGAGGGGGTGCGGAGGGTAGAGACGCCCCTTTTTTCCACCTCTTTTGGGAAAGGTCTTACTATCTGACCCAAAAAAACAAACAAAAAAAAAAAAAACTCACAAACCTATGTTAAGGAGGATACTGGAATGGGAGAATGTGTGCTGTCTTTCAGGCAAGACTCATGCAGGAGTCTAATCCTTAATCCTTCTATATGGATATTCAGTTTTATATATATATATATATATATATGTGTGTGTGTGTGTGTGTGTGTGTGTGTGTGTGTGTATATATATATATATATATATGTATAGATATATATCGACTAAAAGTCTATTATTGAAATGAACTACATTGGGATACCCACAGAAGAATTTAAATCAAGTAGGCCTTTTTAAAATTAGCTTAAAGAAAATTAAAACGTAAAACTAAGACAGCCATTAAAAACATCCAAAACACTATATACATTTAAATCACATGTCAAAATGCATGGTGACTAGCACTAGTTGTTTGTACTTCTGCATCACAGCAAGAAGGTAATGAGTTCAAGCCCGTTTCTCTGCATGTGTGTTTGTGTAGAGTTTATGCGTATGTTTCCTGAAGGTACTGTGGTTTTCTCCCACAGGCCAAAGGCAGATTAAGCTCATTGAATATTCTCGCTTGCGCCTACATGTGAATGTGTGTAGGGTGGTATTGGCACTGCAATAGTCTGCAGAGCTGTTCAGTTTGAGTGAGCTGAGAGGAGCTTCACGGTCCCTGAAACCCAAAAATGATTGAAAAGAAGAGCATTTTTATATGCTAATTTGTTTGTTCATATTTATTTTTAGAATATTAATTTATTGTTAATATCTGATTTGCTGTGTTAAAAAAAAATTACAAAATTTAAAAATGGTACCACCTGTATACCGTTATGCCCATTTACAAAATTCAATCTTCATTCATTTCCGGGGCAGTGCTGGCCTAGTGGTATAGGGTGCTGGATTGCTGATCCTAAGGTTGGGGGTTCGAGTCCCACTCTCCACAAGGTTGTCACTGTCCCCGCCCAGTGCAGCTAAATGGGTTATCAAAGGCCGGCCATGTCTCTCACTGTCTATGGCGTGAGGTTCATGTAAAATAATTATTACGGACTTTCACAAAGAATAGCAGCAAAAGCCATCAGTGTGTTTCCGCCTGGCGAGCTGTCCTGGGTGTACTCTGCCCTCGCCTGGATTCGGCGATTACAGAAAATGAACTGAACTGAACAGTGCATTAAACAGTAATAGGGAAAATAGTAAATAAAAACAGAAAATAAAAGAGATAACATCAGTAACCAGTACTGATGAAATTATTTCCAACCAAAAGGGGTGGAATGCTGTTTATGCAACGTCAGGTAATGGTTGCGCTCTAATTAAAGGACTAAGAAACTAGTCAATAATTAGAAGCACTGAATTAAAAAAAAATTATAATGTTTTATAATGTAAGCTTAATTGTAAGTAGAATATCTGTTGGAAGTAAAAAGGGGTAGCAAAGTACAATTTCAGAAGGAATTTTCCCTTTCACAAGATGACTGCTTTTTTTTTTTTTTTTTTTTTTTACTTTATTTGGAATACATTTTGAGACAGTATTTTTTATTTTTTATTTTGGCAACACACAGACACACACACACACACACACACACACACACACACACACACACACACACACACTCACAAAGATTTTCATATTTTTACAAGGATCCTATTTATTTATATATGATTTAATGTGGATTTTGGTGCATGCAAGTGCATTTATCAAGTGACCAGTACAGAGCGAATACAATCCGCATCATTCCCATCATGACATTACTGATGCAATACTGCCAGATTTTCATCAGCAGGGAGACTTCTGTGCATTCTGGGATTTCAAGAGTGTATGTGATTCATTCATTTTCTGAACCATGTAATCCTAATCAGGGTCGCTGGGAGGCTGGTGTCTATCTCAGCTGACTCTAGGAGAAGGCAGAGCACACCCTGGACAGCTCGCCAGACCATCTTCTTCTTCTTCTTCTTCTTTTACTTTCGGCTGCTCCCTTCAGGGGTCGCCACAGCAAATCATCCGCCTCCACCTCACCCTGTCCTCCGCATCTTCTTTTCTGACAGCTCGCCAGACCATCACAGGGCAAAATAATCTGACAACGATGCAACCTACTCTTGATGAAAGTCAGTATATGTAATTATTATTACCTTTTAACTCGCCAGTAATCAATGAATGCCGTTCATAAAAGGTCAGTAGACTTATGCTGGAACACATGCATCATAGTCACACTATTGTTGCCTACATGGGTGGTGAAGTCTCCCAGGACAACGAGTTAGTCTCACGGAGGAGTGCTCTCCAACCCCCCAAAAAAAAAAAAAAAAAAAAAAGACTGCAGGAAGGGTGGATACTCTGAATTGACATTTGGTGCATAAGCACAAACAACTGTCAGGACCCATCCCCCCACCCAAAGGCAGAGGGAAGCAATCCTTTCGTTGACTGGGGAGAATGACAACGTGTGGGCACCGAGATGAGGGGCAACAAGGATGCCCACACCGGCTTGCCGCCTCTTCCCATGAGCAACTCCAGAATAGAATAAGGTCCAGCCCCTCTTGAGATGGGTGGTTCCAGAGCCAAAGCTAAGTGTTGAGGTGAGTCCGACTGAATCTAATCGGTCTCTCTCCACCTCATGCATCAGCTCAGGCTCCTTCTCTGCCAGAGAGGTGACACTGCATGTCTCAAGAGTCAGAGTCAGCAGCCAAGGATCAGTCCAACAGAACCCATGCCTTCGGCTGCCACCCAACTGCCACTGCACTCGACCCTAATAACCTCTCCTACAGGTGATGGGCCCACGGTAGGAAGGACCCATGACTCCTTTTTGGACTGGGCCGGGCCGGGGTCCATGGGCAGATCTACGTTCCAACCCGCACCTATGGTCATGAGCTTTGGGTAGTGACCAAAAGAACAAGATCGCATATACAAGCAGCTGAAATGAGCTTCCTTCGCTGGGTGGTGGGGATCTCTCTTAGAGATAGGGTGAGAAGCTCAGTCTTCTATGAAGAGCTCGGAGTAGAACCGATGCTCCTCCGCATTGAGAGGAGCCAGTTGTGGTGGCTCAGGCATCTGGTTAGAATGCCTCCCGAATGCCTCCCTGGTGTGGTGTTTCGGGCATATCCAAGACCTCGGGGTCGACCCAGGACATGCTGGAGGGATTGTGTCTGTCAGCTGGTCTGGGAACATCTCAATGTCCCCCAGGCAGAGCTGGAGGAAGTGGCTGGGGAGAGGGACGTCTGGACCTCATTGCATAGGCTGCTGCCCCCGTGACCCGACCTTGGATTAAGATGAAGATGATGATGATTATATACTAGTCCTTCTCAAAAAATTAGCATATTGTGATAAAGTTCATTATTTTCTGTAATGTACTGATAAAAATTAAACTTTCATATATTTTAGATTCATTGCACACCAACTGAAATATTTCAGATCTTTTATTGTTTTAATACTGATGATTTTGGCATACAGCTCATGAAAACCCAAAATCCCGATCTCAAAAAATTAGCATATTTCATCCGGCCAATAAAAAAAAGTGTTTTTAATACAAAAAAAGTCAACCTTCAAATAATTATGTTCAGTTATGCACTCAATACTTGGTCGGGAATCCTTTTGCAGAAATGAGTGCTTCAATGCGGCGTGGCATGGAGGCAATCAGCCTGTGGCACTGCTGAGGTGTTATGGAGGCCCAGGATGCTTCGATAGCGGCCTTAAGCTCATCCACAGTGTTGGGTCTGGTGTCTCTCAACTTTCTCTTCACAATATCTCACAGATTCTCTATGGGGTTCAGGTCAGGAGAGTTGGCAGGCCAATTGAGCACAGTAATACCATGGTCAGTAAACCATTTACCAGTGGTTTTGGCACTTTGAGCAGGTGCCAGGTCGTGCTGAAAAATGAAATCTTCATCTCCATAAAGCTTTTCAGCAGATGGAAGCATGAAGTGCTCCAAAATCTCCTGACAGCTAGCTGCATTGACCCTGCCCTTGATAAAACACAGTGGACCAACACCAGCAGCTGACATGGCACCCCAGACCATCACTGACTGTGGGTACTTGACACTGGACTTCAGGCATTTTGGCATTTCCTTCTCCCCAGTCTTCCTCCAGACTCTGGCTCCTTGGTTTCCGAATGACATGCAAAATTTGCTTTCATCCGAAAAAAGTACTTTGGACCACTGAGCAACAGTCCAATGCTGCTTCTCTGTAGCCCAGGTCAGGTGCTTCCGCCGCTGTTTCTAGTTCAAAAGTGGCTTGACCTGGGGAATGCGGCACCTGTAGCCCAGTCCACTGCTTCCACAGGTCCCCCAAGGTCTGGAATCGGCCCTTCTCCACAATCTTCCTCAGGGTCCGGTCACCTCTTCTGGTTGTGCAGCGTTATCTGCCACACGTTTTCCTTCCCACAGACGTCCCACTGAGGTGCCTTGATACAGCACTCTGGGAACAGCCTATTCGTTCAGAGATTTCTTTCTGTGTCTTACCCTCTTGCTTGAGGGTGTCAATGATGGCCTTCTGGACAGCAGTCAGGTCGGCAGTCTTACCCATGATTGCGGTTTTGAGTAATGAACCAGGCTGGGAGTTTTTAAAAGCCTCAGGAATCTTTTGCAGGTGTTTGGAGTTAATTGGTTGATTCAGATGATTAGGTTAATAGCTCGTTTAGACTACCTTTTCATGATATGCTAATTTTTTGAGATAGGAATTTTGGGTTTTCATGAGCTGTATGCCAAAATCATCAGTATTAAAACAATAAAAGACCTGAAATATTTCAGTTGGTGTGCAATGAATCTAAAATATATGAAAGTTTAATTTTTATCAGTACATTACAGAAAATAATGAACTTTATCACAATATGCTAATTTTTTGAGAAGGACTAGTATATATGTGTGTGTGTGTGTGTGTGTGTGTGTGTGTGTGTGTGTGTGTGTGTGTGTGTGTGTCTGTGTGCATGTGTGATCTTAATTATAGCAGTTGAATCTTTTGCAAGTGCAAAGATCAAATTGTTCAAGGCAAAAAGTGTTTTTCCCCTCCCATTGTTCTCCCCCACTAATTTTTTTTTAGTCATATCCAATTCCCACCCATTCAAGTGTTGCCTCGCTATCACATATGACCACCACTATCCTGGCGGTGCGTAAGCATGCACATGCTCCCTCTGTGCAATAATTGTACCCACCTCTTTATGAACTGCTGCACATGTGCATTTTGGAGGCAGCCTAAGCCAGTCTGATTGAAAGCGCTAACTGCTCCTTCTGTACAAATGAAGTTACAGACACCCAAGGATTGGATTGTGATCATTTTGAGTGACAGGGGATCATATGAAATCTCCTTTCTGAGAAAGCCCAACTGGTTAGATCCCATAGACACGCAGTCCTAGACGGCTGCGGCATCAACCTGGATTTGAATTATTTGAACTTGCAATCTTCAGGTTGAGAGAATAAAGTATTTTTACGGTTTTGTTTTTAACTTTTTATTGAAGTTGATTTTGTGAACAGAATGCTTCACTGAGATGGCTACTATGTGTAATGTGCAATTTTCAAGTTTGTTGTGGTGTCACTTCCTAAAGTGTAGATATACATATATATTATAGACATGGAGAGAAGAACCTCTGGGATCTCGTAATTTTATTTCTGTTTATGATGTTAAGATCCACAAAACTCAAGTGAGAAGAAGGGTGTTGAATTTTGGTATAGTGATGAAACGTTGCAATGCTTTAGAAATAAAATAAATCTTATTTTGGGTAAACTAACAGGTGGCTAAGAATATAATAAAATGTGCATGCTTCCTACTGTCAGTCTTTTCAGCATTATGTGCTTATCAAAGTGTGTTCACTGAGTGTACATTGGAGTGTCATGTAAACCATGCTCATAGTGGTAGAGCAAGACAAACACCAGGCTAGAAACAATGTCTTTACCAGTCTCTTTATACACTGGTCTCGTGGTGGGTGGGGCCGGTGGCGTAGTGGTTAGGGTGCTGCACTCATGATCTGGAGGTTGGGTGTTCAAACCCAACTGTTCAAGTTAGACCCCCACTGTGCTGAGACGCCTGGGCAAGGTCTTAACCGCAAGTGTGCCTCTGTTCACCCAGCAGTATAAATGGTAAAAATATACTGGGAAAGTAACCTGTGATGGACTAGCGTCCCATCCAGGAGGAGTTGGACTCCTAGTTGCTTCATGCCATGGAAACTGGGGATAAGCACCGGCCTGATGAGCCACTAGGTGTAAAAAGCCCAACAGACTTCACCTCACCTTATATACTGGTATCAGATGAAGCTATATTTTATTCCATTGTACACCTCGAAGTGTAGAATCAGGAAAAAAAAATAAAAATAAAGAAAATGTTTAGTTTTGTGGGAGGCATGGTGGTGTAGTGATTAGCACTTCTGCCTCACAGCAAGAAGGTCCTGGGTTCGATTCCCAACTTGGGCGTTTCTGTGTGAAGTATGCATGTTTCAGTGTACTTGTGTGGTACTTCGGTTTCCTCCCACAGTCCAAAAACATGCATAGTAGGTTACTTGGCTATTCCAAATCACCTCTAGGTATGAGAGTGAGGATGAATTGTTGTGTAAGTGTTGGCTCTGTGATGTCCTGGCGGGTTGTCCAGGATGTACTCCCCTTGGCCAGAGTTGGCTGAAGTGTGTGCCAGCCTTCTGGGACCCTAATTACGATAACCAGTTCAGGAAATGAATGTTCAGTTCAGTTCATTTTCTGTAACCGCTTCATCCTAATTAGGGTCGCGGGGAGGCTGGTGCCCATCCCAGCCAACTCCGGGCGAGGGCAGAGTACACCCTGGACAGCTCGCCAGGCCATCGCAGGGTGGAAACAGCCTTGTGGAGAGTGGGACTCGAACCCGCAAGTTCAAGATCAGTGATCCAGCGTCCTATACCACTAGACCACCACTGCCCCGGAAATGAATGAATATTGAACTTTGTAAATCGACATAACTGTATACAGGTGGTACCATTCATTATTATTATTATTTTTATTTTTTTTTTAACACAGCAAATCGGCTATTAACAATACAGTATCAGGATCAGTCAGCTATTTTTACATGACTCAATGACTGACTCTGAAAGAAGTCACTGAAATGATGTTTTAAGCAGCCAGTATATTAAACAGTCAGTAAGTAAACATGGCTTTATATATCTCACTGATCTGTCTCTGAAAAATACTGAGCTTCTGTTTTAAGGACCTGCCATGCACCCTGTTAATCAATTATGTAAGACTATCTATTGAAGCATTCCTTCGTGTCAAATGCCTGAATAACAGCACACTCCAATAGGACCTACGGGCTCCTAATTGAACAGATGGGTTGCTTAATTGATCATTGATCGGTGATCAATAGGAAACATGTGTTCAGGATCTGTATGTGAAAGTGATTGAAAGAGAGCAATAAAATCATTCAGAGAGTGTAAACAGATGTGCCAGTGGTCACACTTGATCTGGGGAGAAAGAGGGAGAGAGCGAGACCAAGAGAGAGAGCGAGGGAGAGAGAGAGAGAGAGGCTGGTGAGCTGCGTATTGGTGTATATTTAGTCTTGAAATTTAGTCTGTGGATGATTTAACTCCTAATGGTATGTTAATTTATTACAGATTTTTAACAATAACTTTTAAATAACAGAAGCTCTATAGTGCTCTTTCTGCAAAGCAAATGGACACACACACACACACACACACACACACACACACACACACACACACACACACACACACACAGAGCACCGGTTTGAGAGTGGCACAGGTCCAAGCAGTGTGGGGGTATCACTTGGACTCTCGATCTCCACTCCAAGAAGAACATCAATGCGTTCCTTTGATCCCGCACTCAAGGTTTGTCTTTAAAGGGCCACCGATGCATAGAGAGCCAGGGGAGACACTCAACATCAGTGGGCCCTGCCGGCAGCCTCAGGTAGCGCCTCACGACATTCATGCCACCCTATTCAATATGGAACACAAAGACAAAGGAGCAGGAGATTGGGGGCGAATACAGGAGGAGGTGGGGGCAGCACTCCAGGCCTTTGAAGCCCTGAGCTGATGAGGAACCTTCCACACACACACACACACACACACACACACACACACACACACACACACACACACACACACACACACACACATACAGTACTCAGAATAATTATAAAAATGGTAACAAATGGGATTTGGAAAAATAGTAAAGCTGTCATTTTAATCTATCTATCTAGCTAGCTATCTAGATATCTGTCTGTCTGTCCGTCCGTCTCTCCGTCCGTCCAGATTAACGACAGATATTATTAGAAGTTGGAATCAACCAGTCACATGATGCCATTGTCAGACATTTTTACATTGTGTATGAGCACAAGTCATTATCAAACCTGTTAATATAAACTGCAGATAAGAAAACGATACTGTGTAATGCAACAATTTCCATAGAACAAAATCTATTGAAGAATGCACCTGATTTGACATGTAGTCAAATAACTAACTAACTAACTAACTAACTAACTAACTAACTAACTAATTAAATAAATAAATAAATATGACAGTAGTGAAAAGGCTTTGGAAAAAAAATGGCTTCTCAAAAACACTGAATTTTTTTCCAGCCACTTCCTTATAAAATTATACTTATCAAATAACATGAACTGAGGCTACAACATTTTTCAATCTAGAAGCTCTGAATTAAAACAACGAAGAAACAAACAAACAAACAAACAAACAAACAAACAAGCAAATCCCATGGCTTTTTTAATTAATTAATTAATTAATTAATTTTTTTTTTTTTTTACATTTTTCCTGGGGAAATTGGGGAAGTTGCTGGAAGTGAAAAGGGCAATAAAGTAAAATTATTGTAGAAATTTTCTTTTTTTTTTTTTTTTTATACTTCATTTGAAATACATTTTGAAGCATTAAGAATTTTGGGAAAATAAAGAATTTCATATTTTTTATATATATCGATCCTATTTCTTTTTTGTTCTATTTATGTCTTTAAACCCATAAATTGATTTTAAGTGAATTGTGTGCATGCAGGTGCATTTTTCCTGGGAGCAGTACAGCACGAATACAATCCGCATCATTCCCATCATGAAATTACTGATGCAAATGTGCCAGATTTCCATCAATAGGTGCATTTCATCACTTCAGCATTCTGGGATTTCGAGAGTGTACGTAATTCATTCATCAGTTTTCTGAACCGTTTAATTCTAATTATGGTTTCAGAGAGGCTGGTGCATGTCTCAGCCCATTCTGGGTGAGGGCACAGTACACCCTGGACAGCTCACCAGGCCAAAGCACACTGACCGCTATACAGCCTACTCTTGACAAAAATCAGCAATGGTTCTTTTACATGCCTCTCACCACAGACAATGAGAGACATAGCTGGCCTTTGGTAACCCAGTTAGCTGCACTGGGGGGACAGCAGTGACAATCTGTTGAGAGTTTGGCCCCCCAACCTTGGGCTCAGTAATCCAGCACCCTACTGCGAGATCACCACTCCCTCAAAGCAAGAAGCTGTCACACAAAACAATGACACTGTTTTGTTTAGTTCTTTTATTTTACTAAATAAAAGTGCCATTATTTTGTGCTTATGTTTTCTGTTTTTCTATTTATATTTCTCCACGTGCAGCAATGGCAGAAGGAGTTGTGGATTTGTTTTTATATCTGGTATCATGTAAGCGTAAAGTTAGATTCACACAGGGAGTGACGAGCGACATGCACATCATGCGCCACAGAACTGCACACACACACACACACACACACACACAAGTCACTTTCATAGACAACTGGTGGTTCTAGCTTCCTGATCAAGTTGTAGGTGGGTGGGTTTCAAGCCTTTTAATACCACCAAGTATCGACTGTTGGGCCATTGTGCAAGGCCCTGAGCCTTTACCTTCCTAGTTGTAAATACAAACAAAATTGTAGTTCACTCTGGATATGGGCATCTGCCAGATGATGCAACTGTAAAATTGTACACGGACTATGGGAGTGAATGGGAAATAGTTTTTGGAACTCAGTGCTTTGGAGCATCTGTCAATCAATGGCATCTTAGGCTCTGATTGGTGACCGCTCGAATCACCTGAAGTCCATGCCACTGCGGACTGCTTGTGTTCTTTCACTGTCATCCACTGATTTTAATGGTTGTTTTTGGCTTATCAGTTTCTGAGTGAATCTAGTTCTATTTTACACTAAAACTTGCACATATACCTACCAAATTACATAATTAATTATTTATTCATCATGTGTTTTACGGAATTCACATGAAAGAAAGAGAGAACCGTAATCGACGTGTTTTCTTATGCCAAATTAGCAGTTGGAGATCAAGATGTTTCCCATTTCAAAACAAAAATTCCCCAAAGGCCTCTTCGTACAATATTAATAATACAATTCATGTGATTTACAGTAAAATATACACTGTTCATCATCAACATTAATTATAATGAGTTCATACTGAAAATACATTCGACTTCCCCGGTTCTCCAGGCTGACTGTCCACTCTAAATCCATTGCCATGGATCATCTCATTTTCATAGTCCAGGGCCAGGTCAGAGTGGAGAGGTACTGAGATGTCTGTGAACACTGTGCATGGATCCCATATATTTTCCTCGTGGGGCTACTGCTGCTCTCCCATTCAACTGTGACCAGCTGTGAAATGCTCATTAAATGGCTGAGAAAAGCACTCACACTGTCCACCCTGTACATAACCAACTGTGTAAAACATACAGCTGTGTGTTGGATATCCTGACAGTGTACACTACTGAGATGTTCTACAACTCTAATCACTTCCATATTAGGGATGGGAAAATGGTTTGGAAAGTTCACATTGTGATTGATACAATTATTATTTTTATTTTTTAAAATGGACTTTTCCTCATTTCCTCCAATTCCCACCCATCAGGTATTGCTTTCCTACCACATGGCCACCACCAACCAGGGAGGGGTGACGGCGTGCACATTCCCCTCCATGCTTTGCAACGATAGCCACCTTCCTCTTTTCAAATTGCTGCACATGCGCTTTTGGTTGTGGTCTAACATGGGAGGGTCAGCGCTATCCTCCCATCATACGAATGAGCTCACAGACGCCCATGATTGGCTGGCGGTCTCTGTGAGTGACATGAAAGCGAGCGTATGCTATCTCTACCTCCCATGAGAGCTCGGCCACTTAGCTCCAATGGACTCCAGGTCATGGATGACTGTGGCATCAACTTGGATTTGCGGTTTCCAGGTTGATAGCTACGTACCCTGTCAAGTCGCCATTTTGGGAGCCTGATACAATTACAGTGATCCCTTGCTACTTTGTGCTTCAGTTTCTGCGGCTTCAATGCATTGCAGATTTTTAAAAAATATTCATAGAAAATTTTAAAAAATAAGGAAATTAAGTAAAAAATAGGGGAAAAGTTAAGGAAAATAAGGCAAAACAAGACCAACTATGCACAAAACCCCGAAACAAACAAAAACAAAAAAAAAACCCAACAAAACTATTTACATTTTTATGTGAGGCGCGCATCTGAGTGTGTGCACGCGCGTCTGTATAGGTGTGTATTTATATTATATTTACATCTTATGCACTATTTTTGAATGTTTAATTGTTATTATAAGCATTTATAGTGTTGAATATGTTCATTTTCTGTAACCACTTCATCCTAATTAGGGTCACAGGGAGGCTGGTGCCCATCCCAGCCAACTCAGGGCGAGGGCAGAGTACACCCTGGACAGCTCGCCAGGCCATCGCAGGGTGGAAAAACACGCTGACGGCTTTGCAGCCTACTCTTGTCGAAAGTCAGCAATGGTTCTTTTACATGCCTCACACCATAGACAGTGAGAGACATGGCCCGCCTTTGATAACCCAGTTAGCTGCACTGGGGGGAAGTGACAACCCTGTGGAGAGTGGGACTCGAACCCCCAACCTTTGGATCAGCGATCCGGCGCCTTATACCACTAGACTACCACTGCCCCGTGTTGAATATGTATTTATTGATATTATATACACATATACATGTACGTATACGCCAGTCAGGGGGGGGTTGATCCTACTTTGCGGAAATCAGCGGTCGTGGGGGGTGCGGGTGGGGGCGTCTCGGTCCCCATTAACCCTGAAAAGTGAGGAACCCTTGTATAAAAAAGTGTTAAAAGTAATCTTAGGTCAGTCTGCCTCACCATACTAAACATCTTTCATCTCCACTCTCTGTTCTCATTAAGTTCTCTAAAAACTCATCAAGGAAAAAAATGAAATGGAGAGAGGAGAGAAAGTTACAATTATAGGATGTTGACTGTGATTGTTTTGAATAGATCATGTAGAATTGCTTTGCTCACAGTACTTGTGAATCAGGTTATATCACATTACTACCTCCTCCATGTGTATCATGTATCGCATCATTGGCAATGCATAGAGATAAATGCTGAAGATGCATTTTTACAGATCTGTATATCATGTTCTCTGTGACATTATCATCTGAATGAACTGCACATGGGATTTATATGAATTGACTCTCAATGCTTTAAGTGATTGGTTTGATACGCTCATTCATTCAATCCTAAAATGGAACTTGATTTAACTATTACTGCTTCGATGTGTACACAAAGAAAACTTATTCACTGTATGGATGTAGAATTTTTTTTCTTTTTCTTGGGAGTAGATACCCGTTTTGGATGTAAAGAATGATTTATGTTTTCTGCTGGCTTTAAGCAAACAACAAGACAAATATGCATGTGTATGGATCTAAACAGCTCATCCCAATAGAGACCAACTCCATTCAATTAGAGCTAGATAATGAATCAGTCCTTCTGTAAGAGAAAGGTGGGCCTGCAGGAAGAGCACACACACACACACACACACACACACACACACACACACACACACACACACACACACGTGCAAGCACACACACACACACACACACACACACACACACACACACACACAAGGCACACAAGGCACACAAGTGCGAGCACACACTCACACACACACACACACACACACACACACACACACACAGTTTCCATCACTATCCTGTATAATGCTCTCAGCCTCATGTGGATGAAATATGCAACTGCAGATTTTGTGACATTAGCCTTAAAGAGCTGCTGTCAAGATCTTACTGAGCAAAAATAATGTTTTTTTTTTTTTTTTTTTTTTTTTTTTTTGACAAATTTCTGGTTTCTCCACTATTGTGTATGTATCATGTGCTCATCTGAGTATTCTGATTTAAGTTGTGAAGCTTTTTTTTTTTTTTTTTAGGGAAATCAGGGAAGAAAAGCATCACAGATGAAACAGAAGTGACTACAGATTGTGTTGGTGATATTCATCCATATAGATGTGACCCATATTTGCCAGAATATTTCGAAACAAATGAGCAAAAGTTCTGACACAGAATTGTGGTGAGACGAACACTCAGCAGGCTCAGGACACTCTAGACAGATTACAGAATATTGACTTGTACGTATGGTTTATAAGCTCAGTTATATGCTCCACTTGAAAATGTTCTTATAAATATATGCTCTTGATTTGCAAATACTAGGCGCTTGAACATCTGTGCATTTGTTCGTGCATAGCTTATCCAAGTTTGGCAAACAGAATTTTTTTTTACAGATCTTGCACACAGCTTGTATGCATACCTGAAAACCTTCTATCACTGATGAATATGATCTTAAATAACTTTATTCAGAATGTAAGTTAAAGATTGATTATTATGCTTTTAAGTGTCTTACCTCTTAATGTTTGGGTTTCTTAACTGCTTTCCATGCACATGTAGTTGAGGGCTTGAAATTAGCACTACACTCTGCAATACAGGCCTGCACAGTGGCACAATGGTTAGCATGTCAGCTTCACAGCAAGCAGGTCCTGGGTTTGATTCCCAGGGGCTTTGTCCAATATCTTTGTGTAGTTTGCATGTTCTCCACATGCTTGCATGCGTTTCCTCCAGGTCATCTGGTTTCTTCCCACAGTTTCCAAAAGATGCAGACTAGGCTGATTGGGTATTCCAAATTGCCCTTAGGTCAGTGCTTCTCAAATAGTGGGGTGCATCCCCCTTGGGAGGCGTGGTATGATGCCGGGGGAGGGTGGGGGGGTATGCCGACTGGAGCGCGTATGACCCTGGGGAACATGCTTTTCTAGAATTGTGTATGAGAATTAAGTGTAATTTCACATCCACTCCACTAGTTGGCAGTGGCGCTCTTATTGTCTCATTATGGTTTTTCGCACGAGCAAAAAATATGAAGTGCAGTAAACAACACGGAAAAATTTCTAACAGAAACGAAAACAAAGGTGGAGAGAGATGGAGATAAAGACATA
>CM045728.1:31979849-31984849 GCA_024760905.1 Plotosus lineatus | reverse complement strand
GCCGGCTTTGCAGCCTACTCTTTACAAAAGCCAGCAATGGTTCGTTTACATGAACCTCTCACCATAGACAGTGAGAGACATGGCCCGCCTTTGATAACCCAGTTAGCTGCACTGGGGGGGCAGTGACAACCTTGTGGGGACTCGAACCCCCAACCATAGAATCAGCGATCCTGCGCCCTATCCACTAGACCACCACTGCCCTTAGTAGATTATAGCAACCCACAAATATGGGCTGACACAAGAAGCTGCACGTTATGCTTGTGCAACCTGCACAAAATACCTATTAATGTTCACATCATCTTTAAAATTTGAAGCAGCTTGTTATAACTCCTTGTTGTTTCTATAGAAACAGCTTACATGGGAAAGTGTATTGTGGATGCTTTATATGTAGTATAAGCAGTTTTAAAAATATAGTGCACTCTATCAATGTGTATATAGTGTATTATACTTACATTGACATCACAAGAAGCAATAATGAGCATGTAATAATATACAAAGATCCCGCGCTACTTCGTGCTTTACTTCATACGGCTTCAATGCATCGCGTTTTTTTTTCTAAAAATATTCTTCAAATTAAAAAAATAAGAAAATTAAGGAAGAATAGGGGGGGAAAGTTAAGAAAAATGCCGCAAAAACAATGCAAATTATACAAAAAAAAAAAAAAAAAAAAACCCCGAATAAACAAACAAAAAAACCCTCCAAAACAAACAAAAACAAACAACAACTCAAAACCTCCCATCAAAACTAGTTACATTGTTGTGAGGTGCGCATCTGAGTGTGTGCACGTGCATCTGCGTGTGTCTGTATGTGTGTGTATTTATATTTTATTTACATCTTATGCATTTTTTTAATGTTGAATTGTTATTATAAGCATTTTTAGCATTGAATATGTATTTATTGATATTATATACACATATACACGTATACATCAATCAGGGGTGGGTTGGGGGTGGGGTGGGGTGGGGTGGGGTGGGGTGGGGGAAGTTGGGGGAGTGGGTGATCCTACTTCGCGGATTTCGATGGTCGCTTGGGGATCTCGGTTCCAATTAACCGCGGGAAGTGAGGGATCCCTGTATTACTTTCTACTTACTCATTCAGTCATTTACCAAAACACTTAACCCTATCAGGAAGGCTGAAGCCTAAGGCAGGGTGCACCGTGAACATGTTGCTGAACCATTGCAGGGCCAACATAACCATTCACACTCATATCCAGATATATGGGCAATTTGAATAAGCCAATTAGTCTACCGCGCATGTTTTTTGTACAGTGTGACGAAATCAGAATAGCAGAAGGAAATGCACACAAGAATGAGGAAAACATACAAATGTCACACAGAAACGCCCGTGTCCGGGACCATAACCCAGGATCTACTTGCTTTGACGTGGACACACTAATCATTATGCCACTGTGTTGCCTGTTCTTATTTTATTAAAAAAAATAAAATAAAATGTAATGATATAGTGATGTGCCAAGTGGTGAATTCTTCATCAACATTGGAATTTCACTTTTCAGAAAGATTTCAATCATAGATTTTAATTTTATTATTTCTTGTTATATAAAATGTAGGTTTGTATTTTTTGAATGATAACTTTTTCAATATTAACACCAGTGCCAATATGTATTATTACAGAACAATTATATAACTTTGTTTCTTCTTCTTTTTCTTTCAACTGTTCCCTTTCCTGGGTCGCCACAGCGAATCATCTGCCTCCATCTTCATGGAAGTCATATTAATGATTTGCATATTCGATTTGGCATAGGTTTTTACATCGGATGCCCTTCCTGACACAACCCTTTAGCAAGGGGCAGAAACACGCTGACGGCTTTTGCAGCTACTTTTAACGAAAGTCAGCAATGGGTCTTTTACATGAACCTCTCACCATAGACAGTGAGAGACATGGCCAACCTTTGATAACCCAGTAGGCTGCACTGGGGGGACAGTGACAACCTTGTGGAGAGTGGGCCTCGAACCCCCAACCCTAGGATCAGCAATCCAGCACCTTTTACAACCAGGCCACCACTGCCCTCAATTATATAATTCAGTTTACACTTAAAAATAAAATATGCATGCAGTACCTCTTAAAAAACTTTAAACGGTTTCTGATTATACATATGTTCTTAGAATGATTAAAAAACAAGCTATATCAAATTAAAGTGGGGCCGGTGGTGTGGTGTAGTGGTTAGGGTGCTGTGCTCATGATCAGGAGGTTGTGTGTTCAAATCCCAGTTAGACCCCCACTGTTCTAAGACCCCTGGGAAAGGTCTCAACCACAAGTGTGCCTCAGTTCACCCAGCAGTATAAATGAGTACCAGTAAAAATATACTGGGAAGGTAACCTGCTATGGACTAGCGTCCCATCCAGGAGGAGATGTATTCCTAGTCGCTTCACGCTATGGAAACCGGGGATAAGCGCCGGCCTGATGAGCCACTATGGCTCGGGTGTAAAAAGCCCAAAGGACTTTACCTTATATCAAACTAACTCTACGATGGCCTGGGATGCTGTCCAGGGTGTTTTCTGCCCTCATTCAGAGTCGGCTGAGATGGGTGCCAGCCTTCCAGTGACCCTAACTAGGATTAAGCAGTTAAGAAAATGAATGAATGATAACTAACAGTACTAACAGTACACTTTATGTCACTGACCTACTGTGATTTATAACATTATACTATAAAGCTTTCATAATGCTACACAGTGAAGATAAATTGAAAGAAGGCACAGGAGGTACCTCTTTCAAACAGTAGGGCTAAGCAAAAGTAGAGGTGGAGGAGGGGGTAAGTGTGTGTGTGTGTGTGTGGGGGGGGGTAGCGTGGGGGGGGGGGGGGGGGGGAGACGGGCCCTACTGTGGAGAGCAGAGGGTGAAAGGGTAGAAAGCTACGCCTGTGTGGAGGGGTGTATCACTATGAAGCCAATTAACAGGATGAAGACCCAGGGGCTGAGTACACAAACCAACCCCACACCATCAGTAAAATGTACACCCTTCCATCTTTTCTGCACTCACTCCATCACACACGTGGTGACTGGAACACTCTCTTAGTCCGAGTCACAAAACTGCCTCTTCTGCTTTGTTGCTATTTTATTTTACAAAAGTTTAGGACAACATCTGATAAAGTTTGCTAACTTGCTATTAAAATGGGCTAGAAGACAACACTGTGAGATTCAGGAAGCAAAGAAAAGGAAAGATGTCCTCCCACATGTCCCTCAGTGTTAGCTAAATAAAATGGAGGCCCATTTCCTGCTTGCTTGATTAGAGTCCGTACAGCTCCGCGCATGCATTATAGATGAGGGAGTAATTAGCATGTGTGTTAGGAAGGGGGAATATTAGCACTATAAGGGCTAGGCTGGTACACACATGTAAGTCCAGGGTACTTAAGTGTGTGTGTGTGTGTGTGTGTGTACACCGAAAAGGGCTGTGGGTGTCCCTCAGACCCTTGACTGATGGTGACAGCAACAGGGGAAATATGATGAAAAATGTGACCTCTGAATAATGCATGACCCTGCTGGTCAATAGCTCCTGATGCGCTTTAAGGTGCATCGCTCTTATTACCATTATAAGATTAAACCAGAATACATTTATCTAAATAGAAGAAGTTTGTTACTGTACCTGTCAGCACAGAACAAGCTGAGCCAAACCACATAGAGTTAAGAGAGAGTGTTTGGGTGTATATGTGTCCAAATTCACATGATTCAAATACCGTCATGGCAAGACATGTTATATAGAGTGAGCTGCTGTAAATATTTGTTCTTGTCTTCCATCGATCTTCTTGACATACTTTTAAAACATGCTCCAATCATGGATAAAGGGCCACTGATCATTCATGATATGAATGACAAGCCTTGATTAATATACAGTGGTACCTCACCTTACGAAAGACCCAGCGAACTAAAAATCCAAGTTACGAAACACATTTACCTAAAATTTCCATCTCTGGATACGAAAAAAAAAAATCACGTTACGAAACACGCCATCTCAAAAATTCAAACAATGCCCGAGTTGCTCTCCCATTGGCTATCTCCCAATACCCCACCCCATTGGCCATTGGCTGTTATCTCCATAATACCCATGATGCTTTCCGTGTGCCTTTGACCCATTGTTCATCACCGAGATGCAGCTCCCTCCCATTGGCTATTATGGAGCTGCATCTCCATAATACCCATGATGCTTTTCGTGTGCCTTCGACCCATTATTTGTCACGGAGATGCATTCATTAATTGACATTATATACACATATACATGTATGTATACGTCAGTCAGGGGGTTGGGGGGGGGTGATCCTACCGCAAATTTCGATGGTCGTGTGGGGATCTTGGTCCCAATTAACCACGGACAGTGAGGGATCCCTGTGTATATATATATATATATATATATATATATATATATATATATATATATATATATATATATATATATATATATATATATATATATATATATTATAAACTGTACTGTTTTCATCCCAAAAGGCCCAATGCTGCCTCTGAATTTAATCCATCCAAAATGAGACTCACAAACGTAAACAGTGAGCGCGCACACACTTGGAGCAGTGGGCTGCCACACACATTGTCGCACCTGAAGAGCTGTACAGTTTTTCTCTGATAGGTTTGTTTAAAGATTAAATTTTATAGACTAATTGACAAATATCACAATAAAACTATTACTCAGGTTCCTGAGAAAGCATTTTCCCAAAAGCACAGTAAGGGACAGATTACACAGGCTTGGAATAATAGATAGAATCCCAAACCTGTCACATATGACCACATAATAAAAATCATTAATGTGAAAACAGCACGTAAAATAATTGAAAACCATGTTAAGCAATTCAGAAGACCCTTCTGCAACCTAACTTTTCTGCATGAGTAGTTACCTTGCTGCATAAAAGACCAAGTTCCCAGGAGTCACTTCTATGAGTGCACACACACACACACACACACACACACACACACACAATGAGAGAGGGAGAAAGAGAGAGGGAGAGAGAGAGAGAGAGAGAGAGAGAGAGAGAG
>CM045728.1:31934849-31974849 GCA_024760905.1 Plotosus lineatus | reverse complement strand
GATCATTGTGTGACAGGGAAGTGAGTGTATGCCGTTGCTCCGTCTACCTTCTCAAACATGCTGATGGATTTATGGGTGGCTTGACTTTACTCGTAGATTGTGAATCAGTGTGAGGATGTATGTGTATGGATTGGCATTTCAACCAGTGTTGCTGGGATAAGCTCCAGCTTTAGTGAAAACCTGACCAGGAAAAAGAAAATTTATTGAAATGTCTATTACATCTGTAATAGCCTGGCAAGCTGTTCAGTCTGTACCATGCCCTCGCCCAATGTCAACTGACATGGGTGCCAGCCTCCCTGCGATCCTAATTAGGATTAAGTGGTTCAGAAAATGAATGAATGAATGGATGGATGTTTATTACGTCACATCATTATATTGCGTAGCTGCGAAAGTATTTTCCTTTGTTGTAAGCTGTACAGCCCAGAATAGTCTCCTTTATGTTGTTATACATTCGGTGGCAGTGGTGGTCTGGTGGTATAGGGCGCTGGATAAGGTTAGGGGCTCGAGTCCCACTCTCCACAAGGTTATCACTGCCCCCAGTGCAGCTAACTGGGTTATCCAAGGCCGGCCATGTCTCTCACTGTCTATGGTGAGAGGTTCATGTAAAAGAACCATTGCTGACTTTCATAAAAAGAGCAGCTGCAAAGCCTTCAGCGTGTTTCTGCCCCTTGCTAAAGGGTTGTGTCAGGAAGGGCATCCGACGTAAAAACCTATGCCAAATCAAATATGCAAATCAGATGATTCGCTGTGACGACCGCTGAAAAGGGGAAAAAGCTGAAAGGAAAAGAAGAAAGATGTTGTCATACATTCATTGATTTTTTTAACCACTTAATCTTACTTAGGGTTGCGGGGAGACTTACGTCCATCAGCACATCTTGAGGGCACGGTACACCCTGGACAGCTCACCAACCAAGATGGCGCTCCCTAGAGTGTGACGTCACAGAGTTCTCGGAGTCAAATTGTTTCTTTGTTTATTTTAATTTATTTTGAATGTTTTGTTTTTTTGCACTATGCTTGTCTATGACTGTGACCGTACTACAGCTATGAGAGCACAGTCCTTTTGGACATTTAAAACTGAGCACGCTCATCTCCTATCCAGAGCTAATATGGTACCGCAGCTCAATGCTAGCTGCACCCCGGATAACAATAAACCCAGGCGGAGACACAGCAGGCAAGGAGGGGCTGAACGACCACTCCGGTGCTTGGTTAGCGGTGGAAGGGTAGCACTCACGGTCATATTGCTTGAAAGTGTTCAGTCTCTGTGAAACAAGATGGACCAGCTACATGCTTGGATTGCAGTGCAGAGGGATCTACAGGATTGCTCCATACTGTGTTTCTGTGAAGCATGGCTCGAGGAGAGTACACCCGATGTAGACCAGCCGGCTACACGGCCTTCAGAGAGGACCGGCGCGCAGCGGCTAGCAACAAAGCCCATGGCGGAAGAATGATGGATTCTCGTTAAATTAAACCTGATGTACTGACTGACTGTAGATTATCTCCAAACCTTGCTCTGAGAATGGAGAACATTTAACTTTGAAGTTACAGCCAGTTTGTTCACCCAAAGAACTGCATTTTTTTCCAACAAAACAATGGGCATAGTGCAATATAAATATAAATATAATAATATAATATAATATAATATAATATAATATAATATAATATAATATAATATAATATAATATAGTGCAATTTTATTTATTGCGGTTATCTACTGATTTATTTATGGTATTATTATTATTATTATATTGTTTACTGGGTCTGTGTAAGGTTCTTTTAAACATAGAATTTTTATGTATTTATTTTATAGCAGTTTGTGTGTTGTTGATTTGAGCCTTCTTTTCTGTGTGTAACTTGACTCCTTGAACAACCTAGGTGGCGCTGCTGATTGGTGACACATGTCGTAATAATATGACTTAACCAAAATTTCCTCCGGGATAATAAAGTATTATCTTCATCATCATCATCATCATCATTTTCTGTAACCGCTTCATCCTAATTAGGGTCGCGGGGAGGCTGGTGCCCATCCCAGCCAACTCAGGGTGAGGGCAGCGTACACCCTGGACAGCTCGCCAGGCCATCGCAGGGCGGAAACACGCTGACGGCTTTGCAGCTACTGTTTACGAAAGTCAGCAATGGTTCTTTTACATGCCTCACACCATAGACAGTGAGAGACATGGCTGGCCTTTGATAACCCAGTTAGCTGCACTGGGCAGGACAGTGACAACCTTGTGGAGAGTGGGACTTGAACCCCCAACCTTTGGATCAGCAATCCGGCGCCTTATACCACTAGACCACCACTGCCCCTTATTAGTAGTAATTATCTTTTATATATATATATATATATATATATATATATATATATATATATATATATATATATATATATATATATATATATATATATATATATATATATATATATATATATATATATATATATATATATATATATATATATATATATATATATATATATATATATGTAATAGTATTATCTCATCTTATCTTATCTTATCAACCCATTGCAGGGCTGACGGCAAGCCAGTGGCCTACTCTTTCCAAATGACAGCAATGATTCTTTTACATGCCTCTCACCATAGACAATAAGAGACATAAGAGGCTGGCCTTTGACAACCCAGCTCATTGCATTGGTGGTGGTGAGGAACCCATGACCTTTGCATCTCTAAGCCAGCACCATAACCTCTGTGCCACCACTGCCGCATTAAACTTTGCTGCTACAGTGAACAGGCACTATTAACATGTCAGTGGTCAGGGGTTCAGAATATTTCTAGGTATTTTCCGCGCCCCCCCCCCCCCCCCCCCCAGTGCAGCCAACTGGGTTAACAAAAGCTGCCCATGTCTTTGTCTTTCACTGTCTATGGTGAGAGGCATGTAAAACAACCATATGGTCATACGGCAATATTGCTGACGTTCATCAAGAGTACGCCGTCAAGCCCTCAGAGTCATCTGAGATGGGCGCCTCCCCGCAACCCTAATTAGGATTAAACGATCAGAAAAATTAATGAATGAATGTTCAGCGCAAAAGGTAATCACACTTACTAAGGTCTTCGCTCTTCTGGTGTGAAGATATGTACATAAGATATGTTTGTCTCGCTTCTGCACTGAAGTTTGAT
This sequence comes from Plotosus lineatus, assembly GCA_024760905.1. Classification (NCBI taxonomy): domain Eukaryota; kingdom Metazoa; phylum Chordata; class Actinopteri; order Siluriformes; family Plotosidae; genus Plotosus; species Plotosus lineatus. The sequence continues at coordinate 31,971,715 of CM045728.1, read as the reverse complement.
GAGGGGTGTGTGGGAGAACTGGGCAGGACAGTTGCACCTATTGATCCACAGTTTTTAATCAGGCATAACATATATAAGCTTCTTCAGTTATATTCCCTGGGTATTTCTGATGTAAAAAAAAAAAAAAAAAAAGTCTAACCTAAATTTACTGACTGTAACATTATTGAAATAAATATGAATTAAGTGAGGAGCGAGTTGGAAATCTGATTCACAGATTTCTTAAAATATAATAAAATTGTACTTTAGTTTCAAAGACACCCCACCCCCACTCCCACCCTTCTCTTTTGATCATATTAGGTGGGGTGCAGTTTTAAAAAAAAAATGCTTAGCACATTAGATCTCTGGTCTGGCCAACCGTGGGAGTGGCTCCCTCGGGGTTGCCACCAAGTCCCTTGCACATAAATCTAAGGTCCGCCGCAAACAATCAATTTTCGATTTTAATTATTTACTATGCCCTGCTGGATGGAGACATTCATTTTCCCTCCTGTCTGGATTAAAAATTCAAAGTTAGGAGATTAATATTTGGCTGAATGGGCAGAATTAAGATCACCTCCCACCAAAAATTTTTATTATGGCCCTCCTTGGCGGTGTGAAAAGAAAGCAGGTTCCCTCATCCCTTCATTTGACCCGATGCACATGTAACTATAGACAGATGTATGTGTGTATATATGCGCGCACGTGCACGTGGGTGTGTGTGTGTGTGTGTGTGTGTGTGTGTGTGTGTGTGTGTGTGTGTGTGTGTGTGTGTGTGTGTGTGTGTGTGTGTCTGTGTGCGTGTATGTGTCTAATACTCATTTACTGTGGTTTAACCATTGATAGCCAGCAGTATTGAATGTGTAATGGGAGAGAATGTGAGATTCAGCAGTTCTGCAGAGGCCGCAGTACTCACCTGCATTTAGATATCGCAGCACTAAACTTAATTACCACTGCCCAGTGTGGTCAGTCCCACCTCAGCAAAGGTTCTTCCTTTTATCAATACATGGGTTCAATATTGCAATAAGTGGAGCTCAAGGACTCAAGGACACTTCTGCAGTCTATATCAATCTACAATGCTCCTTTTTTAAATTTTCACAAATGGAGTCAAGACATAAGACATGCCTCACGCACCAAGATGCTCAAGAATGAGTCTGAGTTTCATGATGAATACAGAACATTCTCCTTCATTGTTGAAGGATTTTCAAAAAGAGAAATTGCATTGCTATATATAAAAAAAAAAAAAAAAAAAAACACTGGTGTTGTTGTTATTGTTTCCTTTGAAAATTTTTAACCTGGTAATCCAGATAAATATAATCTCTTATATATCAGTTAGGCTTGCAGGGGGGACCACGGGCCAATCACAGCTGATGTGAGAGGTGGAGTACACGCAATAGACAGTTGCAGGACTAACACAGACACAAACAACCATTCCCATTTCGCACCTTCATTCTTCATTGTATACCAGGGGCAGTGGTGGTCTCGTGGATAGGGCGCAGGATCGCTGATCCTAAGGTTGGGGGTTCGAATCCCCACAGAGTTATCACCCCCCATTGCAGCTAACTGGGTTATCAAAGGCGGGCCATGTCTCTCACTGTCTATGGTGACAGGCATGTAAAAGAACCATTACTGACTTTCGTAATGTCCCTTGCTAAAGGGCTGTGACAGGAAGGGCATCCGACGTAAAAACCTATGCTCAATCAAATGTGCGAATCAGATGATTCGCTGTGGCGACTCCCGAGAAAGGGAAAAAGCCGAAAGGAAAAGAATATTCTTCATTGTATACCAGTGTACACCTACCAATGGTATAAAGGCAGTTTTAAATAACCTGTTCATCTAATCTGGATTATCACCATTTTTACCCATTTCATTGTCTGAACAGTTTTCCAGACCATCGCAGGGCAACACACAGATGTGCAACCATTCACATCCATATTCACATGCAAGGTAAATCAAGAATATACAATTAGCATAATGTGTCTTTGGAATGGAGAAAACTGGAGCACCCAGAGGAAACTTATACAAGTAGAGCATGCGAAGGCCATACAGAAAAAAAAAAAAAAATCTCTCCTTTGAAGAAATTTAATCCCTGAAATTTCTCACTGTGGAGTGACAGTGCACATCACTTATCCACCATGTTGTTCTAATCTTTTTATTATTTGACTTAATTTATTTTATCAATTGACCCTATTGATTTATGCCATTTCCCCTAAATGGCGTCGATATTTTTAAAGGACCTTTATTTGTATATAAAATATGCTGAAAACATGTCATGCTTTGCCGTGTGTGTGTGTGTGTGTGTGTGTGTGTGTGTGTGTGTGTGTGTGTGTGTGTGTCATTGTCTGCTGTTAGGTGAGGGTCTTGGCAGGGGGCTGTCAGTGGTTAGACAGGAGCAGACTGTGTTTCCAGCACTCAGTATTCAGTAAAGCACTGCTACCCCTGCTGCTACACTTGTGTTAACACTACACAGGGACACATACAGCAGTCCACTAATGGGGTCATTGTGGCTGGGTGTATTAACTGTACTATTTCTAACACAGCTATTGCACATACAAGTGATCCTGAGAAACATATAGAAGAATACTTATGAGCATACGAACATCCTCATCATCATCAGCACCAACACTAAAGCAAAAAAAAAAATAAAAAAAATAATAATAATAGTAATAAGAATAATAATAAAATTAATAATAATAGTAGTAGCAGTAGTAGTAATAGTATTGGTAGTAATACTAGTATTACAAACACTTTTAGCACTAATGCTATTTTAGTTTTCTATTTTTAGGTTTTTTTTAGCACTAATGCTATTACTAGTACTTATCACAGTATTATTACAACTACTATAAGCTCTAGGGACGGTTGAATTTCTAACAGTATGAGCGGCAGTAGTTACAGTGGTAGTGTACAGACATGATTTATATACACCTGAGAATAATAGTGCACATGATCCATGCAGTCTCACTGCACTGAATGAGGTTCATCATCTGGAACACCAATTACAGTCAAAATATTTGGCTATCACAGAGTCCACACACACTATCAAGACTGATTGTCTGTAGTTATGGCCTAATGGTTAGATTTGACCTTTGGCCCCTGAGAAATTGATGGACACCTGTGCAACAACAGGAAGTATTCACGGCTGGAAAGGTCAAGTAGTACAACCCTCTCGCCAGCAGCATGACGTTGTATGATATTTCACTTGACCCTGCTTGCTGCTTCACCAATAGGGGTCCAATGAGTCATGGGCGAAAAGAAACATGCTCAGAACCAATGATATGTCACCTTATATTGTGTATAAAAGAAATATTAACATTTTTAAAAAATGTATAGGTATTGATGTAAATTGCACAGAAGCACATGTTTATAGGTATTCCTTTGAACGAAAAATAATTCAAAATAATGATATTGGTTATTGTTATTATTTTTAATCGCTTCCCGTTCAAAGTACCAATAACTGAAAAGATGAGCTATTAAAGTGAATATGGAAGAGCATTATCAGTTATGAGTGTGTATGTGTGTGTGTGTGTGTGTGTGTGTGTGTGTGTGTGTGTGTGTGTGTGTAACTATGTCCATCAGGTATGTATCTATGTTCAAGGTCACCTATGAGCTCTAAGCAGATTGGAACTGCAGTTCAAGAGACATAATCACTCCACTGTGCTAATCACATCTCTCTCTCTCTCTCTCTCTCTCTCTCTCTCTCTCTCTCTCTCTCTCTCTCTCTCTCTCATATACACACACACACACACACACACACACACACACACACACACACACACACACACACCACCCAGGACTCAGAGCTGAGGAAGCGAAATGAACAATTGTCGCCTCTAGCCGACTGCATTCTCTTACTTATTTATTCCTCTTACCCAGCACAGAAACATAAAAATAAATAAATATAGATGCATATCAATCTATCTCTATCTCTCTCTCACTTCACTCCTCTTTAGAGTGATGCTGTGGGCTTTTACTGGGATGGCGGCCGGGCACGGGGATCATTTATAACGGGGTGGCAGCACTAATGCTGCTTGCGCCGCACTGCCCAATGTTTTATTCATAGCCTTTTATTATTAGGGTCCCACTTAAAAAGGTGAGGCCGCACTCGGGCCAAGCCAGGCCTCCGTGCCTGACTTATCCATCAGGCTGACAAGAGCGTCTTCCTCAGGAAGTCTTTCAGAAAACTTCAAACAGTGGCACTATTGATTCTTTCACCCGCTCCACCTGGATACCGGCATATATCTTCCATGAGAGCTTGAGAAAGAGACAGAGAAGGAGACGGAGACAAAGAGGAGAGAGCGTAAGAGAGAGTGAGAGTGCACAGGGCATAATGAAGAGCTGGATGACAGACAGTGGAAAAGTTTTATTTGTGTTAGATTTTTGACCTCAGCATTTAGGTGAACTGAATCTCAATGAAGAAAACTCAGCTGAATATACGGATTAATAGACTTTCCTGCACATGCATATCAAATTTCGTGATTGTTCGGAGTTTCAGCATGTATGTACATGTACTGAATATAAATCTAACAGTGACACACTAATGCTATGCCAATGGTATTTTAGCATGTTGTGCTGGCAGGAGTATATCAGATCCAGCTGTGTTGCTAAGACTTTTAAATATCTCAGTATCACTGCTGGGTTGAGGAATTCATGCCAGAAATATCAAGCTGTTCTGTGCTAAGAAACAAAGTACTGATTAAAGATTTTTATAAAGAACACAAATTGCACATGGAAAGATGAATATTAATCTACACTTACTGCACTGACAAAGTAGATGTTTTTGAAAGCCCATAGCTGTGGTGCTTTACAAACTTGCACCAGAACCTCATATCTGCATATGAAGAGTTTGACTTTAAAAACAGATAAATGCCATTATTTTAATTGTAAGAAAACAACTTTTTAGTAGATTTATTTTAAAGATAGTGCAAAGTTTTTGCAAACCTACAGGATTTTTTAAATTGTTTTTTTTTTCTTTCTCTCTCTTTTTTGTATTGCTACTTTAAAATAATTTTCCTCATAATTAATGAGGAAACTCATAAACAATGGCACTTACTATAGTCGACGTGATAAGCACCCAGGGCACTTTAAAACTTTGGTGTGGATGGGTGCTTATTAAAATGTTACCAGCGGATTACCATCAAGGTGGAAAACATGAATAATAACAGAACAATAAAAGAGTTTTACTGGTATTTGTATTATTCATTTTGTGGAATCACCCAAACTACTTACAAGAAAGCTGAAAATAAACAGAAAACAGCATCATTACAATAAATAAAAAAGACCTTTTACTTTGCTGTTCCTTTAAACATTTTCCAGGAAGTAAAATCGAGCCAATTAACACAAATGTCAACTTTAGCACATGGCACATTGAACCAATCAACACGAACATAAACAAAAGCACAAGTTAGTGAGCAGGAGAATTGGATGAAAAATACTTGTCAGTAATTTCTGATAAGTCCATATCTGGCTCATCGCTCCATTCATTCAGAGCATCCCATAGTTTTGCTGTGGCAGTTTCTAATGGTTCATCGGTTGTTGGACATTTACCAAGAGGCAATAGAAAAATATTTTCCTGTTTTTTAAAGAATGGCTGAACGATCAAATGTGTTCTTACTGATGAATATTATAGACATTCCCCAGTGGCAGTGGGTCTTGAAATACCGTGTAAACTCACTTTAACAGGCAGTGAACGCCTCATTTTACTGTTACGGAGACTGATCGAATAAAATTGGTAAGCTAGATTTACAAATTTGCTCCCAGTACACATGGGCGGTTATTAGACGTAAGATCAAAATAAACTTGGGGGGTGGGAGTGGGGGGTGTTAATTAGAGCAGGGCACTTATTACGTCGTATACGGTATCTGTTTTTTTAATAGAAACTCTTCGTATGCTTCCATATCTGCATCATTACTGTGGAGAGAATGAGCCACCACCTAAATAATTTCTACTCATAGGTTGGTGTGGTGAATAAAATTCATAAATGAACAAGGTAGAGGGTCGATGCATTGTGCATAACAACAAATGAGATTCAGTCAGTAACTACAGCATGCACCTGTATGATAAACAAAACTGCATCTTGGTGTGAATGACTGTGATAATGTATGTATGGGATGAAGTAATTACTGAAGCAACCAGGATGATGCAATTACTTAAGATTGATCCATGAATGCATGAATGCAGCAGGTGACCACAAAGTATTTAAATAGTTAATCATTGCAGAGACAAGGTCAGTGTGCCTAATAAACAGGCAGCTATGCGTATAATACAGGGTCTTCCTACTTGTCCTGGATATCCTATAAAACCCCCCAAAAAACCCAAATATGCCAATAATTATTATTCATTCATTTTCTAAGCCACTTAATTCAAATTAGAGTCACAGGGAGGCTGGCACCCATCTTAGCTATATCTAAACAAGGGCAGGGTGCACCTTGGACAGCCCATGAGGCCATTGCCGGGCCATCACACACACACACACACACACACACACACACACCCACACACACACACACACACACACACACACACACACACACAAATACATGCATGCACACACACATTTACAATCACTCTCACAGCTAAAGGTGATCAGGAACAGCGAATTAGCCTACTGTGCATGTTTTGGACTGTTTTTTGGAAACCAAATTATGGGAAGAACATGCAAACTCCACACAGAAACGTCTGAGCTGGGAATCGAACCCAGGCCTTCCTGCTGTGGGGAAAACGTGCTAACCATTACACCACTGGCTGGAAAATAATTATTATTGTTTATTTGTTTTTTATGTTCATCATATCTAAGCAAGACTAAAAGATGCAATGTTCCCGCTCTGCTGATTTGCCATACTGCCTATACATTGATTCATTTTCTGAAGTGCTTAATCCTAATTATGGTCACAAGGAGACAGGCACCCATCTCACCTCAGCCCATCTCAGGGTAAGGGTGGGGTATGAGTGGTTTTAGATTATCGGAAACATAAACACTTTTAACATAACACTTTTAGCAAAGTAAATATCAACAGTAACCTATACAGTGGCATGTTAGGTGATAAATAAAACATGGAGAGGCACACTGTTACAGGAAATAATCAATGGCAGGGTGGTGTAATATGGATGGATGTGAAGTGGAAGTGTTTCATTATGTTTTCACTTACACTGTCACATGATTATTAGGACTGGACATGGGTTGGATGCATTTAGAGATAAAGGAGTTAATGATACAAAACAGGCAATGGTCAAATGATGAGACACACAAACAGAGGTAAGCAGGAGTCATACACAGTAAATATAATCTAAAAACAAAGGACATGGTAACGTGTTTTATAGACACAATACATGGTGCTGCTAATCAGTGGAATGTGAATCAGGTTTGCTGAGATCTTGTGAGCTGAGTCATGTGTCAAAAGTCATATGACTGGGAGTGTTGCAAGGGTTGGTGGGAAATAGAACACTGGAAAGCAACAAAACCAGACTGGAGCTGTGAAAATTCAGCACATTCTTCCACATATTTACAGTTAAAAACAAAACATAGATGGAAAAAAAAGACAAAGAAAAAATATACTAGTAATATACACTATACACTATATATACATGCATATATTTATTTATTTATTTATGTATTTATTTATACACAGGGATCCCTCGCTAATTCACGTTTCAATTCATGTAGCTTCAGTGCATCGTGGTTTTTATTCATTGACTGCCATCAGTGCTGTTAACCAACAGGGTGCTGGTGGAAATTGGACTACTGTTGGTCGAAGAAGGAGAGGCGTGTCCGTAGGCGGAGAGAGAAGAGAAAAAACATGAGTCTAGGACTGAGAGGAAGGACTTTGAATGTTGGAACTATGAAAGGAAAAGGTAGAGAGCTGGCTGACATGATGCAAAGGAGGAAGGTGGACATACTCTGTGTTCAGGAGACCAAGTGTAAAGATAGCAAGGCTATAAGCATAGTAGCAGGGTTTGAGCTGTTTTATCATGGTGTGGATGGGAAGAGAAATGGAGTAGAAGTCATCTTGAAGAAGGGGTTTGTCAGGAATGTTCTAGAAGTGAAAAGAGTGTCAGACAGAGTCATGAGTCTCAAGTTAGAAATTGAAGGCATGATGTTCAATGTTGTTAGTGCTTATGCCCCACAGGCAGGATGTGAGCTAGAAGAGAAGGAGAGATTCTGGGGTGAGTTAGATGAAGTGATGCAGAGTACCCCCAGAGGTGAAAGAGTGGTTATTGGGGCAGACTTCAATGGACACGTTGGTGCGGGCAACAGAGGGGACGAGGAAGTGATAGGCAGGATTGGTATCCACGACAGGAACACAGAAGGACAGTTGTTGATAGATTTTGCAAAAAGAATGGGAATGGCTGTGGTAAATACTTTCTTCCAGAAGAGACAGGAGCATAGGGTGACTTATAAAAGCCGAGGTAGGAGCACATAGGTAGACTACATTTTGTGTAGACGATGCAGTTTGAAGGAAGTCAGTGACTGCAAAGTAGTAGTGGGTGAGAATGTTACCAAACAGCATAGGTTGGTGGTGTGCAGGATGACGCTGATGGCGAGGAAGGTGAAGAAGGCAAAGGCAGAGAAGAAGACAAAGGGGTGGAAGCTGAAAAAGGAAGAGTGTCGTGTTGTCTTCAAGGAGGAGTTGAAATAGGCTTTGGGTGGTCAGGAAGTGCTTCCAGATGACTGGACAACCACAGCAAATGTGATCAGGGACACAGGTAGGAGAGTACTTGGTGTGTCATCTGGAAGGAGAGTAGATAAGGAGACTTGGTGGTGGAATGAGGAAGTGCAGGAGTGTGTACAAAGGAAGAGGTTACCTAAGAAGAAGTGGGACATAGAGAGGACTGAAGACAGTAAACAAGTACAGGGAGACACAGCGTAAGGCAAAAGTAGAGGTGTCAAAGGCCAAACAGAGGGCGTATGATGACTTGTATGCTAGGTTGGACAGGAAGGAGGGAGAAAATGACTTATACCGGTTGGCACAGCAGAGAAATAGAGATGGGAAGGACGTGCAGCAAGTTAGATTGATAAAGGACAGAGAGGGAAATGTATTGACTGATGACAGAAGTGTGCTGGGAAGTTGGAAAGAGTATTTTTAAGAGTTGATGAATGAGGAAAATGAGAGAGCAAAAAGAGTAGAAGAGGTGACCGTTGAAGAGCAGGAAGTAGCAAAGATTAGTAAGGGTGAAGTGAGAAGGGCGCTGAAGAGGATGAAGAGTGGAAAGCCAGTTGGTCCTGCTGATATACCTGTGGAGGCATGGAAGTGTCTCAGAGAAGTAGCAGTAGATTTTCTGACAAGAACATTCAACAAGGTCTTAGAACGTGAGCAGATGCCGTAGGAATGGAGAAGTGTGCTGGTGCCCATTTTTAAGAACAAGGGAGACGTGCAGAGTTGTGGCGACTACAGAGGGATAAAGTTGATGAGCCATACGATGAAGTTCTGGGAAAGAATAGTGGAAGCTAGACTAAGGGCAGAGGTCAGCATTTGTGAACAACAGTTTGGTTTCATCCCAAGAAAGAGCACCACAGATGCAGTGCTTGCTTTGAGGATGTTAATAGAGAAGTACAGAGAAGGTCAGCGGGAGCCGCATTGTGTTTTGTGGATCTGGAGAAAGCATATGACAGGGTGCCGAGAGAGGAACTGTGGTATTGTGTGATGCAGTGGTGAGGTGTGCTGTCGGTGTGACCGAAGAGTTCAAGGTGAAGGTGGGACTGCATCAAGGGTCAGCTCTGAGCCCCTTCTTGTTTGCTATGGTGATGGACAGGCTGACAGACGAGGTTAGACAAGAATCTCCATGGACTATGATGTTTGCAGATGACATTGTGATCTGTAGTGAGCGCAGAGAACAAGTGGAGGAAAATCTAGAGAGGTGGAGACATGCCCTGAAATGGGGAGGAATGAAGGTTAGCCTCAGTAAGTCAGAATACATGTGTGTGAACGAGAAGAAACCAAGAGGAACGGTGAGGTTACAGGGAGCAGAGATAAGGAAGGTGGAGGATTTTAAGTACTTAGGCTCAACAATCCAGAGCAATGGAGAGTGTGGAAAAGAGGTGAAGAAGCATGTGCAGGCAGGTTGGAATGGTTGGAGAAAAGTGTCCGGTCTGATGTGTGATAGGAGAGTATCAGCAAGAATGAAAGGAAAAGTTTACAAGACGGTGATGAGGTTGAGGATGGTTTCGAAACAGTGGCGCTGAGGAAAAGACAGGAGGCAGAGCTGGAGGTAGCAGAGATGAAAATGTTGAGGTTCTCTCTGGGAGTAACGAGGATGGATAGGATCAGAAATGAGTACATCAGATGGACAGCCCATGTAAGATGTTTTGGAGACAAAGTCAGAGAGGCTAGATTGAGATGGTTTGGACATGTACAGAGGAGGGATAGTGAGTATATTGGTAGTAGGATGCTGAGGTTGGAACTACCAGGCAGAAGGCCTAGAGGAAGACCAAATAAGAGATTTGTGGATGTGGTGAATGAAGACATGAAGGTCATTGGCGTAAGAGAAGATGCTCACGACAGGGGGAGATGAGGCAGATTATTTGCTGTGGCGATCCCTGAAGGAAATAGCCGAAAGGAAAAGAAGAAGAAGAAGGAGAAGAAGAAGAAGAAGAAGAAGAAGAAGAAGAAGCATGTGTAGGTGTGTATATTTATATTTTATTTACATCTTATGCATTTTTTTAATGTTTAATTGTTATTATAAGCATTTATAGCATTGAATGTGTATTTATTGATATTATATACACATATACAGTGCATGTGGTGGTCTAGTGGTATAGGGCACTGGATCGCTGATCCAAAGGTTGGGGGTTCGAGTCCCACTCTCCACAAGGTTGTCACTGTCCCCCCCCCAGTGCAGCTAACTGGGTTATCAAAGGCGGGCCATGTCTCTCACTGTCTATGGTGAGAGGCATGTAAAAGAACCATTGCTGACTTTCGTAAAGAGTAGCTGCAAAGTCACCAGCGTGTTTCTGTCCCTTGCTAAAAAGGGTTGTGACCGGAAGGGCATCCGACGTAAAAACCTCTCCCAAATCAAATGTGCGAATCAGATGATTCGCTGTGGCGACTCCCGAGTATAAGGGAAAAAGCCAAAAGGAAGACAGACAGACAGACAGTGCATGTATTGATACGACAGTCAGGGGTGTGTGTGTGTATGTGTGTGTGTGTGTGTGTGTGTGTGTGGGGGGGGGGGGTGTGATTGTACTTCACGAAATTCGGTGGTCGCGTGGGGGCCATATATATAATATAATAAATATACACATATATTGTTTCGGGGCAGTGGTGGTCTAGTGGATAGGGTGCAGGATCTCTGATCCTAAGGTTGGGGGTTCGAGTCCCCACAGAGTTGTCACTGTCCCCCCCAGTGCAGCTAACTGGGTTATCAAAGGCGGGCCATGTCGGTCATTGTCTATGGTGAGAGGCATGTAAAATGCATGTAGACATGTCGACATGTAGACCGCAAAGTCGTCAGCGTGTTTCTGTCCCTTGCTAAAAGGGTTGTGACAGGAAGGGCATCCGACGTAAAAACCTCTGCCAAATCAAACGTGCGAATCAGATGATTCGCTGTGGCGACTCCCGAGTAAAAGGGAAAACCGAAAGGAAGACAGACAGACAGACACATATATTGTTTCATTTAATATTTCTGAATTAATTTTTTTTCGCATTATATATTTCTTCACTAGCTTTTATTTTTTCTCTTGAATTTAAGGTAAATAAACAAGAAAACACACATATACATAAATATATAAGCACATCAGGTTAACACTGCACAGCTGTCCCTCTCGAACATTTTAAATGTTCAAGAAATCTCAAGTTCCATTCAAAACTTTCTGAAAAGGATTGACACTACATAGCACTGAAACGTCTTCCCAATACTCCCAATATAAATATAAATGTTTATCCACGGAAAGCTGCATCATATTAACAGTTAACTTCTTTTACTTTGTGCTTTTTTACCTTTTTCAGGGGTCGCCACAGCGAATCATCGCTTGTTTGATTTGGCATAGGTTTTTACGTCTTATGCCCTTTAGCAAGAGGCAGAAACTCGCTGACGGCTTTGCAGCTACTCTTTATGAAAGTCAACAATGGTTCTTTTACATGAACCTCTCACCATAGACAGTGAGACACATGGCCCGCCTTTGATAACCCAGCTAGCTACCCTGGGGGGACAGTAACAACCTTGTGGAGAGTGGGCCTCGAACTCCCAACCTTAGGATCAGTGATCCAGCAGCCCTTACCACCAGGCCACCACTGCCCCATCATACTAACGGTTATAAACTTAAAAAAAAGCTTTCATTGTACAAGTAACTGAGGAAATTGTTGCTATAGAAACAACATATTACAATGGTACAAACGACTGGTTTCAGAACATTTTTAATTTGACTAAAATTAAATATCAGCCTTTGACCAAATAAAGTTAAGAATTAAAAACTAGCTGCGCTATAACAAAATGTACATAAAAATGAACATTTATTCTTATTGTGTAATGTTGTGAAAATTTGTTGAAATTCGGAGTCATTCATTTTCATTATAAATTGCTGAAATTATAGTGTTGTTCTTCATGAAACCCGGAATGTCAAGAACAACAAGTGAACAGCAGTTTGGCACTCTGAACCATCTCTTGAGTGTATATACAAACAGCATTTTCAGAAAAGTGGGTATTTTCCTTAAAGTAAAGTAATGACAAAAGTCTTCTCTTGAAGATCATGCACACATTTAATAGTAATATTTGACCTTGCTCTTTAATTCAGTATTGCTCAGTCAACTCAATGATGATTTAATTTTGACAGTGTTGGGCCAACATGGCCAGAAAATCCTTCTCTGCTGGCCCGAACACTGTCAGAAGCACTGGCCTATATTTACAACTTAAATTTTAGTATTTGTTACATTAACTTGTATTAGTTTATTCCCAACAGTCTATTCTCTTCATTTCATATCATGCCTTTTAGCTGCACTGCTTTCAGTCGTGGATATGTGTTGCTTCTATATGCTGACATGTCAATCTAATGACTCAGGGCTTTCAGAATCAACAGTTCTGGCTGATGTCACTTAATGTTGCACACTTAATGTTTCTTTAACCAATCAGAAATCATATTCATCTCACAGGGCCTGCTGGCCCACAATAATGTCATAATTTTTCCATTCCCTGATTGGTTGGTAGGCGACACAGTGGCATCGCATATCAGTGTTCGCACATCTGCCTCACAGTAAGAAGCGCCTGGGTTTGATATCTAGATTATACATTTCTCTGTGGAGTTTGTATGGTCTCCCTGTGCTTCCTGTTCATTCGGGCACTCTGATTTCCTCCCACAATCCAAAAACATGCACAGTGGGTTCATTGGCTGTTCCAAATTGCCGATAGATGAGAGTCTAAGTATGAATGGTTGTGTGAGGGCTTTACCTGCAATGGCCTGGTGAGCTGTCCAGAGTGTACCCCGCTCTCACTCAGAGTGGGCTGAGATGGGCATAAGTTGCTTAGAAAATGAATGAATGGATGAATGATTAGTTGGCCAGAGCAAAACTAGCTGAACAGTCTGTAGCAATCTGCACACGATTTACTGAAGTTAGAATTTTTTTATGCCCACAATGGCTGATAGAGGAGGAGAAATTGACATAGTTTCAGACACTCTTAAACATCTATTTTCAAGGTGAGCTTATCCAGAAAAGCTATATATCGTAAGGAAACGTTTAGGGGGTCAGGTTTATGTTTATTACATTTTGCCAGCACCAGATTTACTGGGAACCTCCACCAGTAAACGGCGGTGAAAGCGGTGTAATGCTCAGAGTTACTAGCAGAAATGTGCAGAATGCCTCTTTCTCTATCATACCATGTCTTGTTATATTGTGTTTTTTTTTTATATATATATTATTGATAGTGTGTATAATTGCATCGTGATAATGCTGGTATTAAGAGGTGGATTAAGTCCATTAAGTCCCAGTGAAGCCCCAGACACCAATTGCACAACCCGCTGCTGGATTTTGATATACTGTACCATATTAATCCTGCAGGGAAAATTTGGCTTCTGTGTTTAATTCATCCAAAGTAAGCACACATGCACATAGACAGTGAGCACACACACACACACACACACACACACACACACACACACACATGCACACAAACATATTGCGGTACTCAGAGAGTAGCTGGGGTGTTACGTGCCATGCTCAATGGCGCTTTAGCCATGAAGACGGAGGAATGGAAGGTGCTGCTTACTCCACCAGCCACCACACATTTCCCCTGTGGGAATCGAACCAGCAACCATTTTATTAAATTATTTTCTCGTGTAATAAGTCACCTGGGACAATTTTCCATGCAGCTTTGAGTGTGGCACATTAGTGACCTATTTATTTTTTTTAATTCAAGCCTTACAATCCATAATAACAAACTTGCAACACAAGATAATAATTAAGGTGGTGTTGGGTGGGTCAACTTACAAAAATGATTACGATGCAGCGGAAAAACAATTAAAATTTGATCAGGTCACTCTCGCCTTACACACAAAGATGTGACTGAACTATCTGAATCTTGTCAGAGAATATAATACATTATAACAGGGGTCACCAACCTTTTGGAAACTTAGAGCTACAATTAATGCGAAGAGCTACCAGGTTGGTACACACTGAAATAACACATTTTTCAACAAATTTCAAAACAAAAATGCAGAAATAAAAAATTTGCAAAATTTTTCCTTTAATTATATGTTATTATTAATGACTAATGATATTCATTTATGTAAAGACATCGCTTTGATTGCAAAAAAATTAGATGCCGCTCAATGAAGAGTGGTGCAATGAACCTAAAAATAGCAGTGACCAGGCCTGCAGGCGACTTGCTGCCCGCGAGCACCATGTTGGTGACCCCTGCGTTATAACATTCGAAATATCCGAAATATTCCCCCCTCCCCAGGAAGAAAAAAAAAAAATTCCCCCACCGCCCCGCGAGTGGCTATAAATAGTATTATTTGTCTCTAAAACTGTTATTAGTACACCTCTGCATAACATTGTATCTTTATTAACATTAAAAACAAAAAAGAAATACAGTTCAACTTACAATAAAGAAAAACTTCATTAACGTTGTTTTTTTAATCTGTAACAGAAAAGATTTAAAATGCACCAATGTGACTGAAATTAAATAAATAAATAAATAAATAAATGAAAATCCCTTAATATCTCTGTCTCTCTCTCTCTCCACCTTTCTCTTCATTCCTGTTAGAAAATGTACTGTGTTGTTTGTTGGGGGGTTGTTTACTGCACTTCATATCATTTGCTCATGCAAAAAAAACGTTACATCATACCAAGATAATGAGAGAGCCACTGCCAACTGGTGCAGCGGAGGTGCAATTACACTTAACTGTACACAATTTCAGAAAAACATATTGCCCAGGGTGATATGTGCTCCCCCTGCCCCCCCCCTCCCGCATCATTAGTTTTCTATATATTTGATAAGCACTGCTTTAAACTATCTCGCAATTCTTTCCTCTGTGCCATGATCCATCTTTACTGACGAAGACTGGGCCTTTGGTGGATCCTAATTTTATATTCAATCTGGATGTTACCTCCTTTCAATAACTCGAGGACTGTATTTAATCTTAGTTTAACTCTGTCTCAACTTTTCTTGAGTGTTTTGCAGGCATAAATTTGCACTTTGTCACAGAGCTCCTATGAAAAGCTCCATAAGCATGTAGCATGACTAAGATGGTTGTCCCATGTTTATGCCTGAGTTGTTGCTGATGATGGGAATGATGACAAAAAGGGAAAAAAAAAAACCTAAAAAAAACCCAGACTTAATTATTTTAAGACTAAAAACTAAAAAAAAATATCGGCTCAGATGACAGCAGGTTTTTTACTCACACAGAAAAAAACTAGCAACTCAAACTGGGCAGTACCCTTCAGCCCATATATCACACCATAAAATGTATGCCCACTCACATGATGGGCAGAAGAAGAAAAAAATTGTAATCAGTGAGTGAATTTTTTAATGAGTGTAATGCAAATTCAAGATGGCATCTGTGAAAGCTGTATTGGATATCACAACGCAACAAATATTTGTAGGCTTGTGTAGTTACAATCCCAAATTACACTCCAAAATATATCGATGATTGGTTTTGCCACTTTAAACAAGTGAGCAAAATGCAAACTCAAGATGCTGTGGTGGCCATATTGGATATCAAACCACAACCAAAATCAATAAGTGTGCGTACTTATCAAGAACCAACGTCCACGCCAAAGATGGTGATGAACGATTATGGTTGTTTTTGAGCTTGTGCACTGATTGCAACTGTGCACACATGGAGGAGCAAATGGACAGCAATACTCCTCATGCCTATTGGGCTGAGGAGATAAAAAAAGCACTTAATGAGAAAATATGAAATATGAATGGGAACCTGGATAATTAAACTATCAAGAAAAGGCATACAAAGGAAAGTGGTAACCAGGGAGTGAATGGTGGTGGCAAGAAAACTGGTTTGGCTGAAGTCACAGAAAGCACTGTGGAGTTCTTACTGGTATGTGTGCCTGCCATATGTGCATGGTATTCAGTAATGCATACATTTTCAGTCACAAAACAATACATTGTCTACCAAACATTCACACATAAGAGGCAGCATGACTATTGTATTCAGCAATGTGAAGGTGGTGGTAAGGGCAGATTCTTTCATTATTTGTCACAATGACTATCATCAAAATTTCACAGAATAATAAAAATAAATAGCATTTACACAATTCTTTATAATGAATTGCATATATGAAGGGATGGCTTGTAAAAACAGATGCAGTAGCTTAATGTAAAAGGAAAATTTTTGAAAGCAACTGGAACAAATGTTTTAGCAAACCAACACCTCTCTCACTTTCATTCTCTCTCTGTGTTTCTCTCTCTCTCTCTCTTTCCCTCCTCTCTCTCTTTCTCTCTCTCTCTCTTTCTTTCTCTTTGCCTATATATATATATATATATATATATATATATATATATATATATATATATATATATATATATATTGTGTGTGTGTGTGTGTGTGTGTGTGTGGTTTGATCAAGGCTATATGCAGTCAATAAAAATATTAGTGTAGGACTTTTTTTTGGTTGGGCAATGTGTGCATACATACACACATACTGATTTTTGTGGTGGATATTTTTGTGAACACACATGCATACATACATACCTACAAGTACACACACACACACATATATATATATATATATATATATATATATATATATATATATATATATATATATATATATATATATATATATATATATATATATATATATGCAGCATCAGTGAATTTCGACTCTTTGATGGCTGAAAGATTTATGACTTTTCAGCACTTTCCTCCTCAGTGTATTGATATTTGCAGCAATATGATTTAATGAGCTGCTAATGATTCTTTCTTGAGTGGGTTAATGAGGAGAGGTAAGCCTGTGAACTGTTCGAAAGTGCCACCATATTTAACAATTATTTGAATGCCCATTTAAAAGTGAATAAATCAAACATATACTTAAGGAGATAAATTCTTAATCAGGTCTACAAAGTGGGTTGGTAACTGCTAGTCTCGCTGACTACGGCGACTCAGCGGCATACTCGTAAAGCCAAAGCTAATGCTGAGGCTCGCCCACGGGAGCACCATTCATCTGCGGCTGACATGTTGAACAGGTTTGCTCTCTTCAGTGAGACACCAGCTGAGAAACCTGAAAGAGCTCTGGTTATAGGAAGCTCTATGTTAAGGAACGTGAAATTAGCTAGTCCTTTAGGGGCACCAGCAGCGCTTGATAAGTGTATCCCGTGAGACAGAGCGGTGGCGATAGCGGGTTATCTTTGGTCCTTAGGTGAATATAGGTTCTCTAAGATAGTGATACATGCTAGAGTTAACAATATATATATATATATATATATGGGGCAGTGGTGGTCTAGAGGATAGGGTGCAGGATCGCTGATCCTAAGGTTGGGGGTTCGAGTCCCCATGGGGTTGTCACTGTCCCCCCAGTGCAGCTAACTGGGTTAGCAAAAGCGGGCCATGTCTCACTGTCTATGGTGAGAGGCATGTAAAATAACCATTGCTGACTTTCGTAAAAAGAGTAGGCTGCAAAGTCGTCAGCGTGTTTCTGTCCCTTTCCAAAAGGGTTGTGACAGGAAGGGCATCCGACGTAAAAACCTCTGCCAAATCAAATGTGCGAATCAGATGATTCGCTGTGGCGACTCCTGAGTAAAAGGGAAAAAGACAAAATGAAGATATATATATATACCTTTTTCAGTCGGAGGTTACTAAAAGTAACTTTATAGAGTTTTGGAAATTAGTGAAGGAAATGTCTGATGCTGTAATATGCTCTGACCCCATACCAATATGGCTGTCCAAGTGGTGTTCGGAAAATGAAGTGGGCATTATAGATAATTGGAGTACTTTTGAGGGTAAGCCTGACCTGATAGGGCGAGATTTTATCCATCCCACTTGGGAAGGTGCTGCTCTCGTTCCTTGCAGCATGGCACATGGTCTAAGAACAAGGCTAGTCAGTGAGTGACTATCCAGAGCCAGAGAGCAAACAAACAGACTAATCCGAGCATCTGCTAGCTGCACAGAGTCATCACTCAGAGTCAAGTTTAATTGTATAGAAACTGTCTCGTTTCCAAACTAAACAATAATGTAAACAAAAATGAGTTTGTTTTAATAATCTTATTGACATAAATTTATATGCAGCCGTGAGGGAGGAGCACAAGCCAGTGTCTCTCCCTCACGCTGGTCCCAAGCTAGGATAAATGCAGAGGGTTGCATCAGGAAGGGCATCCGGCATAAAACAAATGCCAAATAAAATATCTGAATCACAACAAAAATTTTCATCCCGGATCGGTTGATGACCGGGTTAACAACAACCGCTATCAGTGCTGTTAACCAACAGGGTGCTTATTGAAATTGGACTACTATTGGTCGAAGATGTCGAAGATGGAGAGGCAGGAGGCGTGTCTGTAGGCAGATAGAGAAGAGGAAAGGCATGAGTCTAGGACTGAAAGTAAATACTTTGAATGTTTGAACTATGACAGGAAAAGGTAGAGAGCTGGCTGACATGATGCAGAGGAAGAAGATAGACATACTGTATGTTCAGGAGCCCAGGTGGAAAGGTAGCAAGACTAGAAGCATAGGAGCAGGGTTTAAGCTGTTTTTTCATGGTGTAGATGAGAAGAGAAATGGAGTAGGAGTCATCTTGAAGAAGGGGTTTGTCAGGAATGTTCTAGAAGTGAAAAGAGTGTCAGACAGAGTGATGAGTTTCAAGCTAGAACTTGAAGGCCTGATGTTCAATGTGGTTAGTGCTTATGCCCCCAGGCAGGATATGAGCTCGAAGAGAAGGAGAGATTCTGGAGTGAGTTAGATGAAGTGATTCAGAATACCCCCAGAGGTGAAAGAGTGGTCATTGGGGCAGACTTCAATGGACATGATGGTGCAGCAAACAGAGGGGGCGAGGAAGTGATGGTATCCAGGACAGGAATGCAGAAGGACAGATGTTGGTAGATATTGCAAAAAGAATGTAAATGGCTGTGGTAAATACTTTCTTCCAGAAGAGTCAGGAGCATAGGGTAACTTATAAAAGCGGAAGTAGGAGCACACAGGTAGACTACATCTTGTGTAGGCAATGTAATTTGAAGGAAGTCAGTGACTGCAAGGTAGTAGTGGGTGAGAGTGTTGGCAAACAGCATAGAATGGTGGTGTGCAGGATGATGCTGATGGTGAGGAAGAAGGCAAAGGTAGAGCAGAAGACAAAGTGGTGGAAGCTGAAAAAGGAAGAGTGTCGTGTTGTCTTCAAGGAGGAGTTGAAACAGGCTTTGGGTGGTCAGGAAATGCTTCCAGATGACTGGAGAACTACAGCTAATGTGATCAGGGAGACATGTAGGAGAATAATTGGTGTGTCATCTGGATGGAAAGTAGATAAGGCGACTTGGTGGTGGAATGAGGAAGTGCAGGAGTGTGTACAAAGGAAGAGGTTAGCAAAGAAGAAGTGGGACATAGAGAGGACTGAAGACAGTAAACAAGTACAGGGAGACACAGCGTAAGGCAAAAGTATCGGTGTCAAAGGCCAAACAGAGGGTGTATGATGACTTGTATGCTCGGTTGGAAAGTAAAGAGGGAGAACATGATTTATACAGGTTGGCACAGCAGAGAAATAGAGATGGGAAGGACATGCAGCAAGTTAGAGTGATTAAGGACAGAGAGGGAAATGTATTGACTGATGACAGAAGTGTGCTGGGAAGATGGAAAGAGTACTTTGAAGAGCTGATGAATGAGGAAAATGAGACAGCAAAAATATTAGAAGAGGTGACTGTTGAGGACCAGGAAGTAGCAAAAATTAGTAAGGGGGAAGTGAGGAGGGCATTGAAGAGGATGAAGAATGGAAAGGCAGGGTTAGGGTTAGGAAGAGGCTAGATTGAGATGGTTTGGAACTGTACAGAGGAGGGATAGTGATTATACTGGTAGTAGGATGCTGAGGCTGGAACCATTAGGCAGAAGGACTACAGGAAGACCAAAGAGACGATTCATGGATGTGGTAAAGGAGGACCTGATGACAGTTGGTGTAAGAGATGATGCAGAGATACAGGGTGAGATGGAGGCAGATGATTCGCTGTGGCGACCCCTGAAGGGAACAGCCAAAAGGAAAAGAAGAAGAACAAGATCAACATAAATTTGAATCATACTGAATCTACAGCCTGCACCTTTGGTCTAAAGATAGGGTTGTTAAATGTTAGATTTCTTGCATCTAAACAGTTTTTCATTCATTCATTTTCTGCAACCGCTTAATCCTAATTAGGGTCGCAGGGAGGTTGGCGCCCATTCCAGCTGACTCCAGACAAGGGCAGAGTACGCCCTGGACAGCTCGAACAGGCCATCGCAGGGCAGAAACACGCTGATGACTATGCTGATGACTCTTGTCAATAGTTAGCAATTGTTCTTTCACAGACTCACACCATAGACAGTGAGCGACATAGCCAACCTAAAGCGCTTATTGTTAATGAAATTATCACTGATCAGGAGTCAAGTGTAATGTGTTTAACAGAAATATGGATTAAACCCAATGTGTATGTAGAATTAAATGAAGTGAGTCCTCCGGGATCCAGTTAAATACTTAAACCACGTCTATCTGGCAGAGGATGAGGCATCACCATTGTTTATACTGATACAAACATCTCGGCATGAATTTAACATTTGAAATTGTACACACTAACATTATGTATGTTCCTGGAAAAAAATATTCCCATGCAGCTGATTATTCTTTACAGGCCCCCTGGTACGTACTCCAAATTCTTATGTGAATTTGCAGATTTCATTTCAAACCTAGTTATGTTTTTTTAGATGAAGCTTTAAAATCATTGATGACTTTAATATTCATTTCAATAACCAAGAGGAACCTTTAAGAACAGCATTTGTATATGTCCTCGATTCCGTAGGGGTAAATCAGAATTTAATAGGACCCAGTCATATATCTGGGCCCACTCCACTCTCGATTTAATACTAACTTTTGGATTAAATATTGGAAATTTCGTCGTAGTTCCACAGTCAGAAACTATTTCAGATCATTATCTTATCTCAAGTTATGGGCCAGTGGTTGCCTGGTGGTAAAAGGTGCTGGATTGCTGATCCTAAGGTTGGGGATTCGCATCCCACTCTCCACAGGGTTGTCACTGTCCCCCCAGTGCAGCTAACTGGGTTATCAAAGGTCGGCCTTTGAAAATCCAAAGGTTGGCAAATCAAACATACAAATCAGATGATTTGCTGTGGCAACCCCTGAAAAAAGGGGATCTTATGTCAGTTACTCTACTGCACAGAGTTTCATTCATTATCTTTCAGAATTATCAACTATGATTAGATCACCATCAGACCCTGCAGAACTCACTCAAGCCACCAAGGAAAGAAATTCATTCCCTCATTTTAAAGACAGGGATGTTGATAATTAAAATAGTAAATAATAAGCTAACTCCAGCTGATTTGCAACTTCAGTGTTTTAGCTCCATTTAAAAAACAGAAATAGTTTAAAAAAATAATTTCCTCATCAAAATCATCAACCTGCGTGCTTGATCCAGTACCTACATGTTTCTTTACACAGATACTATCAGAAGTGATCAACCCTATATTAAATGTAATAAATTCATCCTTAACACTGGTTATGTACCTAAATGCCTTAAATTAACAGTTATCAAACCTCTAATTAAAAAACCTCTCGACCCATGTCAGCTGTCCAACTATAGACCAATATCAAACCTCCCTTTTATCTGAACGATCTTTGAAAAAAAACTGTAGTGCAGCAGCGATGTTCATATCGTTGCAGGAATAACATTCACAAAATGTATGAGTCAGGATTTAAGGCTCATCATAGCACAGAAACAGCACTTGTCGTCTCCGACCACAGCTGTGTCTCCAT
The DNA here is from genome assembly GCA_024760905.1 of Plotosus lineatus. Lineage (NCBI taxonomy): Eukaryota > Metazoa > Chordata > Actinopteri > Siluriformes > Plotosidae > Plotosus > Plotosus lineatus. The sequence goes on along the minus strand of CM045728.1, from coordinate 31,949,369 downwards.
GCTTGTGTTACTTGACCTTAGTGCAGCCTTAGACAGCATTGATCACATGATTCTCTTTGACCTTGATTCGAAAATTTTGCCCTCTCCTTTCTTTTAAATCTCATTTTACTGACTATTTTCAGTTTATAAATGTAAATGGTGATTTTTCTGTACATTCTAATGTTAAGTTTCATGTTTTTTTTTTATTGTTTTTATATTGTTTGTCGGATGCTTTTCTCTCCATGCATGCTCCCTTTGTGCGATATCATTCATGACCATGGTATTAGTCATCGGGGGCGGGGCAAGCCAGTGTTCTTTCTCACGCTGGTCCCAAGCCCAGATAAATGCAGAGGATTGTGTTAGGAAAAGCATCCGACAAAAAACATATGCTAAATCAAACATGCGAATAATTAATGTGACTTCCAAACCAGATCGGTCGAGGCCCAGGTTAACAACAACCGCCATCGGTGCTGTTAAGCAACAGGGTGCTGGTGGAAACTGAACAGTAGTTGGTTGAAGGAGAGTCAGGAGGTGTGTCTGTAGGCGGAGAGAAAAGAGGAAAGAGGAAATGACTCTAGGACTGAGAGTAGGGACTTTGAATGTTGGAACTATGACAGGAAAAGCTAGAGAGCTGGCTGACATGATGCAGAGGAGAAAGGTGGATATACTGTGTGTTCAGGAGACCAGGTGGAAAGTAGCTGTTTTATCATGGTGTGGATTGGAAGATAAATGGAGTAGGAGTCATCTTGAAGGATGGGTTTGTCAGGAATGTTCTTGAAGTGAAAAGAGTGTCAGACAGAGTGATGAGTCTCAAGTTAGAAATTGAAGGTGTGATGTTCAATGTTGTTACTGCTTATGCCCCACAGGTAGGATGTGAGCTAGAAGAGAAGGAGAAATTCTGGAGTGAGTTAGATGAAGTGATGCAGAGTACCCCCAGAGGTGAAAGAGTTGGTGCAGACTTCAATGGACATGTTGGTGCAGGCAATAGAAGGGATGAGAAAGTGATGGGCAGGTTTGGTATCCAGGACGGGAACACAGAAGGACAGATGTTGGTAGATTTTGCAAAAAGGATGGAAATGGCTGTGGTAAATAGTTTCTTCCAGAACAGACAGGAGCATAGGGTGACTTATAAAAGCAGAGGTAGGAGCACACAGGTAGACTACATCTTGTGTAGACAATGTAATTTGAAGGAAATCAGTGACTGCAAAGCAGTAGTGGGTGAGAGTGTTGCCAGACATCATAGGATGGTGGTATGCAGGATGACGCTGATGGTGAGGAAGATGAAGAAGGCAAAGGCAGAGAAGAAGACAAAGTGGTGGAAGCTGAAAAATGAAGAGTGTCATGTTGTCTTCAAGGAGGAGTTGAAACAGGCTTTGGGTGGTCAGGAAGTGCTTCCAGATGACTGGAAAACTATAGCAAATGTGATCAGAGAGACAGGTAGGAGAGTTCTTGGTGTGTCCTCTGGAAAGAAAGTTTATAAAGAGAAACAGCGTAAGGCGAAGGTAGCAGTGTCAAAGGCCAAAAAGAGGGCTTATGATAACTTGTATGTTAGGTGGATGGTAAGGAGGGAGACAGCAGAGAAATGTTGGTACAGCAGAGAAATAGAGATGGGCGGGACGTGCAGCAAGTTAGGGTGATTAGGGACAGAGAGGGAACTGTATTGACTGATGAAAGAGTATTCTGAGAATATGGAAAGAGTACTTTGAAGAGCTGATGAATAAGGAAAATGAGAGAGAACAAAGAGTAGAAGAGGAGACCATTGAAGATCAGGAAGTAGCAAAGATTAGTAAAGAGGAAGTGAGGAGGGCATTGAAGAGGGTGAAGAGTGGAAAGGCAGTTGGTCCTGATGACATACCTGTCGAGGTATGGACGTGTCTAGGAGAGGTAGCAGTAGACTTTTTGACAAGAACATTCAACAAGGTCTTAGAGAGTAAGAGGATGCCAAAGGAATGGAGGAGAAGTATGCTGGTGCCCATTTTTAAGAACAAGGGAGATATGCAGTGTCGTGGCAACTACGGAGGAATAAAGTTGTTGAGCCATATGATGAAGTTATTGGAAAGAATAGTGGAATCTAGGCTTAGGGCAGAGGTCAGCATTTGTGAAGAAGAGTTTGGTTCCATGCCAAAAAAGAGCACCACAGATGCAGTGTTTGCAGTGTTAGAAAAGTACAGAGAAGGTCAGAGGGAGCTGCATTATGCCTTTATAGATCTGGAGAAAGCATATTACAGGGTGCCGAGAGAGGAACTGTGGTATTGTATGAGGAAGTCTGGAGTGGCAGGGAAGTATGTTAGAGTGGTGCAGGACATGTATGAGAGATGTAAGACGGTGGTGAAGTGTGCTGTCGGTGAGACAGAAGAGTTCAAGGTGGAGGTGGGACTACATCAAGGAACAGTTGTGAGCCCCTTCTTGTTTGCTATGGTGATGGACAGGCTGACAGACGAGGTTAGAATCTCCATGGATTATGATGTTTGCAGGTGACATTGTGATCTGTAGTGAGAGCAGAGGACAAGTGCAGGAAAATCTAGAGGTGGGGGTATTCGCTGGGAAGCAGAGGAATGAAGATTAGCCTCAGTAAGTCAGAATACATGTGTGTGAATGAGACGGACTCAAGAGGAATGTTGAGGTTACAGGGAGCAGAGATAAAGAAGGTGGAGGGTTTTAAGTACTTCGGCTCAACAATCCAGAGCAATGGAGAGTGTGGAAAAGAGGTGAAGAAGCGTGTGCAGGCAGGTTGGAATGGTTGGAGAAAAGTATCTGGTGTGATGTGAGATAGGAAGGTATCAGCAAGAATGAAAGGAAACGTGTACAAGATGGTGATGAGGTCAGTGATGTTGTATGGTTTAGAAACAGTGGCACTAAGGACAAGACAGGAGGCAGAGCTGGAGGTAGCAGAGATGAAAATGTTGAGGTTCTCTTTGGGAGTCAGAGGAGAGATAGTGAATATATTGGTAGTAGGATGCTGAGGTTGGAACTACCAGGCAGAACGCCTAGAGGAAGACCAAAGAGGAAATTTGTGGATGTGGTGAAGGAGGACCTGAAAGTAGTTGGTGTAGAGAAGAAGATGCAGAGGATAGGGTGAGATGGAGGCAGTTAATTTGGTGTGGTGACCCCTGAAGTAATATATTTCCACAGAGCCGGATGAGAGAAATAAGCTTAATAAAGTTGAAAAATGTGTAAAGGACATTAGACATTGGATGCTTACTAACTTCCTCCTATTAAACTCTGATAAGACAGAGGCACTTGTACTTGGATCTCAGGCAGCTAGAAATAAGATTTCTGATTATGTAATACGTTTGGATGGTGTTTCAGTCTCATCATGTGTAGCAGTAAAAGACCTTGGAGTGATTATTGAAGCCACTGTTTCATTCAAAGCTCATGTAGGTAATATTACCCGGGTAGCCTTCTTTCATATCGTGAATATTGTTCATATAAAAAATTATGTCACTGCATGATGTGGAAAAACTTGCTCATGCTTTTGTTACATCAAGATTAGATTATTGTGAGGGGTTGCTATCTGGTTGTTCTAATAGGTGCATAAATAAGCTCCAGTTAGTTCAAAATGCAGCAGCAAGAATCCTTGGTAGAACCAGAAGACACAAGCATATCACCCCGATCTTATTTACACTTCACTGGCCCAGTTAAATTTTAAATTGAATATAAAACACTCACGTTTAACTTATAAAGCACTTAATGGTCTCGAACCACATTATCTTCGCAAACTTCTTGCTATTTATGATCCAGCATGCCCCCTTGGATTTAAAGGTGCAGGATGCTTACTTATACCTTGAATAATGAAGACTACTGCAGGGGGCAGAGCTTTCTCTTACAAAGCCCCACAGTTATGGAATAACCTCCCAGTTAATGTTCGGGATTCAAACACGGTGTCTGGTTTTAAGACGAGGCTCAAAACTTGTTTAGTTCTGCATTTTGTTAATAAGCATTTCTTATGTAAAGTTGCAGATCTGGGGGACTCAGGCATATATCTTCTTTTTTTCCTTTCGGCTGTTCCCTTCAGGGGTCGCCACAGCAAATGATCTGCCTCCATCTCTCCCTGTCCTCTGCATCTTCTACTCTTACTCCAACGACCTTCATGTCCGCCTTCACCGCATCCATAAATCTTCTCTTTGGTCTTCCTCTGGGCCTTCTGCCTGGTAGTTCCAACCTCAGCATCCTACGACCAATATACTCACTATCCCTCCTCTGTACATGTCCAAACCATCTCAATCTAGCCTCTCTGACTTTGTCTCCAAAACATCTAACATGTGCTGTCCCTCTGATGTACTCATTTCTGATCCTATCCATCCTCGTTACTCCCAAAGAGAACCTCAACATTTTCATCTCTGCTACCTCCAACTCTGACTCCTGTCTTTTCCCCAGGGCCACTGTCTCTAAACCATACAACATTGCTGGCCTCACCACCGTCTTGTACACTTTTCCCTTCATTCTTGCCGATATTCTCCTATCACACATCACACCGGACACTTTTCTCCATCCATTCCAACCTGCCTGCACGCGCTTCTTCACCTCTTTTCCCCACTCTCCATTGCTCTGGATTGTTGAGCCTAAGTACTTAAAATCCTCCACCTTCTTTATCTCTGCCCCTGTAACCTCAAAATTCCTCTTGGGTCCTTGTCGTTCACACACATGTATTCTGTCTTACTAAGACTAACCTTCAATCCCCTCCTTTCCAGGGCATACCTCCACCTCTCTAGATTTTCCTCCACTTGGTCTCTGCTCTCACTACAGATCACGATGTCATCTGCAAACATCATAGTCCATGGAGATTCTTGTCTAACCTCGTCTGTTAGCCTGTCCATCACCATAGCAAACAAGAAGGGGCTGAGAGCTGACCCTTGATGCAGTCCCACCTCCACCTTGAACTCTTCTGTCACACCGACAGCACACCTCACCACTGTCTTACATCTCTCATACATGTCCTGCACCACTCTAACATACTTCTCTGTCACTCCAGACTTCCTCATACAATACCACAGTTCTTCTCTCGGCACCCTGTCATAGGCTTTCTCCAGATCCACAAAGGCACAATGCAGCTCCCTCTGACCTTCTCTGTACTTCTCTATTAACATCCTCAAAGCAAACACTGCATCTGTGGTGCTCTTTCTGGGCATGAAACCAAACTGTTGTTCACAAATGCTGACCTCTGCCCTTAGTCTTGCTTCCACTATTCTTTCCCATAGCTTCATTGTATGGCTCATCAACTTTATCCCTCTGTAGTTGCCACAACTCTGTACATCTCCCTTGTTCTTAAAAATGGGCACAAGCACACTTCTCCTCCATTCCTCTGGCATCTGCTCACTTTCTAAGACCTTGTTGAATATTCTTGTCAGAAAATCTACTGCTACCTCCCTAGACACTTCCATACCTCAACTGGTATGTCATCAGGGCCAACTGCCTTTCCACTCTTCATCCTCTTCAATGCCCTCCTCACTTCTCCCTTACTAATCTTTGCTACTTCCTGCTCCTCAACGGTCACCCCTTCTACTCTTTTTCTCTCTCATTTTCTTCATTCATCAGCTGTTCAAAGTACTCTTTCCATCTTCCCAGCACACTTCTGTCATCAGTCAATACATTTCCCTCTCTGTCCTTTATCACTCTAACTTGCTGCATGTCTTTCCCATCTCTATTTCTCTGCTGTGCTAACCTGTATAGATCATTTTCTCCCTCCTTACTGTTCAACCTATCATACAAGTCATCATACGCCTTCTGTTTGGCCTTTGACACTGCTACCTTCGCCTTACGCTGTGTCTCCCTGTACTCCTGTTTACTCTCTTCGGTCCTGTCAATGTCCCACTTCTTCTTGGCTAACCTCTTCTTTTGTACACACTCCTGTACTTCCTAATTCCACCACCAAGTTTCCTTATCTACTTTCCTTCCAGAGGACACACCAAGTACTCTCCTACCGGTCTCCCTGATCACATTGGCTGTGGTTGTCCAGTCCTCTGGAAGCACTTCCTGACTACCCAAAGCCTGTTTCAACTCCTCCTTGAAGACAACACGACACTCTTCCTTTTCAGCTTCCACCACTTTGTCTTCTGCTCTGCCTTTGCCTTTTTCACTTTTCTCACCATCAGTGTCATCCTGCACACCACCATCCTATGCTGTTTGGCAACACTCTCACCAACTACTACTTTGCAGTCACTGACTTCCTTCAAATTACATCGCCTGCACAAGATGTAGTCTACCTGTGTGCTCTTACCTCCGCTTTCATAAGTCACCCTATGCTTCTGTTTCTTCTTGAAGAAAGTATTCACCACAGCCATTTCCATCCTTTTTGCAAAATCGATCAACATCTGTCCTTCTGTGTTCCTGTCCTGGATACCAAACCTGCCCATCACTTCCTCGTCCCCTCTGTTGCCTGCACCAACATGTCCATTGAAGTCTGCTCCAATGACCACTCTTTCACCTCTGGGGGTATTCTGCATCACTTCATCTAAATCACTCCAGAATCTCTCCTTCTCTTCTAGCTTACATCCTGCCTGTGGGGCATAAGCACTAACAACATTGACCATCACGCCTTCAATTTCTAACTTGAGACTCATCACTCTGTCTGACACTCTTTTCACGTCTAGAACATTCCTGACAAACCCCTCCTTCAAGATGACTCCTACTCCATTTCTCTTCCCATCCACACCATGATAAAACAGTTTAAACCCTGCTCCTAAGCTTCTAGCCTTTCTACCTTTCCACCTTGTCTCCTGAACACACAGTATGTCCACCTTCCTCCTCTGCATCATGTCAGCCAGCTCCCTATCTTTTCCTTGCATAGTTCCAACATTCAAAGTCCCTACTCTCAGTCCTAGGCTCACACATTTCCTTTTCTCTCTCTGCCTACGGACACGCCTCCCGCCTCTCCTTCTTCGACGTCTTCGACCAACAGTAGTCCAATTTCCATCAGCACCCTGTTGGTTGACAGCACTGATGGCGGTCGTTGTTAACCCGGGCCTCGACCGATCCGGTATGAATTTTGTTTTGATCATTTGCATTTTTTAAATGTGGCAGAAGTTTTACGCCGGATGCCCTTCCTGTCGCAACCCTCTGCATTTATCCGGGCTTGGGACCGGCATAAGGGGGAGAGACACTGGTTCGTGCCCCCCCCGCCTCATGGCTGCATTGGTCTCAGGCATATATAGTTCTGGCAAACTGATATTGGTATGCTATCGCTCCCTCACTCTACATGCTCACCTAGGTTTGTTTGACAGTGGGGTGGCTGATTGCACAGGGTGCCTTCATGTCTGCCTTCCTTCTGGTTCTCTCTCTGTGTTATGCTGCCAGTCATGCCAGAGTCCCTGCTTAAACTCAGCAATAATAAAAGCTTTTATCTGCATTCTACTATTATGAGTATACGTACAAGATGTGAATGGGGGCAGGCCCAGCAAGTATCTAGTGACGGTATCCCTCCATCAGTTTTTTAGTGTGCTTAAATTCTATCCTGGATTTCTTCTCCTCTGGTAAGGCAGGATCTTGACTATTGTCTATTTGGTTCAGTTAGATTCGGTTGTTGTGAGTAATAATTTCAAGTATGAGATTCTTAGCCAGTTCTGTAGTGCTTAATCAGCCGTAGTTTCCGGCTTCCTTATGGTGTGAATGGGAGCGGGATCCAGGAAGTATATAATGAAGGTCTCCCCAACGCGTTTGTAGCAGATAGGAGCACAGACCATTTATTAAAGCATGTCCTTTTATAGTGTTAATTCAATAATCTTCTTGGCTTTGGTGAAGCAGAACTATCAATCCTAAAGGGCAATGGGCAGGTCTTTGGATGTGATGTGGCTAGGTGCCCCAGCCACCACAAGCCTCCACTGTCATGTGTGCATGCCACAATACAGTCGGTAAGAGTAGGACCTGTCTACCTATGCATGCAAAGGCTGGACCCTGCTGATTGTGCAGAAGAAACTGCCAAATTAGTCCAACGGACAAGAAAGCAGATCCAGCGAAGCCGTGGACCGTGCACCGTGGAGCGCAACTAGGGCACAGTGAGACACACAGGACACTGCTGGCCATCCACTGCACCCTGACCTATCTCCAGCCATCTCGCCGAGAGATGATGTGCGCAACTCTCCCTCACTTAAATCCAAGTCAAGCGCAAGTAATGACTTCACCCATACCCTACAACCCCAAGTCCTGTGGTGATGGGCAAGTTGCAAAGCAGCAGGTGTGGATTCACTGGAACCTGTAGTCATGGGCCTACACACAAGTGGTTCAGGACATACTAGTAGGGTTGTTCTCTACTGGATCAAAGCAGCAGTAGAGTTTGGCAGTGCCCCGGGTGACTGAGCAGCCCTCTTTAGGATTCACTCTGCTCACCTTCATGGAGGAAGGGGCTAGAAAAAATGCCCTAAACATAGTTTGCTTCACTTCACCCTGGCCAGCAAACCACGACTGGCGGGTATCTCTAAAAGCGGTAGAACAAGAAAGACAAAACAAGTGAAAGTACTCAACCTTTGCACATGGAACCTGTGAACTCTGCTGGATAACACCAAGGCAAACAGACCAGAAAAGAGAACTGCCTAGTTGCCAAAGAACTCACTTGCCACACTGTCGACATAGCAAAACATCCCTTGTGGACAAGGGCCAGCTCACAGAGCATGGTGGCTGGTATGCCTTTTCCTGGAGCAGATGCAGTAGCACTGAATGGCGAGAGGTAGGTGTTGGATTTGTTATCAGATCCCACCTTGCCCGGAAACTAGCTGATGTCACTTCAGCTCCCACTTGGAAACAAGAAAAGTGTGATGCTGATCAGTGCATATGCTCCAACAATGACCAACTCAGAGGACATCAAGAACAAGTTCTATGAAGAACTAGATGCCCTCATCGCAGCAGTACCACAGTCTGAGATGCGTTTTGTTCTCGTGGACCTCAATGCCAGAGTGGGGACAGATCATTAAACCTGGGAAGAGATCATTTGAAGACACGGCACTGGCAAGTGCAACAGCAAAGACCTCCTGCTCCTCAAGATGTGTACCACCCTTGACCTTGTCCTCACCAACACACTGTTCCGCCTCCCACCCATAAAAAGACATCTTGGATGCATCCATGCTCCAGACATTGGCATCTAATTGACTATGTCATCACCAGGAAGAGGGACGTACAGGACATGAGAGTGACAACGGCCATATGTGGTCCCAAATGCTGGACTAATCATCATAGTGCCCAAGTGCAAACTTTGCATCCTGCCTATGAGAAAACCCCAAGGCCAGAAGACCGCAAAGAGGCTGAATGTCTCTAAGCTGAAGAAGAGTAACATTGCACAAGAATTTACCAGGGACCTTGATGACAGGCTGATAGACACACCCCAGAATGATCCGGACAGCACAGAGAAACTGTCAGCAGCATTCAGAAATGTGGTGTACTCCACAGCCTTTGAACACCTTGGACCAGCAACTTACAAGCGCTAAGATTGGTTTAATGATAACAACAAGGATATACAGGTACTCCTGTCAGAGAAACATCAGCTATTCGGAGTACACCAGAATGACCCCTCATCACGAGTGAAGAAAGACACCTTCGCTGGTGCAAAAAGCAAGGTACAAAAGAAACTCCATCAGAGGCATGACTCGTGGTACGTCAAGAAGACTGAACAAATACAGGGCTATGTGGACAGTTATGACACCAAGCATTTCTATGACGCCTTGAAGACCATCCACGGACCTCAGTCCACTGGCTCCTCCTCCTCCTCCTCACAGCAGATGGGATGCAGCTGCTACCAAAAAGAAGCAGATTCTGGAAAGGTGGCTTAAACATTTCAACCAAGTCCTGAACCACCCTGCCACGAACAATGACATCATTGCCCGCCTACCACAAACGGAGACCAACAGGGACCTCGACAATCTCCCCACAGAAGAAGTCAGCAAGGCTGTCAAGCAAGTTTCTTGCGGCAAAGCACCAGGATAAAACATTATCTCTGCAGAGGTATACAAAGCAGGAGGACCAACCTTGATGCAGAAACTGACAGAGCTCTTCCTGTCCTTATGGAGTGAAGGGAATGTACCACAACAGCTGAAAGATGCTACCATGGTCCACATCTAGAAAAGGAAAGGCAACCGCCAATCCTGCGACAATCATCAAGGGCTCTCTCTCCTATCCATAGCTGGAAAGATCCTGGCCTGTGTCCTGCTCAACCATCTCCTCCAGCATCTTGAGCAGTCTCCACCAAGTTGACTACTCTTTCACGACCCACAGCGATTGAGTCAATAGCAGCATCCAAGAGGTTGCTGAAAGCCTGGATCTTGGTTTTGATCCAGGAGACTCACAAACCAAGCGGTTCCGCCTCCTCACCCAAAGAAGAGAGAGTCTCCGTCAGGACATCCACCGTTTCCGCGAAGATCACTGCGTCATCGGCAAAGTCCAGATCAGTAATCCGAACCTCACCGAACAACACACCGCAGGCCGATCCACCCGATACCGCCACCATGATCCAGTACATTGCGGTACTGAAGAGAGTGGGGGCCAGAACACACCCCTGCCTCACTCCGGTCTCGACCGAAAAGAAGTCAGAGGTGGAGCCCCCACACCTCACAGCACTCTCTGTCCCAGAATACAGAGACGATATCAGCCGGACCAAAGCCGACGGGATCCCATGTAGACGAAGTATGCCCCAGAGGGCCTCCCTATCCACTGACTCGAACGCCTTGTGAAAATCTATATAGGTGGCAAGGAACCCCCTATCAAACTTTTCAGCCACGCTGACAGATGCTTTCTGTGAATGCCAGGGTGGGATGCATGTCAGATACAGGACTGATGGTGGATTGTTCAACCTCAGGTGCCTGCAGGCTGTCACCAAGGTGAAGGATTGCCAATGACTGTGCCCTCAATTTCAGCACAGAACAGAAGATGCAGCACAAAACGGACTGATTCTCAAGAGTCTGTGACAACTAGGTGGCCTCACCATAAGCACCAAAAAGACTGAAGTAATGTATCAGCCTCTAGCAGGACAGCTCTACTAGGAACCACACATCACAGTGAAGGGACAGGTACTCCAGGCTGTTGACAGTTTTACCTAACTGGGTAGCACACTTTCAAGAGCAGTGAACATCAATGTGGAAGTCAACAACAGGTATGCCAAGGCCAGTTCTACCTTTGGAAGACTCTGTGAGAATGTGTGGGAGCAGAGGACTCAGCCTTACCACCAAGTTGAAGGCCTACCGTGCCCTGGTGCTTACCACCCTCCTTTATGCATGTGATACCTTAACTGTCTACAGCAGACATGCCAAACAGCTCAACCGCTTTTACTTGAGCTGCCTCCGCAGACTCCTCTGCATCAAGTGGCTGGACAAAATCCTTGACACGGAAGTCCTGGAACAAGCCGGCATCTCCAGTATCAACACCATCCTTTAGAAATTGCAGGTCAGATGGGCAGGCCATGTTGTCAGAATAACGGACAGTCGACTTCCAAAACTGCTAATGTATGGAGAGCTTTGTAAAGGTAAGCATTCAGTTGCGGGACAGAAGAAACACTTCAAAAACAACCGTAAAGCGATCCTCAAGGACATGAACATCAGCACTTGGGAGCAGCTTGCCACCAGATGCTCAGCTTGTTGAAGCAAAGTCTTCACAGGTGCCTATACAGCAGAGAAGCAACGAACTGCAGAGGTGCAGCAGAAACGAGCAGCATTTAAAGCTTGAGCTGCCTCCACTTCTATCGCAGCACCCACCCACACATGTCCTATGGGCGGGCAAGCATTTCGGGCTCAGATTGGCCGCATTAGCCACGGTCATCTTCAAATTTGAAGGACAAACAACATTATACGTATATCTAACCTCTTGCTTTCCCCCTCTCCCACCCGCCCCCCTCTCCCTTTCTCCCTCTCTGTTTTTGCTGAGGTACACATTCTCCTTCTGGGACACCGGTGATCCTGATCCTTCAGCTTTTTGAATCTTGGTGTGCTGAAGCAGTCCTCCTCTTTGAAGCCCCTCTTTCCTGTTGATGAAGATCTAAATGCACTCATGTGTGCACTAACAGATTGTGAACATGACTTTCACTGCTGGTCATATTAACTCTCTCCACCACAATTATAGGATTTACAATTGTGTAACCAACTGGACTACATTTTGGACTATAATGAAGTTTCTCGTATATGGTTTGTATACTTTTGATTTCACCCAAATGAGGATGGGTTTGTCTTTTGTGCCTGGTTCCTCTCAAGGTTCCTTCCTTGCATCTGCTGAGGGAGATTTTCCTTGCCACCGTCACCGCAGGTGATGCTCATTCAGGATGTGTAGTGGTTATAGGAAATGTTTAAATTCTTATATACTTTGTAAGCCCCTGCATTTACTATTTTCCTGTGTAAAGCTAGTTTGCAACAATATGAATTGTAAAAAGAGCTATACAAATAAAAATGTATTGAATTGTATCGTTGCATAGTAATGAGATGGCAGAACTGAGTAGAGTATTGGAGGGTGACAATATACATATGTTTTTGTGTGTGTGTGTGTGTGTGTGTGTGTGTGTGTGTGTGTGTGTGTGTGTGTGTGTGTGTGTATTGTGCTTGAATGCTAGTGTACTTCAATTCATGGAATGTTACTTAATCTGACTGTTACAAAAATGTATTATTATTATTATTATTATTATTATTATTATTATTATTATTCATTCATTCATTCATTCATTCGAAGAGAACTTGGCCTTGTTTCGCACGTGTTTTCAAGAGTTTTTTTCTCTCGGCTGCTAAAAGACCACAGTGTTCAAGCAGCGTCATAATTCACCAATAAAGAAAAAGTCCGACATTTACATCATCCAAAACATTTTGTGAACATTTTAGTGCTTTACCTTCAAAAGGCTTCTACAGGGTGAATGACAAACACCTTTTAAAACAAACAACTCAAAACAAATGTTGCTGCGACTGAAACCCCAGTTCGGCATTAAGCCATTGATGATTTTTGAGCCTTAACGCAGTGATAGACGCGAGAAACTTTTTGAAGGTAATAACTGGCACACAGACTAAAATGTGACAGCGTCCCAGGTCATTGCAGGGCAGAAACATGCTGACGGCTATGCAGCTACTCTTACTCACTACAGACAGTGAGAGACATTTCTGGCCGGTTAGCTGCACTGGGAAGAATAGCAGTGACAACGGTTAACAGTGGGGCTTGAACCCTCAACCTTGGGATCGGTAATCCAGCACCTTACCACTGGTTCACCAAATAATAATAATAATAATAATAATAATAATAATAATAATAATAATAATAATAAAAATAAATTATTATTATTATTATTATTATTATTATTATTATTATTATTATTATTATTATTATTATTATTATATAAGTATAGGTAATGAATAATATGATATGATTTTATTGTCATAATGTGATCATATTTATAATAGTATAAAACTAATTTAAAACTGAGTTAATAATAGAAATTCAAAGAGTATTCTTTTATATATGGGCGGTATGGTGGCAGAGTGGTTAACACATCGGTATCACAGCAAGAACACCAAGGTTAAAGTCCTGGGCTTGGGCTTTTCTGTGTGGAGTTTGCGTGTTCTTCCCATGCTTCAGGGGATTTCCTTGGGGTTGTCCGATTTCCTTCCACAGTCTAAAGATATGCACACAGTGGGCAAATTGGCTGTTCGAAATTGTCCCTTGATGTGAGTGTAATTGTGAATGGTTGTATGTGTGTTGGCCATGCAGTGGTCAGACAAGCTGTTCAGGGTGTACCCTGCCTTCATTCAGAGTCGGCAGAATTAGGTTTAAGCACCTCTGAAAATGAATACGTTGTGTTTTATATATAGAGTAACTGCCTTTTAGTTGCTTAATTTTCCATTCAGGATTTGGATAAATATCAGTGACATTTTAAAACTATGCAATTTGTTCTCTGTTCTCTGTGGTCCTTCTTAATTTAAGTGATAGAGCACTTGCTGCATTAATCTGACTCAGAACTACCCCCAAGTAAATTCTCTTAAAGACCTCTCTGGAGCACTATGTACACGTAAATTCATCATACAGAGTGCATGTGTTCTCGTTCCCTCAAGTCAATTTAAATCACAGCCAATTATAATACATTTTATTCGAGATATACTTTTACTTATTAATGTGAGAAATATATTATTAATAACTCTAAGCATAAAGCTACAACCCGGTTACAACCGGCCTTTAACTTCCAAAATAACAAAAAAAAAAAAAAAACTTGTCCACCTTCTCTTCACCATTTCTTGTAGGATCTGTCAGAGTTAAATTATTTTCTCTATTCCCATTTGAAGACTTAGCCGAAGTGATTTAGCTTGAGGGTAGACTGTGAAGGAACAGCTCGTTTCTATCATGTTAGCTAGGCTATTCCCTTCGCAAACAGATTGCCTCTGGCCATTTCAGCTCTTTCAGCATCTGGTTTGATGTTATTCACACGATGGAACTTCATTCTTTATTCTTACTTCTCACTTTGGATGATGTACCTGTGTTGTGTTTACTATGTGGTACTGAGACACTTTATGCACCTGGCACCAATCAGCCCTCCGGGAGGATAAATTAGCACCCATCCTAGTGCTTAAGCTACCTATAAGCCTCCAGTGAGGGGCATCGATA
>CM045728.1:31912349-31932349 GCA_024760905.1 Plotosus lineatus | reverse complement strand
CATCTATTTTGTATATATAAATGTGTTATGCTTCTTCCTGGTGCTGTGTACCACAATGTACAACTTGTGCATATGTAACTAGTTCAGTAATACCATGCATGAATGACAGTAGATTATAACAGAATGAGGAAATGCAGGTATTGCAGAAACAATAATGAAATCAAAGTTGAAAAGTTATATTTCACAATTGTATCATTCCTGAGCACTGCATTTATCTAACCTTATTTTTAAGCAGGATACCTATACTGTGGTTTTTATATTTAGGAGCTGAAATGTGGCTCATGATTGGAAAAAGAGGACGGCAGGCTAATGTTAGCTTTAGCTTAGAAGAAGTCATGACCACCCCAATGGAAATGTTTATGGTGATTAGACACGAGTTCATATCCTCGAAGTAGATTAACCAACGAGAGCATGCAACTGTTTTATTTACTGACCAACCTTGACTTCAGGTGACCAAAACATTGGACTGGGGATGGTAGCGCAAATAATTTACCTGTAGGCAAAATATGGGCACCTTGTGTCATTTTCTTATTTTCTTATTCTTTCCTGGCAGAACATTTCAAGACTAATAATCAAACCATTTCATTTGAAAATATGACAACAGCTAAAAACACAAAAACCTTGTTATCAATCAATACATACTAGAAAAAACATAACATAGGAGAAATACATTTATATTTACAGCATTTGGCAGACAGAGTTATCACTTATTAGCGACTTACAATTATCATTTTTATACAACTTGAGCAATTTACGGTTAAGGGCCTTGCGCAAGGGCCCAACAGTGGTGACAGTGGGGATTTAACCACTGACCTTCGGATTAGTAACCCATCGCATTAACCACTAAGCCACCACTGCACCAATATTTAAGCATAAGATCAATCTTATGCTTATATAGCTTGATTCATTCATTCATTTTCGGAACTGCTTCATCGTCATTAGTGTTGCGTGGAGGCTGGTGCCCATCTTAGTTGACTCTGGGCAAGAGTGGGATACACCCTGGACAGGCCTGGCTTGTCAGCCCATTGTAGGGCCAACACTCACACAACCTGCTAAATATTCACACTCATACCTGCAGGCGATTCCTCCTGCAGTCCAAACCCACACAAACACGGGGAGAATATACAAACTCCACACACAAACGCCTGAGTTGGGAATCAAAGTTGTTCTTTGTTGTGAGGCAGATGTGTTAACCACTATGCCACCATGCCACCTCATATAGCACCATTAAAACAATAATGATGATAAAGTGGAGTAGGATGGAGCAAAAAAAAAAAAAAAAAAAAAAAAAAACATGGGCGAAACCGTGCTTGGCCTCTTATTAATAATTAAATTAAAACTTATATTTTTTTATAAGAATTATTCAAGATTATTAATTAAAAATTAAATTTCATCCAATGATATCTTATTGCATTATTTCTCTCTTTTTAAGTAAAACATGCACAAGCTACATACATTTGGATTATGCAGTCTTCTTTATGAGTACAGTGACCCCTCACCACTTCATGCTTCAGTTTCTGTGGCTTCAGTGTATCGTGAGTTTTTCAAAAATATTCATTGAAAAAAATAAATAAATAAATAACGAAATTAAGGAAAAATAGGGAAAAAGTTAAGGAAAATTTCACAAAACAAGGCCAATTATGCAAAAAAAAACAAAACAAACCCTAACAAAACTACTTACATTTTTATGTGAGGTGCGCATCTGAGTGTGTGCACCTGCATCTGTGTGTATGTGCATGTGTCTGTATGTGTGTGTATTTATATTTTATTTACATCTTATGCTTTATTTTTGAATGTTCAATTGTTATTATAAGCATTTATAGCTGGAATATGGATTTATTGATATTATATACACATATACATGCACATGTCAGTTGGGGGGAGGCTGGGTGTTCATCCTACTTTGTGGAAATCAGCGGTTGCTGGGGGGGGGAAGAGGGTCTCAGTTTCCATTAACTGTTGAAAGATGTATTCCTGAGGTTTCAGTAGTGGCCTCATTGACTATCCTGTTTAGACTTATGTGCAATAATTCCTGTAACATACTTGGGTTGCATAAAATGATAAAGTATGAAAACAAAAACATAACAATTTACGACTTATTTGGGAAATGGCATTTATTTCCTTGTTCCTCGTTGTTTAACCATAAAAGAGGCATCATTGGTTAGGGGTCTTTTTGCTCCAAAAGAAAAAGTTATCCAGGAATGTTATGTTGTTTCCAACCATCAGTCCGATAATACTGAGAAATGCTACCTTGAAAAAGTTGCCAGTCTATTGGCTATAGATAATGTCATGCTTGGGTCAATCTTTCTGAAATAACAGGAATTTCCCATGAGTATATATTTATATATAAGAGTAGGCTGCATTGCCATCAGAGGGTTTTTGCTCTGCGATGGGCTGGTGAGCTGCCCAGGGCTTACTCTGTCCTCGCCCAGAGTCACCTGAGATGGGTGTGAGCTACCCTGCAGCCCCAATTAGGATTAAGCGGTTCAGCAATGAATACATTTATATTTTTAACACTCTTGGGTCATGAGATTTTCTACTCTATTCGTACAATGCAATAATAATGATAATAAATTAGTTATTTTAATAATATAAGTACGTAAATGATAATCAGCTATTTATTAGTGGACTGGCTAGATACTGCTCGCGGATATTCTCTTCACGTAGGTAACTAGATGTTCAATACTCAAGATTTCTCTCAGAAACATCTGGTAGCGGGAAACATGTGAGATGGTTACCTTAGCAACCAGAGCTGGCCACGAACATGTTTCAGTTATGCCATGAGGTGATTCATACGCTCACTCAAATCGATTGTTGTGTGGACAGTGCATAATCCCAGAAAAGAAAAGGCTATCTACCCACTTCTGCATACATTTAAAATGCTTGTTTCCACGCACAATTTTTCTAGCATAATTGGAATCCAAAATATGTTATAGACTAAAAAAATGAGCAGGCCTAGGAATATTTCTTCATGGAACTAATGTGACCAATATTTTTAATTTTGATCCAATATTAAGCCAGAAATACTTTGATTTAATACATAAATATTTAACATACAATCACAGTATACTTAATATGGCCCATTGATAAGTTGAAGTCTTTGTATCATGACTATTATTTATTATTGGCAAATCTTTAAATGTAACCATGCTGGTACACTACATGCTAATTGTACATTAATTCATTATTTCTTTTTTCTTTCTTTCTTTCTCTCTTTCTAAAGTTTTATAGCTTGGCAGTTTAATATTTGCCTAGATGCGGTAGATGAGGAGATAGGATAAACAGGTGAAGGAAGGCAATTTGCAAAATGAAGAGTATAAAAGCTGCTCATTATTTTGCAAACCACAGGTGTTGTATAGCATGTAAAAACCTAAGAAGAAAAAATATGTATGATATGTTGGTCACATGAAATACTCTGAAGTCTTTCATCCTTACCATCCTCTTATTGCATGACTTGGAAGTTGGGTCATTATATCAGTCGTCTATCATTCATGTACTATTCTGTCATTTGAATATCAGGAGAGGAACACTACAAAATAGTGGTTGTAGAAGCAGATAATTAAGGCATCATAATACTTCAACAATTCACCCGTGAGTGATCTTTTCAATGTTGACCTTCAGGTTTTGATATTAAGCTGTTTCAGTGAGTCAAATGCCAGTCCTTACTATAAGATTTAACTTTTGAACTAAATCATCTGCTATCCCCACATCCATCCTTAAACTTTATAATTTAGTGCAGTACACAGGAATGCTGCAACTGGCTTGCTATCAAGCGAAATGGCTACTATTTGTACAGCATGCTTTTTTTGAAATACAAATGCCTGCGGTATTAACAGTGGTTTTAAATAGGAATCATTTGATTGTATCTGCAGTACATTTTAAGGAGAAATATGTCACTCACAGAATGAGCATATTCACTGTTCATAAAAGTATTTGTGGCACATTATTTTCAGCTTGCAACAGCCGTAAGTACAACAGTAGATGAGCTCAGTCAGTCTCTTTCTCTCTCTCTCTCTCTCTCTCTCTCTCTCTCTCTCTCTCTCTCTCTCTCTCTCTCTCTCTCGCTCTCTCCTACACACACACACACACACACACACACACACACACACACACACACACCAAATATATGTCTTGAACTGTGTAAAACACTAAAGCCACATTTTTTTAAAATAATGATGGATTTGTAAGAAATAATACAATGATATTGGTTTTAGGATAAATGATAAAGGAGCTGGAATGAAATGAATGACTGCTGACTATACTTTGATAAACATTCATTCATTCATCTTCAGTATCTGCTTTATCTTGGGGAAGGTGATGGTAAATGTGGAGCCTATTGTAGCTTTTGGAAAGGGGAGGAATTTTTAAAATACAAACGTAACCCTTTCAGACATGAAGGGACCATGAAAACCTTCAGCTCCGGGCTGCAAACAGTGGAGCTTTGGTGGACAAAACCTTTATCAAATGCTCCATCATGCTACTTTTCTTTAATTTTCATATCCTTATTGTATGTTTCTCATACAAAGTAAATAAATGCTGATATGAATTCACAGGTGAATTCAGTGACACAAAGGAAGTACTCTCTCACATCAATCATTTGCGTACTTCTACTAAGGTTGCAGGGAGGCTTGAGCCTATCTCAACTGGCACTGGGTGAAAGCAGGGTATACACTGAATGGCTTGACTGACCGTCACAGGACCAGCATACACAACCATTTATATTCACACCGAGGTTAAACTTAGAACAGAAAATTTGCCTAATGTGTATGCCTATGAACTGTGAGAGGAAACTAGAGTCAACACAAACACAGAGACAACAAACAGCAAACCTCACCAAAACGCCCAAGCCTGCCACTTGAACCTCGGACTTCCTTGCTGTAGGGCAGCTCTGCTAACCACTATGCCACTCATTAAGCACATTAAAGAGGATATGTGGCCTATATATTTTATTTATCTAATCCTAACTTGAAAGTGGCATTTGTGGTCTAGTGGTATAAGGCACCGGATCGCTGATCCAAAGAACCAGCCCCCCCCCAGTGCAGCTAACTGGGTTATCAAAGGCCGGCCATGTCTCTCACTGTCTATGGTGAGAGGCATGTAAAAGAACCATTGCTGACTTTCGACAAGAGTAGGCTGCAAAGCCGTCAGCGTGTTTCCGCCCTGCGATGGCCTGGCGAGCTATCCAGGGTGTACTCTGCCCTCGCCCTGAGTTGGCTGGGATGGGCACCAGCCTCCCCGTGACCCTAATTAGGATGAAGCGGTTACAGAAAATGAACTGAACTGATGAATGAACTAACTTGAAAGTATAGATATAAACAATCTGCACCATCCTAACATATGAAATAAATAAACAAACAAACAAATAAATAAGTAAACCAATAATAATCCCCCAGTGCAGCTAACTGGGTTATCCAAGGCCAGCCATGTCTCTCACTGTCTATGGTGTGAGGTTCATGTAAAAGAACCATTGCTGTATTTCGACAAGTAGTCAGTGTGTGTCTGCCCTGCAATGGCCTGGCAAGCTGTCCAGGGTGTACTCTGCCATCGCTCGG
Source organism: Plotosus lineatus (assembly GCA_024760905.1). Lineage (NCBI taxonomy): Eukaryota > Metazoa > Chordata > Actinopteri > Siluriformes > Plotosidae > Plotosus > Plotosus lineatus. Next base: position 31,926,797 of record CM045728.1, on the reverse strand, counting down.
AGTCGGCTGGGATGGACGCCAGCCTACCCGTGACCCTAATTAGGATTAAGCGGCTACAGAAAATGAACTGACTGAACTGGACCAATCATTAAAATGTTATCCTTCCATCTTCAGAAGACGCGAGTGGCATTCTGCATGGCGAACTGGTAGATGGCTCACAACTGACCAGACCATGTCTAATATCTGCAAGTAGGACTTTAAATAATATAAAAAAAAAAAAAATCTAAATTAGTCAAGATTTGTGAGAAAACAAAGGACATGGCAACACTTACCCCATTATGTAGACCTAGAGACACATTATATCTCGATAAAAACAAACTTGTGAAACAACATACACACATTCTGTCTCACATTTATACACACAATTATTTACGCAGTGGGAAATAGTGGGAAATGCAAAGACCTCACACACATTTCTAAGAAAACCTAGAAGTACTAAGCCATTAAATATTGAGGCACTGTTGGGCTGGAAGGTGTGTGTAAATGTTAAATAATGGAAGCTGGATGCGTCTGGGTCATAGCTGGTGAGGCCAGAATCCTCCCTGTCTCTGATGCATTATTAAATGAGGATGAACTTCTCCAGACCTGCTGAATGGAGACAGAGAGCGCATCAGTGAGAGGAAGAGAGAGAGAGAGAGAGAGAGAGAGAGAGAGAGAGAGAGAGAGAGAGAGAGAGAGAGAGAGAGTGATTAGGTGAAGGAGTATCTGGTGAAATGGCTGGGCGATAGAATGCCACATATAACACTGAAGTCATTATTTACAGTTTTTTGCTCCTTAAAATAAATAAATGTAAACTTTTCATATGGCTTTATTTTTGATGACATGAAGAGCACAAATTAAAAAAAACGTGATCAATAATTTTCTTACTCATCATAAAATTAAGATGTGGAAGATTGCATGAGATGATATCTCCTATGCTGAGCAGCCTAATCCTGCTATGATTCTTTGGGAGGCTGGTGCCTATGGTGCCTATCTCAACCCACACTTGGCAAAGGTGGGCGACACCATCACAGAGTCATAGTTTATCACTTGTTTAATGTAATTTAAATAAAAATGTTTTAATTTAATTTAAACAGATATATTTTATGGTGGTGCAGTTAGCACTCTTGTCTCTATCAAGATCTTTGATGGAAGCCATGTGTCTGCAAGGGTCATTTCTATACAGACTTTGCAAGGATTTCCTCCTAGGTAGATTGGTATACATTCCAAAGACATCATCATCTTTTTCTCCAGCTTAATCCAGGGTCGGATCGTAGGGTAAGAAGCCTAAGAAGTGAAATCCAGACATCTGTCTCCACAGCCACTTCCTCCAGCTTTTCTGGAGGGGATGGGGGGGGTGTGGGGGTTTCCCAGAGCAGATGAGAGACATAGTCCCTCCAGCATGTTCTTGATCGACCCTGGGATCTCTTCCCAGTCAAACATGCCTGAAACAATGCACCAGGTCGGTGTTTGAGATTAGATTTGATTCTAACAGATGCCTGAGCCACCTCAACTGGCTCCATTCAATGCAAAGGAACAGTGGTTTTACTCTGAGCTCCTCCTGGTTGGGTGAGCTTCCTCACCGTATCACTAAGGGAGAGCCGTGCCACCCTGCAAAGAAGTTCATTTCAGCTTCTTGTATCTGTGATCTTGTTCTTTCCTTCATGACTGAAAGTTTGTGAGCATAGGTAACTAGATCGACTGGTAAATTGCAAGCTTTGACTTCCAATTCAGCTCCATCTTCACTATAACGGACCTTTACAAGCTCTGCTTTACAGCAGAGGCTGCAGCGATCCACCTGCCAATATATCACTCCATCATTACCACACTTATAAACAAGACCACAAAATACTTAAACTCCTTCACTTGGGGCAAGACCTCATTCCAGACCCAGAGGGTGCATTCCACCCTTTTCCTGCTGAGAACCATGGACTCGGACTTGAAGGTGCTGATTTTCATCCCAGCAGCTTTGTGGTCAACTGCGACTGGGTCCAATGAGAGCTGGAGGGCTTGAATTACTGAAGCTCCTCTTGAATTGCCACATTAAAGTGGTGGAGGGGTTTTTGCATGTCCTAATGATCCTAGGAGTTATGTTTCCTGGGGCATTATGTCCTCAGTAGGCTCACACAAGGCAAACAAGTCCGAGGTGAAGGTCTAGACTAAGCGTGGGTCAGAAGACCCCTATAAATACAATTTCCTAAAGACACAGTTTGAATTGCCTGGACATGGGTCCTGGGGGAGGGGGGAGGGGGGTTCCATTCTTGGACATTTTTGTCAGTGAACGCATTGCAGTTAATATGAGCTATTAAACTAATACTGTAGAATTGTTTTTAATAATATAACCACTGTGTACCGATAGGGGCAGTGGTGGTCTAGTGGATAGGGTGCAGGATCGCTGATCTTGTGGTTGGGGGTTCGAGTCCCCACAAGGTTGTCACTGTCCCCCCAGTGCAGCTAACTGGGTTATCAGAGGCGGGCCATGTCTCTCACTGTCTATGGTGTGAGGCATGTAAAAGAACCTTTGCTGACTTTCGTAAAGAGTAGGCTGCAAACCCGTCAGCTTGTTTCTGTCCCTTGCTAAAGGGTTGTGACAGGAAGGGCATCCGACGTAATAACCTATGCCAAATCAAAATGTACGAATCAGATGCTTCGCTGTGGCGACTCCCGAGAAAGGGGAAAAGCCGAAAGAGAAAAAGCCGAGAATCATTGTGTACCGATAGGTTGGTGTATAAATAATCACCACCTAACATTGGGACAATATCTTAAGTCAGTCAAAAGTACTACGGCTATCATTGTTAGTTCTTGTTTGGGCTACTTCATGTTTTTAATTAGACACATTCTGGAGCTAAAAATTGCTTTAAAAATCAAGATGGCAGTGTCAGAAAAAGTGACACTGTGTCACTAAATATAGAAGTGATGATAGACTGCAGTCTTTGATATTACTCTGCAATGCTGTAGGCTTACAAGGCACAGGGGAACATGGGAGTTTAATTCAGCTGTCCTTTAGGATATTTCAGAAGGAGTCAGACTTAGCTATATGGAGTGGTTACAGCACAAATAGAGTCGCATGGCGCAAGAGATTGCTAGAGATTCACGGGACCTGAAGCGGTACGGAGACAAGTAAGAGTTCCATGTGATGACAAAAAGATGACACAAACATACACATTGGAGCTCGTTTACTCACTCACAGAAACTCACTTCTACATTAATAACTTAATGGAACTCTGAAATCTGAACACAAAGCCCTTCATTTTAATATTATTATATATTATGACAGTTAAAATGAAATAAAGACACTCAGTGTTAATATAACTAAGAAACTCATTTACAGTGTAACATAGTTAGAGGCTAATAAAACAGCAAAATAAACAATGAATATGAATAATGAAAAAAATAAATAAACAATAAAATAAAGATATGTATTTACAGTGTAATAAAGATCATTTGAGTGTAACTAGACACTCAGGTACAACATAACACGGACAGTTATCGTGTAATATAGACAGTTACAGCATGGTAAAGATAAAGACAAGAACAGTGGTGGTCTGGTGGTAAAAGGTGCTGGATCGCTGATCCTAGGGCTGGGGGTTCGAGTCCCAGTCTCCACAAGGTTGTCACTGCTCCCCCAGTGCAGCTAACTGAGTTATCAAAGGCCAGCCAGGTCTCTCAATGTCCATGGTGTGAGGTATGTTAAAGAATCATTGCTGACTTTCGACAAGAGCAGCTGCATAGCCGTCAGCGTGTTTCTCTCCCTTGCCAAAGGGTTGTGTCAGGAAGGGCATCCGAATTAAAAACCAATACCAAATCAAACATGCAAATCATTACTATGAGTTCCATGAAGATGGAGGCAGATGATTCACTGTGGCGACCCCTGAAAGGGAACAGCCGAAAGAGAAAGAAGAATCAAGACAATCAGTTGCAGTGTAATAATGGCACTCATTTACAGTGGAATAAAGACAGTCTCTGGACGTGTTTTGCTGTCCATGATCCTCTTGGTTAATCTGTATTTTTTTTTTTTTTTTCATATGTATGCTGTTTACCACCCTGCAATGGCCTGGCGAACTGTCCACGGTGTACCTCACCCTCACCCAGAGATGGCTGAGATGGGTGCCAGCCTCCCCAAAACCTAATTAGGATTAAGCAGTTCAGAAAATTAATGAATGCTGTCCACCCTTCTCAGAACAGATGTTTTTATATTGCGATTGCTTCAGTTTGCAGACAGGTGAATGCCACTGGACTTCATGTAACGTCATGTGACATTTAATGACACCCAATTCTGTTGGAACTAACAAATATAAGGCAGATATTTATGAACAATTTTGGAGCCTTATTTACCTATTATCCTATACTTCATTACAATGGGATATTTTATGTAAATTGATAATTCACATAATATTTTTTTTTCCCTTCTCCACACTCATTTAATTATCAGAACTATTCACGATTTAATTATCAAAATCAAAAGTATAAGGAACATGACTGATATATTATTTGTTTGTGATGTAAATTAATTTATTCATTCATTCATTTTCTAAGCCCCTTAATCCTAAATAGGGAGGGTGACGCCCATCTCAGCTGACTTTGGGTGCCTAGGAACATTTTGGGGCCACCCATCATCCTACTGTGCATGTTTTCGGACTGTAGAATAAAACCAGAGCACCCTGGAGGAAACCCATGCAAGCACAGGGAAGCACACTTAAATGCAAGCACACTTAAATGCAAGCATACTTAAATGTTTCGCGCCAGGGAATTGAGCCCAGGACCTTCTAGCTGTGGGCTGACTATGCTAACCACTCCATTACTGTTTCGCCTTGTGATGTAAAAAACACTATGAGATGTCCTTTTGGCTTTCCCCCTTTTTTTTCAGGGTTCGCCACAGCGAATGATTCGCACATTTGATTTGGCATAGGTTTTTATGTCGGATGCCCTTTCTGACACAACCGTTTAGCAAGGGATAGAAACACGCTGACGGCTTTGCAGCTACTCTTTACGAAAGTCAGCAATGGTTCTTTTACATGAACCTCTCACCACAGACAGTGAGAGACATGGCCTGCCTTTGATAACCCAGTTAGCTGCACTGGGGAGACAGTGACAACCTTGTGGAGAGTGGGCCTCGAACCCCCAACCTTAGGATCAGCGATCCAGTGCCCTATACCACCAGGCTACCACTGCCACCTATGTAAAAAACCACTAACTACAGTCAAAAAACTGAAGAAAAAAACACTTTACATTAAACACTCATTTAGATTATCTTGAATCCTGAAGGTTTTCGTGGAGCTCTAAAATGTTTTCCATAAAGTACTTAATTTCGAAGAAATAAAGCATCTTGTGACATTAATATTGACCATTAATGATAAAACCTACCCTTGTTTAAGACTTCACTTGCAAAGCTATACAGCGTATCACAGAAACCTCGTATTTACATCTTCTTTTTAGACGATGCTTTTGATTTAAACATGCTATCCCCGTCGTACAGATCAGAGTGAGTCATTTTTTTTCTCACCTGTGAAATATGCAGATTCAGATACACACAAGAAGTTGCTATCATTATGATCACATACCTGCTTCCATCCGCTTCTGCTGTGCCCGGTTTTAGGTTTTAGCTGTGAGCAGTCCGGCAGTGTCAGCAGTGGCTCTGCTGCATGATGAGGATTTAATCCATTCCTGCTGGTAGCATGAGCCTTTTTGAATAATGGAAGACGTGTCAATTGGGCCAGCAGAGAGAACTTCAATGACGAGTAGCTGTTTGTATTTAGATAGTAAGCAATGAGACACATGATAACTAGCTCCGAGAGTGTCTGGAAGTGTAATGGATGCATCAAGTATACACAGCATGGTGAGCGCTTTAAAACACACGAAATAACCTGAAATGTAATTAGAAAAAAAACCCCAAAACAAACAAACAAACAAACAAAACCCACATATAATATGTTCTATATAATCATTCTCTATTATCTGTTCTGTGTCTACACAAAACGTTTTTATTTATTTTCTGTTAACATTTCTTTATATATTTTGGATAGAAAATTGCTATCAGGCTTTATTACACAAAATTAAGCATACATCTTTTCTAATTTATTTAATTATTTTTAAAAAAAAAAACTTAGCCCCAATAGAAATGCTCAAACTTTATAGACTTGTAAGTATCAGCATTGCTTTAAAACTAATTTCCACATGATACTGTGATGAAGCCAATGTGGACTAACCAGGGCGTGGTACCAACAAGCTTACAAGAGCATCCCGAGGTCATAGGGAGAAAGAATATTTATTGGGTTATTACCCACTCACTGTCGCTTCTTGCTGAAGGTGAAATCAAACTTTGCATATAGCCTTGCAAACCAAGCTCCCACATGTCTTTCCTCACCTGTCATAAACAAGCAATGTTTGAATAATCCTCTTGTTTGTATGTGCATAATGCGTAGGTGAGGTGAGTCAAACATGCTGATGAGTAGACACCAGTGAAGGTGTGTTCACTTACACAAATGAAGAGACAAGGTGTTTAAAACCTTTGTCAAAAGAACCTCTCACATAAAGAGAGGGTGGCAAGCAGCCGTAGAAAAATTGTAAGAGAAGTGGCTTAGGGAATGAAAGATCGCTGGCTTGATTCCCAAGCTTTGCAGGAAAAATGTGTGGTGGTGGTGGTGGTGGTGGTATGTGGTACACCATCCCCTCCTCATATCCATGGCTGAAGTGCACCTGAGCAAGACACCAACCCCCCGACTGCTCTCCAGGTAACCCACATTACATTTCTTTTGAGGTGTTAAATGCAGAAGCAATAATATCCCTTGCAGGATTAATACAGTATAGCCCCCCCCCAAAAAAAATAAAAATAAAAAAAAGTTCTTAAATATCTGATTCACTAAACTCATGACTCCATACAGTCGGCCCTCTACTTATGAAAACCCCTGAATATGAAAAATCCAGGTTACGAAAGTTTTTACGAAAAACATTTTCCTAAATTTTTGCCCTCTGTATACAAAACAACCTCTTCTTACGAAAACGTCAAACGAGCCATTCAAAAATTCAAACTTTCCGTTCAAAAATTCAAACAATGCGCAAGTTGCTCTCTCATTGGCTGTCTCCCAACATCCCGCTCCGCTGGCCTCCCATTGGCCAAGAGGGAGCTGAATCTTCATAGTACTGTACCCATAAGCTTGTTTGTCACACAGGTAAAGGAGAGATGTAGGTTCATGTTAGTTGGTGATTTTTGTGAGGTTTTTTTGAGAGTATTATACTCATTGCAGCTTATTTGAGGAGGCCGGGATGAGCCGCGCCCTGTCTCAAAAGCTCCGCATTCGGTCACGAAGCATTTTTGTGCACGGAAGAGGGCGGCACCAGAAATGTTCCATGCACAGAATGCTCCGTTGGACAAAAGACCTCTGATCTCGCAAGAAAGCAAGTTAATATTGGACCTCAGATCTTTCAAACAGGTAATTCCACTTTAAATACAACACCCCGTCTCAAAAGCTCCATCGGCTGCGCGTTGCATGTGGGCGGAGCCCGCATTCGGCAGAGCATACCACTCAAAAAGAGAGAGAGAGAGAGAGAGAGTTGTGTGTGTATGTGGATTAATAAAAAATGTTTAATAATTATTTAATTAATAAATATGTTAATAAAATGTTTAAATGGTTTAATAAATCATTTTCTTTTACTTTTAACACATATTTCATACAAAATTGGTGTATTTTTATCATTTTTAAAGGGTTTATGAGGTAGTCTTGGGAGCCTTGGAACGAATCACGTGTTTTACATGTAAAATGTGCCTCTACTTACAAAAAAAGACTCTGGAATGGATTAATTTCGTAAGTAGGGGGCCGACTGTATATGTATATATATATTTTTTATATATATATATATATATATATATATATATATATACAGAGATATATATATATATATATATATATATATATATATATATATAGAGAGAGAGAGAGAGACAGAGAGAGAGAGAGAGAGAGAGAACTTCAGTTTCTGCGGCTTCAGTAAGGAAGTTAAAGAAAAATAGAGGGAAAGTTAAGGGAAATGCTGCGAGGTCACTACCAACTCAGGTTTGATATTCGGGTTGACTAGGCTCTAAAATATCGCAAGCTGATTGGTGAAGACGAATTTCTCAGCATCCCTTCTTGTGGAACGCTGCTGATGTACGGACATACCACGTAACTCTCTGTTGTTGATTGCAGTGATATTTGTTTGTGCGAAATAAGTGTCTGTGACGCCCTTGAAAATGGCTCCTTATACGTCCTCCTCCTTCTAAATGTTCCTCTGAACCCGAAGAAGAAGTGAAAGATGATGACTGTGGAAGACAAAGTGAAATTATTATACATGATTAAAGATGGCCGTAGCTTTGCTGCCGTAGCACACCATTACATCATTTCATTAAGTGAGTAGAGCTTAAGTAAAATTACATTAAAAGTTCTAAAAACACATTCTTATGCTTTATTTACATCTATGTACAATTACAAATATATAGTTTATATTATTCACATTTTATTTACATCTTATGCATTGTTTCTGAATGTTTAATTTTTATTATAAGTGTTTATAGTGTTTAATATGTATTTATTGATATTGATATTATATACACATTTACATGTACATTTACGTCAGTCAGGGGGGGGTCGATGCTACTTCACGGAAATTCGGCGTTCGCGGAGGGTCACAGTCCACATTAACCACGAAAAAGTGAGGGTTCACTGTACAGTGTTATATAATTTAATTATAAATGTTTAGTACATGATCCTTTGGTCAGTCTCCTGGTCCCAAAGTCCAAACTAAAACAATGTCCCTGTCTGCACTGCCCCAATAACAGTCTACGACACATACAATTTTATTTGTTTATATTTTTAAGTAATATTTGTGATAAGCTATATGTATAATACCTTGGTGTATACATTCTCTCTTCTAATATACGGTCATTATGCTCTTTGTGTTTACTCAGCCTTTGTGTCTGTACCTTGAAACTGCTTTATTAATAAATGTTTGTTTGCCTCAAAGCCAACTCCTGCCAATGCACCATCGAGAGTATTCTGTCTGGCTGCATCATGACCTGGTTCGGCAGTTGTAATGCTCTGGACAGAAATGTTCTACAGAGGGTTGTCCGATCAGCACAACATATGACCTAGCCTGAACTGTCAACCAGGACTTCTAGAGATAGCGCTATAGGATAACGCTATATTCCTGTGAATTCTGTCTGATCCCCAACCACCCCGCGTCATGTTCCTCAACTGGCTCCTATCAATGCAGAGGAGCAGTTGTTCTACTCGGTGCTCCTCCCGAACGGCTGATCTTCACACCCTCTCTCTAAGGGACAGCCCTGCCATCTGGCAAAGGAAGCTCATTTCAGCCACCTGTAACCACGTTCTTGTTGCTTTCAGTCACTACCCAAAGCTTGGGACCATAGGTGAGAGTTCGAACCTTGATCGACTTGTAAACTGAGAGCTTTGCCTTGCAGCTCAGCTCCATCTTCACCATAACACACTGGTATAAGCTCCGTTTATCTTTGAGCCTCTCCCCCAGGCCTGGTTCCAGGGTGGACCCCGGTGCCACGGGTTTGGGAAAGGAAAATCATGTCCTTTAAAATTTCCCAATAGGGGTGTTTGAACCGCACTTCGTCTGGACCTCACGTTTTTTGTTTGTTTGTTTGTTTGTTTGTTTGTTTGTTTTGAATACCAAATTAACACTGGAACACAAGAGTATCACTGCCAGTGTCATTAGACTTATCACTTAATATTAAAAGTCACACAACATTTCAAACATGAGCCTTATTGTCAGTTCTCTTCATGTGACTTATCTTTGTTTGTGTTTCATCTCTAGAAAAAAAAATACCTGCTGATTAATTTAATCAGTTCAGGTATGCTGACTAAATTTATTTTTAATGTTCTTTCATTTGGTTTTTAAAGCATTTGAAATCTTTGCTTTGCTGTCTTGTCTTTGTATGAACGTACAGTCTCTCTGTGATGCGATGATCTGGTAAGTTGTTTGGGTTGCCCCCCCTCCGTCGTCCCTTCACTCATTGTCTGTGGCGATCCCCATGATCCTAATCTGGTTAAACGGTTCATCATTGAGTAATGAGTAATGAAACGTCAACTGTCCGAAAACTTGATAGCAGCCTGATGAAAGCAAACGTGGCGAGTGAATTTCCAGACATCTTTAGACAGAGTACATTGTGTTCTTCTACCCATCCTGAATTTTGCATTCAGATTAAACCAACATTCATTCATGTTCTGAACCACTTAATCCTAATTAGGGTCGTGGGGAGCCTGGAATCCATCTAAGCTGACTGTGGGCGAGGGCAAAGTACACCCTGGACAGCTCCCCAGGCCATCTCAAGGTCAAAACACACTGTTGGCTACGCAGCCTACTCTTGACAAAAGTCAGCAATGGTTCTTTTAAATTCTTCTCACCATAAATCAGTGAGAGACATGGCCGGCCTTTGATAACCCAGTTGTGAATGGTGATTTTGTGTGTGTGTGTGTGTGTGTGTGTGTGTGTGTGTGTGTGTGTGTGTGATGTCCTACAATGGTCGAGTGAGCTGTTCAGGGTGCACCCCGCCTTCACCCTGTGTTTGCTCAAATAGACTCCGCCCTGACCATGACCCTGATAAGATTAAATAACTTGGCAAATTTATATATGTGTGTGTGTGTGTGTGTGTGTGTGTGTGTGTGTGTGTGTGTGTGTGTGTGTGTGTGTGTGTGTGTTTGAGAGAGAGAGAGAGAGAGAGAGAGAGAGAGAGAGAGAATGTTTAAAATGAGTCATCATTCAAGCAGTGCTTTATATACAGTGGTATCTCACCTTATGAAATTAATCCATTCCAGAGCTTTTTTCGTAACCGGCATTTTTCGTAATTTGAACCGCATTTTACATGTAAAACACGTGATTCGTTCCAAGGCTCCCAATACTACCCCTGAACCCTTTAAAAATTATAAAAGCATACCTTTTAAGACCTTCTGCTTCAATATCGTACCGATGGTAGACAGGTTTGGCCATATTCCTTTGTGATATCACTCTAGCCCGTTTCTTCTTCTCACATGTGTGTGTGTGTGTGTGTGTGTGTGTGTGTGTGTGTGTGTGTGTGTGTGTGTGTGTGTGTGTGTGTGTGTGTTGACCATGTATTCTTAGCAGAGTTATAATCTTACAAATATTTATGGAAGGTTAAAATCCTGAGTCAAGAAATAAAGCATAAACAACAGTAACTCTGTCCTTTACATGAAAAGCATCATGGTGGATTCAGCTCTATAATAGGCATTGGGAGGTAGATGCGTCATTCCTCCTAGGCAATGGAATCCCTGTCCAAGAGGGCGTCAGGTGGCCCTGTCCAAGATGGCCCTTGAGTGAAGGCGACATGAATGACAGCTCAGTTGTTAGCCAATGGGAGGCCAGCGGGGCGGGATGCCATTGATGGGAGAGCAGCTTGTGCATTGTTTAAATGTTTGAATGGCCCGTTTGAATTTTTAAGATGGCGCTTTCGTAACATGAACTTGTTTCGTATCCTGAGAGAAAAAATTTAGGAAAATGCTTTTCGTAACCTGAATTTTTCGTTTGATGAGACTCTCGTAAGGTGAGGTACCACTGTATGTCCAAAGACATGCGCGTTATGATAATTTGAAAATTTCTTTTTGCCCCAACATGTGAATTTCAGTGTGATAGTTTAGTTGCGGCTAACTGGGTTATCAAAGGCGGGCCATGTCTGTCACTGTCTATGGCGAGAGGCATGTAAAAGAACCATCGCTGACTTTCGTAAAGAGTAGGCTGCAAAGCCGTCAGCGTGTTTCTGTCCCTTGCTAAAAGGGTTGTGACAGGAAGGGCATCCGACGTAAAAAAAACCTCTGCCAAATCAAACGTGCGAATCAGATGATTCACTGTGGCGACTCCTGAGTAAAAGGGAAAAAGCCGAAAGGAAGACAGACAGTTTAGTTCAGAATATTAAAAAAACAAATAAATAAAAATAAGTATGACCATTAATATATATATATATATATATATATATATATATATATATATATATATATATATATATATATATATATATATATATATATATATATATATATATATATATATATATAAAATGCAGGATATGCCATTTTCAGCTATGTTTTACCATTTCAAGTATTAAGTTCCTTAAAAATGAACTAGCAATATTTATTTTTGTAATTTGTATTTATAATTGAATAGGTCTCGGGAAATAATGCTGATGGTTGCAAACAATTAGCCATAGTCTACAGGTTACTGAGTTAAACTCAGGCTTTCTATTGAAAAAAAAGTAATTTTCTCCCTAGATACACCCATTTAGAATGTGTAGAGTCACTGGGAGTAAAAAAGCATCTTAAGAAAGAAGCACCGTTAGTTTCAATCGATACGGTGAAAAATATACAGGGATTATCTGAAGAGAGCTGTCTCCAATACTCTCACCCTTAATTCACTCCATCAGAAGAAAATCATGATAGAATCTGAAATAAATCAGGAGAGAACTAGAAAGTTACTTGACATACTTTAGGCAACATCCAAACACCCAGAAGTATAAACCAAACTACGTATTTTATGAGTCGCAGTACTGGCAGCAGTATGAGGACCATGGATGTGTGGATGAGCAGATCAGCAGCGTGAGATAGAGGAGAGGTATAAGTAAGGGATGAGGGAAGGTCGGTGTGATGTGCAGTGGGCAGTAACTCGGTGTTTGGATAGCGAGCAATAACTGTGTGTGTTTATTGGACAGTATTACATCCCATATCTCCAGAGCTACCCCATGGGTGATTGAAGTTGCTGACATTTTAAGGCTATTGAAAGCAAAAGCTAATAGTCAGCGCAGTGTGCTGAAATCATGTCTGGTTCATGTTTAACAAAACAAGGTCACTACGGTTGTCAGGCCATGAATTCCATAAATAACTGGATAATGGGATTTTAACGCAAGCATCCACCAACCTTTCTCTTCTCCAGTGGCTTCGCTTTGCTGTGGACTGTGGACTGTGAGAGTGTGTGGGAGTGTGCGGTTGTGCTGCTGCTGCTGCTGCTGATGTGTGTGTGTGTGTGTGTGTGTGTGTGTGTGTGTGTGTGTGTGTGTGTGTGTGTGTGTGTATGCGTGTATGCGTGTGTGCGTGCGTGCGTACGTGTGTGCGTGCGTACGTGTGAGTGTGTGTGTGTGTGTGTGTGTGTGTGTGTGTGTGTGTGTGTGTGTGTGTGTGAAAACAGGAAGATTAGCATGCAAATGGATGCGCACCGCATTCTCATAAACAACAGTGTTCATTTAACCCACGACCTCTCCATTTAACTGCCCCTCAAGTCATTTGTGCATTGCCAGGCACGTGCAAGTGGACTATGTCTTGGCAAAGGCAGTGTGCATGTGTATGAGTGCATGTGTGTGTGTGTGTGTGTGTGTGTGGGGGTATATGTGTGTGTGTGTGTGTGTGTGTGTGTATGTGTGTGTGTGTGTGTGTGTGTGTGTGTGTGTATATGTGTGTGTGTGTGTGTGTGTGTATGTGTGTGTGTGTATATGTGTGTGTGTGTGTGTGTGTGTGTGTGTATGTGTGTGTGTGTGTGTGTGTGTGTGTGTGTGTGTGTGTGTGTGTGTGTTATATGTGTAAGATAAAGGAGTTCAGAGTTTACCACTTGTGCTGCCCAATTAATCTTTTCAGCATGCGTTTTCAAGAAGACTGAAAATACCTTTTAGACTTTCACCAGCTTTTTTATCATCTCATCTCTCATCTTCTATTCTTTTTCTTGTTACCCTTATGAAGACGTTCTATTGAAATAATTGTATAATGCAGGTTATTAATGCCATGCTGCACCTGAAAATAACACTCATCTTAATCTTAATAACTAAAATATATATCATTGCTGTCTGGTGGAAATCTTCTATCTCCATAGTGAGTCATTGTTATTTATTTATTTATTTATTTTACTTTTATGTGCACACAACATATTCAATTGGTCACTCTTGTTTTTCTGAGTGGGTTTTTAATACAAAACCAATGGAAAGCATTAAAATGAGTTTTTGATTGACTCATAACTTCATTGGATTCTAACTTCCACCAGACCTTACACCCCCCCCCCAGGCCTACCTCCGTTTTAGCAGCAGCAGCTCACAGCAGAGCAGAATTTAAAAAAAAAAAAAAAAAAAAAAAAAAAAAAGTTTAGCCATGTCTGCTTTCATGTGTTGGAAATACATCAGAGATCAACATCTTATTAAAAAAAAAAAAAAAAACCAACAATCTTCACATTATGTGTTTTCTTTAGTAAAATGGTAAGGTTAAGGTTACATCCTATCCTTCACTTGTTCAGTTACACACACACACACACACACACACACACACACACACACACACACACATGTCTAAAGTCTCAAAAACAGCCTGTTTGAAAATCTTTCATGATTTTAAAATAGGGGCAGTGGTGGTCTAGTGGTAGCCCCCCCCGGATCGCTGATCCTAATGTTGGGGTTTGGAGTCCCACTCTCCACATGGTTGTCCC
>CM045728.1:31877349-31902349 GCA_024760905.1 Plotosus lineatus | reverse complement strand
TCTGCTTTATAGGCTAAAACTACACAGTGTTTTCCTTGCTCATCTGCCATGGTTACTATGATGTCCTTAACAACCACACATTAGGTAGATAAATCATCAGCTGGTCTGTGAGTGCCATTCACAACCCTAGCGCCATAGTCTCACAACAGATATCTGTAACTGAAAATTACCCATAAAGAAAGCCAATGTTTTCCCATCAGGCTACCTCGTCAGAAGTTGGTGTTGGGCTAAATTTGAAGTACTCATCAAGTCCTTTCATTTCATACTAAGAAATCAAATACCAAAGTGTGGCCACGTGCTCAAAAGAGGGTGCCGAATGGGCGGATCCAGCAAAATTGACAGGAAAGGGGATAATACTGGGCCACTCCCAATGAAGATATGGAACAGCTTCCCTAGGAAGCCCTTTGTGAATGCGATCTCACTGTAAAATTTCTTTTGGCTAATCGTGAGGCACGTTGGTTAAATATTTAGGATTTAATTTGAAAGTAATATTGTTTCAAAATAATTTTGGTGAGAGAGCATGAGATTTATCAGCGTGTGTGAGAATGGGATTAGTGCTCAGATGTATGCGTGCACATGCTTTTTCTCGCACTGTGTTTTAGGTCAATCCCTTCCTCCCTGAGTGAAGTAACCGTCTTTTCTTATCTCCCCCCATCCCCTGCTGTCAACCTCAGTCCCAGGCCTGCGTCTGCTGCTCTGAATCCTCTTTTTCCCGACTTCATGCCTAAAGGTCAGAGTTTAATAGGCAGCAAAAGAATAGGTCTGCCACAGACACAACAAACCGGGGCCCATGGGATCTGTTTGCTTACTCACTCTTTTCATTCCTCCTTTTTCCCCCCTCGCCTCCTCTTTTTTGCGCCTCAATTCTCTCCATGCAAGCTGCACCGAGTGAGGCCCTGTCAATATTCTGTCACCAGATCAGTGCTTTATACCTATTTGCAAGGTTAATTGCCATTTCAGCGGCTTGTATTTACACAAGAAGGCCATGTTAGACAGCTAATAAAGACTGGGAGGCAGCAAGCTCGACAAATTAACAAAAGAAGCTGGAAGCAAAAGCTAATTACCACATACAGTACACAATCATCCGCACAAACAAACAAGCCACTCGCGCCCTGGTAGCGTTTACCGTGCAAAGAGAGTGTTTCTCTCTCCGTGAGCTGACAAGCTGAGAGAGCAAAAACTAAACAGTGTGAAATCAGCCAGAAGAAGGGGGGTGGGTGGATGGGTGGGTGGGTGGATGAGGCAGTATTGTAACAGTGAAGGCATGAGGTCATCAACAGATAGCTGCTAGTTTGTGCAGAGTATCAAGATAACGCCAAGTGCTAGTTTCAACTGGGAGGAAACGCTATAGATGTCAGTGAGACAGAGGCAGACAGAAGGATGGAGTAAATCCTGACTGACTTCCCCAGCTTGGAGGTGTACCCCAATTTTCTTCAGAGTCGGTGCTTCCCAGCGACTTCAGTTTGGCATACCAAGCAGTTTGGTAAATGAATAAATGAATGTTCATTAATACATAAATAAACAAATAAACAATTTTCATCAATGTAATTACAAATCCTGAATCAAAATCAAACAGAGTTCGAATCTGGTTTAATGCCACAGCCGTCCATGGCCAGGAGTCCATGGGAGCCAATTGGCTGAGCTCTAACGGGATTGAGGGAAGCATATGCTCACTTCCTTGTCACTCACAACAATTGCTAGCCAATCATGGGCATGTGTGAGCTTACTCGTATGAGCTTGCGAATAGCTCTTTCACTCCGAGTGTGTTAGACAGCCCCGAAAATACGCATGTTTCACAGTGCAAAAAGAGGCAGGTGGCTAGCATTGCATGTCTTGGAGGGGGCGTGTGCATGCTTTCGCCCCTCCCTGGTTGGTGGTGGTCGTGAGATAGGAAAGGCAATACCTGATGCATGGGAAAATGGGGTGGGGGGGGGGATATAAAAGCAAAACCATACAGAAAGTTTTAATAGCATACAATACATCATTTTTTCTTCTTTTCAATGCATTCAATCTAGAAGTATTTGGCCTGATTTGGGAAACAAGAAGAACTGAAGAGTGCTGGAGCAATGGCTGAGAGGAGCTGCAATGGAAGGAGAGATCGAGGTGAATCTAATGAGCAGGCTTAGTGACAGAGCTTTCAAAATCCCTGTGTGTCAAAACTATTTTGCTCATCTATAGCATACATTCACTATTAGGCATCTGTTCCAGGAGGAGAATAAGGAGGTGAAGGATAAAGAGGTTTGAGTTTGAGGTGATGGTTAAATATCTGTCTATTTTGCAGGGACACTTCACCTGTAATAATATGTAAATAAAAAAAGTGAATTCACATACTCATTTCGATTAATTCTGGTAATTTCTCCATGATGCCATTCATCCCTTTGTTTAACACGTTCACCCTTTCTGTATCGAACCTCCTGGGAGTTGTGATCAGAGACCCCCAGACACCCCATCTCAGCCCACCATCACCACCACCACCACACCACAACGAGACAAAAACAGATGATCAAAAATAAAAAATAAAAGGAGGAGGAAAAAAGTATTGATTAGCCTTCAGTGCTCCACATGGGCTACTCTGATCGATTAGGAGTGTTAGAGCTGAGCTTCAGCCCTCTTTACACACTCTCTCTCTCTCTCTCTCTCTCTCTCTCTCTCTCTCTCTCTCTCTCTCTCACTGTCTTTCCTTCTCCTTCTGTCTCTCGGACCCATTGTTTGTCAAGTGAGTGATATAATTGTTCTTTCAGAAGTGGTTGGTAAAGCACAAGGAATGAGGCTGATGGTGGTGTCTGGCTAGAGGGGGACGCTGAAAGTGAGACACCAAGGAGCAGAGAGAAAGTCTCAATGACAAAAGGTCAGGGCAGCTGGGCTTAGGGCGATTGGGACCAAAGGGAGTAGAAGGATAATCTGCTAAAGCCCAAAAAGAAGAGATTCAGCATGCACACCACCCTTGTCTAGCCCAAGAGCAAATTTGCACATAAATAAAGAGCTAATGTTGCTTTGAGCGAACAGGCCTAAGGAGAGAAAGAGAGAGAGAGAGAGAGAGAGAGAGAGAGAGAGAGAGAGAGAGAGAGAGAGAAAGAGAGAGAGAGAGAGAGAGAGAGAGAGAGAGAGAGAGAGAGAGAGAGAGAGTCTGCAGCTGTCATATGGCTGTCTGGCCACTCTAAAGCAGTTAAAAATCTCCATTTGCTTTGGATATTATGAAAGTTTTTTTATTTTGTTTTTTTTTTTAAATTACATTTACATTTTTAAAGAGTGAGATTTGTAGTATAATTCTGATTCACACTTCTTCCTGATCCTGCACTTGGAACTTTCAAGATTCTCACAATACCAGAAATCTAGACTCTCACACATAAATAAACCCATTGGTTTTTGTTTATGTACGAGCACATTGAGGGAAACAACACACACACACACACACACACACACACACACACACACACACACACACACACACACTATGAGGCATAAGTGTTAGTCACTATGCCACTGTACCAACCATACTATTATTATTATTATTATTATTATTATTATTATTATTATTATTATTATTATTATTATTATTATTATTATTAGAGTAGAGGGCAGACTGGGGTCACTCTCAGCTGACTGGGTGAGGGTAGAGTACACCCTGGAGAGCTTGCCAGGCCATCACAGTGCATTATTATTATTATTATTATTATTATTATTATTATTATTATTATTATTATGATAATGCTTTTTCACTACATTTACTATTAACATAAACCCTATAAAATGCATTTAACTGACACTGACATTATTTGTAAAACAATGTACACAGTATATTGTGTTCTCGAGCTAATCAGCGCATCATCCTTAACTCCATAACTTCTCTCAATCTTGTAGAAAATTCTATTCAGGTCATAAAATCCTTGATATTATAGTCCACAAACCATTGACTGATGATGAATCAAATGATTCTGAACATGTCAAATGATGTTTATACAGTTGAAGAAATCATTGGGTTTTGTATAAGTAGTAAATTCGAGTATAATATTTAAAATAATCAAGAGCTGTGAAGTGGATCATTGAAATAAATTGAATTCAAAAATGTCGGGGGTGGGGAAAGTTGAGTCGAAAGTCCGGTCTAGGCTCCACATTTGTGTTTGTGTTTTTTTTACTCGCTCATTTATTTGACAAACCACTTAATCCCATTAAGATCATATGAGGAGGCTGGTGGCTATCTCAGCTGACACCAGATGAAAATACACTCTGAATAACTTACAGGACCAATTATTACCTAATTATTTATTTATTTATTTTAATTTGTTGAGTAATCATAAATATTTTTTTTCCCTTTCATTTTCTATAACCGCTTTATCCTAATTAGTGTTGCGGGGAAGCTGGCGCCCATCCCAGCCAACTCCGGGCAAGGGCAGAGTACACCCTGGACAGCTCGCCAGGCCATCGCAGGACTGACGGCTTTGTAGCTACTCTTGTCGAAAGTCACCAAGGGTTCTTTTACATGCCTCACACCATAGACAGTGAGAGACATGGCCGGCCTTTGATAACCCAGTTAGCTGCACGGGGCAGTGACAACCTTGTGGAGAGTGGGACTCGAACCCCCAACCTTTGGATCAGCGATCCAGCGCCCTATACCACTAGACCACCACTGCCCATTGAATCTACATTATAAAATATAATGTACATTTATAATCTACATTATAAAACTACATTTTGATTATTGTGAATGTTAAGCTCATGTAAAGCTGTTTGACTAGATCCTTCATTTAAAATATATATTTTAAAAATCCCCCAAACAAGGATAGGATGTTAATCATCTCAGCTGAATCGAATGCATTCAGTTATTAAAGGGTACCTGTAGTGAAAGTGCTCATATACCTAATTTGATGTATTGTGTATAGCTAGTGACAAAACACCTATAAGGCGTTTATTATATTCTCTCATAAACCAGCTTTAAGTGATTTAAGGGCTTCATTAAGTTTCAGAGCACAGGAGTTTTGCAGCGTTGCATTTCCTGTGACGTCACACCGTTGACAAAGCCTCCACCGGAACTGCGAGATTGCAATGTAAACATAAGGCTATATACCTGACACAACAACACAAGCTCACGGAAAATTGGAAAAAACAGACATTATTATTATTTTTTTTTAAACCATGGACGAAGACAATGTCTTAGAAGTATTAGAAGGTTATTTATATGAACCACTGAAGAAAGACTATCCACATTTAGTGAAATCGGACCAGGAAAGTGACGACTCGGAGGATGATATTGGAGAGTCGGCAGAAGCTCTTACACGGGAAAATTGGAGCAAACAACCAGCAAATATTTAGTTCTCGTGTGGAAAATGCGTGCGTCAAAAAACCGATCAGGAGTGCTATTGTTGGACAGAACATGAATTGCTTGAGGAAAATATACTGACATTCTGCAATTGGCGATACGACTGTCAATGATGTTACGTCACAATGACCTTTGACCCCGGTGAAAAAAGCCAACATGTTCGCGCGCTGAACCTTCGTGAGCAAGGAATGTCATACAGAAGAAAAGGAAATGTGGACTTATACATAACTTACCGACATTACGCGATGTTTAAACGTTAATAATAAGGTGTGGTGGATCTTTTTTTAACACTTTTTAATCATTTATTATTATATATATGGGTACAGGTACCCTATAAATACAAATATTAAACAATCTATAACTTGGGGACAAATAAACAGGATTATGAAAATAATCAGGGATATATCACACTAGTGTAATCAAGTTAAATAAATCTGTTCAAATTAATATATTCATTCATTAATTTTCTGAATTGTTTAATCGTACTAGAGGCCGGAGCCGATCTCAGCAGACTCTGGGCAAAAGGCCAATGACTCTATGACATTTATTCCCACTTAACGGGGTCTGTGGCTACAAAACTTTGGAAAACCTCCTGTATAGATTCTACACAGAAAGTTTGTAATTGTCATTTTCAGTAAACGCTTCATCCAGGTCAGTGTCATGTTTGATCCTGAATCTCTCCTGGTAGCCTGGCATGCAAGATATAATTTACAGTTCATCACAGGGCACCATCACAACCATGCTCATTTATACCTAAGAGCAATTTAACATCACAATTCGTCCTCTCGTCAGTGGTGTTCCAGTAGTAGGGTGCTGAATTACTGATCCCAAGGTCACGGGTTCAAGCACTCACTATCAAAGAGTTGTTATTGTTGTTCCCCTAGTGCAGCTAACTGGCTTATCAAAGGCCATCCAGGTCTCTCACTGTTTGAGTCTGGAAAAGAACCATTCTGACTTCTTCCTAGAGTGGCCGTCAGCTTTGCGATGGGTGGACTGTGCTGAGATTGAGTGCTGGGCTCCCTGTGACCCTAATGAGGATTAAGTGGTTAAAAAAAAAAAATGAATGAATGAATGAATGAATAATCCATCTACGTACCTGCATACTGCTTCGAAACCTACACAAACAGTTAATCGCCTGAGGTGAGCTTAGGATCAAACCAAGGACATCGGAGCAATGAGGCAGCAACATGACACACTGCTCCACCATGATGTCATCTTTTAAACATCAAAAACTCCATATAAACTGTTAACATTGCCTAGAATGGTTATTTGCTAAGTTGTTGGCAGTCTAGAGAGTTTGTTGACTGGGCATAGATTGTCTACAAGTGAATCAATTCAACCGTTAACTAATTTCCATAAAACATTATCATAAAAAACTCTCTTTTTTTAACACAACACTCTCTCAATAAACAAATAATAATAATAATAAAAAATACAGAAGCCTCAGTAATACTGAAAAAATATACAAAACATACAAAATTCATTCATCGTAATTCACAACCTGGACCTTTAAAATCTCATCTGTGTTGGCCAGAGTGGATCACGAACATAGTTTCATTCAGGGTCATGTTTTCAGTGAAGGGAATTGGACTAGAATTAGACCTAGCAGGTGGTATTGATCAACCTATGGAGTTATGAACTAACTGTCATTTCCCTTTCATGGGTGGCTCAATAGATATTGACTGAGGAATCAAGCATGTGCATGTGCTTGGACTTAAGGGCCAAATAGAAAAGATGAGAACAAAAAGGAAATTGGAGAGGCTGATATTGCATGCACAACTACATATGCACATGTCTTTTACTCATGAGAGTACATATGCACCCACGCACACACGCACACACACACACACACACACACACACACACACACACACACACACACACACACACCATCGGCAGCATCTAAAGAGATGGGGTGTATTATGGCAAAGATACACTTCAGGGTGCTAGAGCATGGAAGGTTGACACAGGTCTGGAGACAAAAGGTAAAACTGAGTGAGACACTGAGGAGAGGTAACCCTCTCTGTAGGAGCAGGATTTAGACATGTGTGACACACAGGATGTCTAAAGCAGCTCTGCCATGGTGTGAGGCTGTTGGACATTGACAGGCACGCTTGGTCCACAGATCTGTCTCAGATCACAGCCACCCTGCTGTGAAAAGCAAATCTGCAGCCCGTCCCAGGCTACCCACCAAGCTTAGCTTAGCTCCATTTCACGCTGGAGTCATCGGCCTAAAACCCTCTGCAGCTAAAGGGATAAGACTGGGCACTTAGTACGAGACACATTTTCCCTCTACAGCTATAATTCCATCTTAACAGACATTCAGTGTCTTTTGTCCCTTTCAGTATTGCCTGAAACCAGATTGCTGTTTAACTGCACATGACTCTGCGGTGCTCATGGTTTGCTTTTATTTGATCTCTGTTAGCCATTACTGCAATACTTCTCATTTACATTACTTCTCCTTTGCTGATTTTTCTCTCTTTTTGACTCCTACATTGCTCTAGCTGTTCGCTTCTGCTTTCCATCACACATTCTACATTCTACACACATGGCAAAATGAGAACTGAAGAGTGTCTCTTTAAAAAAGAAAAAAGAAGAAGAAGAAGAAGAAAAAGGATTAGGCCCAACACCATAGCGCACCACCCATGGGGCATATAGCTACCGTAGCAGTTGCAGTAGGAAGTATCACGGAAGGAAGAGCTGTTCTTTGAATAGGAGCCATCACTAGCATCCTACTCATGCAAGATACACAAAGTCCCCCTGAAGACTATAACGCAAACAACTCTAAGCACGTTAGCTTCAGCAAAAAAGCACACACTATACAGTTGCATTGGTTGGATGGGGAACGGTGAACAAGTCCCTGAAAGGCAGCATGATTACAATACAAAGCAGGCGAAATTTGCTAACACCCTTAGCACTTCATGTATAAACCCTACGCCACATTAGAAGAAATAAAAAATAAAGGAGGCACAGAATGTCTCCATGTAGGTTCTTGATCCATATAGGCACAAACGCAGTGTGTGATAACCATGGATATTTTGACATAGTTGGTGGAACGCACACACATGTATGTTATAGGTATACATATTATATATACAATTGGACATATATGTACTAAATATAGTATTAAACCTCCCCATCACCTCTTTGTTTATTTACTTCTACACATTTTTTTTTTTCACTTCCAGTTATTTTCGCCGCGGTTAATTGGGACCGAGATCCCCCCACGACCACTGAATTCAGCGAAGTAGGATCCCCCCCGCCGACTGACGGATACGTACATGTATATGTATATGTGTATATGTCTGTCTTGTCTGTCTTCCTTTCGGCTTTTTCCCTTTTACTCGGGAGTCGCCACAGCGAATCATCTTGATTCGCATGCTTGATTTTGGCAGAGGTTTTTTACGTCGGATGCCCTTCCTGTCACAACCCTTTTAGCAAGGGACAGAAACACGCTGATGACTTTGCAGCTACTCTTTACGAATGTCAGCAATGGTTCTTTTACATGCCTCTCACCATAGACAGTGAGAGACATGGCCCGCCTTTGATAACCCAGTTAGCCGCACTGGGGGGGACAGTGACAACCCTGTGGACAGTGACAAAGTATATAATATCAATAAATACATATTCAGTGTTATAAATGCTTATAATAACAATTCAATATTTAAAAATAATGCATACGATGTAAATAAAATATAAATACAAACATACATACAGACACGCGACACGCGTGCGTGCGCACACATGCAGTTGCGCATGCAGGCACTCAGATGCACACCTCACAAAAATGTAACTAGTTTTGATGGGAGGTTTTGG
The DNA here is from genome assembly GCA_024760905.1 of Plotosus lineatus. NCBI lineage: Eukaryota > Metazoa > Chordata > Actinopteri > Siluriformes > Plotosidae > Plotosus > Plotosus lineatus. The sequence continues at coordinate 31,893,216 of CM045728.1, read as the reverse complement.
GTTGTTTTTTGTTTTTGTTTGTTTAGGGTTTTTTATTTGAATTGAAGCGAGAAGTAGCGAGGGATCCTTGTATTTCCTTTCCCACGCTCTCGCTTTTCTTACTCTGACTTACCCACCTTTCTGGAGGTCTTGCTGAGGCCGAGTTTCCATTCCCTTGCAATCACACACACACACACCTCCCCTCCGCTCCCAGAAATCACTGGGTTCTTCAGTGCTCCGTAATAGGTGGAGTAGTCAAGCATATGAATAAAGGTGAGGTGAAATGACTTGCCTCCTGACTTGACAGAAGTGCTGAACCACAAAGAACACCTTGAAGGGCATGTTAACTGTCAATAGAGTTTTATGTAAGCCTGCACAACATTAACATAAAACTATACCTTTCTGTCTCTCGCTCTCTTTTGTTTATCAGATACTGGTGTAAGAATTCAGAGAAATGCCACTGCAACACCACTGCATGTGTCATGTGATTGAATGGCTCTCCCAAAACATAAAACAATCAATATTCCGGCAACATTAAAGAAACACATATTCAAAGCACACCCAGGCACTAACACACACTAAAACATGCACACATACATCCCACCTGAAACCTTATCCCTCTGTGTTGCTACGTGACCAGCCGCTGTGCAAACCTGAGTGCTGTTCGCAGGCATAGTGAGGGAGTGTGCTGTTTGTCATGCACTGGCTGGATGCATATGGAAGACATGTTCTCTTCACTTTCTTAGTGATGCTGCCTATTAGGCAGTGGCGTATATCTAGACTAACTTCTGTCCCAGTAAAGTGCCTCAGCACAAAGATAGCTCATATAGTCCATGATGGATGTTGCCTATAATCAAGACCTCTGAGGGACATGTAGAGATCCAGCTGCAACTGAACACTGAATTATGTGACCCACTCAGTATTATGAAGGGCATCGGAAGGTCAATAGAACATGTCACTGGAAACCCAATAGGGTCAAGCCTTACAATGGAAATGGAAATTGTCTGTTTTTTTAATGAAGTGAAAGAAACTGTATAAAGTTCATCTTATACAAACATAATTATATTATCTGTGTATACAGGTAGGAGGAGAGGTCCATGTATGCTGTGATGATTTTAGACTTAAATAATGTACTTCAGGTATGACTGCAGATGTCACCATGTACTCAGAGAGCTGTGATTGAGCCACGTGCAGGGGGGATTTGAGTAAAACAGTTGAGTATCGCAGACTCTGGATTCACATCTGGAGTGTACTGGAGCAGCAATATGCTGAAATTCACGTTTAATGAAATGCCATATTTTAATCAATGCATAACACATTGCCATATCTTTGCAGCAGTTGAATGCTGGGTCAGATTATTTTTCAAATCACCTGTCATTTTCATTACAGAAAGGCAAATTGAATGAACAAAACCATGTCCATTATTTAAAAAACTGTCCTCTAGAATTGTACTGATTAAACTAGTTTACATAAATACTGCAAATAATACTTATAAATAAATGGTTAAATAATGAACTGATTTAAAGTAATGAATTTAAAATGTAATACAATAGAATATCTTTTAACCCTTTAAGCTCGATAGTGAAAAGGTATCCTCATGCTTATTCTCACCGACATCGTGGTTAAGCAACAGTTTGTCTTAGGTAATCAGTAATTAATGAGTGATTAAATATTCAAAGGATATTGATGCTCATTTAGCATGCACTAGTGAGTAAATGATTTTTCAGCATGGCTCGTGTAACTCTGGGGCTATGACATTTCCCATCACTCAAGAGTAAGGAATCGCCTAAATGCATCAGTAATGTGAATTAGCATGTCAAATAATGGCTATTAAGCTGCCCATCAAGTCAGTCCTGTCACAACCACTGAGTGAGAAAAAGTGAATGGTGGTGTAGAGAATTAGGAACGATTCTCTTAAACATCAAATTGTGGAGCTATTGCTACGCTACACTTAACATGGGAAACATTCCATTTATATCAGTAGTAAAAGGCAGTTAATTATTGGGATTAATTAATATCTACTAAATCTGAGTGTCAGTGCACTTCAGTAACAATTCATTTCTTCAAAACATTTTTTTTGTTACTACAGGGATTAATGATATGTAAATCTAATGAACACTAATGAGCAGTGTAATATGTGTATAATTAGCAACATTCGGAAAATGTTAGTCTTCTTTTGTGTGGTCATTAATCTCTGATTTATAATAATTTGAGAAAACTAATACCAAATTGAGCCTGTCATGAGGACAAGCAAGAAATTAGGGAAAACTCACAAGCAGCCCTTGGCTTGTGCTCTGACATGGAATCGATGACCTGACTCTTAGTTGAGGGTCCTGACAAATTGACCCTAAAAGAGGACTCAAAGTCCCACATGCAGTTATCTATGCTTTTGTGCCATCCTTACTTCATAGCTCCAGCACAGGACCATTCATCCAGCACTGGAGGTGATTTAACACTGTAACTCCACCTGCCAGAACCCCTCTGTTCACTACCTTTGATTAATCATTCTCTATGTGGGATTTATTGCATGCAAGATATTTTTTCAGCACTTTAATAAGTGTGGGGGACGAACAGGGAACAAGATTAATCAGAATGAGCCTACTACTGGGCACCACCAAAAAACAACCAAACGCATAATTAATGACTATGAATATGCACATTTGTTTATCTCCTACGGCATGTGGGGTATGGTGAGTGCAACACGGTAGGTTTCTCTTACATGTAAATGTGTGAGATATATATATATATATATATATATATATATATATATATATATATATATATATATATATATATATATATATATATATATATATATATCAGTTCATTTTCTGTAACCGCTTAATCCTAATTTGGGTCACGAGGAGGCTGGCGCCCATCCCAGCCAGCTTCGAACGAGGGCAGAGTACACCCTGGACAGCTCACCAGGCCATCCATCTCAGGGCGGAAACACGCTGAAGGCTTTGCAGATTACTCTTTACGAAAGTTAGCAATGGTTCTCTTACATGCTTCACACCATAGACAGTGGATGACATGGCTGGCCTTTGATAACCCAGTTAGCTGCACTGGGAGTGTGCGTGTATATATATATATGTGTGTGTATATATGTATATATGTATATATGTGTGACTGGCATGTTTTATTTGGTATTTGTTTTACGCCGGATGCCCTTCCTGATGCAACCCTCTGCATTTATCCAGGCTTGGGACCGACGAGAGGGAGAGACACTGGCTTGTACCCCTCCCTCACGGCTGCATTTAAAGTTATGACAAATAAAACTTGCAAGTCATATCAAGAAAATTCATACCGGATCGATCGAGGCCCGGGTTAACAACAACCGCCATCAGTGCTGTTAACCAACAGGGTGCTGGTGGAAATTGGCTACTGTTGGTCGAAGACGTCGAAGAAGGAGAGGTGGGAGGCGTGTCCGTAGGTAGAGAGAGAAGAGGAAAGGCAGGAGTCTAGAACTGAAAGTAGGGACTTTGAATGTTGGAACTATGACAGGAAAAGGTAGCGAGCTGGCTGACAAGATGCAGAGGAGGAAGTTGGACATACTGTGTGTTCAGGAGACCAGGTGGAAAGGTAGCAAGGCTAGAAGCATAGGAGCAGGGTTTAAGCTGTTTTTTCATGGTGTGGATGGGGAGGAAAATGGAGTAGGAGTCATCTTGAAGGAGGAGTGAGTCAGGAATGTTCTAGAAGTAAAAAGAGTGTCAGACAGATTGATGAGTCTCAAGTTAGAAATTAAAGGTGTGATGTTCAATGTTGTTAGTGCTTATGTCCACAGGCAGGATGTGAGTGAGAAGAGAAGGAGAGATTCTGGAGTGAGTTCGATGAAGTGATGCAGAATACCCCCAAAGATGAAAGAGTAGTCATTGGGGCAGACTTCAATGGACATGTTGGTGCAGGAAACAGAGGGGATGAGGAAGTGATGGGTAGGTTTGGTATCCAGGACAGGAATGCAGAAGGACAGATGTTGGTAGATTTTGCAAAAAGGAAATGTCTGTGGTAAATACTTTCTTCCAGAAGAGAGAGGAGCATAGAGTGACTTATAAAAGCGGAGGTAGGAGCACACAGGTAGACTACATCTTGTGCAGGCGATGTAATTTGAAGGAAGTCAGTGACTGCAAAGTAGTAGCGGGTGTGAGTGTTGCCAAACAGCACAGGATGGTGGTGTGCAGGATGACGCTGATGGTGAGGAAGGTGAAGAAGGCAAAGGCAGAGCAGAAGACAAGGTGGTGGAAGCTGAACAAGGAGGAGTGTTGTGTTGTCTTCAAGGAGGAGTTGAAACAGCCTTTGGGTGGTCAGGAAGTGCTTCCAGATGACTGGACAACTACAGCTAATGTGATCAGGGAGACAGGTAGGAGAATACTTGGTGTGTCATCTGGAAGGAGAAGAGATAAGGAGACTTGGTGGTATAATGAGGAAGTGCAGGAGTGTGTACAAAAGAAGAGGTTAGCTAAGAAGAAGTGGGACATAGAGAGGACCGAAGAGAGTAAGTAAACAGGAGTACAGGGAGACACAGCGTAAGGTGAAGGTAGCAGTGTCAAAGGCCAAACAGAGGGCATATGATGACTTGTATGTTTGGTTGGAAAGTAAAGAGGGAGAAAATTATTTATACAGGTTGGCACAGCAGAGAAATAGAGATGGGAAGGATGTGCAGCAAGTTAGAGTGATTAAGGACAGAGAGGGAAATGTATTGACTGATGACAGAAGTGTGCTGGGAAGATGGAAAGAGTACTTTGAAGAGCTGATGAATGAGGAAAATGAGCGCGGAAAAAGAGTAGAAGAGGTGACTGTTGAGGACCAGGAAGTAGCAAAGATTAGTAAGGGTGAAGTGAGGAGGGCATTGAAGAGGATGAAGAATGGAAAGGCAGTTGGCCCTGATGACATACCGGTGGAGGTATGGACGTGTCTAGGAGAGGTAGCAGTAGATTTCCTGACAAGAACATTCAACAAGGTCTTAGAGAGTGAGAGGATGCCAGAGGAATGGAGGAGAAGTGTGCTGGTGCCCATTTTTAAGAACAAGGGAGATGTGCAGAGTTGTGGCAACCACAGAGGGATAAAGTTGATGAGCCATACGATGAAGTTATGGGAAAGAATAGTGGAAGCAAGACTAAGGGCAGAGGTCAGCATTTGTGAACAACAGTTTGGTTTCATGCCAAGAAAGAGCATGTTAATAGAGAAGTACAGAGAACGTCAGAAGGAGCTGCATTGTGCCTTTGTGGATCTGGAGAAAGCATATGACAGGGTGCCGAGAGAGGAACTGTGGTATTGCATGAGAAAGTCTGGAGTGGCAGAGAAGTATGTTAGAGTGGTGCAGGACATGTATGAGAGATGAAAGACAGTGGTGAGGTGTGCTGTCGGTGTGACAGAGAGTTCAAGGTGGAGGTGGGACTGCATCAAGGGTCAGCTCTCAGCCCTTTCTTGTTTGCTATGGTGATGGACAGGCTGACAGATGAGGTTAGACAAGAATCTCCATGGACTATGATGTTTGCAGATGACATTGTGATCTGTAGTGAGAGAGGAGAACAAGTGCAGGAAAACCTAGAAAGGTGGCGATATGCCCTGGAAAGGAGGAGAATGAAGGTTAGCTTCAGTAAGACAGAATACATGTGTATGAATGCCAAGGACCCAACAGGAACGGTGAGATTACAAGGAGCAGAGACAAGGAAGGTGGAGGATTTTAAGTACTTAGGCTCAACAATCCAGAACAATGGAGAATGTGGAAAAGAGGTGAAGAAACGTGTGCAGGCAGGCTGGAATGGTTGGAGAAAAGTGTCCGGTGTTATGTGCGATAAGAGTGTCAGCAAGAATGAAAGGAAAAGTGTACAAGACGGTGGTGAGGCCAGCGATGTCGTATGGCTTAGAAACAGTGAGGAAAAGGCAGGAGGCAGAGTTGGAGGTAGCAGAGATGAAAATGTTGAGGTTCTCTTTGGGAGTAACGAGGATGAATAGGATCAGGGATGAGCACATCAGAGGGACAGCACATGTAAGACGTTTTGGAGACAAAGTCAGAGAGGCTAGATTGAGCTGGTTTGGACATGTACAGAGGAGGGATAGTGAGTATATTGATAGTAGGATGTTGAGGTTGGAACTACCAGGCAGAATGCCTAGAGGAAGACCAAAGAGACGATTCATGGATGTGGTGAAGGAGGACATGAAGGCAGTTGGTAGAAGAGAAAAAGATGCAGAGGATAGTGTGAGATGGAGGCAGATGATTCGCTGTGGGGAAAGCCGAAAGGACAAGAAGAAGATATATATATATATATATATATATATATATATATATATATATACATAAACACATGCACCACACACACACACACACACACACACACACACACACACACACACACACACACACACACACACACGCACACTCTCACACTGGTGTATGTCTACACACAAGACTCAATGTTAATATGCTTCCCATCATCGTGTTTTTCAGCCTGCTATATAAGCCACTGTACAGTGATATGTCATGTTGCTCTGCCTCCTCCCTCCTTCCCTCATCACTGGCTCAGCCTACTCAGGTAGCTTCTTTCTCCTCCTCCTTAGACTATAATCACACTAACAAGGCCGGCGCATGGGGGAAATAATGATGCGCATGTGCCGACCCATTTATCAGTGTTTTACAGCGGCTGCCGTGTGGAAGTAATTAAACCCCAGCATCATTACAAGGAACGCTCTCCTTTAATAGAGAACCGATGAGGCTCCGGAGGCCTGAGTCCTAATTGTACCTCCCAGTTCTCCCATTGAGAAATTCTTTTTAATTAGCAAGGAGATGGACTACCAAGCACTGAGTGATGCACAAATATTCTTCTGAATCAAAATCAGAATCAGAACACTTTATTGATCCCAAAGAAAATTGTGTGTGCACAGTTGCTCCAGGCAGTAGTGGCCTGGTGATAAAGGTGATGGGTCGCTGATATCAAGGTTATGGGTTCAAGCCCCACTTTCCACAGGTTGTCACTGTCTCCCCAGAGCAGCTAACTGGGTTACCAAAGGCCGGCCATATCTCTTACTGTCTATAGTGTGAGGCTGTAAAAGAACCATTTCTTACTTTTGACAAGAGTAGGCTGCAAAGTCGACAGCGTGTTTTCGCCATGTGATGGTTTGGCGAACTGTCCAGGGTGTACTCTGCCCTTGCTTGGAGTCGGCTGGGTTGGGCATCAGCCTCCCCGTGACCCGAATTAGGATTAAGCGGTTACATAAAATGAACGGATGAACAGTTGATATGTACAATGAGAGTGAGATAAAGATAAAGAATCCATCACGAAAACTTTAGAAATACACACATATATGTGTGTGTGTGTGTGTGTGTGTGTGTGTGTGTGTGTGTGTGTGTGTGTGTGTGTGTGTGTGTATATATATACATAAACACATGCACCACACACACACACACACACACACACACACACACACACACACACACACACACACACACACATATATATATATTGTGCTTTAAAATGACTACCAAATCCTGAAAAACATGGAAGAAAGTGAAAGACTACCATTGGAATGAATTGAAGAACAGTCAAAATGGCAAGGACTGACCGAACGATCACCTCCAGTCAGATCAAAGGTCTAAAGTCTCACTGTTGAAAAACGATGTGTTAAAGAGGATGCACTTTGCCAAAGACTTGCATTTTGTGGACTGATTGTTCTTTTTGGGTCTAATGGTCCCCGAGACGACCCCCAAACACTGAATTCAAGCCATAGTACACTGTAAAGACAGTGATGCATGGTGGCACAAGCATCAAGGTGTGGGGTTGTTTCTCATGCTACGGTGTCGGGCCTATCTATCGCATACCAGGGATCACGGATCAGTTTAAACATGTCGGAATACTTGAAGAGGTCGTGCTGCCTTATGCTGAAGAGGAATAGATGCACCAACAAAACTACCCCAAATACAGCAGTAAAAGGGCAACATCTTGGTTCCAGACCAACAAGATTGATGTTATGGAGCGGCTGGCCCGATACTCGGACCTTAATCTAATAGAAAACTTGTAGTGTGGCATCAAAAATTTAGTTTCTGAAGTAAAATAAATACAGAAGAACTATGGAATGTAGTCCACTCATCGTGGGCTAGAATACCTGCTCACAGGTGCCAGAAGTTGGTGGACTCCATGCAGCACAGATGTTCAGCAGTTCTCATAAACAGTGTTTATACAACTAAATATTAGTTCAGTGATCCAAAGAAAAAAAATCTTAAAACAGTTTTTTTCAATTTATACAGTCAATGTTTAATTTTGTATCGATGAAAGCAGACACTGCTATTTTTGAACTGTCTAACATACACTCTTCTTCAATTTCTTTAAAGGAATAACACAGATTTGATATTTTTCTTCATGTTTTGATTTAGAACAGAATGTGTCACGCTCCCAATGCATTTGTGTTTATGAAAATAAAACTGATTTTACGGATTTTGAGCTTTATTCATTTTTTTTTTTTTTTTTTGCCAAATGTAAATGTAAAACAGTGGATGTAGATGGAGGGGTTGTACAGTTTAATGGTCATGGGTAGTGTGACACCGGGAGCTTTCAGTCAGACGAAAGATGCAGGAGATCGAGTATGATGATACAAATGACCTTTATTGAACACAGAGCAGGCACGGTAGTACGGGGCATCGTGATCACCGTAGAGGTGAGGGGAAACCCAAGAACCAAAATCACTAAGGGAGAATATCAAAGGTGGTCGAGCACAGATCTGAGAACCAGGGAGCCAGAGAGATCACAGGGAAACGGGATCATTTGGAGGGACAATCTTCTAGCGCTGGGAGGAGTGCACCACTTAACTTTATAGCCCAGTGATGTTTGAGTGAAATCTAGTGTGCTGTCCGGACTCCACCTGCATGTGACAGTCACGCCCCTCGCCAGCACGTGCAGTGCATAAGGAGAGAGAAAGAGAGTTAAAAGCCACCAAATAACACAGACCATAACAGGTAGGAATGATTTCCTGTGTAGTTCTGTAGAGCATTTGGGTTGATTCTCACTGATGGTGCTCCAGTGACTGATCAGCAGGTTGTGAAGTGGGTGAGAGGTATTGGTCGATAGTGTCTTTTATTTTAGATAGCATTCATTTCTCCAACTGTACCGTCAGAGTGCAGTTCCATCTCAACAACGTTACCAGCCTTGTGGATCAGTTTGTTTAGTCTTTTAGCATCTGCAGCCCTCAGTCCAATGTTCCAGCTGCAACAGCATAGAGGATCGTGCTGGCCACAACAGACTCGTAAAACATCCCGAGTATTGTCAACCTCAACCTCCTCAAAAATAGAGATGTCTCTGGCCCTTCTTGTAAAGTGCAGTACTCTTCTTAACCCCAGGAGGGTTGGCCTGATGTGGTGTTGAATGCACTAGAAAAGTATATATATATATATATATATATATATATATACAGTGATACCTCAGCTCACGAACATAATTGGCTCCCAGAAAGTGTGTGTAAGGCGAAAAGTTCGTCTTCCGAACATTTATTTCCCATAAGAAACCATTAAAATGAGAATAATCCGTTCCCAGGTCCCCATAAAACATAATTTTCTACTAAATAAGCCTTAAAACTACACAAAAATATACCTTATTTTATGTATAATAAATGTGCTATTGTATTGTAATTAAAGAAATAAACTGTACTGTATAATAAAGTGGTTTTATTTACCTTTGTGATGGTAGTTGACGGCTTGATGGAATGGAGTGGGAGGAGGAGGGAGGGCGGGACTTACTGTTTGGAAGGAGTGTTTGGAAATGCCTACTGTTTGGAAACGCCCTTAGCCACACACGCACCCTTAATAGCTTCCTTGTTCTTAAGGATGGGAGCAATGGTAGACTTAGCTTACTGGTACTGGGGCTGAGTCACACAAACGCACACCTCGTTCGTGTTTTTCAATGATCTCCGCCTGTGGTGGGGTCTTTTTCGATCCCATAATAGCAAAAGTACACTCAATATGGTCCAAAATGTCTATCAAACACAAACCACTTCTGCATTCAAAGAAAGGGGTGTGACGAACTGTGACGCCGTGAGCGTGCGTCAGCTTCTCGTGGCCACCACCGTGGCGCTGTTCGACCGCGTGGTTTGGTTCGTCCGCCGAAAACTAGTTCGTCAGCAGAGACTATATGCTCGCAAATTTAATGTTCTTGAGGCGAAAAGTTCATGAGCTTAAACGTTCATCAGCGGAGGTTTTACTGTATATATATATATATATATATATATATATATATATATATATATATATATATATATATATATATATATATATATACATATATATATGACTTTCACAGTGCTCACTGGCTGTTCCAGGAGGGCAAAGACACGGTTAAACAGGTAGATGATGGAATCCTTGACTCCAAGACGAGGCTGTTAGGTGAACTGAAGGGGTGTGCACATGTTGTCTCACCATGGATTTGATCCAGTATTAGTCTCTTGAGGCTCTTTATGACATTTGAATTCAGTGCCACTGGTCTGTAATCCTGGGGGCCACTGGGACATGGGTTTTTGCTACAGAAACGAGGCATGACATCTTCCACTACACTGGGACCCTCTGTAGACCCAGGCTCATCATGAAGATGTAGTGTAAGACTCCATAGAGCCCTGAGACGCAGGCTTTGAAGACACAGGGGCTCAACCCATCCGGTCCTGATGCTTTGTCTGAGTGAAGTCTTTTCTGGGCTCTCCATCTCCTGGTTTGTAGTTGTGTAGAGGTGGAACTTGGCTCAGGTTTTTATGACTGTGGACATTTATACTACTATAGCTCAGATCCTGAGAAACAAATAGGAATACTGTAGAATGGGGCTGTCCCACACTGTAAACCTACTGTTGTTTGGCTTTAGGCTTTGATTCCATCAAGGCTATGAACAGGAAAAAGAAGATACTAAATAAATGAACAGGTGTATTGAATCAAGAAGTTGGTTGGTAGGTGGCTCAGAGCAAGAAGGTTCTGGATTTCAAGCCCCTGTTCAGCAAGGGCATTTCCGCAGTTTGCATTTACCTGATTTAACATTAGGTTAATTAGCTGTTCCAAATTTCCCGTAGGTGTATGTGTCAATATGTGTGTTGGCCCTGCTCTGCATTGGCGAGCTGTTCAGGGTTTACCCCGGCTCTGTCCAGACTCAACGAGATCTCCTGAATTAGCATAGATTTCCCTTTTGAATCTGGTTCCTCTCAAGGTTTCTTTCTTGTGTCATATAAGGGAGTTTTTCCCCCTCGACACCATCGCCACAGTCATGGTCACTGGGAATATGTAGGGTGTATAGAAAAATGTTGTAATTTTTTATCAAATTTGTTTGTACTATGTAAAGCTGGGCAGTGGTGGCCTAATGGTATAGGCTGCTGGATCACTGATCCTAAGTTTGGGGGTTCAAGTCCCACTCGCCACAGGTTGACCCCCCCCCCCTGATAACCCCTGGGTTATCAAAAGGCGGCCATGTCTCTCATTGTCTATGGAGGTTCATGTAAAAGAACCATTGCTGACTTTCGACAAGAGTAGCTGCAAAGCTGCAGGCATGTTTTCCCCCCTGCGATGGCCTGGTGAGCTGTCCAGGGTTGATTCTGCGCTCGCCCGGAGTCGGTTGGGAAAGGCGCCAGCCTTCCCACAACCCTAATTAGGATTAAGTGGTTACAGAAAATGAACCGATGGACTGAACTGTGTAAAGCTGCTTTGTGACAATGCCAGTTGTAAAAAGCTTTATACTTTATGTGATAGGCACCAGCCTTCCTGTGACCCTAGTAGAATTACTAGATTCAACAAATGGATGGATGGATGAATCAACATTGCTAGAAATCCTTTTCATACATTTTCTGAAGTGCTTAATCCTAATTTGGGTCATGGGAAGGCTGGCACCCATCTCAGCTGACTCTTTGTGAGTGTGGTTGGTGGTGGTGGTGGTGGTGGTACACTCTGGACAGCTCTCCAGGCATGGAAACAAGACACAAAATATTTTACATACTTGGGGATCCTATGCAGGAATGTTGAAGTTAGGCACTTCAATTAGTTCTTACAGAAATAATTTATTTTTTATTGCTCCACTTTTGCTTAAAATTAAAAAAAAAAAAAACTGTTGTTGTATTTATGACTTTCTTATCATTTGAGAGCATGTCGATGAGAGTCTGTTAAATATAAACCTGACAGAAACATGATCAGATATAGATGGAGAAATCATGGTCAATTTACAAACAAATTATCACTTGTATGATATCATGTCAATGCAACTCCCACACTAACAATATTTCCAGAACAGTATAATAATAGCACAGAGCTGGGAGTAAGAGTCTATATCGCTGTCAGTAATATTGTCATAGAATAAAATATGATTTGGTACATAAATGTCCAGTTTGCAGTTGTGACTCCTTCAAGAAGCTTTTAGATTTATTTATTGATTGATTTATTTATTTCTCAATAATTAAGATAAGTCCAAGGCAAAAAAGTTTGAAAAAAATATTTTATGGTAAATCAGACACAATAAGCTCATAATATTCTTAAACGACATGAATCAGTTCATCAAAAAAAAAAAAAAAATTGATTCAATCCATCGAACAAAAGAAAGGACCCATCCTATTTAATATAAGTGCAATGCACAGAGAAATTTCATTACACCTAAGTACACACAAGCACATCCATAGTGCATGCACACACATACAATCCTCTTTCAACCCTCCGTCTTGATCAAGCCTGATCCTGAAGTTATTGATCTCATTGCCTCTCCACTTTCCTCTTCCATTCGCTTACTTCATTCAGCTCCCAGGATAATTGAAGCGGCTTCAGCCTGACCATGCCACCAATTAACCGCAGTAAGGGGACTGACATTAGGTGCATTGCTGCCTCTATCAAACAAAGAGGCCAACGCCGGCATGGTGTACGCGTTAGCTTAACGGCAAACTCTGCAAACATCCATTAGTCGTTAGAAACCTCCTCATTACTCCTCCCAAAGCTCTCTAATTAGCACAGAGCTAGCTGACAGGTAAACATGGTTAATGGCAATGGCCTATCAATAACTATGTTGTGTGTTAACAAGACTTGTCTGGTGGGGGATGGGGGACAAAGAGGGGTAAACAGGAAGGTATATCAATAGTCTGGCTGCAGGAAGTTAGTTGTAAACAAGATGAAGCTCAGTTCTGAAGCTGAGTTGTATGAACTAAGAGTTTAGGGGCATTCTTCACTATATATAATTAGACACTTAATGCTGGTGTCTTGTAGATTGTTTGTGTTTGCGCTTTGCAACCTTATGTACAGTAAGTGGTGACTTACAGCATGGGCTGTGTGAGCTCATAGAAAAAAAAGTAGCTGGAAAGAACACCACACACTCACACAAAAAAGAAACCCAAACATAAAAAGCATTATTTATGTTTAGAGTGGGTTCATTCCAAGTTCACATTATTATGGGATGTCCCCGGGCAGTAACAGCCAAGTGTGTGTGTGTGTGTGTGTGTGTGTGTGTGTGTGTAAACATGATGTGTGGCGAGCAGTACCATGACTGGTAATGGTCCAGAGCTGAGTGAGTATGTGGATCACAGAGGATAAGCTGAGGGGAAAAACTAAATCAACTCTGAAGTCACCACAAATAAAACTACAAATTTATACTTGCATGCAACAACGAGTCATTAATCTGCTGAAAAGTGATGGCGGTTACTTTTTCTTTAATCACGAGTAAACTGTAGGTTGCTTTAGCATGACATCTGTAGATACTTTCTATACAACCCACCCACCATCCATCCAGCTCGCCATCCAACATCCATTTTTTGCCTCTTGTCCAGGTCTGGGTGAAGGGGGCAGTCGTGTGAATAGAAGTGTGTCTCTTTACTCACCCACCCCCCTCAGCTCTTCCAGTAGGATTCCAAGGTGCTATCAGGCCAACCCAATGATATGGCCTCTCCAGTGTTTCCTGCTTCTACACAGAGGGCTCCTTGTGGTAGAAAATGACACCTTGAAGAAACCTGAACCAAATCTTCAGGTGGTTCCTTTCAATGCAAACAAGCAGCAGCACAATCTAACCAGGGGTCGGGGACCTTTTTGACTATATATATATATATATATATATATATATATATATATATATATATATATATATATATATATATATATATATATATATATATATATATATATATCCTCTTTAATCACCTGAAGAGAGAGGATGGTTTCACCACCCTCAGAAACAGATCTGTAGTGATAAATGGAGTTTCAATAGAAAGTCTTTGTCCTGTCCTTTTGTGTATATATATATATATATATATATATATATATATATATATATATATATATATATATATATATATATATATATATATATATATATACAGAACCATGGTTTCACCACCCTCAAAACAGATCTGTAGTGATAAATGGAGTTTCAATAGAAAGTCTTTGTCCTGTCCTTTGTATATATATATATATATATATATATATATATATATATATATATATATATATATATATATATATATATATATACAGAACCATGGTTTCACCACCCCTCAAAACAGATCTGTAGTGAAAATGAAGTTTCAATAGAAAGTCTTTGTGCTGTCCTTTTATTTTTACTTATTTGCTCTACGAAAATGTATTGAGCACTCTCTTACGGAAGGATCTACTCAGAAAACTCTCTCTCTCTCTCTATCTCTCTCTCTCTCTCTCTCTCTCTCTCTCTCTCTCTCTCTCTCTCTCTCTCTCTCTCTCTCTATATATATATATATATATATATATATATATATATATATATATATATATATATATATATATATATATATATATATACATATATATATATATATATATATATATATATATATATATATATATATATATATATACACTAGTATATACTGAATACAACTAAATTAAAAAAGACCAACAATTTTAGAGTATAATACGACTCTGAATTTATTTTAAATGACATTGTCATAACGAAGTAATTAGTTATTTATTTATTAAAAAAGTACTTCTTAATGCGACTTCTGGTGCTGCATGGTTTTGCTGATGGCTTTGTAGTCTGGTTGATACGTGGTGAGGTTCAGCTTCATGCAGGCGTTTAGGCTTCTATCTATTACACGTGACTGCAGGTTGGTCTTGACGTTTTTCAGGTGTAAGAAAGACTGCTTGCATGCATATGTTTGATCCAAACATGGCCAATATGACAGGACTCACACACTGCAGTGTTTGGTATGTGACAGGAAGTGCGTTCCAGGTTTTGGCAATCAGCTGGTCTGCAGGTTGAAGTTTTTCCATGTCAGTCTATTTGTGTTTGCGTGCCAGCTGTGCTTGGCTTCGTGCAAATGAGCTGATCAAAAACGAGGGAAATTTACCTCTTTACTCAAAAACAACATGCACAGTCTGTTGTTATAATCCAATAAAATTAGAGTTTCAAGGTTTTGGACCTGCCCGCATACTGGCAGACAGTAAGGTTGGCTCTCCACTGCACGCCACAGTGACATGACATTGAAAATACTAGTAGATGTATAGATTTAAATGCGCGAGATTTATTCATCTGTTTTTGTTTTATTTGATGGCTATTTTGTATTTTTATTTAAATGACAGTGAAATCATGTATTCGTTATTCTGTTAAGAAAGGCCACCTGTTTTATCTGAGAGCCAGATACAGTCATCAAAAGAGCCACATCTGGCTCGTGAGCCATAGGTTCCTGACCCCTGATCTAAGAAGTCCAAATTCCTCATATTGTCTTAAAGGGAGTCCAGACACTTAAAAGAAATTGATTTGTGTGAGCTATATCCTGGTTTTGTTGGGCACTACCCACAGCTGGTATCCAAGGATGAGGGTAGCAATGTAGATTGAACAGGATATCGACAGCTTCACCTTGTGGCGCAGCTCTATCTACACCAAGACAGATAGATACAGTATCTATTCTGATACGAATGTCCACCAATCCATTGGT
>CM045728.1:31842349-31872349 GCA_024760905.1 Plotosus lineatus | reverse complement strand
TACATATATCATATATACACACACACACACACACAAATATATATATATATATATATATATGATGAGTTAAACATTGGAATGCTTAGCTACAATCAGAGTCTGCTGGAACTACTCTTTGAGTCTTCTGAAACTTGTATCCTCCTTCCAAGCTGCTTGAAACTGAAGTGAGGATCCAATGGAGGAGCAGGCTGACTCGCTGGTTGTTGATGTGCGTCCTTCTGTGTCATCAGCAGGTAGCTCAGGATCGTCAGTGTTTCGCCCCTTAACCTGGACACTTCACCTGAGTGGGGCAGTGAGGGCTGGTTGTGAAACCTAACCCTCACCCACAGAAGGACGCCAGTTGTTGTTACGCTTCAACCACAGCCATCTAGAACTGCTCTCTGCTGCTCGTAAATCTCCTTGATAGCTTGCTTCACCTGCTTTGGGGGCATGCCTAGTTTCTGCAGGAAGTAACGTATTGATGAAGAAGGGAATCCTCTACATCCGACTTCCACAGGGAAGAGAACTGCGTGCCATCTTTTGACTGTGCCTCATCGACCAGATCTTGGTATTTTGTTTTCTTTAGCTGATGGGCGATGTCGAGCCGGTCTTCCCAGGAACTGTGAGCTCGATAATGAAGATGGACTTGGAGCTTTTTGACAGAAGAACGGCATCTGGTCGTAGTGATGTTGTTGCCACCTCTTCTGGGAAAACCAGTCTTCTCTTTAGGTCAACCTGTAACTCCCAGTCTTGTGCCCCTTGAAGGATCGAGCGGATCTGGGTGGGTTTTACAGATCCTGTGGGTACCGGACTTCCCTCTTTAACAAAGCTCACGGGTTGTGGTGGTAATGTCACTCTCTTGTTTGCCTTCAATCTCTCCAGGTCTATCCACTTTGCTATCTCTGTTAGAACTTTGTCATGTCTCCATCTGTATCTTCCATCCCCAAGTGCCTTTGGACATGCTGATAGGATGTGGTTCAGTGTACAAGAGTTCGTACCACATAGTTTGCATGTTGCACTGTCTTCTATTCCCCAGGTCATCAGGTTGCTTGGAGTTGGTAAGAGATCGGAGATGGCTCGGAGAAGGAAGCTAAGTTTGCCCTGATCAGTTCCCCCAGAGTTCCTTCCATGATAGGGGTCGATCTAGGGCAGCATCCCACTGGACCCAGCTGCCCTGTTTTGCAAGCCCTACTGCTTTGACTCTACGTTCCTCTTCTTCCGATTCCCGGATCCTCTGCACGACTAGCTCTCTCTTCTGCTTGTTGTTGGCTTGGCTCCAATGCTGGGAATGGTAGTTTCCCAGGCCAAGACGACCCTTGCACACAGTGCCAACTATTTCTTGATGTTTTAGTAGTTCTTCAGCATCTGTGACTGCTCTCTGGGGCTTCCACTTCCTTCCACTCTTGATGGTTTCTGCTGATAGGTTTACCTTCTTGTCTTTGGATGTGCGTAGTGTGGTGACAGCTCGTGCTTTGCGACCTTGAATTCTTCCACTACGGATGTCACTGGTAGTGTTAGTTTGGCAGTCTTGCTGTAGATGTTGATTGCACTAAAGCTGGGTGGCACCCCCAACCATCTTCTAAGAAACTTGCTGCAGAGTCTCTCCATGGCTTCAACTGCAGACATGGGAATGTCGTACAACAAGAAGGGCCACTGCAGTCTTGGTATAATGCCAAACTGGAAGCACCACACCTTGAACCTTCCCTGCAATTGGCTGTTGTCTATCGCTTGAAGCCAGTTCTTTACTTGTTGTTTAACAGCCTTGATGTTGCTGGTGTCTTTCAGGGAGCTATCGTAGTTCTTCCCAAGGCACTTGATCTGTTCATCTTGTATGGTTGGGCTCTTTTCCCCTTGGATGCTGAAGGTGTTCTTGGACAGCACTCCATTCTGTAAGCATAGGCTTCTTGATTTTGAAGGCTTGAATTTCATTCTTGCCCAGTTAGTTGCTCTTTCTAGCCCTCTTAGTATCCACCTTGTTCCTGCAAATGATGAGGTCGTGATCGTAATGTCATCCATGAAGGCTCGACATGGTGGGTGTCTTATGCCATCTTCGGCCATGGGACCTCTGCATTCTTTTCCTCCAGCTTTCAGGATGAGGTTCATAAGCGGTAACAAACAGGATGACTGATACTGTGCATCCTGCCATTATGCCTTTCTCCAGCCTCTGCCACTTGGTGGTAAAATCTCCAACAGTGAAACGCATCTGTAGATGGTCCATATAGTGCATCACTAGTTCAACCAGATCTTGTGGTATGCGATAGTGTTGGAGTGCTGTTCGAATGATCTGATGTGGTACGCTTGGGTAGGCTTGGGCAAGATCTAACCATACCACTGACAGGGTCTTCTTGTGTCTCTTTGCTTCTTTGATGAGCTGGCTGATTGCTGAGGTGTGCTCAAGGCATCCTGAATGGCCCGGGATTCCTCCTTTTTGCACACTAGGGTCCACAAATTCATTTGCTAGCAGGTAGGAAGTCATTCTCTTTGCCACTATTGACCAAAAGATCTTTCCCTCGATGTCTAGCAAGGAAATTTCTCTGAACTGGGATAGTGTTGATGAGTTCAATTCCTTTGGTACAAAGCAGCCTTCTGCTAGTGTCCATGTGCTTGGTAACTGTTTTTTCTTCCATAAAACACGGAGAATCTTGGCTAGCCTACGGAGCAGCAAAGGGCAGTTCTTGTAGATCTTATATGTCGTGCCTGATGGCCCTGGTGCTGATGCTGATCGAGCTTTCTTCACAACTGACTTGACTTCATCAAAAGTGAAATCTGACATATTGAAGGAGGTGTGGGGTTCTGGAATGGGTAGCTGGAAAGGGCATTCTCCGAGTGGGCTGTCTCTTTCTGCATCGCTGTGCGAAGCTGTGATACTATCTTCTACTTCTTCTCTTGAGCATGTTAGCTTTCCACTCTTTGGTTTTCCTAAAAGGTCAGATGTGAATCTGAAGGGGCTTCTGAAGAATGCCTGTCTTTTCCTTCTTTTCTCCCTTTGCTTCCTTCGAAGTGTCTCAGCTTTGCGGAGTAGAAGAAGCTTCTTATGTAGGTCAGAGAGAAGCTCTTCTAAACCTGCTTTCTCTATGCCTTCTGCCTTGCGCCATCTTTTCTTAAGGCTTCGCTGATCCTTGCGCAAAGAAGCGATCTGGCGTTGTCTTCTGCTAGGGCCTGCTTTTGGTCTTTCTTCCTTGGTCTCTTTCACACCAAAGGTTTCAAGGCTTTCTTGGAACACGATCTGGGTCATGGTCTTCATCTTATTGACTGCATCTCCTTTCAAGGTGTTTTCAAGGATAATGTCAAGGCTCTCATCCAGTTGTTTCCATCTGCGGTCTGATGCTGGTGGTAAGTTCAGCCGTGGCTTCTTCTCCAACTTTATTTCTTTGATGATTCCATTCTCTGCTCTAGTGTTCTGAGCGGCTAGAACTGGGAGGTCCTGGGCACTGTGGTTGGAATCCTGGTCCGGAACCTCTGACGACTGATGAGCTGTCTGTGTAAACTCAGAGATGGATCTCTGTGAATCGCTGATAGCTTTGCGTTGTTCTTGCCGTGTTTTACACTTTGTCTTCCCTTGATGGATTTTCACTCCACGCTCATTTTTGAAGAGACCGCCACAGCTGTTGCATCTTCGCTTTGCCTCATCTAGTACTGTTGCCGTTTTTTTTCTCGTAGTCCATATGTCATTGTCCTGGTCAGAATCCATGTAATCTGTCCGAGGTAGCAGATTATCCTCCCCCCCTCCTCGGTCTGCTTGGGGGTATTCTCTCTGTAGTGAACTTGTAGCGTTGTGGATGCAGTGCTTCGGGGTGCTAACCCTAACACTATAGCGACCCGTCTTTCCGGGCTGTCATTCGTTCTTTCTCGAACGTCAATGGGCCTTTCCCCATGGTCACTTAAATGTACATGATGAGTTAAACATTGGAATGCTTAGCTACAATCAGAGTCTGCTGGAACTACTCTTTATATATATATACAAAAATAAAAGGACAGGACAAAGACTTTCTATTGAAACTCCATTTATCACTACAGATCTGTTTCGAGGGGTGGTGAAACCATCCTCTCTCTTCAGGTGATTATAGAAGAATTAGAAGAAATAGAAGATTCTTCTATAATCACCTGAAGAGAGAGGATGGTGTCACCACCCCTCGAAACAGATCTGTAGTGATAAATGGAGTTTCAATAGAAAGTCTTTGTCCTGTCCTTTTATTTTTGTTTATTTGCTCTACCAAAAAGTATTGAGCACTCTCCTACGGAAGGATCTACTCAGAAAATCCTCTCTCTCTCTCTATATATATATATATATATATATATATATATATATATATATATATATATATATATATATATCGATTCACATATTCACACATTTACAGACTACAGTAATCCCTCACTTTCTGAAGTTAATGGGGACTGAGACCCCCCGTGATCACCAATTTCCACGAGGTAGGATCAACCCCCTTGACTGACTTATACGTGCATGTATGTGTATATAATATAAATAAATACATATTAAAAGCTAGAAATGCTTAAAATAACAATTAAACATTCAAAAATAATTAAAATAAAATATAAATACACACACATACAGACTCGCACGCTTGCGCACACTCAGATGCGCACCTCACATAAAAATGTAAGTTTTGTTGGGTTTTTTTTTTTTTTGTTTTGTTTCTTCGTTATTGTTTGTTTGTTTGTTTTTTGCATAATTGGCCTTGTTTTTTGGCATTTCCTTTTTTTTCCTTTATTTCCTTTTTTTTTTAATTTTTCGATGAATATTTTTGAAAAACCAGCAAAGCACTGAAGCCACAGAAACTGAAACACGAAGTAGCGAGGGATCACTGTATTGACATATTCATACGTATTCACACATACAGAGAAGGGTGCAAGATATGCACCGGGTAAGAGATAAAGTTTTAATTATGAGGTGCTAAAATGTTATGATGTTCGAGACGTGCTCCAGACATGAATTTTGCACTTGAAGCTTAAACATGAGTATTGTACTGTCCAGGAAGATTGTCTGAATGATGTTTATTCAGTCAGCGTCTATGATGGTGGGGGTCACATGTTCAACAGACTGTAGGCCAAAGCTGCAATCCAGTCTATTAGGTTTTGTTTTTAGTGTGTGTGTGTGTGTGTGTGTGTGTGTGTGTGTGTGTGTGATGGGGGCGCGCGGGGGTCCAGGATGTGTGGGGTCCCAGATGACTCAGCTGGCCCTCCTCTGAAATCTGCCAGTGTAAATATCACTGGGGGGGTGGGGGTTGTACTGTAGTTCCAATTACCTGCTCTGTCCTACTCGCCACCCACTGAAAGGCCTTCCTGTCCACTGCAGCAGAGTTGCTTAACCACACTGTACAAGAGTAGGTCAGGAGGTTGCCTGTGGTAGAGGGTTAAAAGTCCGTCAGTAGGAGTCGAGGTAGAATGGCTCATTGAAGTTTTCTGTAAAAGTACATCCTTTGTTGTGCTTCCCCCGCATGGTGGGAGATGTTTGTGGTCCAGGTGAAGTCAGCAGAGATGTGGACTCCAAGAAATTTGAAGCACTCCACCTTCTATAACTCCTCTCCATCAACATCAGGGCGGAGTGCTCCGTTTGTATTGATCTCCTGACGTTCATTATCATCTCCATGGTTTTGGATGTGTTTATTTCCAGATTGTTGTTGCCACACCACCATTGCAGATGTGTGAAATGCCGTTCTCTCTCTCTCTCTGTGTAATACCACACCTCTTTATATTGTGTTTTGTATGATTGCGATGTGATACTGGTGGTATTAAGAGGTGGATTAAGACCGTTAATTCCAACTGAAGGCCCAGGTGCCAAATGCAAGGCCCACCACTGCTATAATGTTTTCTTGGGGAAACACTCCTATAGAGTTTTAAACTCTAAAAATAATTTTAGTAATATAGTATTGAAGTTTTTAAAATAGTTATAGTTCATTCATTCCTTCTTTCATTTTCTGAAACGCTTAATCCTAATTAGGATCATGGGGAGGCTGGGGCCCATCTCAGCCGACTCTGGGTATGGGCAGAATACAACCTGGACAGTTCCCCAGGCCAGTGCAGGGCAGAACGACACTGATGGTTATGCGGCCTATTCTTGAAGAAAGTCAACAATGGTTCTTTTACATGAATCTCACCCACAGACAGTGAGAGAAATCGCTGGCCTTTGATAACCCAGTTAGTGTCTAGTCATAGTTTGCCACTGTGTATAGATAAAGTTATAGTTTAATAACTCGTAGTAACACACACACACACACACACACACACACACACACACACACACACACACACACACACACACACACACACACACACACACACACACACGCTCGCGTGTTTAAAGATAATGACATTCACAGTATGTCTGATACAAAATGAATTTATAAAGAAGTGTGTGTGTGTGTGTGTGTGTGTGTGTGTGTGTGTGTGTGTGTGTGTGTGTGTGTGTGTGTGTGACAGCCAATGATAGTGGGAAATCCAGCAGCTCCTGAACCTATTATGACGCTTAGCAGTCAGTGTGTAACCTGATTACTGCTGTGCAATGCAGGGCCAGGCTGCCAAATTATGGTCTGTTGTAGAGATTGGGTATTTCCTTAATTTAAACAATAATTCACTGCCCCACCTTTAGACCTCCCATTGATGTGGGGCTGCTTTATTTAATGTGTTAATTACACTGACTCGATCTGTAATTCCTAGCGCAAAGATTTACTGTGCAGAGATGCAGAGAGAGAGAGAGAGAGAGAGAGAGAGAGAGAGAGAGATCAATAACATGGGAGATATCTCTACTGTTATTCAAAAGAAAGAAGTGCTCTATTAAAAACCCATTTTGAGTCCTTGATTTAAAGCTCAGAAGTTTAGTTTTACTTTTGATTTGTGTCGAATTGATTTTGTAAACATGTCATTTTAATTTGTCCTTCGTGGTGATGTAACTCTTTGACAATTCTCTCTCTCTCTCTCTCTCTCTCTCTCTCTCTCTCTCTCTCTCTCTCTCTCTCTCTCTCTCTGTCTCTCTCTCTCTCTCTCTCTCTCTCTCTCCCCTCTCTCTCTCTCTCTCTCTCTCTCTCTCTCTCTCTCTCTCTCTCTCTCTCACACACACACACACACACACACACACACACACACACACCATATACATAGAGGTATATGAAATCCGTGCCCTTGGCTTTCCGAAGCAGTTGGACTGGCCCTCATTATTATTTTTATCACATTATGCTGACAATCTATTCAAAAGCTAGTGTCATTCTATAAAAGTTGCACCCAACAATTTTCTAGCCAGCCAAACATGCTACATACATGCTTACTGCTGTAGTTCACGAAAAGACTTTTTATGGGCATGCGTGTGCGAAGAATATGACTTAACAATCAATCTTT
The DNA here is from genome assembly GCA_024760905.1 of Plotosus lineatus. NCBI lineage: Eukaryota > Metazoa > Chordata > Actinopteri > Siluriformes > Plotosidae > Plotosus > Plotosus lineatus. Next base: position 31,865,017 of record CM045728.1, on the reverse strand, counting down.
ATTCTTCTTCTTCTTCTTCTTCTTCTTCTTCTTCTTCTTCTTCTTCTTATTATTATTATTATTATTATCATTTACCCAATTTAAATCTGTGAAATAGATGTACAAGTATGCTACACAATTTTGTGTTTTAAATCGTTAGTCATTTTGCGACAAGCGGCAAGCTAGCCTAAAAAAAAAAAAAAAAAAAAAAAGTATGTACTCATCGCCACTGAACTGAAATAAATGAATATTGAGTAGTGTGCGTGCTAAAAACCAGCTTTTACAATACACACCGGTCATGTTAAAAATGTAGCTAAAGACAAACAGTGTAAAATCACCCAATGGTCATATTTTTAGACGTGAACATTCATGCCTATATCACGTCAAATGTGGAAATTAATAATCATATATCGCGGCAGGCAGGACTTCACTTCCATTGGGATCATAAAATTGTTCAGAAGTCAGTAAAAAAATTTATATAAGGTTTCAGGTGAACAGCCCAGAGGTTTGGAAGCACAAGGAATAAATGTTTGCTATAATATATAATTATATATAAGTCTGTCTTCCTTTCGGCTTTTTCGCTTTTACTCGGGAGTGGCCACAGCGAATCATCTGATTCGTACGTTTGATTTGGTAGAGGTTTTTACGTCGGATGCCCTTCCTGTCACAACCCTTTCAGCAAGGAACAGAAACACACTGCCAGCTTTGCAGCTACTCTTTACGAAAGTCAGCAATGGTTCTTTTACATACCTCTCACCATAGACAGTGAGAGACATGGCCCGCCTTTGATAACCCAGTTAGCTGCACTGGGGTGGGGGGGGTGACAACCCTGTGGAGAGTGGGACTCGAACCCCCAACCTTTGGATCAGTGATCCAGCACCCTATACCTTTAGACCACCACCGCCCCACATTGTATATTATATATATTTATTTGTGGGGCAGTGGTGGTCTAGTGGATAGGGCGCAGGAACGCTGATCCTAAGGTTGGGGGCTCGAGTCCCCACAGGGTTGTCACTGTCCCCCCAGTGCGGCTAACTGGGTTATCAAAGGCAGGCCATGTCTCTCACTGTCTATGGTGAGAGGCATGTAAAAGAACCATTGCTGACTTTCGTAAAGAGTAGCTGCAAAGCCATCAGCGTGTTTCTGTCCCTTGCTAAAAGGGTTGTGTCAGGAAGGGAATCCGATGTAAAAACCTCTGCCAAATCAAATGTGCGAATCAAATGATTCGTTGTGGCGACTCCCGAGTAAAAGGGGAAAAGCTGAAAGGAATAAAGAAAGAAATTATATATTATATATTTGTGATGACACATCATCATTGTCTTGTTGGGGCCAAATGTTTCAAAGCTTCTCCTTAGCAATTTAGCTTGGCAGTAGTTTCAAGACAATGGGTTTAAAAATGTGTGTAAATTAGGACAACCGCTCAGAAGAGATATCAATTTTGTTAAAAATCATTAATTCAGCTCAAACTCCAATATAGTAAGCTTGAAAGGTCCAAGAAACAAAAGGTTTCTTTTTGTTTGTTTCTTTGTTTGTTTCTTTGTTTTTGAACAATTAATGAAAAGTTGGCCACTTTTCACTAATGGTTCAAGGTGCAGAATTTTTGTAAATGGTGAATTCAATCATCAGTAGCGAAAAAGTCAGACAACCTATGAAACCAAATTGTAGAATTGTATTCAAAATATGACCCTTTCCCATGCTAAGTTTGCTGATTTTCACTGCTCTGTTTTGGTTCATTTATTCATTTTCTGAACCTCTTAATCCTAATTAGGGTCATGGTAAGGCTGGCACCCATCTCAGCCAACTCTGGGTGAGGGCAGAGTACACGCTGGATTACTCACCAGGCCATCACAGGACAGAAACATGCTGATGGCAGCTCTTGATGAAAGTTAGCAATGGTTCTTTTACATTCCTCACACTTTGATAACCCAGTTAGCTGCACTGGAGGGGGGCAATGACAACCTGTTGACAGTGGGGCTTGAACCCCCAACCTTAGTATCTGTGATACATCACCTTTCCACCAGTCCACCACTGCCTGTGAGCTGTTTTGGTTTAATGGAGAAAACATTGAAAAAATTAAAAATAGTTAAAAAACAGAGGGTGTCAAGTTGGACCCCTCATCACCCTTTGTTGCCATTTTCAGAAAGAACTTATTAAACTTGACTATTTTATAAAATTATTAAATACGTTGTTTTGGGCAACAGAAAACATTTATGGCTTTGAAAAGCTTGTTGATTAGAAAGTCATCATTTAGAAGACCAAATAGTAATGTGTATCTTTCTGTGTAAGTAATGTCCACAAGTGATTTAAAAATCAGTGAAAGAATGTTTAAAGTACAGATCCTTGAACAATATGGTAAACAAAGTTATTAATCCTGTATTTTGTGAACTAATTTTCAACACCATTTTATGCTCAGTGTTTACAAATAGAACAACACACTGACGATTAAAAAACATTAGTTACACAGTCCTACTGTATATCTCGCAACAGAATTCACCCCTGAAATGTTATAGTACAATTTGTGTGCTTGTCTGAGCATCAACACCCACTCACACATCCACTAGGCCTAAAAGATCAGCCTTATTTACAGACAAGCAGTGCACTGAGTTAGATATTCCATGGCAAACACCCTGCCGATATTCAGTCGCTTGCCCGTTTTACATACAAATATGGATGGTAGCACAAATGGTCTCTCTCTCTCTCTCTCTCTCTCTCTCTCTCTCTCTCTCTCTCACACACACACACACACACACACACACACACACTAGTCTCAAGTACACACATACACAGATGCAGACATTCCCCCTCCTTTGTCAATGTGTGTAAAGTAGAATGGAGTTGGCTGCGTTTGCCCTGGGGAGGACTCGTGGCCATGGCTATGTGACAGCCTGCTGCCAGATCAGGCTCCTGTCAGCCATGCAGGCTGCCGTTAAACAAGCTGCACTTATGAGCCAGAAAAATAATTGGAGGCTGCCGCCCACAATATGCTGCCCGTTTTCTCTGTCCATCTGAGTGGCTTCAACAGTGTCAGCTCCTATTAGGGCACAAGGTTCAGGGCAGAATACACTTTCCCTTTTCTCTGCCTCAATCTTTCTCTCTGGTCCACTGGAGCTGTTCTAGGAATAGAGTCTACCCTACTACATCCACATCCCGAAGGGGAGGTGCCGAGAGCACACGTGTGAGCGTGTGCACGCGCGCGCGCGCGAGAGAGAGAGAGAGAGAGAGAGAGAGAGAGAGAGAGAGCGAGAGCAGAGGGCTGCAGGTCTTTGCTATCATGTTCAAGTTGTCATGTCAGAAGGCCGTCAGGTCATCCAGCATGAGCAGACCCTCCACACAGAATCTGGATCTGGATCTGCATCTGTGTGACAGGAGTGAGTGTGTCATTAGGGTTCTTAGCAAAGCCACTAGCTTTTGATCTGACAGGCCAAGGGTCAGAGCCAATCAGCCTTTACTAATTCACAAACACATACCACCAGTCCCTGTTGTCGACCATGCCCAGGATCATGTCAGAGTAAGCCAGTCTGGACACATGACATGTAGAATATGTAATATCATGTTCCTGCCAAATAACACACTCCATATGACATACTGTTTGGACAGGCCACAGACAAGACAATCTGACCCACAGCACAGGAGGACACTCCCTAATCTCAATACACCAGAAGCCACTAGTCGCTCTCAACATTCAGGCTGCAACTGCATTATTGCTTTGTTTATTTATTTATTTTTTTTTGCTTTTTTGTTTTTTTTTGCCTAAAAACAAAGAACCGAGGTCCTGATTGTATAGTAAAAAGAAAAAATAATATTACCCATATGAAACAACAGGCTATTACATTTTTTTTTATTCACAGTTCATGTTATTTATTAATATTAATCAGTAATAGCAACGACGATATAAAGAATTTTTCAGAGGGTGATAACACACTACAAGATCTGAATCATGTTTCAAATAATACAAAAGTTTAATTATATAGTTGTTTTTTATTATTATTGATTTAAAATATTTTTAAGTCAGGCAGTTGGTGGCCTGGTTGTAGAGTGCTGGATTACTGATCCCAAGGTTGGGGATTCAATCCCTACAATCACCAGGTTGTCACCACTGTCCCTTAAGTGCGGCTTATTGGGTTATCAATGGCCCTCCATGTCGCCGGAATTTAAAAAGAACCATTAATTACTTTTGTAAAGAATAGGCTGCATAGCCGTCAGTGAGTTACTGGAAGCAGTACAGGGTGTACTCTGCCCTTGCCCAGAGTCAGCTGAGATGGGCTCCAGCCTCCCCACTAGCTTAATTACGATTAAGTGGTTCATAAATTGAATGAATGAGAATACTGTATTTGCAAGTCCACAGAACAGTACATATAGCCAGTATGAGTCATGTTTGCCAAGGACATGCTTTTTATTTTAAAGAAATAAACCAATCTTTACCAAAAGCAACTTAACGTGCTTCTAGTTTTGACAGCCTCTTCTTCTTTCCATTTCGGCTTTTTCCCTTTTTCAGGGGTCTCCACAGCGAATCATCTGATTCACACATTTGATTTGGCATAGGTTTTTACGTCGGATGCCCTTCCTGACACAAACCTTTCTCAAGGGACAGAAACACACTGACGGTTTTGCAGCTACTCTTTACGAAAGTCAGCAATGGTTCTTTTACATGAACCTCTCACCATAGACAGTGAGTGACATGGCCGACCTTTGATGACCCAGTTAGCTGCACTGGGAGAAACAGTGACAACCTTGTGGAGAGTGTGACCGCAACCTTAAGATCAGCGATCCAGTGCCCTTTACCACCAGGCCGCCACTGCCCCCTAACTTCTAGTTTTGACAGCAGCCAGCCATTTTCTTGCTCGCTTTTCAAGGAAGGAAAGGGAAAGGAGGAACATAAATCACAAATACAAACCAGATTCCAAAAAAGTTGGGACACTATACAAATTGTAAATAAAAACAACAATTGAATGCAATGATGTAGCTGTGCCAAATTTCAATATTTTTTTTCTGAATAGAATATAGATGACAGGGTCAAAGATCAGGTCACAGAAAAACTGAGAAAATGTATCATTTTAAGGGGAAAATATGTTTATTTTAAATTTTATGGTGTCAACAAATCTCAAAAAAGTCGGCACAAGGTCATTTTCACCACTGTGAGGCATCCCCTCTTCTTCTTATAACAGGTTAGGACCGAGGAGACAAGTTTTTGAAGTTTAGAAATAGGATTGCTGCCCCATTCTTGTCTAATACAGGCCTGTTCAACTGTCTTGGGCCTTCTTTGTTGCATCTTCCTCTTTATGATGCCCCAAATGTTCTCTATAGGTGAAAGATCTGAACTGCAGGCTGGCCATTTCAATACCCGGATCCTTTTCCTATGCAGCCATGATGCTGTAATTAATGCTGCATGTGGTCTGGCATTATCATCTTGAAAAATGCAAGGTCTTCTCTGAAAGAGACGATGTCTGGATGGGCGCATATGTTGTTCTAGAACCTGAATATATCTTTCTGCATTGACGGTGCCTTTCCAGATGTGCAAGCTACCCATGCCACACGCACTCATGTAGCCCCATACCATCACAGATGCAGGCTTCTGAACTGAGCGCTGATAACAATTTGGGTTGTCCTTGTCCTCTTTAGTCCAGATCACATGGCGTCCCAGTTTTCTATAAAGAATGTCTAATTGTGATTCTTCTGACCACTGAACAGTTTTCCACTTTGTAACACATTCCATTTTAAATAACCTCTGGCCCAGAGAAAACGCCTGCGCTTCTGGGTCCTGTTTAGAAATGGCTTCTTCTTTTTACTGTAGAGTTTCAGCTGGCAACGGCGGATGCCACGCGAGATTTTGTTCACTGACAATGGTTTCTGAAAGTATTGTTGAGCCCCTTTGGTGATTTCCCTTACAGTAGCATTTCTGTTTGTGGTGCAGTGCTGTTTAAGGGCCCGAAGATCATGAGCATTCAATATGGTTTTTCGGGCTTGACTCTTACTCACAGAGATTGTTTCAGATGCTCTGAATCTTTGGATGATGATATGCACTGTAGATGATGATAACTTCAAACTCTTTACAATTTTTCACTGGGAAACATATTTCTGATATTGCTCCTCTATCTTTCTGGGCAACATTGGGGTAATTGGTGATCCTCTACCCATCTTCACTTCTGAGAGACACTGCCACTCTGAAAAACTATTTTTATACTCAGTCATGTTGCCAATGGACCTCATTCATGGTAATTGGAATAGTCGGAAGCTGTTCGTTATAAGTGCAGTTGACTTTTCCAGCCTCTTATTGCTACCTTACCCAATTTTTTTGAGATTTGTTGAGACCATGAAATTTATAATCAACATAATTTTTCCTTAAAATGATACATTTTCTCAGTTTCTGCTTTTGACCCTGTCATCTATGTTTTATTCAGAATAAAATATTGAAATTTGGCACTTCCACATCATTGCATTTCATGCCCTAACTTTTTTGGAATCCGGTTTGTAAGATAAATCAGCTACGTAACACTCATATCATTCCTGGGTGATGGAACCTTGTGCCTTGGTAACTGCTACTCATTCTGAGATTTGGCTTACAACAGCATGAATGGTTAGAAAATAACATGAACTTTTGGCAGCCCATGGCTTCACTGTGGATTGTATTAAGTAACTAACCTAAATGGCAGACAGGAGCTCAGGGCAGAGCCTACCAACTGTATCTTAAATGACTTTTTTGAGGAAAAGCATTGTAAGTTCGTCAATTATGCAATAATTATTTAAAATGACCCGATGGAAATAAAGGATAAGCCAGTTCATAGGAGAATACCACAAATTAGCTAGTGGCTTTCCACCAATCAGAAATGAGAAAATATTTTGAACAAATCAGAACATTAATTATCTTGGTATTGTGGCACCTGCCAAGGACTGGGATGTATAATGCTGAAAGTGAACAGTCATTTCTTGAATTCACTGTGCTGAAAGCCGGGGAAATGAGCAAGTGTAGGGGGTTGGAGAAAAATGTTTAAATTGCTTTATACAGTGTATATTCCAATTTTTAACTATGTAAAGCTTCTTTGCGACAATGTCAATTGTAAAAAGTGCTATACAAATAAAACGGAATTGAAGTGTGAGTATTGGTGTGACTTTTACAAGAGCCACATTGTGACAACTAAGTGCTTGGATCTATTTTATCTTCTTCTGGTTTGTTTGTGGTATACAGTGGCAAGTACATCCAAGAGAAACAGTCAACCTGTCAAATAACAAATATCTCATGGGTGCCCAAAGTTTATTGATGTGTGTGAAAAGAGGTGGTATGTTCCTGCTATGCTATGTTTAGTTTTTACCAAAAGCACTCCAAAGATCGGCAACCTGTAAACATCGTCAGGAGAGTCCAAGGGAATGACTAGCTGGGACCAATCCAACAAAAACTTTTTCTTAGATAGAAAGGCATTAGGACACACAGTACATCACAGCTTGGTGCATATCGGATCTGATACTGATCCCTGTTCACCTCCAATTGCACATAAATATGACAACTACATCATAGAGCAATGGAAAGAGGTGGCCCAGTCTGATGAATCATATTTTCTTTTACATTTTGTGGACACACAGTGCATGCATGACTTCTTGGGAAACAATTTACATTTACACTATTTGGTGGACACCCTTACCTAATGTGACTCTTATTTATCTCAAAATATAACCAAACAGTTGATGGTTAATGGCTTTGCTTCGCAGCCAATATTTTATTTAATGGGGCTTGAACCAAAACTTCTGATCAGTAACCCACAGACCTAAGAAACCACGGTCATCATCATCATCATTATCTTCTGCTAAGTCCGGGGTCGGGTTGCGGAGGCAGAAACCTAAGCAAAGAGGTCCAGACGTCCCTCTCCCCAGTCACTTCCTCCAACTCTTCCCGGGGGGACACCGAGGTGGTCCCAGACAAGAGACATAGTCCCTCCAGCGTGTTCTAGGTCGACCCCGGGGTCTCTTCCCGGTTGGACATGCCCGAAACGCCACACCAGGGAGGCGTTCGGGAGGCATTCTAACCAGATGCCCAAGCCACCTCAACTGGCCCCTTTCAGTGCGAAGGAGCAACGGATCTATTCCGAGCTCCCCCCAGATGGTAGAGCTCCTCACCTTATCTCTAAGGGAGAACCCCGCCACCTGGCAAAGGAAGCTCATTTCAGCCGCTTGTATCTGCGATCTTGTTCTTTCGGTCACTACCCAAAGCTCGTGACCATAGGTGAGGGTTGGAATGTAGACCGACTGGTAAATTGAGAGCTTCGCCTTGCGTCTCAGCTCCTTCTTCACCACGACGGACCGGTACATGCTCCTTTTAACAGCAGAGGCTGCAGAAATCCATCTGTCAATCTCCCGCTCCATCCTTCCCTCACTCGTGAACAAGACTCCAAGATACTTAAACTCCTCCACTTGGGGCAGGACCTCATTCCCGACCTGGAGGCTGCATTCCACCCTTGTCCAACTGAGAACCATGGCCTTGGACATGGAGGTACTGATCCTCATTCCGGCTGCTTCGCACTCGACTGCGAACCACTCCAATAAGAGCTGCAGGTCCCGACTTGATGAAGCCAAAAGGACAACATTGTTCACAAAAAGCAGAGTCGAAATCTGATGGCCACCAAACCAGAAACCACGATGATGCATGATAACACCAGAATGCACTATGGGAAGAAATCCAAGTTAGAGCTTAGTTAGTAAGGCAGTGTGAGGCTCTGGGCAATATTCCACTGGGAAGCCTTTAGTTTTGAGACTCATGTAGAAACAACTTTGACTGATAATATCTACCTAAACAGTGTTGCAGTCCAGATACAGCTCTTCATGTCAATGGTATTCCCTAATGGCACTGGCCTCTTTCAGCAGGATAATTCCAACCAGGGCTCATGAGATGCAACACCACAGGGTTACCCTTTAGCAAGAATCAAGAACACAACCTGAGGTTAATCTCCACCAGCACAGAATGATGATGGGCGCTCAGATTATTTTTCAATAAGAAATGATCATAACAATGCTGAAAATTCCTTTATTCATTAATTATATGAACTGCTTAATCCCAATTAGGGTTGCGGGGAGGCTGGCACCAATCTCAGCTGACATTGGCCGAACGCAGAGTACACCGTGGACAGCTCACCAGGTTATCGCAGGGCAGAAACACGCTGATGGCTGTGCAGCCTACTCTTGATGAATGTCAGCAATGGTTCTTTTAAAGGACTCTCACCATAGACAGTGAGAGACATGGCTGGCCTTTAATAAGTCAGTTATCTGCACTGGGCAGGGTGAAAATACGACAGTAATTAAACTTTGTACAGACACTCCCCGACTTACGTTTTTAATTGGTTCCGGACGGCCGAACGTAAGTTGAAAGTGAACGTAAGTTGTTACAGTGACGTATGACGTATGGCGTGTGACATATGATGCTCATACTGTCCTATACATCTATAAATACCATTACTGTATCTCATAAAACACCCCTAAATCAATTATTATAAACATAACATTGTAAAATAATATCAAATATATCAAATAATATTAATATTAATTTCAAATAAACTATATTCAAGCAAAATAATTTCAAATTGATAAATTTTAATCAAATTCACTCATCAAATATCAAATACAGTATCAAATATAACCTTTAACATTCTCTATGATGCGATTGTTCTGCTTGTAAATGGTTCCGGTGGTCGACGGATGGTCACATGGCATGAAGCTGAGCCGACTCACTTCACATGAATCTTAAAACAGCCAATCATCGCTTACAATATGTGAGGCGCTCAATACCGAAAGTAGTGCACTTGCTGAAGGCAGTTTACTTGCTTGAAACAAAGCGCGGGTTATACGGACATCCGGTCTTTTAATTGAGCAAGGGCGTTGTTGTACTCGTTTAGTACTCAGCCTGCACTGATGTGAATCACTAATGTGAATCAGCAGAGCAGAGAGTTCCCTTTCTTGGGTTTTCATTCATTTTACAACTCTCTTTGCTTAACTGAGTATGTATGGTAGATTGTGTCGATCTGAGCAGATAGTTAATTCATCTCTCTGTGTGTGGGTATATATGTATATATATATATATATATATATATATATATATATATATATATATATATATATATATATATATATATATATACTAGTCCTAGTCACACACACACACATATACTAATCCTTCTCAAAAAAATAGCATATTGTGATAAAGTTCATTCTTTTCTGTAATGTACTGATAAAAATGAAACTTTCATACATTTTAGATTCATTGCACACCAACTGGAATATTTTAGGTCTTTTATTGTTTTAATACTGATGATTTTGGCATACAGCTCATGAAAACGCAAAATTCCTATCTCAAAAAATTAGCAGATAATGAAAAGGTACTCTAAACCAGCTATTAACCTAATCATCTGAATCAACCAATTAACTCTAAACACCTGCAAAAGATTCCTGAGGCTTTTAAAAACTCCCAGCCTGGTTCATTACTCAAAACCGCAATCATGGGTAAGACTGCCGACCTGACTGCTGTCCAGAAGGCCATCATTGACACCCTCAAGCAAGAGGGTAAGACACAGAAAGAAATCTCTGAGCGAATAGGCTGTTCCCAGAGTGCTGTATCAAGGCACCTCAGTGGGACGTCTGTGGGAAGGAAAAAGTGTGGCAGAAAACGCTGCACAACCAGAAGAGGTGACTGGACCCTGAGGAAGATTGTGGAGAAGGGCCGATTCCAGACCTTGGGGGACCTGTGGAAGCAGTGGACTGGGCTACAGGTGCCACATTCCCCAGGTCAAGCCACTTTTGAACCAGAAACAGCGGCAGAAGCGCCTGACTTGGGCGACAAAGAAGCAGCACTGGACTGTTGCTCAGTGGTCCAAAGTACTTTTTTCGGATGAAAGCAAATTTTGCATGTCATTCGGAAATCAAGGTGCCGGAGTCTGGAGGAAGACTGGGGAGAAGGAAATGCCAAAATGCCTGAAGTCCAGTGTCAAGTACCCACAGTCAGTGATGGTCTGGGGTGCCATGTCAGCTGCTGGTGTTGGTCCACTGTGTTTTATCAAGGGCAGGGTCAATGCAGCTAGCTATCAGGAGATTTTGGAGCACTTCATGCTTCCATCTGCTGAAAAGCTTTATGGAGATGAAGATTTCATTTTTCAGCACGACCTGGCACCTGCTCACAGTGCCAAAACCACTGCTAAATGGTTTACTGACCATGGTATTACTGTGCTCAATTGGCCTGCCAACTCTCCTGACCTGAATCCCATAGAGAATCTGTGGGATATTGTGAAGAGAAAGTTGAGAGACACCAGACCCAACACTGTGGATGAGCTTAAGGCCGCTATCGAAGCATCCTGGGCCTCTGTAACACCTCAGCAGTGCCACAGGCTGATTGCCTCCATGCCACGCCGCATTGAAGCAGTAATTTCTGCAAAAGGATTCCCGACCAAGTATTGAGTGCATAACTGAACATAATTATTTGAAGGTTGACTTTTTTTTGTATTAAAAACACTTTTTTTATTGGTCGGATGACATATGCTAATTTTTTGAGATAGGAATTTTGGGTTTTCATGAGCTGTATGCCAAAATCATCAGTATTAAAACAATAAAAGACCTGAAATATTTCAGTTGGTGTGCAATGAATCTAAAATATATGAAAGTTTAATTTTTATCAGTACATTACAGAAAAGAATGAACTTTATCACAATATGCTAATTTTTTGAGAAAAGGACTAGTATATATAACATAACATAACATAACATAACATGAGTGGTGAGAACAGGCCATTCAGCCCAACTAAGCTCACCATTGTCCTATTCTAAAGTGACTCTAACCTTAAAGACGCACCATGACTAGATGGTATCCAGCACTAGATCAAGTCTGCTTTTGAAGACTTGTAAGGTTTCTGCTTCGACAACGTGGTTAGGCAATCTATTCCACACTGAAATTACCCTCTGCGAGAAAAAATATTTCCTAATATTTGTGCTAAATTTACCCTTGAATAACTTCCATTTATGACCCCTAGTTCTACTTACAGAACTTGGCCTAAGTAATCGGGCATAGTTGACTTTATTAATCCCCTTAAGATACTTAAAGACCTCAATCAGATCACCTCTAATTCTCCTTTTTTGAAGACTGAAAAGGTTTAGGATCCTCATCCTCTCCTCATAGGATTCCTTATATATATATATATATATATATATACATATATATATATATATATATATATATATATAGAGAGAGAGAGAGAGAGAGAGAGAGAGAGAGAGAGGATTTTCTGAGTAGATCCTTCCATAAGAGAGTGCTCAATACTTTTGGTAGAGCACATAACAATAAAAGGACAGGACAAAGACTTTCTATTGAAACTCCATTTATCACTACAGATCTGTTTCGAGGGGTGGTGAAACCATCCTCTCTCTTCAGGTGATTATAGATATTCTTATTAATATCTAGAATATTATATTCTTCTATAATCACCTGAAGAGAGAGGATGGTTTCACCACCCCTCGAAACAGATCTGTAGTGATAAATGGAGTTTCAATAGACAGTCTTTGTCCTGTCCTTTTATTTTTATTGGTATATATATATGTATATATATATATATATATATATATAAAACTGAAATGGGAAGAAGGAGGGGCATGTTTGTAAACAATTGTCGCAGTGTCATTACGTCATTATGTCGGCGTACTATGCAGGTACATCCAAACTCAAAATTTGACTTTTTTTTTTTTTGGAAAAAAAAAAAACATAAAAGCGAAAAAAAACCAAACAAACGTAAAACGGATGAAAGTAAGTCGGGGAGCGTCTGTATTGTCTTAGCATATTTATACTTTAAATATTCCTGTATTGGAGTATTTGTAGTATTTCTGCTTCATTGCATTTTCAACAAATAAATTTGCAGTAAAAACACTTTTTTTTTTTAATTCCTTCCAGTTTTAGACTCTCAAACTGCTCATTAGAAGTTATGAATATCTCCTCTCTCATCCATCCCATAAACATATGCTCCATATCACTTGAATGAGCTTAGTTTAATATCCAATCATTTTGTTTAAAGCATCTTATGAAGTTAATCTTAATAGGAAATACTATTTAATATAAAGTATCATTATTTAGCATAATTAAGTATCATACCTCTCTGTACCATTAATGTCGGCCTTGTCATGTTGCACAGGTTTCACCACAGTTATCCATGTGTATTTGATCGATAAACCACCACGCTGCAGTGTTGAGTGCCTCAGGCCATACGTCAGTAAATGTTTCTATGTGCTGGTGTAAGCAAAGATTCAAGTAAACTGACATGTATCTACCACTTGCCTCCACAGAACGCACTGAGTCACTTTAATTTGGGAAGAGAAAGCATGCTCAGGTACGTTTTGGTCATTTGTTAACATGAAGAATATTTTCTGGCATATTGATTTAAAAAGGTCAGGTTTAAGTGGCCCAGACCATCATGGGGGCAGAAACACACTTGATGCAATGTGGCCTACTCTTTTCAGAGGTCAGCAATGGTTCTTTTACATGACTCTCAACACGGACATTGACTGGTCTTTGATAACCCAGTTATCTGCACTGGTGTGTGTGTGTGTGTGTGTGTGTGTGTGTGGGGGGGGGGGGGGGGGGGGCAAGCATTGACAACCCGGTGATAATAGGGCTTGAACCTCTGACCTTCAGATCAACAATCTAACACCTTACCAAGGGGCACCACTACCCCTAAAAGAAATAATTATTACTTTTCACAAAAAACAATTTTGATTTCAATTCATGAGGTAACATTATTATTTTACATTAACTCAATTAAGTTTTAGTCCTACCATGCTTTTTACAATTGACATTGTTGCAAAGCAGCTTTACACTGTAAAAGTAGGAGTTCACACAGTATAAATAATTTAAACATTTTCTACAAACACTACACAACTGTGATGAGCAAGAAATTGGCGATGGTAGTAAAGAACAACGCCCTCAGTTGTTACAAGGAGGAAACCTTGAGAGGAACCAGACACAAAATGGAAATCCATCCACATTTGGGGGAAATCATAAAGACACAAACCACAAAGGAGAAGTTCAATACAGTCCAAATTGTAGGCCAGTTGATTATACAACAATTATAAGTCCTAATTAATTGTGGGAAATGAGTTTATATCACCAGCAGTGAAAAGTCATCTTCTGAGTGCACATCTAAGTCCATATACTTATAGATCTTCATTATCAGGAGGAAGGGGCTTCCAGGATGAGAACTCCAGTCAGCACACCAGAACAGACCACAGGACTCAGAAAGCAGAAGGATCAGGATCACTGGCATTCCAGAAGTAGAATCTCAACAAGACCTCAAAAAATTGCTGTTATTAAGTATATATGGATCCCTCACTTTCTGCGGTTAATTGGGACCAAAATTCCCATGCGACCATCGAAATCCACGAAGTAGTCTGGAATTCCCCCGGAATTGAACCAAGGGAACCTTCTTGCTGTGAGGCGAACATGCTAACCACAATGCCACCATGCCACCCCAAGTTGAATGTAATCTATTCTAACCCAATCTAATCTACCCCCCCCCCCCGACTGACGTATACGTACATGAATATGTGTATATCATATCAATAAATGCATATTCAATGCTATAAATGCTTATAATAGCAATTGTACATTCAAAAATAATGCATAAGATGTAAATAATACATATATAAATACACACACATACAGACGTGCGTGTGCACCACATAACTATGTACCTAGTTTTGATGGGAGATTTTGGGTTGTTTATTGTTTTGTGCTGGTTTAGGTTTTTTTTTTTTTTTTTTTTTTTTTTTTGCATAATTGGCCTAGTGTTTGTGGCATTTTTCTTAACTTTTCCCCTTATTCCTTAATTTCCTTATATTTTAATTGGATGAATATTTATTTATATTTTGAAAAACCACGATGCACTGAAGCCGCATGAATTGAAGCGCAAAGTAGCAAGGGATCCCTGTACTCATAATAGAGAACAGATATGTTCTTAGGTATATCAATGAAAGTTAAATATAGGAATGTATTATTGCCGAGTGCAAGCAGGGACTCCGGCATGAGTAAAGGAGAAAGAACCAGAAGGAAGGGGGGGGGCACCCTGTGACATTGGGCAGTTAGCCACCCCACTGTCAACAGACCTGAGTGAGCTTGTGGAGTGATGGAGCAACAGCATCCCAACATCACAGTTTACCAGAACTCTCTGTCTCAGACCTTCAGATCTGCTCCTTTACCCAATAAAAGGCTGTGAACAAAATGCTTGAATAAACAAGTTAATTTTCAGCCTTGTCTTAAAAACAGAGACTTTGTCTGAGTCCCGAACATTAACTGGAAGGTTATATCTGTACTATATATACATATTACATATACATTTGTATATTACATCTGCTTATTTGTGCTTCTGTATAGTCATATAGAATATCTGTATATTGCTCCTATGTAAATTAATGCTAATTTATTCTCACCTTTTCACTGCCCATATCTGTACATGACTGTTCACATAACTTATTTGTACATAATCTGTGCAGGACTATCCCCACATTTTACACTGCCCTCCTTATCATAACTACTACTTCTAACTGTACATACTGCACATTCTGTATATATTGCACTTGCTGTTCTATGCACTTCTGATTGAATGCAAAGCTGTATTACATTACCCTTTATTTATGCATGTGTAATGACAATCAAGTTTAATCTATCCATTCATTCATTCATTTATTCAAACCGTTTAACTCTAATTTGGGTCACGGGGAGACGAGCACCCATCTGAGTTGACTCTGGGTGAGAGCGGGGTAAACCCTGGACAGCTCACCAGGCCATTGCAGGGCAGACACTGACACAACCATTCGCACTCACACTTAGGGGAGATTTGGAGCAGCCAATTAACCTACTGTGCATGTTTTTGGACTCGGGGGGGACCCCTTTTTCCAGAGGAAACCCACACAAGCACATGGAGAACATGCAAACAACACACAGAAACGCATGAGCCCGGAATTGTACCAAGTGAACCTTCTTGCTGTGAGGCGAACATGCTAACTACAACGCCACCATGTCACCCCAAGTTGAATCTAATCTATTCTAACCCAATCTAATCTAAATCCACAACTGTGGGGTTTTGTAAGAGAAAGTTCTGCCCTCCTGCAGTGGTCTTCAGTAACCATCCTGCCCTTTTGATCTAAGGGTGTGCTGCATCATAAACGACAAGAAATTTGCTAAGATAGTGTGGCGTGAGACCATTAAATGCTTCATAGGTTAATAGTATTTTATGTTCGATTTGAAATTTAGCTAGCAGTCAGTGCAGTGTAAACCAGGTCAGGCTGATATGCTTATGTCTTTTGGTTCGAGTAACAAATCTTGCTTCTGCATTCTGGACCAACTGTAGCTTGTTTATGCTCCTATTAGAACAATCAGACAGTAACACATTGCAATAATGTAATATTGAAGTAACAAAAGCATGAAAAAGTTTTTCCACATCACATGAAGTGACATCATATTTCTTACTTTAGCAATATTCCCGAGATGAAAGAAGGCTATGCGAGTAATATTATCTACATGAGCTTCAAATGAAAGGCCAGGGTCTATAATCACTCCAAGGTCCTTTACCGCTGCACATGATGAAACTGAAACACCATCCAAACTTATTACATAATCAGAAACCTTATTTCTAGCTGCCTGAGATCCAAGTACAAGTACAGTACTTCTGTCTTTTCAGAGCTTAATAAGAGTAAGTTAGTAAGCATCCAGTGTTTAAAGTCCTTTACACATTTCTCAATTTTATTAAACTGGTGTCTCTCATCTAGCTTTGCAGAAATATACTAGTATAACTGTGTATTATTAACATAACAATGAAAGCTAATACCATGACCATGAATGATATTACTGAAAGGGAGCATGTATAGAGATAAAAGGAATGGTCCCAGGATAGAACCTTGTGGAACATTGGAAAATACTGAGAAATCACCATTTACATTAACAAACTGATATCAGTCAGTTAAATAAAATTTAACCCAGGAGAGGGTCGTCCCTTTAACAACAAAAACATTTCCTCATTTGTCAAGGAGAATCATATGATCAGTAGTGCCAAAGGCTGCAATAACGTCAAGTAACACAAGCAGGGAGACACAGTTGTGGTCAGAAACCCCCAGGAGGTCATTTCATCTTAACGAGTACCGTCTCTGTGCTATGATTGCACCTAAATCCTGTTCAATACATTTCATAAACGTTATTCCTACAAAGATATGAACATGACTGCAGTGCTACAACTTTTTCTAAGATCTTAGAGATAAATGGGAGGTTTAATATTTGTCTACTAATATATTTGGACAGTTGACATGGGTTAAGATCAGGTGTTTGATCAGGGGTTTGATAACTGCTAGTTAAAAGGATTTTGGTACATAACCAGGAAAAAGAGAACAATTTATTACATTTAATAAAGGGTTGATCAGTTCTGATAATATCTGCATAAAGAAACTTGTAGGCACTGGATCAAGCACACAGGTTGATTTTGATGAGGAATTTAATGAAATTAGTTCTGTCTTTTGAATGGGGCTAAAACACTTAAGTTGCAGATCTGATAAGAGTGTATTATTATTTATGGTTTTAGTTACTGAAATATCTATCTTTAAATGTAGGGAATCAATTTTTTTGCCTGATATTTTCAACATTTTGACATTAAACATTTTATTAAAATTGTCACTGCTATAAGTTGATGGTTTACACATTTCAAGTTTCCTAGTTATTCTGAAATAATATTAACTAATTTTATATATATATATATATATATATATATATATATATATATATATATATATATATATATATATATATATATATATATATATATATATATATATATATATATATATATATATATATATTAGATTTGATACTGCTCTTGGAGCACTTAGAGCTTTTATGTAATTAAGCATACTTTCTTTCCATTGTAGTTCGGATACCATTAATTTACTTTGATGCCATTTTTAATTCTAGTTTACTGGTGTTCTGATTCACTGTATGTGTTTCATCATTATACCAAGGGGCTATATATTTTTTTTTTCTCTGTGATTGGTTTTCTTTTAAGGCGTAAATTTTTTCTAAAAGCACTCAGTGGCTTGCTTGAGTTCTGTGAGTTCTGATGATGATCCAATCATAGTTGATAAATCTGGAAGATTATGAATGAAACTCTGTGCAGTAGTTGATATGAAACTACGCTGAATGTGATAACATAGCAAGGTGACTTCCTCAATCCCGCCAGCATGCTTTTCGTGAAGGAAAAAACCTTGGAGGTTTGGGTGGAATCTATCCATTACTGGGGTTGAGATCTCAGAGGTCGTCAAAAATCTTCAGTTCAGTTCATTTTCTGTAACCGCTTAATTCGAATTAGGGTCGCGGGGAGGCTGGCGCCCATCCCAGCCAACTTCGGGCGAGGGCAGAGCACACCCTGGACAGCTCGCCAGGCCATCGCAGGGCGGAAACACGCTGCTGGCTTTGCAGCCTACTCTTGTCGAAAGTCAGCAATGGTTCTTTTACATGCCTCACACCATAGACAGTGAGAGACATGGCCCGCCTTTGATAACCCAGTTAGCTGCACTGGGGGGGACAGTGACAACCTTGTGGAGAGTGGGAATCGAACCCCCAACCTTTGGATCAGCGATCCAGCGCCCTATACCACTAGACCACCACTGCCCGTCAAAAATCTTTTTTTGTTGAATTTCTTTGCTGAGTTAAAGTTTCTGGTGAGCGGGACGTCTGGACCTTATTGTTTAGGCTGCTGCCCCCACTGTCTGACCCTGGATTAAGATGATGATGGTGATGATGATGATGATGATGATGATGATGATGATGATGATGATGATGATGATGATGATAGAATCAGCTGCGTGGGCATATTTTTTCCAGGAATACGGTATATGTAATGTTGGTCTAGAGCATTTCAAACATATTGAATTAATGTTTAAATTTGTGTGTAAGGTCAAAATTATCAGAATAAATAATTGCGATTCTTTCTCTTCTGCCAGTTCAACAAGGTTGGGATTTATAACTATATCCGGGAGGACTTGATTATTTTAATGCTACATACACATTTAATATATATTTCTGTTGAACACATTACACTGAACTCCTGTTCAGTAATGATTTCATTAACAATAAGCGCTTTAGATGTCAGAGATATAATATGTAACAACTCACTGTCCCCCCAGTGCGGCTAACTGGGTTATCAAAGGCGGGCCATGTCTCTCACTGTCTATGGTGAGAGGCATGTAAAAGAACCATTGCTGACTTTCGTAAAGAGTAGCTGCAAAGACGTCAGTGTGTTTCTGTCCCTTGCTAAAAAGGGTTGTGACAGGAAGGGCATCCGACGTAAAAATCTCTGCCAAATCAAACGTGCGAATCAAATGATTCGCTGTGGTGACTCCTGAGTAAAAGGGAAAATGCCGAAAGGAAGACAGACCTATGTTTAGATCAAAGGTGCAGGCTGTAGATTCAGTATGATTTAAATTTATGTTAGTATGATTATTAAAACAAACTCTCTGTGAGTTTTTTCAATTTTGTTTAGTTCGGGAAACAGACAAAGTTTCTACAGCATTGAACTTGACCTTGAGTAATGACTCTGTGCAGCTAGCAGACGCTCGGATTAGCCTGTTTATCTGCTCTCTGGCCTTGGCTCTGGAAAGTCCTGTTCTTCATCTATGTGCTGTGCTGCAAGAAATGAGAGCAGCACCTTCCCGAGTGGGATGGATACCGTCCCGCCCTACCACGCCAGAGCATATTCCAGCATTGGATGCTACCTTTGCTAATTTCCACACCGTTATAGAGTTACTCTTAGTAACCTCTGACTGACAAAGGCATATATTGTTCGCTCCAGCATAAATAACTATCTTAAAGAACCTGCGCTCACCTAAGTTCCTAAGATAACCTGCTATGTCCAGCGCTCTGACTCCCATGGTACACTTAACAAGCACTGCTGGTTCCCCTAAAGGACTAACGAATTTTATGTGACTTAAAATAGAGCTTCCTTTAACCAGAGCTTTTTCAGGTTTCTCAGCAGGTGTCTCACTGAGGAGAGAAAACCTGTTCAACACCTGAAGCGTAGAGGAGTTGTGCTCCCATAGGCGAGCCTCAGCGTTAGCTCTGGATTTGCAAGTATGACACCGAGTCATCACCCATTCGCCCTACTGTGAGGGCCCTGCTGCCGGAGGAGTTGTGTTACTATCTCCGCCTAAGGCAGCCAGATTTCCCGCTGCAGGGACAGCGCTCCGCTCACTCTCACTCAGCCCTCTCCAAAGTCTGCATGCACACTTCTAACGCTACACTCTTTTCCGTCTGAGAGCTAACTAGTACACACCTATCACAGATAAACAGCATTAATGACGGAGGGAGAACTACTAAACATCCTGCATTAAATAGATATTTGTTTTAATGTATCCAGTATTAAATGCTGGATTGCCGATCCCAAGGTTGGGGGTTCAAACCCCACTGTCAACGGTTGTCACACACAGTACAGCTAACTGGGCTATCAAAGCCCAGCTATGTCCCCCACTGTCTATTGTGAGAGGAATGTAAAAGAACCATTGCTGACTTTCGATAAGAGTAAGCTGGATAGCCCTCAGCATGTTTCCGCCCTGCGATGGACTGGCAAGCTATCCAGAGTGTACTCTGCCCTCGCCCAGAGGTGGCTCAGATGAGAATCAGACTCCCCGTGACCCTAATTAGGATTAAGCGGTTCAGAAAATGAATGAAGGGTGTATTTATTTATTTGTCTGTTTAATGTCTGATGTATCCACGTTTGTTTGAATTAAAGTATTGCATTTTATCTGTGCATTCACATCATTTCAATTTCTCGCCATGGCCATAAATGTATACATTGGCCACAATCCAAGCTTCTCATTTCTATAGACAGAAATATAGCTTGATTGTGGACACTGAATACCCATGTAACGTAGATGATTACATACATAAGCATACAGATGATTGGTAATATAATTGGGATCATAAGCGCTCCAGAAATTAATGAATGATGATTGGTTATAGTGCAGTTTATTTCATTTGGAGTGATGAACTAAGACATACTGGGGTCAATGGTGTTGTAACATGGGTAAATCATTAGCCTTCATCACCTTAATCAAATTCTCAGAATGAACACTTTCACTCATTCGTGCCAAATAATTAACTGGAGGCCTTGTATTAAGTCAGAGTTCCAAGTTAGACGATTCATGACCATCCCTTTCACATCTTATGACCTCAATATAATAATTTGTTGCTATGAGTTACTTAGTTTGTGCCCTAGACATATTAACTTGCCTCATAGTGGCCTCAATATAATAATTCAAGTATGGGCCTTATTAAAAAATAACCATTGTGTCACCTGAGGGACTCTAGAGATTTACACTACATATTCTAAACTTAAGAGGTGCAAAGCTTATGTCAGAACAACGTGTTAGGTATAAGGATTTAAAGCAGTGTTTGTTTACTTGCTCCAGCTTAGCTGTTTGGTTAGGCAGCTCTCCCTGTGCAACCGTCTCAAAGAGCACACAGAGGGTACACACAGTGTAAAGGAAGTGACACTGAGTGTACCTGTGGTGTCCGTGCCTGTGTGTGGGGGGTCTGTCCATCCACAACTGCACACAAATAAATAATGTAATGTACACCTAATGCAGTGGTCCCGAACTCGAGAGGTTGCAGGCGCCTGAAGCAGCCTTTGGGCTGGAAAATAATTACAATGCAGAAGGGAAGGAAAAAAAAAAAAAATACAAAACTCCTATACACAATATAATGGGCAAAAATGGGGTGATGGAATGAAGCTGCCCTCTTCACTTCACTGGTTCTTCTACTCTCTCTCTCTCTCTCTCTCTCTCTCTCTCTCTCTCTCTCTCTCTCTCTCTCTCACACACACACACACACACACACACACACACACACACACACACACACACACAAGCCTGAAGTTATCTGCAAATCACTTCTGCATATAGTCATTTGGTGTCCAGAGCTTCCATCTCGAAGTGAGCCTGATGGAGGGATGAATAAATAAGCATGTCCACACAGAAATGTGCACACAAATAACACTTCCAGGCTTAGAAGAAAAATTACTCTGAGTGACTTTATTACATTTACATTCTTTTTTTTATTATTAATGGACTCTACATTGTTTACTTCCCTCTTCATAACAAACACCAAGTTTCATTGTTTCACATTGATTTATCATGGTACTGTTACGTGTGTGTGTGTGTGTGTGTGTGTGTGTGTGTGTGTGTGTGTGTGTGTGTGTGTGTGTGTGTGTGTGTGTGTGTGTGTGTGTGTGTTTTCTATGGACTGGGTGATAAAATAAACAAATATTATGCAGTACAGGGCCATCTAATATGATCTGTGAACCTTTACTGTGTACTCTTTCATTTATCTTAATACTCAATGTTTTTGTTTATCAGCAGATTATTTTGCTTATTTCAAGCATTTAATTCTAAAAGGAAGCAATGTTATTTGCCAGAAACATGAAATCATTTTAATCTTTCATTCTAAAAGTAAAAATGCCTAGAATTCTTACATATGTATGCACTGTATGAAAAAAAAGGGAAACTGACAGCTAACCTCACAGCCGTGTGTACTTTTGGAACAACCTTTCCCAGATTTATTCACTTTCCTATTTATTTTTTGGGAAAAACATTACATTAAATGTTGGCGCACAGCTGTGGGATTTGTTCATTCAGCCACAAGAGTATT